>CAMGYJ010000002.1:3756212-4356212 GCA_946122785.1 Linum tenue | reverse complement strand
ACTCGGGGGCTATGTGCCCAATAGTGCCACGTACAGCAGTGGTGACATGAGTATCCTTGTAGTCCATGAGTTTAGCCAACCCAAAGTCTCCAACTACTGCTTCAAATTCCTCATCCAACAATATATTTGCAGCCTTCACATCTCGATGGATGATCTTAGGATCACAATGATCATGCAAATAAGCCAGCCCGCGAGCGGAACCTAGTGCAATTCGCCTCCTTATTGGCCAGTTGAGAGGAGACTGTGAATCCGCACGCTCTAATATAATGCACAAGTTGAGTCAAAAGCAAACAACCATCAACAAGACAAAGATTCAAGTCCCCAAATTATAGAACAACAGACTTTATAGTGAAAGCAAATCATTTCAATGGGCTCATCAGTTATTCCCCTCAAATGGAATAGATGAAATCATGTATGGGATTCTCATGTTAAAAAAAAAAATACGGCCAGGGTAAACATAGCCGTTGTCACACCCAAAGACAACCCCCTCAAGGTCAATATAAAAAACTCTGGAGTTAGAGAGGAAGGTGAGAGGCAATTGGTGCGGATAAGGCAAAACAGACAGTGTCAAACCAGTTTACCTCTCAAACATGATGCTACACTTCCATTAGCCATATACGGATACACGAGTAGTCTTTCAGTTGGTGTCATACAGAAGCCACGTAGCCGAAGCAAGTTGCGATGGACAGCCATGCTGATCATTTCTACTTCTGTCTGGAATTGAAGCTCGCCACCTTGTGTACGCTCCTCCTTCAATCTCTTCACAGCTACTAGAGTACCATCAGCCAGGCGTCCTTTATACACCTTGCCAAACCCACCCCTGCCCAAGATGTTTTTGTTGCTAAAATTATCTGATGCAACTTGCAGTTCACGCAAAGAGAACCTTTTAAGCTGTCCAAGATGGACTTCTGGATCTTCTTCAGCTGCAAAGAGAGAAGCAAGATAAAGTTGGAAGCCTCCCTACATACAGGAGTAATGAAAGAGGCTACAGCCTTACGGACAAGCACTAACCAGGCACATCAAAGAAAAGATCTTGTGGTTTTCTTCGCCGCCAATAAGCAAGGGCAATTGCAGGAGCAGCAAACAACAGAGCAGCACCTGCAGCAACTCCCCCAGCAATAGCTCCAGTAGCACTGTTTCCTGCTCATAATCGCCGAAGGCAACGGATTACCCAAAGAATAAAACATTTATCCTACAAGAATGTATTCATTGAACGAAACAAATCAGGGATTCATACGACAACACACAAACTACTACCAGGTTGATAGGATGCAACACTCTTTCATATGCACGAGGTTACCAGGCACACTGCTGGAACCCCAAAAAGAGGTGTCTCATGTGATAGTCTTCAACTAAATGAATCAAGTTATCTCGTTGCATTCAACAGGCTACCGTAAGTTTGTTGGTGGGCTACCATGTTTTAAGGACCGCAAGGTTTGCAGTAGCTGAAAGAGAAGACTATGCACATTCCTAGGTGAATGTTTGATTCTACTGATCACTTGGATTCCTCTTAACATCTTTTCGGTGTTGAGATGATTTAAGGTTAGAAGTAGAAATGGGACAGTAATATGTTTATTCCTTAGTAGAATAATTGCTTGTCTTTTCTGTATCAGCTAAATTCTCTTAATATCCACTTCACATAACAAGCGCAAATCTGACAGCACGTCTTTGGAACAAATCTGGCTATAAAGTTTAATAAAAAAACAAAATAGTTAGGCCTATATCGCTTAATCTGTACAACTTCATTTGTCCTCCATGGCTTTAATCTAAACAAACATTAAAGTCCATAAATAAATTTGGCAAACAAATTAGCTTATAGGCATGGACTTTTTCTCACCACTTAAAAAAATCAAATGAGAAAAACTATCAGCATCCATACAAAACAATAAACATATATAACCAAATTCAAGCAACCAAAAGACTCAATATCACAAAGTACCATTAGAAGCAGTGGGTGCTGATGGTGGAAGAGGAGGTGGTGGAGAAGCTGGAGGTACATTCAGTCGATTATTAGCAAAACTACAAAGAAACAGAATAGTTAGTGAGCCATTTAGTAGGTATACATGCTACAAATATCGATGGCACCCAACAAAGCTAACCTTATAGGAGTAAATAGAGAGAAAGAACCATTAACAGGAATATCTCCTGTTAGTTGATTGTTTGAGAGATCCCTGCATTGGACATGAAAGTGCAGGTTATCATAATCTGAGATAGAACAGCTGCAGGCAATCACAAAGGCATGGCAAACTTACAGGACTTGTAAGGACATGACTTTAGTTAGAGTCATAGGGATAGTTCCTGATAATGTATTGTTGTTGAGACGCCTGTTTCACAGAAAAAGAAGCATCATGGTTACACATGCTTATGTTCTAGAGCAATGAGCAGACAGCTCATACAGCACTGAAACATAGGCTTGGAAGACCAAAATGACGACCAGATAAACCACCTTTGACCATCAAAACTAAATAACACCAAGTCATATCTGTTACATTACTCAGTATCAATAGCAGGAAATAGACAGCAACAACTAACTGTCATTTCCCTCTCAAATTCCACACGGATAAATCAAGCATCCATTAGAGCATCATGAAAACTAGGATTGATCGCTTTATAATGAAGATTATCTATGTTAAATAGAAGGTAGGACATGTGCTTGTCAAGTATCCTCCATCTAACCAACAGAACAAACCTCTAGAAGACACCCAAAAAAAACTCATGTGAATGAAGATTGAAGAATATACAACAGGAGTTTAAACAATGTGATCGAGAAGTAGTTGAAAGGATCAGTGCATACAGGAAACGGAGTTTTTCAAGCTTCCCCAGAGTCACTGGAATTGGACCAGTCAAGTTGTTCAAGTAAAGATCCAAGCTCACCAATGCCGTCAAATTTCCAAGCTCATCTGGGATCCTGCCGCTTAAATTATTACTGTAAAGCTCCCTGCAACAAAGAATTATTTCCATACATCAAGCCAGAAGGGGCAGCATACTAAGTGAAAAAGAGTCAAGCACAGGTAAAAAGTGCATCTTTGGGAAGAAGAAGAAGAAGAAGAAGAAAAAAAAAAAGAAAAGCCACAGAGAAACGTAGTTGCCTACTTAAAAATAGGAGAATGATGTGAAATTTCCATTCAAAAAGGACAGAATATCCATTTTACAGAAAGCAACCTTCTAACAATATTTCATGCTCCAGATCCGCATTATTTCTGGTTATAGCCAAAAGAAACAGAAGGAAGAAAGGCAGCCTATTGATCTCTTATGAACCATTGCTGACAGGTACTAATAGAAAAGCATCTTTCACAGTGAACCATATCTTCCTGGTTCAATTTCTAGCAAAGAAATGCAAATGCTTTCCAAAGAAGGTAACATACATTAGTTGGAGCGCTTTAAGAACCTAGTTGATAAACTAACCAAGCAGAAAAAAAATCACTCCAATGTATAGTATTATCTTCTTCAAAACTCAACAATAAATCCCAAACAGCTATGAGCATGGACACAGAAAATTACTCACAAGTACTGCAAGTTTGGAAGCTGACCAAGCTGGGTAACCAGTTGACCTGATAGATTCGCGTTTCCAAGATCACTGAGACAACACAAATAGAAGCACATGAGAGCCGGGACCATGAGAGATCTGCAATTAAAGGAACACATAACTGAATGCGGACAACTATTAATAACTACACTTACACTCGTGTCACACTATTCTCGCTGTTACAGGTGACATGAAACCAAGTACAAGGATTGACAAGGGTAGGATCCCAACTTTGCAGAACGTTATTTGGATCAGCCAAATTTGTCTTCAATGCATTCAAGGCATCACCTGTGTTACACATCAAACACGGTATCAGCAGACCAAAAACCCCTTATCCGCATAAATCAATAACTACTAGACTAGAGGAGTTCAGGTTCAATCTTCAACAATCCCAAACAGCAATAGCCAAAAAGAGGAATGCCCATTTCAAATTCCCAACAAAAGGTAGCAACTTTTTTCCATTCTACCATCTAATTTTAGTAACAGTTCCCCCATCATTCCCAGTTTAATACTATGGAATTTTTTGCCACTATTAACTGCGATTCAATTCGAGTCAACCAGTCAACTCCGGCGAACTTAATTGGAAACCTGAACTGGACGACGGGAGAATCATCAGATAAGGAAACCAAACAAATGAATCGAATCTGACCTTCAGCGTTGGAGGCAACTCTGTAAGCGAAGTGGAGGAGCAAAATTAAGCAATAAAACCCGGAGTGCCAGATCGCCCCAACCGGCCACTCCATTATTGCCGCGTTTCCTTCCTTCGTCCCTCCGAGTTACAAGAGCTCCAATTCGATCATACTTTCTCCAAGGCGCGGAAGGGGAGAACTTTACTTCCTCGCCGAAGATTCAGCCAGAGATGAGAGAAGCCCAGAAAACGAGAGAAAAGGAAACGATCAAAGTTGAAGTTGAAACATCTACCTCCTCCACGTTGACCCAGTAAGTACCCCAAACAAGACTTGGACGACTTTATTAATGAGCAACTAGCTAGGAAAAAGAATTCAAGCCAAAGCAAAAAATCTTCCGAGAGGGCAAGCAAGCCAACCAGCCACTGGGATTGCTCGAGAGTCGAAATGAAATCCCTCTTCCTGTGAATGTTTGGGCGAGGGAAGATAGAGGTCAGGAGAGGAAACTGGAAAAAGGAAATGGTTTTGGCTAGGAGCTTGAAATTTTGACAATGGTGAGTGGGAGATGAAAATTATTATTAATTTAGTATTAAATAGGATTGAAAAATATTATTGTATTGATGGTTGATCATAAAAAAAATTTACCGGAAACGAAAACGGTAATTGATATATAATTGTATGAAACGGTTTAATCAAAATTAAATCATAATTTTAATATAACGTATCTTATCTTTTACTTTTTCAATACAACCTCTTCTACAAATTTTCTATAGTAAGGATTGAAAAATTTGGTGAAAGGAACGAGTTTGTTGAGTGTTTAACCAATTTTCAGTTTTTTTTTGTTTAATTATGGTGGTCAAAGGAAGCAAGATAGCTAAATGGCAATCGCATTCCCATAGTTCACCATCTCAGAAGAATATTCCTTCTAACACCTATATGTAAATGATAATCCACAAACCCTATTTTATTGGTGATGGTTAAATTGATGTAGTGTCGTCAATGCATGCATAATAATATACATATATATATAAGAAAATTGATAATCCACAAACCCTATTTTATTGGTGATAGTTAAAGCGATGTATTGTCATCAATGCATGCATAATAATATACATGTATATAAGAAAATTGGTGTATTGCAGTTTACATTGTTTGGTTTCTGTGATAGTTATTGTAGTATTTAAATAAATTATATCACTTTTTGGGTGAAATATCACTTTTACCCTTTGTTTTTAATATAAAAAAGCAACACACATAAAAAGGTAGGGACATATTTGGAAGAAGAAGAAGAAAACACAACAATCTCCATCAAACAATCTCAACGAAAACTTGAGATTTAACTATCACTCATTTTGAGTGATAGTTTGTGTCAAATCAAGCAAATAATGCATGTATTGTTTGCACA
Source organism: Linum tenue (assembly GCA_946122785.1). Classification (NCBI taxonomy): domain Eukaryota; kingdom Viridiplantae; phylum Streptophyta; class Magnoliopsida; order Malpighiales; family Linaceae; genus Linum; species Linum tenue. The sequence continues at coordinate 4,350,655 of CAMGYJ010000002.1, read as the reverse complement.
GAAAATTCAAAAACACGATGCAATGTGGACATTGCATGCATTGTAACTATCTCAACCAAACTATCATCACCAAAACCAAACGACCCCTAAAAGTTTGATGTTAGAAAAGATAGAAGGATTTCATGGTTATGTTGATATTAAACTATAATTTTCTCTATTTAAATTTCTAAATAGTTTTCTTTCTTGCATGTGTATCTCAGGTTTTCGATTTTTTCTTATCGATTTTCTTTTATCAGTTCGTAGTTGATACTAGAGTTAATCAATCTTCTATCTCAGTCTTTTCAATATCTCAATAACCGTGAAATATTGAGATATGATTCTCTATGAACTTGTGGGCGTATTTTGGTTAGGTGTTACGTAAATTATTAATAAAGTGGGAACATGTTATAAATTATTATTTCATTCATCATATAGTACAAATTGTTATTTTGCTTCCAATGCTTAGACAAAGTCTAAACGCCCGCATTTTTTAACCTTACTAAGGAATATTAAATTTGTATTGCTATCTCGTAATCCTAATGTAAGTTTAGGTTTTGGAAAATAATACTCTCAAGTCAAGTGTATCAACTACACAGTAAAATATTGATTTGAACTATCTAATAGTAAACCATAAAAGTTGAGAAACAATTTCCTTTTGATTAGGAACTTTCAAACGTTAGCGATAGTTGACTGACGACCACGTGTGAGTAGTGCACCTTTTCCTTATACAAAACAGAAATTGAAGGGTTGGACATTGACTTTTGTTACCTTATTGATGAAGGGGGGTTAATTATCAACATAGTCACTCAATTCTCCTATACTGATACATTTAGCATTGAATTCACATATGAAATAACTAAATCCCTAAACTTTCCTTGTACATCTAACTCCCCAACATGACGTCTTAATTGGTATTTAATACGCGCACCTTATCGACCACATAGAATAGTTGGGATGACCGACTAGTATGTTTGTTCATTCATTACTTGCCTAGATTTGGCATTGGTTGCTAAACTCATCATAGTCTTTGGTAAATAAATAAAAGAAGAAGAATAAATGTATCCAACAAGATGGTTACCAGATAATGATTTTGACCTATATAATGAGCTCATATTCCATATTTCCAACTAGAGCTAGCTATGCCCGCCTGTGCCTAAATGCTAAATAGAGAAGTTCCTTGACAACAATATGTCAGCTACAATCTATCACATCTACTCACTGTCACACCAGGCATGCATTCATACATACCCACTCTCTTTCTAGCTCTTCTTCTGCCGCTTCTTTCTTTGTCCTTCTTCTGCCGAAATTCCCAGCTGCAGCAATGGCCATTTGTTGCCAGAAACAGTTGCACCAGCATACCTTGGCGTCTGTATAATAAGACCAGTTGCTATCAAGCAACTTCTTTTGCGTCCAACTCGAGTCTCCAGTTCTTGGAGATGGTCGATGATCTTCTGGTTCAAGAAACTCGGATCCAGCCCTAATCCGGACACTTGTTGTGAAATAGCTTTTAAGGAGTCAAGATGCTTGTTCAGGGCCTGGAACTGCAGAACGGAAAGAGTTTTACGAAGTTTCTGATTTCGGGTCTTCGCAGGGAGAAGATTATTTTACAAGGAAAGAATGAAAGAGATGTGTTTAGTTACCTGCGACTCAAGTAAGTCATTCCCATCTTCAAAGATCCTTGTCTTCTCCAAGTGGCTCAAGAGGAACTGGTTTGGTGGGAAGTTTTCAGCTAGCTTGAATACCAAAATGAATCTAATGGCCTCCATATGCATGTCCTTCTCACTCAGTCTCTGGATAAGTCCTAAAAGGAAGGGGCGAAATTGACAGTGAGAACTCAAATTAGGCAAATCTTGTGAGATGGTGGCAAAATAACACAGCTTTTGGCAAAAACTAAAAAATGGGGTATCTGCCACATGAACATAGTGCAAGGTGGGTCTTTTCTTTGAGCAGTAACTAAGTGGAGAAGAAAGGAAAAAGAAACATGAGGAGAAAGAGTTTAATTTTCTGTGAAAGCATATCAGGGATCCATTGTCCATATACAGTAAGATGAGCAACATAAATTGAATGGTTCTACTGTGAAGAAAAATAAAAGCATGAAAACAATACCAGGTATCCACTTTGAAAGTCCAAGGGAACGGCATAACTCAGGAGCCCTTTCATGGTGAGCAACCATCTCGACAAATTTCAACGTATCTTCTCCTTCAAAACGAGAGCCAACTCCAAATGCAGCAAAAAACAAGAGGAATGCCAAAACATCCACTGTACCATGAGCCGCCTGTCTTAAATTACCCCTCCAAGCAATAGCCAGACTGGTTGCTGCTTCTTCAACCTCAGGACTTACCTTTGGTGAGACTCCCATCAGCTGCTCCAGCATAACAATGTGATTCCTTACTACAGTTTGGTTGTAATTCTTGGTATTAGTTTGGAAAATTGACTCTTTCATCTGGTCGATGATCATCCTTGCTGGGTCTGATGACTGCCGAATTGCAGTAGAGACCTCACTATCGGTCAAATAAGACGGTGATGGCCCATCTAGGGGGGAATCTGGATTTCTTTCACATGGAAGGGCTCCTTCAGATGAAAAGTAAACATCACGAATGTGTGTCAGAAAGCTTGAATATGGAGAATATATACTTGCATATTTGAGAACCAAGGGAAACTAAATATTCACTTTCACATCAAAGAATGATAATAATCTAGGATATGCATGAAAAGGATACATCCAAAGAGTAGAGCTTACCATCTGTAGTTCCAGCTTGCTTTTTGTTTCTCTGCTCATCTAAAGACTTCTGCAAAGAATCCAATTCTTCCCTTTTCACACGAACCTTCTCCCTGAGCCAATCCACTGTACTTTGTATGGAACCTAATGGCTTCTGTTTAGTCTCAAGCTCCTGTGCACATTCTTCCAAATTATGTTGAGTGGAACACGTTACTTTCTCCTTAACCTGAAGCTTACCAACTACCACACCCAGCTGCTTCTCTTCCAATTCGCACTCAGCATTGCATACTGTGATAGAGTTCCTTGCCTCGGCTAATTCTCTCTCTTTTTGCTGGAGCTCAGAACTAGAATTCGAGAGCAAATTCGTCTTTCTCTTCATTTTATTCTGCAGTAATTCAACCTCATTTGACTTTTCTGTCATATAATTCTGCAAGCAACCTAATAGCCTCTCTTTACCCACAAGTTCCTCTCTACATTCTTCAAGCCTCTGTTGCACAGAACCCATGTCCCTCTCATTATCTTGAATCACTCTATCCACCATACACAACTGCTCTTCTTTCAGTTCACATTCAACAGTATACTGGCCAATCAAGTTCCTTGCCTTAATCAACTGTTTTTCTTCCCCCTGGAGCTCAGAAATAGTGCTCGGAGGTGAGATTGCCAACGTCTCAATTTCATTATGCCTCATCTCGAGCTCTTGCGACTGCTCCTCAAAAGCCAATGGATTCCTCTCATCTTGGAGCTTCTCTCCACAATGTTCCACGACTTGCAGTTTCCCTACAACCACACCCAGCTGATTCTCCTTGAATTGGCGCTCAGCACTGCATTCTGCAATGAAGTTTCTCACTGAAGCCAACTCTCTCTCTTTTACTTGAAGTAAATTCATTGCTCCATCTGTTTCCTTCTTTCTTAACTCAAGCTCCTTTGATTGTTCCTCAAGAGACTTCAGCAGTGAACACAATTCCTCCTCTTTCCTACAAACTTCCTCCCTTAACTCATCCAATTTCCTTTCCAAGGAACCCAATACATTCTGTTTACCCTCAACTTCCAGAACATATTCTGCCAACTTCTGTTCAGCCAAACTCACGTCCCCCTCCTTACCCTGAAGCTCCCTAATCACCATAGTCAGCTGCTTTTCTTTCGATTCATGTTCAGCATTAGACTTCACAATCAAGTTCCTCACGTTAAGCAACTGTTGCTCTTTTTCCTGGAGTTCTGAACTAGAACTCAGAAACAACTTCCCCACTCTCCGTATAACATTCCGACTTAACTCGAGCTCCTTCGATTGTTGATTGAAAGATTTCTGCAATGAACACAAATCCCTCTCTTTCCCACAAACTTCCTCCCTCAGCCCATCCAACTTCCTTCCTACCTCGCCCAGTAGATTCTGTTTACCCTTGAGTTCCTCTTCACATTGTATCAACCTATTTATCCCAAACCCCATATCCCTCTCCACCGTTCTCAACTGCTTTTCTTTCAGTTCATATTCTGAATTACACAAAACAATCAAGTTCCTTACCTCAGCCAACTCTTCCCTTTCCGCCTGAAGCTTCTGGGACTCTTCCTCGACAGATTTCAGGACTGAATCCCTTTCCCTTTCTCTCTCACGAATTTCCAAGCCTATCTCATTCAACGCCCTCTGTCGCAGCCCTAGCTCCTTCTCTTTCCCCTGAAGCTCCCAGCCACGCTCCCGAATCTGGTCTTTCAACAAACCCAGTTCCCGTTCCCTCTTTGCAACCTCACCCAGGAACCCTAGAGCAGTTCCCATCTTAACCTCAGCCTCATTTTCTCGCATCTCAATCCTTCTCCTAGCTTCCTCCATCTCGGTACCTTGCGAGGCAAGTTCTCGCGCCTGCTGAAGTAAACTCTCTCTTATCGACCCGTACTGCAGGTCTAGATCCTTCCGTTGAAGGGTCATCGAAATGATTGAGGAAGATGTTGACTGAACCTCGTCGATCAAGCTGAGGAACTTCCCTTGCTTCGCCTCGGCCAGCTTTAAATCATCCATCACCTTCTCCATTTTTTCAGAAATGCATATGATCTGACCCAGTTCAGAAATCTCTCAACAACAAAAAAATTGCTGAAAGAGAAAATGAACCTTAAACCGTTCAGAGATATAAGCAAGGGAGTACCCGTTGGCAGTGAGAGATGAAAGAAAAGCTGAAAGAAGAGTAGGTAGGAGAATGCCTAAAACTGCCTACTTCCGTTCTTTTTTTTTGGGGTTTTCACTGGCGGATTTGGGTTTTCATGGCAGTCCAGTTTGGAGCATCGGGAGATGTATTAATGGCGGGAGGTGAAAGCATGACGAGGGTGGGAGCCTGGGAGGAAGGATGATCTTTGCTGTGAAGCAACAAATTAGCAGACCTGCCACTGAGCACTGAGCAGCTGGGAATAGCAAGTACTAAGTAAAGTTTTCCTTTTCTTTTTTCTTTTTTTTTTCTTCTTTCTGGACACATTTTTTTGCGTTTTTGGCAATTGTACTATTATTGTGATGGGCCTTTGTAAGATGGGCTTGCTCCTTTCCTTTTACTACAAAAGAAAAAAGTCCACACATATAACCAGCTTTTATGGGCTTTTGGCATGTTTCGAACTTATGAAACCCAACTCTACCACTACTTAGTATGGGCTTTTCTCATTGCATAACTTAACCGATTGTTATGAGAACCCAGACATAACTTCTCTCGGGCCATCGAGCTTAACTATTTTAAACCAATTTCATAAAAGCTAAAATTATTCGAGAGGAATTCATTGGCTGATTTGGCTTTGCTATGCAAAAAAACTCATATCTATCCCGTCGAATTCAAATCGATTTTGTAGGGAAAAATTCAACAGATACTATCATATTATTTTTGGTGGATTTTCATCAAACCCGATAAAGAGAGTAATGGGTTTGGTGGGATTTTAGTATTTTAAGAATCCACACCGAACCCACCCAAAAATGTGTTGTATCTATATTCTAGTCTCATTCACTTAACACTTCGTTCATCCATATCCCTAAAACATTATAATTATATGTTAAATCTCAAATCTTGTTAATTTTCTCTCATTTTTTACAAACAATGTGACAAAAAAACTTCATTTTACATTGACATTCGAATAAAAAAATTAAGATTATATATAAAAAAATTATACATGATTGTTCGATGATAGTACGGGTTGGTTTGCCCTGAACAACATGCTAGTTAATTTTGATATGGCATACATTAGCAATCCCTCTGAAATATGGATTTTCTCAAATATAAAGAGACTAGTCTCTCCTACTCGTGAATTAATTAACACATCCTATAAATGAAGTATGTAAATCTACATGTTTGTATTGTTGGTTTCTCTTTACATTCTAATTCTAATACGTAACTCAAGTTTTGGATCCTAATGATTAGTGGTGGATCTAGGGCTGGGTCATCCGGGCCACGACCTAGTCTTTCTCCGATCAAAAACTGGTATAGTACGTATGAATTTTTCGATTTTAGGTGTTTGGCCCAGTGCTTTAAAAAGGTCCATCCAATGTTATTTGTTAATAAGATTTGTTTAACTTGAAAAATGGTATAGATAAACATATCCAAACCACTACTCTAAATTTAGACTAAAAATTCTAGCCCAATAATATTCATTTGAAAAATAAAATAAAATAAATAATGAAACCTAAAAATCTTACACGTAAAAGACTAAAAATATACATTTTCATTGAAATAAAAAAAAACCCTGTAAACTAAACCTCACACTTCTATGTCAGAACTCAAATAATCCCCCAATCCCCCAAAAAACAAAATTAGAACGGGGAGACTAACAACCCCAAAACGGATTCCTCCGCTAGTTGTCGGGCGTTGATTTTCTTTCCGGTCCTTTGATGAAGAAAATATTTACAAACTTGTTGAGTCCTCATTTCTATTGCTTCAATTGAGTGGTGCATTAGATCGTAAAGTTCTTTCTGGCCTGTTGATGGAGAAAGTATTTACAAATTTGCTCAAGAGTTTATCCTTGAGACTTTGAAGACTATTAGATGCATTCTTTGAAGAATGATCTAGGACATTATGCCGCTCATGTGGTTCATAATCAGAAATATGAAGTTTCCTCCAATACAAAATTACTAGAGAAGCTAGTAGAAACAGCGATAGATACACACAACAAATTGATTTGTCGGTTGATTCGTCTATTGTTGACCTAGCTTGTTTCAACGACTTCTATCGGGAGAATATTTTCAGCAAATGAAACATGTGAAAACTTATTTACGCAACAAAATGAGCAATGAATTTCCCGCTAATTGCTTAACTATTTTGTTTGATAGAGTATGTTACCGTTATGGATGAAGACTCCACTATTTGGTGAATTTGCTAAATTAAAAAACCGTCATATACAATTGACATTGTGATGAAGACTATATCATGAATCCACCACCACTAATGCTTGATGATAAAGCTTTAATTTGATATAATTTGTGATACTCGAATTATCCTAATAGGAAATAGGATAACATAAATAATACAAAAAAATACATAATATATAACAAAAGGCTGAAGAAAACAATCTCCCATCTCTCACAACTCACAAGACCAACCAGACTTTTTATGGCAAGTTGCAAATAAAAGATTCCCTCCTATCTCCCCACTTCCCTTGTCTTAAAAAAAACATCCCCCGTGTATCATACTTGATCACATCTCTTTTCTATCTCTCTTCCGACCGTCCATTTTCGGTTTTTTTTTTCCCTTAGCTTGTCTACCATTCTAATCTAATTGCTGTGTCTAATATAATCCTCTCACTTTTACGTTCCATTATCACCTTAGAAGACATACACACACAACTTGTCCGACAACATTCGTTCATCTACTTGACGAGTCATGAGTTGATAAGGTAAATCTTCCAAAAAGCAATTGAGAGAGCACTTGTACCTTTTTAACTTGTTTTCTTTCTGGTTAACATAATTTGTTCACCCTTAAAAAAAAATTCAAAAAATAATCAACGAGATTTTAGAATTGCCATCAATTTATAAATCACTCCGTTAAATCTTTTTTATAATAATTTGTTTTTTAAATCATCGAAACTCGAACGATAGTTGACTTCATTCACTTTCTTCATACCACACAAGGGCAAAAAAGCAAGATAAGTTTTATTCTCATTGCTTTCCTTTGAATATAAACCTGGACACATAATCATGATATTAACATCTCTCCCTAAAGGAACATTTTCGTGACTCAACCAATCGGAGGAAAAAAAAGTGTGTAATAATTTGCTTTCGTGTTTTTTTTTCTTTTTCTTTCATGTGGAATATAAATTCGTTTTGTCCAAAAAGCGTGAGTACTATAATACTCGACGCAAGAAATATTATTTTAGCAAATAATAATAAATTATACTAATAACTTTGTCCAAATTATCCGTCTTCACGGGTTGCTACGAAACAACACCTCGCAGAATCCCTCTCTCTCTCTCTCTCTCTCTCTCTCTCTCTCTCTCTCTCTCTCTCTCTCTCTCTCTCTCTCCTCCTCTGTATTCCAAATTTCTTCTTTTATGCTATAAAACACCAAACCGGACGTCCCTCGATCCATCCATCGCTCGATATCTCCTCCGGGCTCCATCCCCCATTTTTTTTTTCCCTTCCAAATTCCAATGGCGGCCTCTGCTCTCTTTCGAAGACGAAACAGAGCATCCCTACTCTGCTTCCTCCTCGCGCTCTTGGCCCACGGGCCGGCACTGGGCTCGGCCCAGACGCCGGTGTACGCCTGCGACGTGGCCGGGAACCCGGCCCTGGCGGGGCTCGGGTTCTGCAACGGGTCCCTCTCGTGGGCCGACCGGGTGAGCGACCTGGTGGGGCGGCTGACGCTGCAGGAGAAGATCACGTTCCTGGTGAACAGCGCCGGCAGCGTGGCGAGGCTGGGGATTCCGAGGTACGAGTGGTGGTCGGAGGCGCTGCACGGCGTGTCCGACGTGGGGCCGGGGACACGATTCTCGAGCAATGTGGTCCCCGGGGCCACCAGCTTCCCGCAGGTCATCCTCACCGCCGCCTCTTTCAACACCACTCTCTTTCAGGCCATTGGCAAGGTAACACACTACACACAGCTTTAAAAGCTTTCTATTCTTTTTTCTTTTTTGGATTCTTGTTTGATTAATACGGCCGGGTATCTTGTCGTATCGAATCATCATCCGGTTGGTTTTGTTAATTATTATGATTAGTGGTAATCAATCAATCAAACGGTTGCTTAATTAATTAGTTAAGGTCGTAGCTGTCAATGATTATTGTTTGGAATTTTTCATTTGGGGCCGTATTTTATTTGGGTTCAATTCATTGTTGTTTGGTGCACAATGTAGGACTAAAATTTGGGTGGAGTGGTGTACAACTTGAATAGGGTTATATATGTTTGTTTCTTGCAAATAGTAAATTGTGCATGTAACACAAATAGACAATAATAAAAAAGGAGTTTTTATAGAGGATTGTTTTCCACGGCAGGTCCACAAATTTATGAATTTCATATCATTATTTTTTAATGATACGTCGCAATTTCGTTCTTTTATGGGGTTTTTTTTTCACGATCAAAATGCATTCATTCGGTTTATATAAGCATTGAAGGAAGATCAATTTTAAAATATAGATAAAAAATACAACATCAACGTTAATTTATTGAGATTGTGATTTCTTGCTCCGTCACTGAATTTTTTAAGTCGAGAAAGGCACTATAGGTTTAATAATATCTAAGCTTTTGGTTCTTTCTTCTGGGGATTATATTATGTGTGTGGATGATCATGATGCTGTGGAGTGTGGACTATATTGAGAGAAAGCAATCATGCAATTAGTTGGGGTTGGTGTCGGTTAAGTTAAATAATGAATTCTTTCTTTCTTCTTCTTCTTTTTTGTCCAAAGAGTAGGACGAAAGTAATTTCCATGACTCCAATGGGATACGGCAATGACTTTTGCTGTGATTGAAAACAAACGTACCTACGCTACGTGGGTTGATTAAAGCAAGGCAGCATGCTTGCTTCCTAAGAATAATCAACTCAGAAACTGATGATCCATCAGACTTTGATTTCCCCTTTTTGTTTTTTTTCTCCTTACGAATAATTCCCTTGTACGTACATTTGATAAATGGGAATGTCACGGGTTGGGCTTGGGGACCAGCTGTGGCTAATAAAGGATGATATTTCTAAAATGTAATATGGGAGAGTACTATGTGTTGCTTCAATATGTGTCACTCAAAATGAAATAATTTTCTAGTATTTCGAAACTAACTGATCTCAATAATTTAATTTGTCCAGAGTATGAATACGATATGTATTTCGTTATAATTCTAGACGTAACTCGGAGAATATGTGTTGCATCATGGATGGTAGGTACCAGCTACTAAGGTACTAAAAATAGGGGGAGGTTGAGGGTGGGGAGTTCAAATATTATTATCATTATTGGCATTGAAAATGACAATCAATGATAATGGCTAGGGGAGAAGGATAGATGGATAGGATAAATGAAAAGTATTAAATTGATTCATATATGTTGTGATTAAATTGATTATCAATATTGAAAAGTATTAAGCATTCGAACAAGAAGCTTCATGATCGAAGGTGCTAATATTTCCTATTTCAAAACCAACTGATCTCGACAATCTGATCTGTCGAGAGTACGGATTCGATACGTATATCTTTATGGTTTTTAGATGTAACTCGGAGAGTATGTGTTGCTTCATGAATGGTAGGTACTACTAACTACAAATGTACTAGAAATAGGGGAGGTTGAGGTGGTGTAGTTCAAATATTATTTATCATTATTGGCATTGAAAATGACAATCAATAATAGTGGGAGATAGGGAGGAGGGTGGATGGATAGGATCAAGTATCAAGATCATCATGATCTGATTTTCCACTAGTCGATGGAAAGTGGGTGGCGGTTCAAATTCTTTCTCAGATCTCCTGCATTGCCTTTTTTTCCTCCCCAGCCCTTTTCAGAGAAACAGAGAGATGGGTTTTTTACAGCTTGCAAATCACAAGTCTCTCTGACTTCTGTGTTGAGAGTATCGAGTATAGACAGAGACACCAACTAACTAACCAACTTGACTATATTGATCATGATTTTGGTGGTGGGATTTGATATTTTGATCCATCCACTTCAGAAAACATTGAATCTGAGGGTGACTTTTGATCTTCTCCTCCCCCCATTTTTGCAATGATTTCAAGTACACGCAAAAGGCCACACCATTTGGTAAAAAGCTACCATTTTGGTGGATGGATATTTTTACTCGATCGATGGATTGACGACATGGGTTCTTGTAAAAAGAGACCAACATGATGAAGACAAAAAATTTGTTTTTTTGATCGGCGGGGGAAATTGGAAAATGCAGGTGGTATCGACAGAAGCGAGAGCGATGCACAATGTCGGATTAGCAGGATTAACGTATTGGTCCCCCAACATAAACATCGTACGAGACCCGAGGTGGGGGAGAACCCAAGAGACTCCCGGCGAGGATCCGCTCCTCACCAGCAAGTACGCCACCGCCTACGTCCGCGGCCTCCAGGACCGCGACGACGGCGACAAGGACCGCCTCAAAGTCGCCGCCTGTTGCAAGCACTACACCGCCTACGACCTCGACAACTGGAAAGGCGTCGATCGATACCACTTCAACGCCGTCGTGAGTCCAGACATCACACACATATAAATCGAAAACAGAAACAAACCCATCTTTGGAAATTTCCCCCAATTAAACGATGACATTTTGTTTGATTGAATTTATTATTATTAGGTGACGAAACAGGACATGGACGACACGTTCCAGCCGCCGTTCAAGAGCTGCGTGATCGACGGCAACGTCGCTAGCGTCATGTGCTCTTACAATCAGGTCAACGGCACTCCCACCTGCGCCGACCCTAACCTCCTCGCCGGAGTAATCCGTGGCGAGTGGAAGCTCAATGGGTTCGTTTCTGGCGCTTCTGCCGTCGTAAATCAATTGGTCTCAATAATTCGTTACTTAACCACTTTCGTTACATATATATGCAGCTACATTGTTTCGGACTGTGACTCGTTGGATGTGTACTTCAAGTCCCAAAAATATACCAAAACGCCCGAAGAGGCCGCGGCCAAGGCCATACTGGCGGGGCTGGATCTGAACTGCGGCTCGTTTCTCGGGGACCACACGGAGGCCGCCGTGAAAGCAGGGCTGGTGGACGAATCGGCAATCAACAAGGCGATTTCCAACAACTTCGCCACGCTGATGCGGCTGGGATTCTTCGACGGCGACCCGAGGAGCCAGCTCTACGGCAAGCTCGGGCCGAAAGACGTGTGCACGCCGGAGAATCAAGAGCTCGCCAGGGAAGCCGCGAGGCAGGGGATCGTGCTGCTGAAGAACAATGCAGGGGCGCTTCCCCTGTCTCCCACCGCCATAAAAAACCTGGCCGTCATCGGGCCCAACGCCAATGTCACCAAAACCATGATCGGCAATTACGCAGGTAAAACCGTATTAGTCAAAATCGCGCTTTAAATTGCGACTAATTGGGGCTAAAATTGTACTACATTTTTGTTTTTCCTTGTGTGCAGGGGTGCCGTGCAAATACACGACGCCGTTGCAAGGGCTATCGGCGGTGGTGGGGACGACGTACGTGGCAGGGTGCCAGAACGTGGGGTGCGGGACGGCTGACGTGGAGGGGGCCACGAAGGCGGCAGCGGGTGCTGACGCGACTGTACTTATAATGGGCACGGATTTGTCGATCGAGGCGGAGAGCCTGGACCGGACGGAGCTGACGCTGCCAGGGCAGCAGCAGCAACTGGTGGCGCAAGTGGCGAGCGCCTCCAAGGGACCCGTGATTCTGGTCATCATGTCCGGCGGAGGAATCGATGTCGGGTTCGCCAAGGATAGCGACAAGATCGCGAGTATTGTTTGGGTCGGGCTGCCCGGCGAGGCCGGCGGCGGTGCCATTGCTGACGTCATCTTCGGGGCCCACAATCCTGGTGAGTTGCCGAATCCGCTCTGCGTTCGGATTTGTTTTTTTTCTCAAGGCCGAGATTATTTAATCTAAAAATTTCATTTTAGAAACTAGTATTTTTTATAAGCTAATATTAGCTGGTATTTAGTAATCCCACAAAAAAAAAAAACTGGTATTTAGTACCTATATCTGTCTGGTACAAAACATGGTAATGCGTCAAGTAAGATATAATATAGCCATATAGGTGTAGGTTGACTCGTTCTCTATCTTGTCATAAACGTAAAATAAATGCTATTTACTAATGAAAAGTGGAAAATATGACTTGATTAACAAACCTAAATGAATTACTCGATGGAAGTTTGCACTAATTCGTGGCTGCAACAATTAACCGAGGAGTCAAAATAACAACTTGAATTAAGTGGAGTTGCTAAGAGGGAAAGCGTGACAGAATAGAACTCGTTCGGTTCACATTACTTGTGAATCAGATGTTAATCATATAATAAACATCAGCACAAATCGAATCACACTATTCATATCAAAATTATCTTCTCTATTTTTCAAAATATTTTTATCTTAATATAACAAAATCTCTTTGTCATTTTAACTTTTGGTCTTTTCTATCTGTATATACCTGAGTTGAAGTCATAGCATATTCCATATTTATCCTAACCAAACTCAAAATTTTGTTTTGACCTAATAAAAAAACAACAGGGGGACGGCTGCCGATGAGTTGGTACCCACAATCCTACGCCGACAAGATCCCGATGACCAACATGAACATGAGGCCCGACAACGGCACCGGCTACCCCGGTCGTACCTACCGCTTCTACACCGGCGAAACCGTCTACACATTCGGCGACGGCCTCAGCTACTCCAAAGTCTCCCACGAGCTCATCCAATCCCCTGCAAAATCCCTCTCCATCCCGCTCCACGCCGACCACTACTGCCGCTCGTCTGAGTGCCGGTCCGTCGACGCGGCGGAGGCAGGGGAGATCTGCGGGGGGAGCAGCGGGATTATGGAGCTCCACCTGAAGGTGCAAAACGACGGCGAGGGGATGAAGGGCAGCCACACGGTTTTCCTGTTCACCACCCCGCCGGCGGTCCACGGGTCGCCGAGGAAGCAGCTGGTCGGGTTCGAGAAGGTGTGGCTGGAGGCCGGCGGGGAGGCGGTGGTGAAGTTTAACGTGGACGTGTGTAAGGATTTGAGCGTGGTGGATGAATTGGGGAACAGGAAGATTGCGCTGGGGGAACATGTGTTGCATGTCGGAGATTTGAAGCACTCCTTCACCATTGGGATTTGATTTGGTGATGAAATTGATTAAGCAATGTAGTCAATCATTTCTTGCTCTGTTCTTTCTCTGTTCTTTATTTGGGTTTCTGGCTGGCATCCCGTTTTTTCTCCAATGATGGAGAATTGATGCGGAAGTGATCGATTGATCGATCAGGGGGGAAGAAAGACATTTGATTCTGAATTCATATTCATTCACGCAAGTGTTAAAAAAAAGGAAAATTGCAATTCGTAATTGAAGCTTCTTTCTTTCTAAAAGCCCTACTCGATCTCTTTCTTTTGGGTTGAAGTATGGTTGTGAATAAACAAGAAACGGTACAAGAGATAGAATCGGCGAAACAAGGTATGTTGTATTAAATCGATTTGACAACCTTTTTAATGTTATCTTACATATCATTGACTGTAAAGGAGGTGAATAAACTCAAACTAAGCGAGGAACAAGGTTTTATCTTATAAGCATGACATGCTCGTGCGGTGTTGATTTGAATTGATGTGAATTCCAACTTTCTTCTGAGTTGAGCTCGTTTCCCGGGGGATACTTGAGCTCAAACTCGGTAGAGCAACGGACCAACTTGAAAAAGTAAGCTCGTCCTCAGTAGTGAGCTCAATAAACCAAACAATAGGTTAATTTCCAAAACTGATTAATTGTTCATTTTTAACAAATATTTTTTGTTTTTATTTTATTGGGTTACCTTGTGAATTTGACGAGATGAACGATGTCTAACTCAACCTTGACTTGTTAGTAGTAAACTTATTCGTGAACGAGGTCATTAAATAATCAGTGGTATTGCAAACAATCATAATACCACATTCTTTTCGCATTAGAAGAATAGTGTTGCCTTCCTAGCTAATAGAGCTCACTCCGTCAACATAGGCTTTCATGATTTTGATATTTCAAATGCCGGTCTCAAATTTTGGATCTTGTATAATACTTTGGGAATTGCCTACACTCATTTACCCTAGGTTTCTTAAGGAGAGAAAAAGGGAGGAAGGAAGATTGAATAGGAAAAGTTGAATTTCCAATACACTTTCTCTTGTTCTTTAATGGAGGGAAAATGGGGAAGGAAGGAAAACCTCCTCCCCTTCCTACTATTGAACTCTCCTCTCCTCCAAATTGGAGAGAAAGGAGAGGGAGAGCGGAATCAGGTATGTTTTCCCCTTTTTAATATTTGTCTAGTTACTAACTTTATTAATTATTAATTCAATAACTAATTTATTGTTATAAAGGATAATTAACTTCACTTACTCTCTCACATTCCATTTTGTCAAAGCAAAGGAGGAGGGAGAGAGAATGGAAGTTGAGAGAGAAATGAGAAAGAGTGGGTTAATTAATTTGTTGACAAATTAGGTTAGTTCATGAATGAATATTGAACAAAATTACTAACCCAATTAATATTGCTAATGTTGTATATTTATGTTTTTAGTGGCTATGTTATGAATGAATAAAATAGCGAACAAAATTTTAATAATATGTGGACAATTTTTTTTTCCAAATCATCTACTTTTGACTTTTAATAGTGAACAAAATTAGCAAGAAAACAAATGTAATTCACAATTCATAAACAATGAAAATAATATCAACATATAATTAAATTATAAAGTGCATGATATTCTTCTACCATGTTAGTAATGGATGGCTGAATGTTAAAAATCAAGTATCATCCTCGGAATACGACTACATGTACCACTTGTACTACAAAGATATAATGCATGTACAAGTACAATCCCTTGTTCCACGAACTATAGCGTCGTACCATCATTTATCGTATGTACGCGTGTGTGTCTATATGTATATAAATAGAGGTACCATGTAGCTAATATTGTTCACATTAAAAGAGTTCGCCGAAGTAGGAATAAAAGATTATTAACAATGAAACAGAACCTACTTCATACGCAGAAGCTGCGAAGGATCCACGGTGGGTCGAGGCTTGCGATTTAGAACTCCTTGCATTGGCTAACACCAATACTTGGACTCTAACTCCGCTGCCTCCAGGTAAGCGTGCAATAGGTAATAAATGGGTATTTCGTATCAAGTTTAAACCTGATGGTAGTATAGAACGTTATAAGGCGAGATTGGTTGCCAAGGGTTATACTCAAACCCCAGGACTGGATTATTTAGAAACTTTTTCACCTGTAGCAAAGCTTACTACTGTTCGTGCTCTACTTGCATTAGCTTCTATTAAAAACTGGCATGTACAACAATTAGATGTTAATAACGCTTTTTTGCATGGTGATTTAGATGAAGAAGTGTATATGAAACCTCCTCCAGGTTTACATTTACCATCTAAAAATCTAGTTTGCAAGTTGAATAAATCACTTTATGGTTTAAAGCAGGCTAGTCGCCAATGGAATCACAAAATTACTCAATTTTTAATCTCTGCTGGTTACACACAGTCTAAGGCAGATTACTCTTTGTTTACTAAGTATAACATGGGTAAGTTTCTTGCTGTGTTGGTCTACGTTGATGATGTAATTTTGGCTGGTGACGATATAGATTCACTTAATCTGCTTAAGTCTCAATTAGATGATGCATTTAAAATTAAAGATCTAGGTCAGCTTAGGTATTTCTTAGGCCTGGAAATAGCTAGATCATCTGCTGGTTTTTCTGTTTGTCAACGCAAATATGCGCTAGATTTGCTTACTGATGCAGGACTGCTTGCTGCCAAACCTGCTGCTACTCCTCTTGTTGCTGGAAATCAGCTTTCACATCATGATGGTGAACCCCTTTCTGACCCTGAATTATATCGTCGATTAGTAGGTCGTCTTTTATATCTTTGTCACACTCGTCCAGATATTGTATATGCTGTGCACCATTTAACTCAGTTTATGAGCAAACCATCTGATGTTCATCTTACTGCTGCATATAGGGTACTAAGATACATTAAGAATAATCCTGGACAGGGCTTGTTTTTTCCAAGCACATCTTCTCTTAAACTAACAGGTTTCTCAGACAGCGATTGGGCAGGCTGCCCCGACTCTCGCAGGTCCACAACAGGGTACTGTGTATTTTTGGGTGACTCGGTTATCAGTTGGCGATCAAAGAAACAACCCACTGTTTCTCGATCATCAACTGAAGCCGAGTATCGTGCAATGGCAGATTTGACATGTGAAGTCCAATGGTTGCATTACATTTTTCGTGATTTAGGTGTCTGTTTCGATACTCCTACTACTTTGTTTTGTGATAATCAATCTACTATTCGTCTGGCTGAGAATCCAGTTGCTCATGAGAGAACGAAACATATTGAAATTGATTGCCATATAATTCGTGATCGCATTCTTTCAGGTTTAATCAAGGTTATGCATGTTCATAGCGAGCACCAACTCGCTGATGTTTTCACAAAGTCTCTGTCGAGTGCTGTGTTTTCAGGTTTGATCTCCAAGCTGAATCGTTTGGACATCCACGCTCCAGCTTGCGGGGGGCTGTTGGAGGACTCGACAGCAAAGGAACAATAGTTTAGGCACTATATTGTAATATTTGTTTACCTTTGTATTTGGTTTATTTCTGTACAGTATATAATGTAACAAAGACAGTGTATTTTTCTACCGGTTGATTAATAAGAAAAGTAGACCTTTCCTTCCAAGATTCAACAAATTAATCCACTTCTTTTCTTTGTCTCCGTAGGAGGATCGGAGATTCCCTATGTAGATAACTCATCACAATTGCAGCATCCGAATTCCGAACTCTCTAATTAATTAACAAAAATCCCTCTGGAAACAATTCAATAAAATACCTTGTTAATTTTATTAAGAGGATGCTTCTTGCCAAAAAGATAAACGAGCGAAACATAAAAGCTCCAAAGCACCTGGCCATGCTTACATTCTTCTTCCTATTTTTATATACACATTTATTTACTTTACGGATTCAAAATAAGGCAAGCAAAATCTATACACCTTCATCAAAATCGAATTGTAAAGTAGAAGGTACCAGCAAATCGTTTTTTCTTAATAGTTGTTAGTGTCAAGAACGAGTTGATCCCAATAACTCGAGTTTTTGGGAGAGGTTCAATCGTGAATCATATACCATAACACTAACACGCCCCCTCAAACGAAAGCCACTCACAAGGGCTTGAAGTTTGCACATGTCTGAAGACAAGAAATTCATGTGCTTAACAAATGGGGTCACCGGGAATCGAACACAAGACCTCTCGGTCACAGAAGGCTCTGATACCATGTCAAGAACCAGTTGATCCCAATAACTCTAGTTGTTGGGAGAGGTTCAATCGTGAATTTACTAACACATCCCCTCAAACGAAAGCCACTATATATGGACTTGAACTTTGCACAAGCATCAGACACCATGTGCTTAACAGAAACAAATGGGGGTCATTGGGATTCGATCAGAAGACCTCTCAGTCACAGAAGGCTCTGATACCATGTCAAGAACCAGTTGATCCCAATAACTCGAGTTTTTGGGAGAGGTTCAATCGTGGATCATATACCACAACACTAACAGTTAGTAGCAGAAATGGTGCAGAATAATGGTGCCTGGTGTATTGGCCTCCGCCTGATCATGTTCCTCTGTCAAGCAGCCTTCCATGCCGAGACGGCGGCGGCGGCCACTTACAAAATCGAGTGGTCGTTTGGCGTCAGCAATTGGCCCAAGGGCAAGCACTTCAAGGCTGGCGACGTGATAGGTTGGTTGTTTGATTTATGCCCTACTGAATTTTAGTATTGAACAAATGTATCATTTTTCGTTGATGAAAGTATTGTTTTTTGACATGGTATCATGTTGGTTCAAGTTTTCCATTACCCGGAAGGTGAACACGAGGTGGGGGTGGTGGATGCTAAAGGGTACAAGACCTGCACGGTACCGACGGGGCAAAAGTGTACACCTCCGGCAACGACAGGGTCACCCTCCGGCGGGGGAATAACTATTTCATCTGCGATATCCCTCAGCACTGTGATCAAACTGGAATGAAGATCGCTGTTGCTGCGGCTTGAGTTTTACTGTGGTTTCATTTTGGAAACCCTAGCTAGCCAGGGAGAGTGTAGGAATAAGTACCGGCCCCATATATAGGATTTCATTGAGGGGGTGCTTGTACTTGATCACAACTTTTGAGCTAATAACTCAACAAACTTATGGTATCTAGGGACAATTGGTTCGTGGTTCAGTTAACTAGGAATGTTGTGAACCAAATCAACAATTCGTTTTGTCTTGGTGAGAAATGCTTTTGTTCCGTGAGAAATTTGTGGTGATAGCAAGATGTTCGAGAGATGACGAGAAGGAGACAATAATAGGAGAGGTTATATAGAATGAAGTTAGTAATAAAGAACATTTAAACTAAGATTTTCTATGTATTTTGTTCAATTTATATAACTAAATTTAAGTTATTCATAAAGAAATTCATCATGCAATCCAAAGCCTCAAGAAAATATTAAGTTATACTATAAGTTATATAACTCTCAAACCTTTAAAGGGAAACAAACTCTCCTATAGTACTTGGGTGGGCTATGCATCACCTTGAAAAGAAGTGAAAGTTTGCAGCTGGAAGTCCCAAGTAGTTAAAGGAATGAGGAGGGAATTGGTGATAATCAACTAACTCTTGCTCTCAGCTTGCTATAGATATGACTTTTATGATTGTTGAAAGTCCCAAGTAGATATGGATTTTGTGATCATTGGCAGAGCACATAATAAGGTAGTACTAGCGATTGAGTTAGTAAAGAAGGAATCATATGAGAATGATATGTTTGTTGAGTTGGATGAGAATGACATGTTTGTTGACATTCCTTTATTGGTTTCTTGAACAAACTCATCAATGCTGTACATCAATTTTTAATCTATGCAGGGAGAACAACATATATACACCATCTTTCTAGTCGTTGAGCCTTCCCCTGAGCCTTCCCTTTCTAGCCTAATTTTCTGTTTACCATGCAAAAATATTGAAGTTCATCCTCATCACTCCCCCCCCCCCCCAAATGTTCGTCTTCAACTTCAAGTGCCTCTCAGGCTACTTCTTTTCCAGGGAATGCTGGAAGAACCCTCTTCCATTTTTCTGTGTCAATAGCAGACGGGACGACCCGCCTGTGGTATGGCCGGTGAGGTATATCTATAAGACGACAGAGATGAGTGTGACGGCGGTGGCGGGAGGAAAAAACGGAGGAGAAGAGAGGACGGCAGAGGTGAACGGTGGTGGTATATAGGAAGGAAGCTCACACGGTGATTGACATTGGAAATGTAAATGAGCTAGCTAGCTAGACTCACATCCAGGTAGCATCCTCGGCAGGGAAATCAGGTATATGGATCACCAGGCTTCTTCTAAGATACTTCTTTTCCTCCCGGCTCATAGCTTCGTCTTCGTTTGTAAGTCTCCGAAGACTCCAAACTCTCTTCTTTCCTTTCCAGGGAGTGCTGGAGGAACTGATCTCTTCCATTTTTCTGTGTTAGGAAGGAAGGAAGCTCACATGAGACTCATCTCTCTACTCCATCTTCTTCTTTACTTCCTTCTTTTTAACTTGCACAAAAACATTACGTTTCCTTCCTTTAACTTGCACAAAAATGTTTCTAGCCTAATTTTCTGTTTACCATACAAAAATATTGAAGTTCATCCTCATCACTCCCCCCCCCCCCCCTCCAAATGTTCGTCTTCAAGTGCCTCTCAACCTATGAAGGGTAGTTTCTCCCACCCTTCCTTTTATTCTCTTTCTTTTGTTTTTCTTTTCAAATAATTCTCAAAATTTTCATATTCAGCAAATTCATACAAATTAACCCCTTTAATTTTCAAATAGTTCTTCAACATGTCATCCAAGAAACCCTTCTCCTTACTAAGCAACTCCTCCTCCATCCATCCTCCATTATTTCATTAATCGCATCAAGCACATACACCACTTATTCTAATTTGTATTTCAAGTCAAGAACCACAACAACAAATAAAAAAGGGTTGATATAATCAAAATTGTCCCTACACTTGTCATGGTTAGCTTACATTAGCATTAACATGATTTTATGACACGGTTTTCAATTAAGTTTTCTTTTTAAGCTTACAAGAGATCGAATTGGTTGAAGTAATGAAGTATGGTTGTGAATAAACAGGAATGAGGAAACGGTACAAGAGATCGAATTGGTGATAGAAGTATCATTATCTAATTTACCAAAAAATTGATGTGTCGAAGCTAAGTACTTTTATTATAAGGATTAGAGTTATTAAGGATGTCAGTTTGTATACTATGTATGAACTCTATAATTTTTAGTGCATAAAACTTATTTGAGGTAATAATACAGAACAATATCACAGACGAGGTGTAATTTTATGGACCATATCACTTACTAAATCGTCGTAACGGTTCAAACTGGTTTGGAATTGTTGCTAGTATCTTTCTCACATACCATCTACAAGAGCGGAGGTGAATGAACTAAAACTATGTGAGAAACATTACTTTATCTTATTGGCATGTCATGCAATGTTGATTTGAATCCGAGTTTTCTCATAGATCGAGCTCAAACTCGTTATGATTGTTTGCAATACCACTAATTATTTATCGACTCCGTTCACGAATAGGTTTATCTACTAACACGTCAAGGTTGAGTTACACCTCGTACATCTCAACGGATTCACAAACTAACACGATAAAATACAAACATAGAACATTTGTAAAAAATGAACATTAATCAGTTTTGTTAACTGTTGGGTCTAGTATTAACCCATATAATACGGGCCCAAGCCCACCACAAAGCATCTCACCTTGGGCCCAAGCCCATCCTAGGGTCCAGTACACCGGAGGGCGTCCACCACCGGGAGGCGTCCATTCACCGGAAGGCGTCCATCGACAGGAGGCGTCCAGTGTACCGGGGGCGTCCATGACTACGGGAGGCATCCATTGGATGCCTCCAAGTTCTATATAAGGAGGCCAGACCCTACAAGCAAAGGGACTTCTTCTCTCCCTTCCCTCACTTTACCACTTATGGTTCTCTCTCTAAACTCTATCTCTCTCTACATTCTCTACACTCTATCATATATCCTATTCTAACTTGGGCGTCGGAGTGTAGATCCCCGGGGCCGCCCCCGACTCTTCACAGGATTCTTCCACTCCCGAGGAGATCAGAAGATGGAGTCCGGATCAAGGTTCCACACTAATCCCCAGTACTAATCCGGGTCAAACATTTTGACGCCCACCGTGGGGCCTGATTCGGTGTTCTTCTTGTTTGATTTATGAAGAGGGGAAGAGATCGCCTCTTCCGCGACCAAGCTCCGACAACCTCACAAAATCACAGATCTGAGAATATCTTCCTTCTTCCCCAACTGAAAGAAAATGAAAACAGATCCGGGTCAAGAAAAGAAGGAGAGATCAGCGACCTCTTCCTCTAGAGCCATCTCCATTATTTACTCCACCAGATTGCTCGTCATCGTCACCAACTCTCTAGCCGCCAATCTTCATGAAACGTCGACACTAGCAGCAACTAAAAAAAAACACGCCAGATCTCGGCGACTCCGGTCACCGACGTTGTGTGCGTCACCGTCCGACAAGGAAAGGAAGAAAAGCTTGCAGTCAACATCATCATCTTCTCCCCAAGAAGCCTTCGTCGTCTCTTCTCAAAAGCAGATATGGTCTGCTAAAGTAGACAGACCCACAAATCGAGGGTACAAAGCATGTCACGTCACCGCTAGCTGTCCAAAGCCTGTCTACAACTTAGATGCAAATCTGGCCCACACAGCCCGCTTCCACAACGCGGCCCTGTCCTGCATAGCGTGGGCCACATTCACCTCCCGCCTCCAATCTGGACCGCTCACAGCCAACACGCTTGCATCCCACAAAGAGCCTCCCAGTGATGGGCCGCCTCAAGAAGCTCGCTCAATTCTGACAAATTCGAAGATGGGCCGCCTCAAGAAAGCCCAACGCCATTGGACGGCCCAACCAGTGTTTAACCACGAAGCGGTTTTTACTCGCCCAACCGCATTACCTCAGTTCAACAAAATAATAATGAAACCGCCTCTGCCAAGTTTCGAACACCGAACACCTCCTAGTAGGGACAACATCGGCAAGAAGAAAACCCTTGATCACGCCTCACACGGGTAGGACATTGGCAAGACACATGAGCTCCCAACACACATGGGCACGACGTTAGTAAGGCACAAGAGCGTTTAGAGTTAAAAATCTCAACCCCGCTTTGCCATAAAGCCTAATCTCTGTCTTTATTCAACGACCGCCTTAGCCTGCCATGCCTCAGGGACAATCATCGTGAGACGCCTTCAATAAGACCGCCGCACATCCGGATTATTCACCCCTGCAGTGGGTCACGACTTCAACAGTTCAAATCTCGCGTCCCACGAAAGATTCAGGCCACCCTCGAATCGGGTCCACATTCATGGGTCTGGTCCGCAACAACGAAGGCTTGTCTTTCTGCTTCCCATTACACAATGCAGGCTAGTCCTGCGTATGGTCCACTTTGCCTTCAATCAACACCAAGCCCCAACATCACTCCGTGTCCAATTCTGCATGCGGATCCGCTTCCAAACCCTCAAACGAATCCCAATATTGACGGACGGTCCAACCAAATGAGTCTCCATTTACTAAACAGGAAATTGAAGGAAACGTTTCCCATGGGTTTCAGAACCTCTTATCGTCTTGCTCAAGCTGAAGTGCATACCACTACACTACAAGACCGCTTTACGAATCCGAATGCGGCTCTAAGAACTTAGACCATTTTGCAGCTACCTCCTACAAGAAAAATGCATCCCACTCCTGAGTGATGCTTCCACCTGTGGTGGAAGTCCGATACCGCCTCCCAGTAGGCGCGACATCGGTATAGCTAACACGATCCCGCCTCCCAGTAGGTGTGGCATCTTCAAAACACAAACGTCGCCTTGAGTTAAAACTCTCAAGTCGTGGGGGCCGCCCTCCCTAGCACATAGCCAACGCCTAATATTCAGCCAACAACTCACGCTTAACGTGCACACAAGCTCATGTTCATCTTGCGGTCCATAGCTTAACGCATACAGCTCACAGTTACGGCCTACATATTAGCACGCTCCGCAATGGGCAAGTGGGGAAATCTCAAACAACTTGAGAGCTCTAACTCAAGACATCGAATGCTAAATAAAGAAGCAAGGACAATGGACGCACAAGGGGCAAACCGCATCGTTTGGACTCGCAAAGGTCCAGTCCACTCGTGGGCGTCCATCACCGGGAGGCATCCTGCCACCCTGAGGCGTCCATCACCGAGAGGCGTCTCATCCACCGGGAGGCGTCCATCACTAGGGGCATCCATCACCGAGCAATGGTCGCACAAGGGGCAAAACCGCATCGTGCGGACCCGCAAGTAAGGCAAGTTAATACACCTTAACGCATTATTTTACTCCTTCCATTCTTACAGAATACAAGAAGCAAATGGACAAATGTTGGGTCTAGTATTAACCCATATAATACGGGCCCAAGCCCACCACAAAGCGTCTCACCTTGGGCCCAAGCCCATCCTAGGGTCCAGTACACCGGAGGGCGTCCACCACCGGGAGGCGTCCATTCACCGGAAGGCGTCCATCGACGGGAGGCGTCCAGTGTACCGGGGGCGTCCATGACTACGGGAGGCGTCTACTGGATGCCTCCGACTTCTATATAAGGAGGCCAGACCCTCCAAGCAAAGAGACTTCTTCTCTCCCTTCCCTCACTTTACCACTTATGGTTCTCTCTCTAAACTCTATCTCTCTCTACATTCTCTACACTCTATCATATATCCTATTCTAACTTGGGCGTCGGAGTGTAGATCCCCGGGGCCGCCCCCGACTCTTCACAGGATTCTTCCACTCCCGAGGAGATCAGACGATGGAGTCCGGATCAAGGTTCCACACTAATCCCCGGTATTAATCCGGGTCAAACATTAACTAACCTCGTGTTTGGTTTATTGAGCTCACTTATCGAACCGTGCACGATGTTGGCCTCAAACTCAACGAGCTCACTTTACAAATGTTCTATGTTTGTATTTTATTGTGTTAGTTTGTGAATCCGTTGAGATGTACGAGGTGTAACTCAACCTTGACGTGTTAGTTGATAAATCTATTCTTGAACAGGGCCGATAAATAATTAGTGGTATTGCAAAGGGTTATAGGTATAATATGCCCCTATACTAAGCAGTTTTATCAAACATGTCACTCTACTATTTTTTACATTAAATATGCCCATGGACTTTGTAAGAATAATCATACATGCCTTTCTGTTAAAATTTCCATTAAAAAAATCGTTAGCAATGGTTGAACTGAGATTTAGACGACCCGACATCGGTAAATAGGAGGAAAAATGTCAGTTTTTTCTCTTTATTTATTTCTCTAGGTTCTTGTTAAATTGAAATTATTTGAGGTATTTGGCACTACAAAAGAACCCAAACAATTCTAAATTGAAATTATCAAGTATATTTTAGATATTTGTGTCGCCCAAACCAAGGTTCGACTATGGTTGGCAAATCAGTTTGTATTGAGTGTCCAACCCTATTTTCACCAGCTGCTCTAGTAATTTTTACAGGGAACAAACCTCATATTTCTATTTCTCTTTTACGTTTTAGACTTTAAGAAATTTAGGTTCATTGATATTCTTTAGAAGAAAATCATTGATTGAGCCTAGAATTTCTAGGCTGAATTAAGAGTTGTGGTATGAATATGTTCATCTGAATCATTTTTCAAATTAAACACAATCTTATTATAAATTAACACTAGTCCGAATATCTTAAAACGAAAAATTTATAAGTACTATACTAGCTTTGGATCCAGTGGAGAGCTGGGCCGGGACCCGAGGTGGCCACCCCCTGGATCCGCCACTGCGGACCGTATAGCCACCCCTACCTATAATCCTATTGCAAACAATCCTAATACCCCATCTTTTTCGCCTTAGAAGAATAGTGTTGAGCTAAAATGGGCTCGGGAGAACAAGAGGTCAAATGGGCTGCATAAAGATAAAAGAAAGGAAGTGGGCTGTTATGACTCCACGGCCCACAACTACTATGATTTCCTGAGTGAGGAGGGAGGAATGTGTGTAACCAAAATACACAAAAGAAAAGGAACACGTATGACGTACAAGAACTCTGAGTAGAATATGAATCTGACCGCCAATATCTATAAATTAATCTTTGCAAAGTGCCTCTTCATACCCCAACAAAAATCGATTTGAGCCCCATTGAGGCTTTGTTAATGTCGCTGTTAGCTAAACATGGGAAGATGACGATATTAATAAATCAAAAGAAGCTAGCTCCTTGGAAAGCTAGGAGGCTCTCACTCGCCGCGAGACTAACGGTTACTCGTTCTGTCTCCCTTGCTATTCCCACCTACTCTATGCAATCTGAACTAATCCCTAAGAATGTCTGCAATGCTATAGATAAGATTAACAGGGATTTTGTCTGGGGAAAAGATGAGGACAAGGGGAAGATGCACCTGGTGCCTTGGGAGAAGATGACGGAACCTAGGCTTCAAGGGGGTGGAGGCCTCCGGCCTCTTAGGCAGGCTAATCTTGCTCTTCTGGCCAAAGGAGGGTGGCGTATCCTCAAAGAGAAGGAGTCTCTTTGGACCCAGATTTTTAGCGCCAAGTATGGAAAGCAGAGAGAGGGCCTTGACATGTTTCGTCCTATTCAGGGAAGTTCCTTTGCCTGGAGAAGCTTTACCAAAGCTTCCCACCTTCTCAGAAAAGGTTGTGCGTGGAATATTCAGAATGGTAGAAGCACTAAATTTTGGTGTGATGTGTGGGTTTTGCAGGTTCCTTTAAAGGATGTGGCTGTGCAGCCCATTCCGGAGGAGAGACTGAGGGACACAGTTGCTAGCTATTTGGATGATAATGGAGAATGGGATGTGAGTCGGTTTTCGCAGTGGCTGTCTGTTGACGTTCAGCAGAAGATCACGGCCGTGGCTGTGGATGTTCTCTCTACGGACCGTGATACTCTCTTCTGGGCCCCTTCCCCGAATGGTCATTTTACTGCTAAGTCGGCCTTCCAGATTGCCATGCCCCAGCAAGGAAATCAGGACGAGAAGCTGTGGAAGAAGATCTGGAGCAACCCGGTGCCCGAGAGAGTTCGGTGCTTCAGCTGGTTGGTGGCACTGAACAAGATTTCCACTAACAGCCTGCTCTTTTACAGGAAGTGTGCGCCGTCGCCGATGTGTTCCAGGTGTAACAGTTGCCCGGAGACAACGCTCCACTTGTTGAGAGACTGTCCTCCGGCTGTTTATGTCTGGAACAGGAGCATTTCCCCCTCCGAACAGCTTGGTTTCTTCTCAAGCGATCAGGAAGCTTGGCTGCGAGGGAATTTACTGAATGATAAAGCTATGGCGAATGGTATGCCTTGGAGTGCTTTCTTCAGTATAACCATTTGGCTTCTGTGGAAAAACAGGTGCACAACGGTGTTCCAAGGAGCGCAGAAGGCGCTGACTGCACCTTCTCTGTTGCACTCTATTCAGCTGAAGTCGGATTTGTGGTATAAGGCGTGGTGCGCTCCTCTGTTGGGAACTAGCAATCGGGAGCCAGGAGGGAACCGAGTGACGGCTAGCATCCAGTGGAACGCTCCGCAGCAGGGATGGTTTAAGCTTAACATTGATGGCGCATCGGCGGGTAATCCGGGTCTTGCTGGTGCAGGCGGGCTGATTCGTGATGCTCAGGGACGGTGGGTTGCAGGGTTTGTGGCAAAGATTGGGGAAGCTTCTGCGGCTCTGGCCGAGCTTTGGGCATTCTACCATGGGCTTACTCTTGCTTGGAAGTTTGGTGTTAACAATCTTGTGGTCGAGACGGATTCTCAGCTGGCGATTCTCCTCATTAATAATCGCCATGATCCGGTGCACCCGTATGCTGCTCTTTTAGCGTCTATTCGGAGGAAACTTGCTCAGGATTGGTTGGTTAGTATAGTTCATACATACCGAGAAGGGAATAGAGCCGCGGACTGGCTCTCGAAGCACAGTCTCGTCTATCCCTACGGTATGCATGAGCTGACTAACCCTCCTAGAGAGTTAGTACAGATTTTACAGGACGATCTTATGGGGGTGTCCTTTGACCGCCGTATTGTGGCGCCTTCCTCCTCTTAGTCTTTGTTTCTCCTCCCCCCTTGCTGTTCTTGTTTCTTGGCTTTGGCCTCCCTTAATGCAAAAAAAAAAAAATTAAGTTTGGCAAAATACTCAAAGAGCACGACCATCGACTTTATTGTGCTTAGTTAATCTTGATATACAAGGGCCCAATTATCCTCTAACCCCTGCTTTTTGGTGATTAAGTCGTACATGTAGTATGGTGGGTCAATTATCCTTAACCTTTTTTTTTAAAGATAATCCTCAACCCATTACCTTAATAACCATCGAATTGCAATAAACTAACATCAAATCATGTAAAACATAATAATAATAATACAAAATTGAAGCCAAATTGAATTTAGTTTTGATTCCCATCGACGATTCCTGTCCACAAATTATATGAAGAGTTTGGGTCACGTCACATATGGATTGGTTAATCAACTGAGGAGGAGATACTAATTAATCAGCTGTTGGCTTGGCTGTTGGTTGCGTCATATATACTCACTCCGAAACAAAATTGGGCCCTGGCCCATGGGCCCGTGAGAAAAGCGAGTGACGGTGACAGGGCACCAACTACCAAGTTGCTTGCTGGACGGAATTGGTTGCCACCTACCAATTTGCTCTTCTGCCCACTTGGAAAATGAAAAATATCGGCCTATGTCATGTCGGACAAAACAAAACGTCCCCAATTTTCCCCGTAAAAAAACTTTTTACGTGTTACTTGCATTTGTTTTCCCCCTACTTCATACATGTGTGTAGGGCTGGAGGTTCGGTTATCAGTGTCCGGTTAACCGATCGGTTAAACTGATAACTGGTGGTTACCGGTTAAACCAATAACCGAAATTATATGCTTCGGTCGGTGGTCGGAGCTCCTAATAGGTAATTCGGTTAACCGAGTAATCGAAAATCGGTTATCCGGTTAATCAAAAATAACCGACCGACCACCCCCTCACCAAAACGACGTGAAAATACCCGGTTATGAAGTTTATAACTTTATGTTGTTGAATTTGAGACATTAATTTGGTGATTTAGATGTATTTTATATGCAAAAGTGATTGAGACTTTACTTTGGGTGTGATTTAGATGTAGAAATGTAAGTTAGAACCTTTCATTTTAGGCGATTCTAATAATTTTACCCGGTTAAAACCGAGCCACCATCAATTTTTTGGTATCTCGGTTAACCGACCAACTAACCGATAACCGAGGCATTGGCGTCGGTCGGTGTTCGGTAGGGGGGAGATGGTGATTCGGTTAACCGGTAACCGACCAATCGATTATCGGTTATGACCGAACCCAACCGAATCCACCCCTACATGTGTGTTTCTGATCTTAATTTATTGCTAATAGAGGTGGGAAATTACATTTGATTCATATATTGGATCGGTGGATTTCAGATTAAATGATTTGGATTTATTGGTTCGAGTGACATCTATTCATGTATTATGGAAATTAGGGTTGGAAATTGGAATATCGATTTTGATTTTCCAAGAACTTGTTTGAAGGAGAAGGGAAGTCAAGATAAAAAAAAAAATTATTAATTTGAAAACAAGAGCAATGGGTTGGATTCCGGAATCTTTGAATACCAGCCAGCCCGGTGCGGTGCTGCCACGTGATGGGGACTGGATGAGACTCAGCGAATCAGAAATCAGTTAGACGCAGCGAATAGAGAGTGAAAACGTGCCCAGGCGGGACACTCACAGCCAATCAACGACCACGGCAGTGAGAAAGGGAGGAGGAGGCCCATAATAATAAGTTACTAAACTGCTAATCTGGGCCCATTATTAAAAAATTGAGCAGGCTGGCGCGTGGAGGGAACAGGCCACTGGCGAGCCGCCGAGGCCCGGTGGGCGACCAGCTCGCCTAGTCGCGTGCTTCTCTTTCTTCTCCTTCACCTTCTCTTGTTAAGTCAACTAATTTCAAGTCACGATTGATTCCATAGTAGGTGGCTACTTCGGCGCACTCACTTTTTTGAGTGCACTCAGTGCACCCACTCTAAAAGTGTCCATATTACATCAAATTTTGAACTTTAATTAGTACTCTCAATCTAATATGATGATATGACATAGAATCATAACAAATCAATCTATTACCCTAACCCCTTAACCTTCAATTTTGAATCCCAATCCAAAATCTCAAATTTTAAACCTAATCCCTAACCCTAAATCCCTAAATCCCAAATCCTTCAAATTAAAGTCAATTTTGAATGAATTTTTTTCAAATTCATGTGCTTCTTGTTCATAATATCATGAGCAACAATTGATACCGTTTTGACATGAATCATATGCTCAGAATGACAATTATGAGATGTGCACCCAAAAAAGTGGGTGCACTGAATACGCCACCATATATATATATATATATATATATATATATATATTTATATATATATATATATTTATATTTACAATAGGATGAACAAAACTGACAAACAATCTAGTACTTGCCGTCCTGTCACTAATAGTGTGATACAAAACTGAAAATGCATCTTATGAGAGAATTGTAATTGATGACGGACTGATAATCTCATATTATACTTGAAATTCGACACTTTGAAGGATGAAATCTTGTTCATCCTGAAAGCTGCATAACCATCCCAATGAAACAAGTGAATAGGGCTGTAGCGGTTTGGTTCGCACCGAACCGTACTGGACGAAATCGAAGCTTGGATGTACCATACCAAATGTTATATAGTTCGAGTGATACGATTTTTACTCTGAACCGAATATAATGTTGATCTAATACCCAATCCTAAAATGTCTTTCACTATCAAACAACAATTCTCGTAAATATGGTTCGAACCGGACAAGACCAGACCTTTGCACACTTTGCATACCGAACAAGAAGGGCAACGGCGTCCGGTGGCGGCTGATCAAAATAGCTGGCGTGGGCTTGGGGAAGGGATCCCTCCCTCCCAATGAAAAACGGACAGACCAACAGGCGCGTAAATCCCCGGCGGCAGAACAGAATTACCCCCAACAAGAAAACAAACAGTATAATACCTTTACCCCACATTTTAATAAGAAAAAGAAAAAACCCAGTTTTCTTTCTCCCCTCTCTTTCGCTCGCTCGATCTACCGCCACACGACGCAAACGTCACGAGTGGGGGCTCTTTTGTTTGGTCACCCGCTACTTTTTTGCTCTTTCCTCACCATTATTATTCCCATTTTGGAATCTCTCTCCCTCTCAGTCTCTCTCTCTCTCTGTCTCTGTTGTTCTGAGTGCGTAGCGTAGTTCGACGATGTCTATAGCCACTTCTCAGATCCGCCTCCTTTCTCGAAACCAGCTCTGATTCCCTCATTCTCCACCTCCACCTGGTAATACCCACCCCAATTATATATATTCCTTCCCTCTATTCCATCGTCCCCTTTTGCTCCCTTCCTTCCCCTGCTTGCTGGCTTCTCCTCTCTGGCATATCGACAGCCATGGAATATTCATCTGGGTAATTTGTTTTGTTTCTTCTTCTTCTTCCTATTCTTGGGTAAGAAAGGAAAAGGCTTTTGGCTTCGTCTCTCCGTGGCTTCAATTGGGGTTGACTCTGTTTTCCTGTTTTGGCTTTCAGATTTTCTGGAATTCCGTTGGTTGTTGTTGTTCTTCTTGGGCAAGTTCTGAGCTTTTGTTGAAGGGTTTTACGTTTTCGGTCTTGTTTATTCTGCTGAGTTCTTTTTTGGGGTTTTGGTCAAGGTTGACTTTATGAATTGGGTTGGTTTGTCTGCTCAGAATAAGCTTCCCTTTTTGCCATGGATGATTGACTGAACCCTGTGTATTTCCATTGTCATGTAGCTGTTAAAGTTTACTTTTTTTACTCTGCGCTATTCTTGGGGTGAAATTTAGTTTCAGATCTACTTCCTTGTTACCAGCTACTTACAGTCCTTGTAAGTCCTTTCCTGTTAGGCTTTTGTATCTGTAATCTGTGTCCCTTGTGTTTAGGGAGAAACGAGTTATCTCTCAGTCTCTCACCATATGCCATGGATTCATAATTCTTACATGGCAATTGCAGTTCTTGTCCTGAACTAGATAACTTGCTGACGACTTGCTTGTTAGCGGATTTTTTCATTAATTATTCATTCTGCTGTGGTTCTTACCAGAAATTCTTGATTTGATCTTGTTTCGGTCGCATGGTGGCTCCTCCAGCATCACGTCGTTTTGTTCGCCTAGCATTTCATTCACGAATTCGTCATTTCGGTATGCTCTCTCTTTCTCTTTATGTTCAATTCATCCAGTTTTTTGTTTGATTCTCAGAGCATGCCATTCCATTTTCGATATTTAGGGTTGTAGGCAGTTTATGTCTTGTGGAGAGCTTGATTTAGTATTGTCCTTTGTTTGCTTGTGTGTGTACCCTCGTGTCCATTTCCTTCAACTTGAACAATGCATAAGTTTTTCAACCAAACCTTTAGGGTGAAAAACTATAAATTGTGTTCCTCTGATCATGTCTTATCTGTTTGCTGCAGACGTGAATGAAGCTAAGGAAAACTGAAAGGAGCAGCAGAGGCTCCAATGTTGTTTGGACTTCGGTTTTGACTGTCCAAATTACAGGCTTCTACCCTCGAAACGTCGTCAGATATCAGTGACTCGAAGATGGATAGGTTAGACACATCGGGCTTCGTAAGCGGTGGATGCTGCTGCTCTCACTTCATTCTCAAAGCACTTGCATAGTAATAGTATGCTCTGAAAACTCCTCTCTCTGTACTAGCTAGTTTGGCCTCTAAAATTCTCCAGCACTACTAATAAGCTCAACAAAGAACATGGACCTCAGCTTCAACAATAGCAACAGAGTTTCTCTGGACAATGAACATGTGAAAAGTGACACCACCTTGCGCTTGAACTTTCTCGGTTATGGAGCAAACCGTGTTGCCACCAACTCCATCTCCAGATTTGGCAGTGGCACTCAGAGCAATCTAAAGAAAGATTTCTGTAACAGCATACATGACGATGATGCGTGCAAATTGGTCCTCGGGTTGGGTCCCACATCGAGCACATACAGTGGCGATTTCTCCAACAATGTTGGGGGAACTGTTACCAACCCCAAAGGCTCTCCTCCTTTTACACTTGGGGGTGATTCGATCTTAAAGCTCGGCCTTTCTGGAGTGGGGCAAGTTGCTAATGATTCCTTCAGTGGACTCGAGAACAGTTCAGTTACAGAGATGAATCAAGCACCTGCTGCTGACAAAAGAGGATTCTCCTTCCCAGATTTGGACGAAGGCTCCACTTCAGCAAAGAAATCAGCTGGTGGATACATGCCTTCACTTCTCTTGGCTCCCAGAATGGACATTCGAAAAGCTCCACCGCCACAGACAGAAGTCATCGACTTCGAACTCAGTCACGAGCCATCTGCCACCACGGATTTCTCTTCAGCTTCCGAGCAAACAACTACGACAGCTACCTCTGGAAGCCACCGCGGCGTCACCAATGCAAAGAAATGCAGTTTCTTCGGATGTTCTAAGGGAGCACGTGGTGCCACGGGGCTCTGCATTGGCCATGGCGGAGGCCAAAGATGCCAGAAGCAAGGCTGCAACAAGGGCGCCGAGAGCAGAACCGCATACTGCAAGTCCCACGGCGGGGGAAGAAGGTGCGAGCACTTGGGCTGCACGAAGAGCGCCGAGGGAAAGACCGAACTCTGCATAGCCCACGGAGGGGGCCGTAGATGTGGGTACCCCGATGGATGCACGAAAGCAGCACGTGGCAAGTCGGGGCTGTGCATCAGACACGGCGGAGGGAAGAGATGCAAGGTTAACGGCTGCACTAGGAGTGCAGAAGGACAGGCAGGGTTGTGCATTTCGCACGGCGGAGGAAGGCGTTGTCAGCAAGAAGGGTGTGCCAAGGGAGCCCAGGGCAGCACAAAATTCTGCAAAGCTCACGGTGGCGGGAAGAGGTGCGTGTTCGCAGGGTGCACGAAGGGCGCAGAAGGAAGCACTCCGCTGTGCAAAGGTCATGGTGGAGGGAAGAGGTGTTTGTACGATGGTGGTGGGATTTGTCCGAAGAGTGTTCATGGCGGCACAAATTTCTGTGTGGCTCACGGTGGAGGGAAGAGGTGCGTGGTGCCCGGCTGCACGAAGAGTGCTCGTGGCCGCACTGATTGCTGCGTCAGGCACGGTGGAGGAAAGCGGTGTAAGGTCGAGAGCTGCGGGAAGAGCGCTCAGGGGAGCACGGACTTCTGCAAGGCCCACGGCGGCGGGAAGAGGTGCTCGTGGGGAGGAGAAGAAGCGGGGAAATGCGAGAAGTTTGCTAGAGGGAAGAGTGGCCTCTGTGCTGCTCACTCGAGCTTGGTCCAGGAGAGGGAGATGGGGAAAGGTGGAAGTATGATCAGACCGGGGCTGTTCCGCGGGCTCGTTTCGGCAGCTGCTGCTGCTTCAACGGCCGGCGGGAACACTTACAGTTTCTCCGGAGGGAGCGGGGTGTCGGAGAGTAGTGCTGGTGGTGGGTCGTTGCTGGAGAAGCCGGCGAAACGACGGCACCTCATACCGCCGCAGGTGCTGGTTCCGCTTTCGATGAAATCGCCGGCTGTGGCGTCCACGTATTCGAGAGATGGAGGAGCTAGTAGCGATGGGCTGAAGAGAGGTGTGGGTGAGATGATGGTTCCAGAAGGGAGAGTCCATGGTGGTGGGCTCATGTCTCTGTTTGGCGGGAACCTGAAGAATGCTGCCATTGATGGGGTTTGAAGCTTTTCAAAGGAGGGGAAGCTCTGTGTCTCTCTCTTTCTCACTTGGCCAAATGGTGATTCATAATTTGCATTCAAAATGATTGATTGATTTGGGAGCTATGATGCATAAAAGGGGGTGTTTGGTGCATGGTTTTCCAAGTCAATTGTGTATATTTGGCTGTTGATAATTTTAGGTTAGGAGGAGTCTTGTGTTTGTGTTGTGCCATAATGTTGTTTTTGGGGGACGTCTGTTCTTTTCTTTCATGTTTCCAGTTCAAATGGTCTGGTTTTTTTGGCAATAAGCTCCCTCATTTGAAGGGTGATGTAGTAATCACCCGCATCATTAAGTCTTACATGTGTTGTACTTTTTGTACATTTGTTCTTACTTCAGGAATTTGATCGTCGCGTCTATTAGTCGTTTGCTTCTCATTCTATTGTTCAATTTGCTAAATTTTTGATAACTATAATGTATCAAAGATTTTAGCTTGATTCTCAAGAATCAATCAATCCAATAACTTGAATATTATTATATCAAATTCCATATAGAGATTAGCCACTGAAATGATCGGTGGCTTCAACAGAAAGAAAACAAGGAATAAGGTAAACTAAAATTTTACGAGGATCAAATCAACTTTGGATCAAGGCTCTATCTCTAAGCAATGCTTCAACGGCTTTCCTTCCTGACACCAATGCACCATCGAAAGTGGCTGAAGTCAGGTAATCCCCTGCCACATATAAACCAGAATCGACCCGGTGGCTTTTCATCAAATCGGTCGGAGGGCTTTGGTTGGGTTGTGCAAAACCAATCCGATACGTTCTCAAGTACTTCCACGATCCAACCAACGAGTCCCCAAACCAACCGGAGAGCTCGGCAACAACACGAGCTGCGAGATTTTCATCCGACTCGCCCTCAAACGACCCAATCAAAGATGCTGATACCAGGACCTTGTCGGCTGGACCATACGAGGGAGCCACATTGGTGGCGAAGAACATGTTGTTGACGATGCCCTGACCCGAACCGTTGAGAAACAGAACCGGGTCCTGAACAGGAACCTTGTCCCGGTCAGCTGAGAAATATACACAAACTGTGCCACGAGCTGGTTTTGGTCGAACCGGGACTGGGTTTCCCGGGCCGTTTCCGTTGCCGTTCCGCTTCATTCCCGCCAACAGCTTCGCGGCTTGCGGTTCCTCCACCGCCAAGATCAATCCGAACTCGCTTTGGAAAGTTTCACCAGTTTCCAACTTCAACGACGATTCCTCGAGATCAATGGAGGCAACTCTCGAGTTCAACAAGATGGAGCTGGGCGGCAATTTTGAGGCCAATTGGTCGGGAATTGCTCCGATCCCCTTCGCCGGCAGGGTATTGTCGCCCAGAGCCAGACATTTGAAGATAAATTCGAACAGCCTGGAAGTGGTTTCGAGCTCGGGATCGAAGAAAATCCCACCGAAGAAGGGCTTAAAGAATCGGCCGACAATGGAATCGGAGAACCCAATTCTCTTCAACAGCTCCGACGTAGGGACCTCGTCGGCACGCAGGATTTGGTCGTCCGATTTGGTCAATACACCAAGCCTCGTCGACCCTATAAGCAACTTATCGAGAACCGACCCAATTGGGTTAGTTAAGGACTGGAGGGCATCGGAGAAGTGACGGAGGGGATCGGCAACGGTGTGGAACTGCCCGTCGAAGTAAATCCGGGCGCCGGAGTAGAATTTCCGGAGATCCAATTCCCGGTAGTCGAGCAGCTTCTGGGCTTCTGGGTAGGAAGTGATGAAGATTTGAAAGCCACGGTCGAGGACGAAACCGTCGACGAGGTCAGTCCGTACTCGGCCGCCGACTCCGTCCGAAGCTTCGAGGAGGAGGAAAGGAATGTTTCGAGAGTGGAGGTGGGTTGCGGCGGCGAGACCGGCGAGGCCAGCTCCGACAACAATAACACCAGTCTTGGTGCGGGAGAGGGGCGGGGAGGATAAGGGCTGGGAGGGTTTGGCGGTGGAGGAAGACGAGGAGATTGAGAGGCGGGAGAAGTGACGGCGGCCGGAGGTCCTGGCGGTGAGGTGGGAGACGGAGATGGATGAAACGGCGAGGGCTTGTGATTGAGAGAGAGCGAGAGTCATTTGGATCGGAGTGGAGAGATGTGGATAAGGCAAAGCTTTGCTGCTTTTGCTTTTCTGTGTGTAGTTTGGTTGGTTTGGACGTTTGGAAATTTGGGGATGGGTTAGGATTGGTGGATGATGGATTGGATGTAACCTGCCGGTGGATAGCTACCTTAGAATATTGTGTTTTAAGGGCAGTGACCTGATCCTAATATCTCCCTATATAGAGAGTCAATACTCTTCTAAGGAAATGGTTCTTTGTTCTACCAGAGAGAAGAGAAGGGCGAGAATGAACAGTTCGGGACGAATATGAATCCAGGTAAGTACTACATTTATACAGACGGCAAAAGAAAGAACTAACCGTGCTCTCCAGCCATGAATGGATCTCTGGTCTCCCAAGTCCCAACTTATTTACAGTTGGTGCATCACGCTTCCATGCTTCATGTTAAATCGTCCAAAACATGGAAGCTGACTACAAGGATATCCTATGTACGCACATGTTTACAGGAACTGATCGTCGCCAAAATCAAAGACTTCCTGCTGAATGCTGATGAAGAGTTCTGTAATGAGTGGGATGTGGTAAAGGAATATGGTTCTGAAAAAGAAGCTGAAGATTGAGGATAACTACATGCTTTAGTTCAAACCTGTGATGGAAGAGAGGTGAGAGACGTTGTTGCTGTTGCTCCTAAGGGCAGAACCTGGTGAACACAGGCAACCTTTTCTTAGTCGATGGGCCATGAAGAATCCGGTCAATATTGGCATTAACATCTTCCCTTGATGTGGATTTGTCAGTATGAGGTGGCAGGACAATCTCAATGTTATCATCCAAGGGTGACCAGTCACGCAAGCTCGTGTTGCCGGAACTTAAAACTCTGAAGCCTTCAGGTTTCTTGATGGATGTTGAGCTTCTGCTTGAAAGGTCTAGTCTGGGTGGGGTGGAAGTAATGAACCTGGCATCCGAAGCTGAACTTCTCATGGAGTTCCTGCTGGAGAGTTCTGATCTCATGAAGCTCGAGGTGCCCCTGTTGCTTTGTTCAGGTCTGTTGGAAGCGTATCTTATTAAGTTTTCTGTTGCTGACGCTTCTGTCGTCCCAGGTGAAAACAGGAGGGATTTTGTAGGGTATGAAGGTGGAGTCAGTGACCTGTTACTCCGAACCTGCACAGATTATGAATTGGGAAAACAAAGGTGAGATGGCCTTTCATTAGACAGTGGGGATTTTAATCACCAACTACTGTGTGCAAACCTCAGATTTGTTCTTGACAATGTATCCTGGTGGACGAAGCTCTTCCTTTCCATGTGCAAACTGAAATAGCAGAGACCAAGATGGCGAATTCAAGCTCAAGAACCACACAAAAACTGAATCAGAATAATGGCTAGCATGAATCTGATCTCGGATTTCGGTAAGCATGAGGGGTAACAGGCTCACAACAAAAGACTATGATCTTGAACAAAGGTCACCTTAAATTTCCTGGTTACAGTAGACAACAATCTAGCTTGAATTAGCACATTGACGAAATCAAAATGTCATGTTACTGTTTCTCAACTCAAGAACTTAGTTCCAGGATGGTTCAAGTTGTAAGCAACTTGCCGCAAACTCGGAAGTATTGAAAGAGATTCAAGTACTGCAAGAACTTAGAATGGTCATTCAGAGTATTCTCTTGTCTATTTGCAGCAAAGGCAGGGATTTCACCATGACACCACAGCTCAACAGGGGAATCAACTAAAGCAAATGCACAGTTTCCATCTAATGTGTAATTCAGATTCGTTGCATCACTCTTAGTTTCATAATAATCCTACTTCCAAAAACTGGAGAAGCTACAGAGATTAAGCTATATCAGCTCTTTTGAGATTCTCAAAGGATGCTCAGAAGCACCAACAGCTAGAATCTTATTCCTGGCTTATCTAAGAATCATAAACACAAACAGTTTGTAAGCATAACAAACGTAAGATTGGAGTTGCGGTTCAATTCTACTCGTAGCTCATAATTAAAACTACGAATTGATGAGGTACGGAGATTTCAGATTCCCCTGCCAATGCCATGTCTAGAGCTGTGAAATTAACCTCCAAATCAAAGAGCCTCCGGGAAACAAATTCACAATCTCTTCTGAAAGAACTGAAATGGAGACAATCGAATGGAAAACGAGAAGGCGAGAGGAGAACCTGGCATTTAGTGACGTAGCGGCAGTATCCGTGATCCTCCCAAGCTCTACAGAGTTCAGTCTTGTTGATCTTGTTCCCCGACGAAGAAGACGAAGAACTATTCGAGGATGAGCCACCGGACTCAGACAGCAAGCGAGCCCTACCAGAAACCCTAGCCCCTCCTCCGACGGCTGAAGCAACGCCGATCGCATCCATCACCAACACATCGTCTTCCATCGCCTTCAGAGGACCGACGCCGAGGACCGACGACTTCCTCGCGTTCTCTAAAGAAGACAACGACGAGAGGGGCGACGAAGACGCCGTGGACCTCCCGAAGCTGGTGCCACCGCCACTGCTGCCTCCCCCGCTGCGGCCGCGGCCGTTGCTTCCGGAAGAGCTGCTGAACTGGTTCTTCTTGGACATAGGCGAGGGAGAACTGAAGGAATTTTCCGCGTCGGCGCCGTCGAAATCATGCGGAAACAGAGCAGTCGGAGATCTGGCAGCGGCGGCGCCTTGCAGGTAGCGGAGGAGCGGAGAATTCATGCTCAGGCGGTTAATCGCTTTTTCACTTCCATGCTCATCTCTTCTTCTCGCTCGCCAGCAACAGATCTTTGGATTCCCGCTCAATTTCTTCCCACCCTTGCCTCAACGGTTAGTTATATAGTTTCTTGAATTTTAAGTTAGGTTTAATATCTTATTTTGACTCGAACTATGACCATATAATCAACTTTGTCTTATGGTTTCAGAAATTAACATCATGGCCTCAACTATGCAGCATATAGACTCAATTGGCCCGATAGATGGTTTGACCGTTAATTTGGACGGTCAAACCATGTGACGATCAACACCGTTAACCGTTAGTCAACACGCCATGTCATTGCCCCGTCAGTCAAAATATTATTAAAAAATTCAAATTCAAATTATTTTTCTAATTTCTATTATTTATCACTTTCAAATTAACCAAAAAATAAAATTTAAAATAATTTTATAATTTTTGGTTAATTGGTAAAATTTATCATTTTCAAATTACCCAAAAAATAAAATATTAAAATTATTTTATATTTTTATATTTTAAATTTTTTGGTTAATTTGATAATGATAAATAATATAAATTAGGAAAATAATTTGAATTTGAATATTTTTAATGATTTTTATGCTGGCGAGACAATGACATGGCGTGTTGACTAACGGTCAACGGTTTTGACCGTCCAAATTGACGGTCAAATCATGTGTCAGGCCAATTGAGTCTATATGTTGTATAGTTGAGGTCAGGATGTTAATTTCTGAAACCACGTGCCAAAGTTGATTATATGGTCATAGTTCAGACGAAAATAATGTATTAACCCTTTAAGTTATTAGTATTTTGTTTCTCCCGTTCTCAGAAACGAAATGTATCTGAAAAAAATCTATTATAAGAGAGAGAAGGTAAAGTTAGAGAGATAAGCACTCTGCCCTCTCTCCTCCCTTTTTCGGCCGTTGAATGAGTGGTTGCCCCAAACCTCCCAGCGGGGAGGTGGATTTCTACCTGAAACCGCCTGACGGATCTCCCTCGACCTCGCCGAGCCAGTCGAGCAAGAAATCCAAAGCTATCTCCAACGACGACGGCACAGGAGAAGGCGGAATTGAGATCGCGATGGTCACAGCGAGAGCCAAAAACGGTGAAATCCAAGGGGATGCGACGGAGCCGAATCTAGCTGTTGCCTCGATGATGAATCTCGACTTCGATCCAGGTAATGAATCTGCAATCCCAGCTGAAACTGAACAGACCAAGGCCTCGTATAAAAACTCGTTCCTGGGGAACAAGCCAGGCCCGCCACCATTTGCAGGTGATGATCTCATGTCCGATGAATCTGGCGACAAAGGGGACGACGACCCAGAATGTCCAACCATCCTAATCAAAAAGAGCACAACGCAAGAGTACAACAGAGATGGAGCAGGGCCATCACGTTCAGAGTCCTTGGGGAATCCTTCCCCTTCGCTTTTGTCCAAAGAAGGGTGCAAAGTATGTGGGCAAAGACGGGTGGTCTGCGAGTGGGAGATTTAGGCAACGGATACTTCCAAGCTGTTTTCGATTCTCAACTGGACTGCAACAGAGCACTATATGGAGGGCCTTGGACGATCAATGACCACTACATTGTCTCAGAGCCATGGAGACTCGACTTTGACCCAGACTTCGATGTCATCAATAGAACAGCTGTTTGGGTGAGACTTCCTCGCCTTCCTCTTACCTACTTTGATGAGGAGATTCTCATGGACATCAGTAGCAAGCTGGGTAGAGTGGAGAAGATCGACTACAACACCTCAAACGGGTTCAGGGGAAACTACGCGAGAATCTGTGTGGAGATCAATCTGAGAAAGAAACTGGTGTCCAAATACAGACTTAAAAGGAGAGTCAGACGTGTTGAGTACCAGGGACTCCATATTGTCTGCTTTGAGTGTGGCCACTACGGCCACCGTGCTGAGAAATGCCCGACGAGGAACCCTGCCATAAACCAGGAGTCGCGTGAAAAGAGAGCTGAGGGGGTAACTGACAGCTCGAATCAGGCCATTAGACCTGAAGTTCTGGAAGAATTTGGATCATGGATGTTGGCAACCAGACCAAAGAGGAGGAAACAGCAGCAGAAAAACGCAGGAGATACACCACGAGGAGGAGGACAGGTGGAAGCCCACGCAGATGGATCCAAATTTGCAGCACTTGATGGTGTGGACAATGAGGAGGACAATACATCTAGCGTGGCTGGAAGCGAGGAAGAAGAGGAGCTAAATGAAGAAGATGCTAACATGGAGGATGTGAAAAGTGCAAAAGAAAATACAGATTCTCAGCAAATTGGGAAGCAAGAACAGAAAGCACCTGAGGCAGCCAATATTCAGAAGGCTAGGGAAACCAAGGGAGGAGAAGCTGGAAGAAAGGAGAACATCAAAGGGCAAGGGAGTAGTCAACAAAGAGAAAGGGACAATACCATTAAGAAGAAGAACCAGAAAGTCTCCCCAGAAATTAACAAGTCCAAATCAATGGTAACAAACACAGAGAAACAAGGAGCAATGGTCACAAAGGTGGTTAGAGAGAAGAAAGAGCAGAAGAAGGAAGATAGGAATATTGCACCACCCCCAACCCCAAACATCCCCATGCAGGAGGCTCTACCCCGAGTAACAGCAGAGGGAAAGACAAGGGTGTCAGTGTTGGAGGAAAATCAGGGCATCAACAAAAAATGAGGCAAACAGGTAACCATAGCTCGGCCAAGGAGGAAGGAAAGCATCTATCCCACTCCCCAAATACTGGGAAAGGAAATTCGAGGAAAATTGAGTTTGATGTCACAATGGGAGAGGTGACAGCCCAGCCAAAAAATGCAGCTACGACCATGATCATTACTCCGAGTGGTGATTCAGGGTCGAAGGAGACGGCAATGGCCGTCGATGCCTGATTGTTGTTGGTACGAGAGTTCCTGGTTTGCCTTCTTCATTCTTTAATGATTAAAGCTCTCTCTTGGAACAGTAGGGGTGCTAAGTATCCCAAATTCTTGTCAACTATGAAGTTTTATAAGGAGAAGTACAATCCGAATGTGGTGTGCATCTTGGAACCGAGAATTAGTGGGGAAGACGATGTTTCAGCAATCAAGGCAATTGGCTTTGATTCCTGGAAAGTGTTTGACGCTGTTGGATTTAAAGGGGGGATTTGGGTCTTATGGGACAGCAACCAACTGAAGCTTGAGCTCAAAGACAAACATAAACAGTTTATTCATTTATCATGCTCAATTGACAACAAGGATATGGGGTATATCACTGCTGTCTACGCCAGTCCTAATGAGCACGAAAGAGGTGAAGTCTGGGATTCCCTTAGGTTGTTGGAGAGAAGAATTAATGCTCCCTGGCTCATTACGGGGGGATTTCAACTTGATCTCCAGGCCAATGGAGAAATAAGGAGGAGCGCCCTTTAACCTCAATAAAACCAGAGCCTTCAACGAATGCATTGAAGATTGCAGACTGGTTGACTTGGGGTACACAGGGACGACCTTCACTTGGTTCACCTCATCTGGTCTTAAGGAAAGACTTGACTGAAGTCTTTGCAACATGGAGTGGCGGCAGGCTTTCCCACAAAACGGTTGTCTATCACCTCCCTAAGCTGAAATCTGACCATAGAACTCTCTTGCCCCATGACTCTCTCATGATTCCTTCTTCCCCTTCCTGTCTGCCTCTTGGAATGGTAGCAACGATTTCCCTTCGTCTTTGCAGGACCTTTTGAAGAAGCTTCAAGATAGGAACAAATCTGTCTTTGGGAACATCTTCAAAAGGAAGAGGCAACTCCTTAACAAGCTTGAAGGCTTGGAGCTCCTGAATGACAGGAATCCCAACAACAACTCCCTCGCAAAGGAGAAGCAGATCAGGGAGGA
The DNA here is from genome assembly GCA_946122785.1 of Linum tenue. Classification (NCBI taxonomy): domain Eukaryota; kingdom Viridiplantae; phylum Streptophyta; class Magnoliopsida; order Malpighiales; family Linaceae; genus Linum; species Linum tenue. The sequence continues at coordinate 4,307,558 of CAMGYJ010000002.1, read as the reverse complement.
GTTGGAGCAAACCCTCTGGCAAGAGGAGGTTTTGTGGTTGCAAAAATCTAGAGCCAACCTTGTGATTCATGGTGACAGGAACACAAGATTCTTCCATCAAAGCACACTTAGCAGGAGGAGGAGGAATAAGATTACTGGCGTGAAAAATGAGAGTGGGAACTGGGTCACTGACCCAGACACACTTTGCATCATGGCTAGAGAGTTCTATGTCAGGCTGTTCGAGAAGAAGAACAGAGTTGATCGTCCCAACATTGTGGCAAACTTCCCAAGCACTGGACCTGCTGCAGACAGAATTTGTTCCCCTCCCAGCATGGAGGAAATTCGTGCAATCATAATGGATATGAACGGTCTGAAAGCACCAGGGAAGGATGGCTACCAAGCCATCATCTTCCAAAAGTGTTGGGAGGTTATTGGTGTCAATTTCTCAAACTTTATGATTAAATGCTTCCGAGAACCCATTAGAATTAGATCTTTGAATGCCACTTTACTTGCGCTTATACCTAAGACTGTTCCCCTGCAACTATGAGTGAATTTAGACCCATTAGCTTGTGAAATATTGGTTATAAAGTTGTTGCAAAGATTATTGCCAACAGAATAAAACCATTGATGCCCAAACTGGTGTGCCCGAATCAAACTAGTTTTGTCCCTAATCGTCATATTACTGACAATATTCTGATTTTGCAGGAAACAGTCCATACAATGAACAAGAAAAGTGGAAAGAAAGGACTCATGCTCCTCAAAGTCGATCTTGCCAAGGCGTACGACAGGATTGACTGGTGCTTCCTCGAAGAAACACTCAAAATGGCTGGCCTCCCTCCTGCTTGTGTTCTCACCATTATGGAATGCGTGACTTCTGTCGAAATGCAAGTGCTCTGGAATGGAGGAGAGACGAAAAGCTTTAAGCCAAGCAGAGGCCTTAGACAGGGATGTCCCCTCTCTCCCTATCTCTTTACACCTATAAGTTTCTGATACTAATCGGATATGCTATGAAAAATAGAAATTTATATCCTAGCCCAAGTTCCATCTGGGCTTGTCTCACTTTCATCGGGTCAAGAAGCGAGTCGGTTTTCTCTTAGAACCCGCCCATTGATTTATTCAAGCGGGTCAGTCAGAATAGTGGTAACTGCTTCCTAGGTTTTAAGAGGGTTTAACTCTGAAAGCGGCTCAGCCCTTCAAACCTCCTTCCCAATTTCCTGCCTGCCTGCAACCGATTGCATGGAACGACTTAGTCATTGTATTGCGGAGGAAGTTAGGATAGGAACTTGGAAACCTATTAGATTGTCGTGCGGAGGACCACCTCTATCCCACCTTTTCTTTGCTGACGACTTAGTGTTGTTTGCGAAAGCTAGTCAGAACCAGGATGATTGTATTTTGAATTGCTTAAGTAGATTCTGTGATGCTTCAGGAGAACTTATCAGTAGAGAAAAGTCTAGGATTTACTTCTCTAAGAACACTAGCTCGAACCTTAGGAAAACAATCTGGTCTATCCTTAGGATTCAAGCCACTGGAGACCTTGGCAAGTACCTAGGTGTGGTGTCCCTGTGCTTCATGGTAGGATCACGAAAACACCTATAAGTACATCATTGACAAACTGGATCAAAAAATGACGGCTTGGAAAGCTAGGACTCTTTCTCTTGCAGGCCGTGTGACTCTTGCTACTGCTGTTCTCAATGCTATTCCTTCCTACATTATTCAGACTACGATGCTGCCTATGTCTATCTGTGATCTCATTGATAAGAAAATTAGGTGGTTTGTATGGGGATCACAGCTGGGTAGAAGGAAGGTTCATCTTGTGGCGTGGGAAAATATTTGCAAACCAAAAGAGCAAGGGGGTTAGGGCTAAGATCTGCTAGGTCATTGAACCTTGCATATATGGTCAAACTTGCCTGGATTCTGTTTAATAATGATAAGGAGCTGTGGGTGCAGGTGCTCCAAAAGAAATACTTCCACCACAAAGATGGGAAGATTGTCTCAGCTAAGAAAAGCAATCATTCCAATTTATGGAAAGCTGTTATGAAGGCGATGCCTTACATGAAAAAAGTCATGGTCTGGAGCCTGAGAGAGGGAAAAGACATAGGATTCTGGACCCATCCATGGCTGAGCAACGACACCTACCTCTCGGAGTTCGCTACTAGACAGTTGACTGAGGAGGAAGCCAACTCAGCAGCTGCGGATTGGACTACTGAAGATGGTGAGTGGAACTGGACCAAGCTGAAGGATTGTCTTCCTAACGATCTCCTTGTGCACATTGCAGGCATGTATGCTCCAAAAACAGGGTTGGGCGAGGACATCACCACTTGGGGACTGGAGAAAGACGGCCGCTTCAGACTCAAATCCGCATATAACCTGGTTGTTGGGCATGTTGAGGAGGATCATGAAGACGGCTGGAAGAACTTATGGAGATGGAAAGGCCCTAACAGGGTCAAACTCTTCCTCTGGTTGGTGTCTCATAACAGACTGCTCACGAATTCTGAAAGGAAGAAGCGACAACTGACAACGAATGGAAACTGCAACCACTGCACAAATGAAGAGGAAACAGTGGAACACATTCTGAGAAGATGCAAGAAAGCAAAGAAGATTTGGATCTACTTCCATGACAAGATCACTTCGAAAGATGCTAGCTTGGACTTTAAGCAATGGATCAATGCTAACATTAAGAATGAGGAAGTTGGGATCGATTTTGGTATTATCTATTGGATGCTATGGAAACAGAGGAAGTCCTGGATGGCAAAACATACAACAAGGATGGACTCACCTGCAAGATCAGATCATGGATAGCTATTTTTCATCAGGCCAACGCAAATGAAAAACAGTGCATCCTCCCTAACCAGCCTACAAAGACAAGCAGAGAACTGGCCTGGAGCCCTCCCCTTGAAGGGTGGATTCAGGTGCAGACTGACGACTCGGTCTCCTCTCCCTCTGGTAACGCGGCAGCAGGAGGATTGATCAGAGATTGGCTGGGAAGATGCTGTGATGCGTTCACTTGCAACCTTAGCAAGAGCTCGATCACGCGCGCTGAACTCAAGGGCGCTGCTACAGGGCTCGACTTGGCCTGGAATATGGGATACAGAAAGGTGGAGCTGAACTTAGACTCCACTACGGCAATCAGGATCATCAAAAACTGGGAAGACGACAGTCATTCCTATGGCGTGCTAGCCTGTCAGTTTGGGAACCTCTTAAGTAGGAATTGGACTGTTGTAGTGAATCATATTTATAGAGAATGTAACTGTGCTGCTGACTTTTTAGCGTCCAAAGGGCACGATATGGATTTTGGCACACATCGTTTCAATGTGTGCGACCCTCGGCTCGATTACTGGCTTTTGTATGACGTCATGGGAGTTTCTACCTCCCGGATCATTAATACTATGAAGTATGAATTAGGACGCTGGTCGTTCGTCTTCCTACAAAAAAAAAATGTATCTCAACCAACTATTTTTCCTTATCAGTCAACCAACTATTATTAATACCACAAATATGAATATTTGTAAAAATTAGTTACAAATTGCGTATAAAACATTAAAATTTCAAATATCTATAAATACATACTAGTTTTTTTACCCACCATTGGTCGGTGCATTTTGTTTGGTTATTTTATTTTCATTATAATAATATTATAATTTTTATGATCCATGTCTATTAAATATTTATACATGAAATTGTAATCTCATTTACCTGACTTCATATATTGTTTCACTTTATACCTTCCGTTTATTTATGAACAAATTAATTTTATTAATAAAAATCTTTGTGGACCTTTCTTTATTAATTTAGAATTTTTTTTATCAAACCAATAAATAATATCCTTACTTAATATTATAGGGATTCAAAACAAATAGAGTGCCACGTCAGCCCATGGTCAGCTCTCAGCGCCTCCCACCTAGAGGTGGCAATTTCAATCCAATCCACCAATCCAATCCATCAATCCATTAAAAATATCCACCTAATCCAATCCATTTAAATCCAATCCATTTGATCCAAATCCAATTGGATTGGTGGATTCATGGATTGGATCCATGGATCATTGGCAAATTACGGTTTAGTACCTATAATTTTTATTTTTTACATTTTGGTACCTAAAATTTAATTTTTTATACGAAAAATATCATTGGAAAATTACGTTTTGGTACCTAAAATTTTTCATTGTGACATTTAGTACCTAAACTTTTTACGTTTTACATATTGGTCCTTGGTTGAGGATGTCATTTGAATTCATGGATAATCCACCAATCCACTTGATCCAATCCATGAATCCATTAGATCCAATCCATTTGATCCATGGATCCACCAATCCAATCCACCAATCCACCAATCCAATCCATTTGCCACCTCTACTCCCACCCATCAACGAATGATTTTGTTTTTCTTTCTCAAATTTAGTACCTTGGTTCACTTCGCCTCCCTTCTCGGTTAGCTACTTAACTCATTCCATTCTGTTTTCTTCCTTTGTATACCATACCTTCTGTTTTTGCTTTTGTCCAAGAATCTAATATGATATGAGCTGCCGAAATCAAGTAGTTCTTACTTTCTTCCGCTCTTTCTTCCCAAGTACAGTTGTATCTTAGGTTTTTCAATGGCGGCTGCAAGTGGTACTGGATACAGAAAGCAGCCACCAGCTACGGAGGTGTCGTCATTTAATCACATTCTCACACCTTGAACCTCTTTCTATGTTTCTCCTATCCATCCGACCCATTGTACATCCATCCCGGCGTTGCGTTGATTAACGGAGGCGACGACAATGAGGAAGCTCTCGAGTGGTCACCGGCAGCGGGGACGAAATGAGATGGAAGAATCTTGAGTGTGACGAAATAGGGTTGTAGAGATGGCATACTGGCGTTATGGATTTTTACTGGTGTTGCTCTTGCTGTATACTTAATTAATTTCTGATATGCAGGGGAAGCGTTCTGGTAGAGAAAGGAAAATCCAAGAGGGAAGTGTTGATTGAGTCTAGCAAGTGAGTTAGGTCTCAATTCACTGATTGAAGCCACTATAGAGGACTGCATTGGAAACCTGGATTTCTTATACAAGAACCGAAATAGAACGAAGTTGAAGGCAAGGAAATGAAAACAAAGCTTGATCGGAAAACACACAGCTGTACAATGGAATTGTGTTTATGGGTTTTGTGAACTTATTTGGTTACTGGACTTTCATTTACTCACTTAAGCTTAGAAGGGCTGAACGTGATTTCCAACAAAGCTCTTAATTTCGTTAAACCCAACCAAGCCCATCTGCCCAAGACAATGTAAATTGAACGAGCTCTTGAGATGGTGGACCGGAGAAGCAGGGCGGGATCATCTCCTGCGGTGAATGGATTCCCCTGTTTACTTCCCTTGAAACAGAGTAGCAGGCCGGTTCTTTTGGGTGCTTAAGGGAGAAGATTCAAAATGGTTCATTCTTTTTGTCCCTCACGTCATCCTGTGTATTAATTGCTTTTTTCAACCACGAATAAATCCCTCCGTTTCTTACTTTTATGTTTTCCCCAATTCTGGTGTTAATTATCTTTTGTGGTTAATGTCAATTAATTGTCATCTAAGAATAGCATTGTGTTGCCATTATGGTTAAGGAATTTTGTTTTAATACATTTTCCACAACACAACCCAAGATTCATATTGCCAATTACCAACCACCTCCGATTAAGATTTAAGGACTTGAGTTCAAGTACTTAACCCTCATTTCTTAAGGAGAATCTTAAAGTCTTCCTATTGGCTGATAATGGATTAGATAGTTAATGGGGATTAGTAGTTAATAGGTATTTAAGGGTAAATGGGGTATGCAAATATAATTAATTAATGATTCTCTTTCTCTCTCCTCCCATGATTTTATCCATAACCCTCTCTCTACATTATAATTAAAAAGAAATTGAAATTAATTTTATTTAATATTTAATAAATTCCAAATTTAATAATTTTCTTTTTCTAAAATGGAAATTTAAAATATATGTCTCTCTCACATCTTGGCAACTTTCGATTAGTATTAAGTATTAATATTTTGTAATGACATTATTAATATTTATAAATTGAATCATCATTAGGGCTTTTCGTTGCATGGGTTTGGGATTTTTCGTTGTTAGGTATTCGTTTGTGTTATTATTAATGTTGTTCGACATGTTTTTTAATTATTTTATATGACATAATTAACTTTTTATGTTATGTTATGCTTTGTTTATAACATTAGCAAAAGTGAAATTGTGTTTTCAATTTGTTGGTACTTGAAGTTTATTTACTATTACATCGTATTATCAATTTGGTTCGCAATGATTTATAATCATTTGAAGTTCTTTTATCAATGTTTTTTTTTCCAATCACAATACAAACATTAGCAAAAATTTATTTCATTTGTAAGATTGCTTATGTTTAGTGATTTGAATTATTAATATTTTTTCGTTTATGTTTGTAACTTTGTCAAATGTCATTATCAAGAAGCATACTTGTTAGGAATTCGTTTGTTTATGACATTAGCAAAAGTGAGTTTACGTTTAATGATATAGCTATGATTATTAATCATTCAGTCTAATTTAGTAACATAGTTGGTGTCATTATTAATAGGTGTGTATAAGCATTATCAATGTTTGAAAAATAAGATATTAATAATATCTAATAAGGTACTTAACAATCATTAGTTGCTATCATTATCAAAGTTTTTGAATGCATTATCCATTAAAAACATGTTACTTATTAATGCGTTTTTAGTGCTATTTGACATTAAACATTGCATTTGAATATTATTAATAATTTTTTTGTTACAAAAATCTATTTCCTTATCAGTGACTTGATCATTCGATATTAATGGTTTTTAATATCTTTATCAAAATTTTGATGTTATTTATAATGTTGAAGTCGGACATTTTTACATTGATGTTTTGTGTTTTTTTTTCAACGAAATACTTTTCGTTATCAATGATTTATTGTATTGTTATTAAAAGTTTGATGTTGAGGCGTGAATGTTGGTTTGTTTGAGCTAATATTTTTTTGGACAATGTTTGTTTGACTGAATCACACAGGTGCACTATGTCATTGTACCCAAGATGTAAAGCAATATTAATTGATCATAAAACGTTAATAATGTCATTAGAAATCATTGGAAGAGGCCATGACTAGATAGTTATAAATATGATGTGAAAATGTTAAGCGTTAGTACTAAAGATGTTGTCAATCAGTGATATTGATATTCAAACTCTTAATGACCATGTTACATAACTTTGATGATTCATTCATAGGCGTTGATGACGAAACTATAAAACAGTAACAATTGATCCAAAATTGTTAATAATATAATTGTAAGGAATTGATAAGTATATTGAAGTCGTTAATAATGATGAGGTATAATAATAACGATTCATTTCATAAATGTTGATAATGTCATTGCAAAATATTAATACTGTATTGCAAGTTACCACGAAGTGAGAGAGAGTATATATTTTTAATTTTCAATTTTCATTTTAAAAAATAAAAAATATTAAGTTCGAATTTATTAAATATTAAATAATAATATTTAATTAAATTAATTTCAAATTTCCTTTTAATTGTAGTGGAGACTGGAGAGAGAGGGTTATGGAGAAGATCAAGGGGGAGAGAGAAAGAGAATCATTAATGAGTAATATTAATTATATTTTTATAATATCTTATTTATTCCAACTAACTATTAACTACTAACCCCTCATTAACTACCTAATCTAGTATCAGCCAATAAAAATGGTTTAAGAACCTCCTTAAACAATGAGACTTAAGGACCGGATCCAACCCGAGATTTAAGGACGCTAAATCATACTTGATGAAGTTTTTTTTAATAAACCGGCTTGATAAAGTTGAGATACGTATATTTAATTTAATTTTGGGCACAATTCTCTGTATTATTATGCTAAACAAAACAATATATGTTCTTACAAATATATTATGCATGAAAGTATGCAAAATAAATATTAGGCACCTCAGAAAAATAACATGGATTTATAAATGTCGCTCAAGTAAATACATCCTGTGAACTAATAGTCGTATCTGTGGTTGATTTTGCTAAAACATTTTCAAAATAGACAAAATGAGTAAGAGGAAGATTCATGATGTAGATGACCATATAGTTCCTTGCTCTTTCAAAATTGCACAATGCTTGTGGGATATAGATCGTGATATTTTCTACTATCCTATACTAACATATCAACCTTTGAGGAATCATATTATATTTAAAGAAGACGGTTGTACCCGTATTTTGATACTTCACATGTAATTTAACTTAACTTAATTTAGCATCTTATTTAGTGTCCTTTAAATCTATTAACAACTTGGTCAGGATTTTGTGATGTTAATTAATTAATCTTTCATGTGATTTAAACCATACATCATAATTTTAACTATAAATACTTAAATCTTAAACGTATGGTTCTATGTAAAATTATAAGTAAATAAAAAAAAATGTCTACAAAGAGCTAATCAAATCAAATTAAGTTCTTCGTCAACAACTGAAAAATTCAAAAGTGTTAAATAGTAGCAAAAACGATCCAAGTGAGATTAACAATTTAATGTACGTAAAAATAACATGTACAATCCATGAAAAATGTAGAAACAAAAGTTAATGATAATGTCTCTCATATTTAACGTGTCATTACAGAAATAGGCTATACATAATGTTTCTACACATATGCTAATAGTAAACATCTTTATATCGTCAGTTCAAACAAAATAGACATATAATGTGAAAGAAAAAAACACTATTACATAAACCAAAAACCATTAAGAAAGAAGATTGTAAAACAACGCAAAATAAACCAACCAAACAAAATGCAACGCCCAACGGGCGAGTAAAAAACTAGTAAACATAAGAGTTTATTGATTTTTAGCCACAAAAAAATTTGACAAAGAAGTTAAAAATTTAAAGGTCACAAAAAGTTAAAATAAGAAAATAGGTTAATTAATGAAAATAACTGAATAACTTTTCATTTTCTCTCCCTTCTCGTATGTTGGTATATGAGAAAGAATATCACGACTTGTGTCGTGCAATTTTGAAAGAATGAGAAACCAAATTGACATCCACATTATCAATTTTGCTTACTTGTTTAATTTGCCTTGGAAATGTTCTAGTGAAACCAATCACAAATAGAACTATCAATTGTCACCAATTTGTTAAAACAATATTTTTCAGCAAACTAAAATGCATATAAACATAATTTAAATTTTGTAGAGAGCTACATACCCCTTACAAATGAAATTGTGCTTTTTCTACCTAATAAAAAAACATTGAAAAATAGAAAAAGATGGAGACTTCAATACAACTCAATTCATTCTATCTAGCAGAGTCCCCATTCATGAACTGTATTGATGCTGATGCATCAATCCAAATAGTAGTTGGTGAGAAATTAATATTGCCAAAATCAAAGCTTTAGTTGGGATAAAATTAGGCCAAAGCCCAAAATCCCATCTAAGAAAATAAACTAATGTCATTGCAAATGTGTAGAAAATGAAAGAACATCGACCTATACAACCTAGAGACCACCGACAACAACCATTTTTCTTTTCTTCGTGACCTTTATAAAACTCCCATATATGTTCCCTTCTACTTGTAACTCCCAACTACATATTACTTACTAAAAAATCATCATCGTATAGCTAGCTAATAGGATACCACTCATGAACATAATGAACAACCTTCACAGCTCTGCTTTCCATTTCAACATCCAAGGAATCGGGCTGCAATAAGTCTACAAGGAAAACAATCAATCATTCAACTAAATGATAGATGCGGTAAGTCCAAACAATTAAACCTTCCAATTATATATTACATATTTACATAAAAGTATACGGCATAATAAAGAACCATAAAACATATACCTGAAAAACGAAAGAAGAAATACATTCGCTGAATTGAGTGGGGAAATTTACCATCCAACCATCGTAATTTGGAAGAAAGTAAGAAAATAATGGGAAGAAGAGTAGAACTCGGCTGGGTAATCGCAGACTACCACATATCAACAGGGAAGAGAGACCTGTTGCCAGTTGCGAATCAAAGGGGAAAAGGAGTAGTCGCCAATCCTCAGCTTGATTCGCTTCATATTTTCAATGACATGATGCAATTTTATTGTCAACAGGTAAAAATATGTTACAATTGATCAATTGTTTCCCATATAATCATTGTCTCCTGTAACTCCTGCCTTCTACTCTCTTGCAAAGAAAACAAATGCTTCATATGCCTTACCATTTCCTCCGCTATATATATTTGGAAAAAAGTAAAGGAGAAATGCTAAAAATCTCAAAATTTTGAGCAAATAAGAAGAGAGTTTTGTTCTTTTTATTGCGTTTATTATTTTTTTCTTAATTTCCACTAATGAGTTTTATTTTTAGAGAGAGAATCTGTACGGGAAAAGGATAGAAATAAACCAAAACAATTTTGTTAGATAAAAAAAACTAAAATGTTGCACTTATTGTTATTAACTTAATTAACATTTTTTTTTATAATGATGATGATTTAAAGAGTAAGCAAAAGAGTAATTATTAACTAGTCATTTGCTGAAGTGACACTAACTTAGTTTTGAATTCCCATAATATTAACTAAGGATAAGACAATGGCAATGACAGGTATTTGCCACATTAGCCTTCACTAATCACTCATCCCTTCTTTCTCATTTTCCCTTAAGCTTCTCTTTATTCCTTTTTTTCCACTCTCCTTTTTCCTCTTTTCTCTCTATAAATGATTTATTTGGAAACAGAGCAGTCTAGACTATTCATATGAGTCTCACACCAACAATGAAGTAGAAGCAAAAAAGCGATGATTAACAAAATTTTAGTAAATTTGCAAATGACTTCGGTTTGAATGAAGTCAAAATACATATACCTATGGGATGTGATTTTCAGCGAAATGAGGTTGGAAAGTAAAAGGAAATTTTACGAATGGCAAGTGGATTGAGTGGGGTCCATATACCAAACATGTAAGCAAATTTTCTTCAAATTTTTGGGAAACAAAAAGCAATAGTTGTGAATTTTTATAATAATAATTTAATTTTATAATCCTAAATTTATTCATAACCAATTTTTCATCAAATTGTGATGAACTCTATCTCATGCATTTTAACTATCTTTAAAATAAAATTCACTTTCATATATTTAAAAAAAAACATGCTAATCGTGGTGTCATCATCATGTAACATTAACATATAGTCTAAAAAATATGTCATGGTGATTTTAAATATGTTGGTATACCGTGTCAAAAAATTTCATAATCGAAACATATGAGATTAAAAAAAATTATTTCAATCTCAAACGTTAAAAAGATCCAAAAGTTTGATATTTGTTTATAAAGCCTTCATAGTTTTGGGGTTATGCATCTGAAAATAATTTAAGGTTGTTCATCTTTACACGCCCAGAAAAAGAAATAAATTGTTTCAAAAGATAAAAAAGAAAAAGAATGAAATTGCAATAGTGAAAAAGTAAAAAATTGTTTTTAATAAGTGTTCATGGAGGTTTCAAAAATTTGTATGTGTATAGAAATTGAGTTAATTATTCTCTATAAAAGAAGATTCACTTTGATATAATTTGAAACGAGAAACATATTTATAGAGGTAGTATGAAAAATATATCATGTTGTTACAATATATATAATCAAGGTGCATAATATCATAAAACGAAGAATACACAAATTTAAATTATAATAATAATATATTTTAAAAATCATGTAGATCCCAATCACTTGTTTGATAAAATGGCTCGAGATTGGTTATAAAATTTGCATATTTATGAGGTTGTTCAATTTTGAATATGACTTAAGATTTTCAATATTTAAGCCCACGGGAAAAGATCTACATCAACAAATAAAAATAAAAAAAAATAATAAATCATAATTGTATTAGATAAAAAGTAAATGCATCATTTTTAATAGGGTTAATACCTTGTTATGGCCTGAACTATGACCATGTAATAAACTTTGGCCAGTGGTTTGAGAAATTAACATTCTGACCCGAACTATGCAGCATATAGACAAAATTGGCCTGAAGCGTGGTTTGACCGTTTGTTTGGACGGTCAACACCTTTGACCGTTAGTCAACTGTCCAGGTCACTGCCATGTCAGCATAAAAAAATTATAATTTCCTTTTTCTTTTTATTTCATTTACAAAATTGAATAATTAAAAAAAAAAACAAAAACAAAAATTTTTGGTCCACCCATCTCCACCTTATCCCCTCACCTTCTTTCCTTTTCGATCAAACCCAAACAAACCCTATCTTCCTTCTTCTTCCTCCTTCTTCCCCAACGAGCCGCCGCCTCCGAGTTGCCTAGGAAAGTGGCGAGCTTGGCGTTGTCGGTTCCGGACCGGTTTCTGGCGGGGGAAACAGATTGCTGCGTGTCGAGGTTCTATCTCGTGAAGCCCGAAAGCGACGCAATGCCGATGTTGGTGGCGCAGATCGTAGGCGATTTTGTCGATGGGGAAGGGAACGTGCTGAGCGACCCGGAGATGGAGCCTCCGGAGGAGGGATCGAACCACCCGGCGGTTTTTCCTTACCGGACGGTGGGGTTCGAGGTCTACGCGATGGACACTGGTCGGAGGAACTGGGTGAGGACGGCGAATTTGGGCGGCGACGGCGGGGAGCAGGGGAGGGCTCTGTTTTTGGGCGGGAATCACTCTGTCTCTGTCCCCGCCGGCGGCGAGGTTGCGGCGGACTGCATTTACTACACGGACGACTACTGGGCGCGGATGGATGAGGATTACATGTACGGAGGGCACCATAACAAGGTATTAACCCTTTTTAATAATCAGGCATGAAAGAAAAAAAAAGAAGTATGTCAAAATGAAAAGAAAGGATTGAAATGACATGATAGACACATTAATGATTTTTTTAATAAACGTGCATAAATGCTCCACCATTGAACAAATGCTAGTGTGGCAAAATGTTTCCCCACAACCATCATAATATAAGTTAAGATAAGATAAGATTATATAATATTTTATTAGTTATTAATTTGTTATACTAGTTATTATTTTTTTTATGTGCTAATTTTTAGTAATCCTCTCATTCAACCAGTAGGGATGAAAATTATGACTTTAGAAAAATAGTAATTTCCCTTAATTTCATTTATGATAATTTTGCTTTTGCTGATTTTGTGTATTTTGATGTTTATGATTCTATATAGTTAAAAAAAGGTTTTTTTGTTTGTTTTCATTCGTACCAAATCATCATCCCACCACGTAGAAGCTCATCCCATGTAAATGCATTGGATGGTCAATCCCTAGAGAGTAAATTGGTGCATTGAAAAACCACCTTTACCACGAGATTGTACCTCAAGACCTTCACTCTTGTCCCACAGGTCGAGAAGAGGTCATCGATGCTGTTGTACTATGCACTCAAAATGTCATCGACCTTGGTTCCATAAAGCACACGTTGGTAATACTGAAAGTGAGGCATTCTCTATCATGGGCCGGGCCCCCACGATATGAGTTGGTTGGGTAGGGTTGCTCGAGTACTCTCTAGCAGCCATGTAATATTGTACATATTTCTTGGGTATAATATTAACTTTTGAAAAAGCTTTTTCAATGCTTTAAATTGTTACGACAATGACACTAAAGAATACTGCTCATCCCACCCATTGTTTATACTTTTTGTTTGAACCATCTAACTCCGGTATCGAGCGTTGATATTTGTCGGTGTGGGTTGACTCGTCGTCCGTTCGTCCGATCTCGTCGGGAGGGAGAGAACCTGTGAAAGAGCCGGGGTTGCCCCCCGGATTAAGCTCCGACGAGCAAGTCAGATGTCGGTTTGTGGAGAGAGTTGAGAGAATGAGGTAGAGAGATGAAGTGTAGAGAGATAGTGGAAAGTGGAAAGTGGGGAGAGGAGGAAGAAGTCCCCCTCTTTGGAGGGCTTCAAGCCCTTATATACCTGTAGCGGGTATCGAGCGTTGGGCATCGCCGATTATGCGCCCTACTGCTTAGTCTGTGCGCTCTGTCCCTTAGTAACACCCCCAACAATTGCCCCCCAAGCTGGTGGTGAGTTTTAATTCATCACTAGCTTATATTTTATTTTTTAAATCTTTGTCGGTAATTTTGGGTGGGGCCTATGTACCCCAATTGCCCCCCAGCTGGTGGCGCGTTTGAGTGACGCGGCGCCAGCTTTTTGCGTCTTGCCCCCCATTAGCGCCATTAACGCTTAGGATAGTAAAATATTTTAAAAATTTAATAATGATGGAGGGATAGAGTACTTAGCTTTATATTGGCAGTGGCGGCAGGAGTAGTTGAAAGGCGGGCGCTGCGCCGTTGAAACAGAACCTGAGTGGTAGCCTGCAGGTTGTTCTTTCGAACTGGGCGCGAATAGTGCTGGACTATTGCTAATTTTTGTTCTTTCGAACTAGGCGCGAATAGTGCTGGACTATTGCTAAGTTTTGTTCCGTGGAACTGGGCGCAGAGTGCTGGACTCATACTAATTTTTTGTTCTTTCGAACTGATTGGGCGCGAATAGTGCTGGACTATTGCTAAGTTTTGTTCCGTGGAACTGAGCGCAGAGTGCTGGACTCATACTAATTTTCTGTTCTTTCGAACTGATTGGGCGCGAATAGTGCTGGACTATTGCTAAGTTTTGTCATTGTTTATTATACATCACAATGTATCTTTTTATTTAACCAAAACTCATGGTTATCCAATATAATTCGATACAGTCAAACCGAGTGGATCCTCATGTTGACTAACAAGTTTAAGCGGTTTTAATTAAAATAAAAAATTATAACTACATTATATTAATTAAAATAATCAAAATAATAAATTTGAAATTTTTTAGTGCAATTTAACATGTAATTTTTTTTTAATTTTATTATACCTTGTATATGAATTTATGATTATATTAGTATTTCTATAAATTATTTAATTACATATCCTTCAAAATATGAATGTGTAAGTTCGGGGGGAGGGGGGTTAGTTAGCACATAATCGTGAAAATAAAAAATTATAAATAAATTATATTAATTAAAGTTCGCGCCAGGGGGTCAAAATTAGTTAGTACATAATCGTAAAAATACAAAATTATAACGACATAACATTAATTAAAATAATCAATAAATAATTAATTACAATTTTTCTAGTATGCTATGCTCAAAATAAATGATTAAACTATGAACGAGTTATCATGCAATTTCATGTAGTTTTCCAATATTATTATACCTTGAATATGAATTTATGATTATATTAGTGTTTGTATAAAAAATTATAACGACATTATATTAATTAAAATAATCAAAAAAATAAATTTGAAAGTTTTTAATATGCTATGCTCAAAATAAATGATAAAAATATGAGCAAATTATCATGCAATTTAACATGTAATCTTTTAAATATTATTATACCTTGAATATGAATTTATGATTATATTAGTGTTTCTATAAATTATTTAATTACATATCCTTCAAAATATGAATGTGTAAGTTCGGGGAAGGGGGGGGGGGGGGGGGGGGTTCGTTAGCACATAATTGTGAAAATACAAAATTATAACTACATTATATTAATTAAAGTTCGCGCTGGGGGGTCAAAATTAGTTAGTACATAATCGTGAAAAAAAAATTATAAAGACATAACATTAATTAAAATAATAAAAAATAATTAATTGCAATTTTTCTAGTATGCTATGCTCAAAATAAATGATTAAACTATGAACGAGTTATCATGCAATTTCATGTAGTTTTTCCAATATTATTATACCTTGAATATGAATTTATGATTATATTTGTGTTTGTATAAATTATTTAATTACATATCCTTCAAGATATGAATGTGTAAGTTCCGGGGGTAGTTAGCACATAATTGTGAAAATAAAAAATTATAATGATATTATATTAATTAAAATAATCAAACAAATAAATTTGAATTTTTTTAGTATGCTATGCTCAAAATAAATGATTAAAATATGAACAAATTATCATGCAATTCAACATGTAATTTTTTTCAATATTATTATACCTTGAATATGAATTTATGATTATATTAGTGTTTCTATAAATTATTTAATTACATATCCAAAACACATCCTTGAAAATATGATTGTGTAAGTTCAATAATTTGACTGACGTTCCCTCAAAAAAAAATAATTTGACTGACGTTATTTGAAATCACAAGATTATAATACCAAGCATGAAAATTAAAGGACTGAAGTGAAAAAAGTGAAAATAGTAAAAATGTTGTCTACAAAGTTCGAACCCTGTACCCTTTTGCCTACAATTCGGCAACAATTCGGCTAGACTATAAGCAGCGTATGTGAACAAATTTTCACTCGGATTTTATATATATATATATATCCAACTTCAATTCTATAAGTAATTCTCAAAAATTTTTTAGAGCTTTATAAGCAAGTTTCAAAATTCTCGGAAGGTCGGAGCCATCCAAAAGGCTACATTTCTCCGCCCCTGATTCAAATGTAACACTCAATTAAATATAACATCACTAACATGCTCTTGGGGAGCTTTTCTAGGGCCAAACAGACAAATAGAAACTGATCATAAATAATATTATATATCTATAGATCGTTGGGGGAAAAGATGATGATGGTATCATCCATTGACTTGTGTTTAATTTTAGTGTTCCAATGTCTTAAATCTAATGAATTAAATATTGATTATGTACGTATTAATACATAATAATCTTTTTCATTATTATTATGATGGATATAATACTTACACTGAAAGAAAATAACAGTATTTTGAAATGATTTGAACATGGAAAAAGAGATCATGGAATCCCTAAGTTGACAATTGACAATTCCAAGATGTGATCCCGAAAAAACCCAATTCTATGAAGACAGTATACACAAGTCTTATTAATTAATTATATTTGTTTTCCTAGCACCTTCCTGATTAAAGTTGCCATGCTTTCGTACGAGCTCATCTTCTTCCTATATAATTTTTTAATCGATAATTCCCATGTACATTATTTGTATAAGAAAATTTAATATAATACAACAATGTACACATCTAATGTTCACCAACAATATTGAGCCTTGTGGGAAAGGAATGAAATGAGTCAAATTATATATCATCATCAATTAACCCCCTTGATCTTTTTTTGGC
This sequence comes from Linum tenue, assembly GCA_946122785.1. Lineage (NCBI taxonomy): Eukaryota > Viridiplantae > Streptophyta > Magnoliopsida > Malpighiales > Linaceae > Linum > Linum tenue. The sequence continues at coordinate 4,290,545 of CAMGYJ010000002.1, read as the reverse complement.
CGCATTTTGAGTCTATTGACGATTCAACCTTAGTAAAGCTTCTAGTCTCTCGGGAGGCCATGCAGCGGTGTCTGGATCGTGGGCTCACGCAAGTTCAGTTTGAAGAGGGTGCGAAGGTGGTAATTGACAAGATATACTTGGCGAATAAGCGGGACAACCACGCCGGGGTCATTCTCGAGGAAGTATTACATGCGTTGGCAATGTACAATGGGTTTGATGTACATTTGTAGGTTAGATTAATAATATGATAGCCCATTTGATGACTAAAAAGCCCTTTTTCTTTCTTCCCGATCTCATGTAGATCATTTAATTATTGGTCTTGACTTCATACGAGAGTGTAATGTCTTTGATCTCAATATATAATTACCTTTTGGTAGATGTTAAAAAACTTCTTCGACCACATAAAGTAAATACCTGTCATCCCCAAATAACACCGAATTACAAGTTGTAAATTGCTTGCGTGCTTGCTACCGTTGATGTAATTAAGGTTTAAGACCTCCTAATTAATTAATTGCGACCAATTAGACTGTGGACACGATCTAATAACACATGATCACGGCCCTTAATTACGGCCCTCTCTTCAGTCTACGCAATATAGAGAGATTCACCAAACGATAATGACGAAATTACTAGTCCACAAAAGATTAATGGAGACGACGTACTTGATAAAATTAAGTAAAACAAGAAACTAAATAGCATATCCCTAACCACTACCACTTCCCCACGCGGGCATTTATTCTTTAAATATCGTACATTGTGTTCAGTGTCCACGGTAATTAATTAAGCCTGATCTAGCTTAGCTTGTTAAGCAAAGTTGAACGTACCATAGGGAATAGGGATAGAGGAGCCAGGAGGCGCTTAGCCACAACAAGAAAAAAGTGCAATACGTACCACCTTTCTTAGAACCGGTTACTCGATCCTCACGAACGAGAAAATTACACTCCGGAATGTATAGAAGGTTTTTTGACAACCAGAATTATACTAAAATAACGCAAATGATCATGTTCGAAAGCAAAATAAATCGATGAAAACGCAATTACAAACTCAAATTCAGAACCTCAATCTTCACCATACCGTTCCGAGTTTCTTGATTCACCAGACACTTCCCCAAAATGAATTTGAACTAGGACGAGAAGAACAATTTTCTTTTTTGCCAGCGATATAGTCAACGTCATAAATACTCTCTAATTAATCAGGGTTTTTGTTGTACTTTTCTTGCCGACTCGATGCTTTAATTTTCTATTGGAGTCTGTATCATTATTGGTGGCTAACTGAATCCTGATTGGTTATGAACGAACGAACGAACGATGGATGCATCTGCATCTTGTAAAAAAATAAATCGATAACTTTTTTGAATAAAAACTAGGGAGAGTTGAATTTGAATTACTAACTAGTTAATTAATTAGGGGTCCACTTGTAATAAACTAGCTAATGAAGTGGGAAAGTACTAAAGTAATTACTGCCTTTCTACGTATACAGCTAAAAGTAATTAGTGGGGGGGGGGATAATTAGTTTAATTAGTGAGATGTGTAATTAATAAGGAAAAGCAAAGTCAAAGGAAGAAGCTTTTGTAGATCATGCGTCCTCCTAGCTTTAGTGTGGGGATGAAGGAGGGATTTGACTTCGGTGCCTTTTCTTAATCTCTTGCATTTATACTTCACACACAAACACATTAGAACTAACTATATAGCCTATAGCCTTACTTCCCCTTCTTCACATCAATATTAAAACTACACATGCCTAGCTAGTTATACACGCATCATCTCTTCCCCTCTCCACCTTTCTTCCTCCCTTATACACCAACCCCTTTTTCATTGTCTTTTCAACCCTATAAACTATAGCTCATCCGTTTTCGATCTCCCCCCCATTCGAAAATTTTGAGGAGGATGAAAGTGGAAGTTGTTGATCTGTCTCTGAAAGCAGTTATGGATCCAGAAATCGGATCATCAGAAGCAAGAGACCAAGAAGGAAGGGACAAACTGCGGTCAAAGGGCGAGAAGAAACTCGACGAAGTCGATTCTCAAATTGGGAAGGAAGCCATGGATGCAGAAACCATCCAACGGGAGCAGAAACACGACGATGATGATGATGAAGGTAGGGATGAGGATGATGGCGAAGATTCGTCCATCGAGTTATCCAATTTGCAAGATAACGTGAGTAACAAGACGAAAATGGACGATCATCAGGTATATAGAAGATGTCATTTCATCTCTTAAGTTCTTGATCTTTATATCGAATCGTACAATTATCTTCGATGTCTCGAGAGAATTTAGTTACATATACATAGCTTTAATTTGCGGGTTCTGCGGGGGCAGGTGTGTGCTCTGCAGATGGAGATGAACAAGATGAAAGAGGAGAACAAATTGTTGAGGGAAGTTGTGGAGAAGACGGCCAAGGATTACTACGACCTTCAATTGAAATTCGCCTCTATCCAACAGCAACACAATAACAATACCAATTACCCCAAACCCAAGGTAACTATTAATTACTTCAATTATTTTTTCAAACAAAACCATGTGAGTTAATCTTTTTTTTAATATTTTTACTGGCCGGGATGGATGGATCTATTGAATTACGTGCCACCATTAATCCTCTCCATGGTTGGACTTGTGTTTTTGTTGTTTGTTTGTGTTGTTGATGATGAATAATTAATATTAATTAGGATCCAGAGCTTTACCTCTCCCTTGGAGGGAACATCAACAATGGTGGCAAAGGTGCACAAGCGGAAGAATTACAGAAGCCAATGAATAATATTAATAATAATAATAATCCCAACAAGAGACCAACGGACGATGATGATCAATTGGGACTGTCACTAAGGCTCCAAACTGCCGCCGCCGCCGCCGCGCCGCCGGTTCCACGACGGCGGCCGCTAGTCTTGGGAGGAGATCTGGAATTAGTGCATGATGGCGGGGCATTAATGGTGGCTCATCCAAATAAGCTTCAGAGAAGGGATGATCAGCAGCAGCAGAATTTGTTAGCTGCTGCTGCTGCCGCGTCAACTACGACAACGACGACGACGACGAGTTCTTCGTCGTGTCCGGCCAACCGGAAAGCTAGGGTTTCAGTCAGAGCCAGGTGTCAATATTCAACGGTCAGTAGTCCATGTCCATCTCGTTCACTCGTAACTTATTTTCATTTCTTCCTTTTTTTTTTAAAGTTTTTATCATTTAGTCAAGTTATTATACGATTCAAACATTTTTCTAGCTTAGCTTAATTTGTGTCTAGGATTCAATAATATCAGCGGCATGTGTATCACTTATCTGTTCACCTTAATCGATGAAAGAAACAGACCACACACATGCATGCTATATATATGTTCTTCAAATCAAATATGGGAAGTTATTAATTTCCACTTAGGGAATGCACATGATTTTGCATTAAAAAATAAAACTTTAAAACTAAAATTTTCAACTCCTATATCGATATAAATGCATGTTGAGATTCAATGACTTCTTAGGGGGTTGTTTGGAAGTTGTGATTCTTCAAATTGATGTATTGGGACAATTAGTGTATTATCATTTGATGGATTGAATCAATTGATATGTATTAGGTAAATATCTTGTTTGGAGGTTTAGATTGTGTTTTTGTTCCAAAGGTAAAAAAGTTAGTATTGAGTGATTGTGAAGAATCTCAACAAAAAGTAGAGATTGTAAATCCCTCAATATTGAGTGATTGTGGTGGGGCCTCCAAAAAGTAAATGCATGTATTCTAATCCTATATAACCAAAAAAACGACTTAATCTCACAAATACATGAATTAGATCAATACACCATTTAAAATCACAACTTACAATATCTTAGTGAGCTCGCTTAATTATCTCTTTATATAGTTCCAATTCTATTTTCAAAACAGTCTAGGTATATAAATCAAGTTCACTTTAATTTCCCCCCTACAAATTGGTATAACTTAAAAAACCATCGTTGTATAAAATTTGTAAGCAGATTGTCGTTGAGTGTCAATTATATCGCGTTCCGCCAAAATATTATCAAATGGGATCTGGTTCATATTCATTGAAGATGATAACATTTGATCTGGTTCAAAAATTTCAGTCAATAGAACAAATCACTATATATATATATATAAAAAAAAACTAGATCCCCATCAATATAAATTAATCAACCCTTTGAATTATATTTTCATGGATGAATTTCTGTTTTGGTTGAATAGATGAACGACGGCTGCCAATGGAGGAAATACGGGCAGAAGATCGCCAAGGGAAACCCCTGCCCGCGTGCATATTACCGCTGCACCGTAGCTCCGGGCTGCCCGGTCCGCAAGCAGGTCCAACGGTGTCAGGACGACATGTCCATTCTCATCACAACCTACGAAGGAAACCACAACCACCCTCTCCCCGCCGGCGCCGCCGCCATGGCTTCCTCCACCCCCTCCGCCGCCGCCGCCTCCTCCTCCTTCAGCTTATACAACCCCTCCTCAAACGACGCCACCGGGACAGCTGGCAACTTCGTCCACGTCCCGTACCACCAACAGCAGGAATTACTGTTCAGCCCTTCTCCTCCGCCGCCTAGTCAGCAGCTCTATCCTTATCCACTACTGCCCACGGCAGCTGGAAACCAGCCATGGAGGCGGAAGGCGGCTGGCGGCGGCGAGTTGGCCGAGAATGTGAGCACGGCCATGGCGGCGGATCCCAAGTTCAGGGTGGCGGTGGCGGCTGCCATTTCCTCGCTCATTAATAAAGAGGCCTCTACTAGTAATAATCACTAATTAGTAGGCTATTTAAGTTTGAGTAGTTCATTAGCCGGCAATAATTGATTAGGGCACTTGGACCTAATTTGATTTGTGTAGGGAGAATAATACCGAGGAAATTGAGGATGGCGATCCATTAGTAATTTGAGTTGGAAAGGTGGGAAATGGAAAAGGTGAAAACCTAATTCGTCTATGTATGTGTGTAATGATAATTGTGTAGCTTTATTAATTAATCTCTCCAAGAGAGACCAATATTAATTAATTTTTGCTTGTTAATTCCCTAAATTGTGTAATGATTGGTGCTCTGCATGCACTATGCGGCATAGTTAGTAAATACTTCGTTGAATACACGTATATGCATGTACCTGTACGTACGTACTTTATCAGTTTAAAATTTCTGTATCCGTATTATTGTCAAGCTGTTTCATTTGTTTTCGTACATTTGACGGCTCCTGTACTAAACACGTATAAAACCTGTATAACACGTTTAATATCCGTAGTTAATCAATTAAATTATTAACTTTACTATTTTTTATTTATTTTAAAAATAATTAATTTTATATATTTATGACTATTAACGTACTATTAAACATAACATTAGTTTAAAGACAAAGTAAAATACCCGTACGTATTTTATACATAACTTTCTCGTACCGTATTTTACTAACTATGCTCTGTGGTATATACGGCAGAATATTGGTGCACTTAAAACATTGGTGTAGTCTTGCACCGGACAATTGGTTAATTTCGCTTAAATACATGGCTTCAACTACAATAAGAGAAGAGAGAATCACTGTAGAATTATAAGAAACTGTGAACAGTTTTGTTACTTTCGAAAATTGGTGGGGAAAACCCCAATTGAGTATTTGAGTAATAGATGATTGAGAGTTAATCACCATTTAATTCTTATCAATATTAAGCATTGTAGATGTTTTGTTATCAAATGATCGAGATATATAAGTGTACATATCATTCTCTACATTTCTCTCGAGTCATATTTCGTCATATGTGATTGTGCATGCTTCTGTTTCGTGCAACGCATTGAGTTGACGTTGTATGCTCAGACAATTTATTACGTTGGAGCAAAAATTACCCTCAACTCCTCGGTCGATAGTAAACCTTTCACTTTTAAATGTAGAAGGATATCAATGGTTTCAAACTCGAACCGAGCAAACGATAATCCTAAAAAAAAAAAAGATGGGAGACAGAGTTTGCTTCTTTGCTTTTGACCTTTGGTTAAATAAATGATACTTGGTTAATCCTTTGTGATAGATTGGATCGAATGCAGCCAGCCATGTATGACATTTGGAAATACAAATACTAATGTTCTTTCTTATCCATTCTATCTGTTTGATCTTTGTTGCATATACTTAATTGTGTGTCAGGAAGATGGAAAAATGGATGCATGCAGCTGCAGCAATTAATTCTTCCAGGATCGTAGGATCTGTTCCAGTTCTCTCCATTTTATATATAGCAATATTATCTTATTGGAGATTAGCAAGTAACAACTATAATCTAAACTGACATTAATGTGCATATGGCAACTTGACCTGAATCCTAAGTTCAAGGCTGGAGAAATTAAATTAACTGAGATTTGGATAATCTATATATCACTATTTTCTTGTTTTGTTTATGTTCATGAATTATTATTATTATTATTATTTAGATGCATTTATGCAGCTCAGAAATTCAAACACTTGAAAATAAAGAAATGAAGATGAATTTTCACGTGCACAGATCACAGAAGAGGATTTGTTACATGTTCGTAGTAGTACTGTACTTTCAAAGTGGTTTGTACACGGAAACACAAGTGGTTTTAACTTGTTTCGATAAGTTCCCCACTAATTTAAGTTTGATGCATAGAAATTTTCATGCATCTTGAATTATAAACGATAAATTTAAAATTCTACGAAGCTATTAAAGTTACTAATAAAACAAAGAAAAAATTATCTGAATAGGATTCTATACAAGTTACCCAATGACTATGCAAGTTACATTTCTCATCAAATTGAGCAAATAACAATCCTGGACAGTTTTACTATACCAATTTGAATAAAAACTCATTTATTATAGCAATCTGTTTATTCGGTTATATTGGCAACCTGCATTATGATTGTTCGTCTTGATTGATACTATAGCGATATATCATCCTTATCAATATAACATCAATTAAATATATTATTTTATTTTAACAATGGCATTACACTGGTATGCAATTGCCAAATTGTTGAACCACTAAGTACCGAATTCTAGTACCAAACATAGAATTCTAATGTCTTTTTTTTCTTCCCTAAGAAGCCTCATTCATGGCTCTAAGTTTTGAACATGCGGTACATCACATTTGCACTAGACTTGAAACTCAATTTCTGTAATTGGGTTATGTACAACTATTCAATGCTGTTACTGTGTTACAACACTAACCTGAACACGTTAAGCTAGCACATATCCTGCCCAGCAGCAATGACCAAGATGGAGTGACCAATTTGATAACCTAAAAGCTCACTTGTGTGAAGTGAACTGAGTCCAATGAAAACCCGAGTCCCTCACAAAATATGATGGCCAACTATTGTGCTACTTTCTCCTTTCTCCTAATACCTGTTGGAACTCCATAACAGACTGGTGCTGCTCCAATCAAGTACTTCAATGTGCAAGCTTCCCGAGCCTGAGCCATGAACGACCCAACAGTAGGCCGGCGGTTGTTAGGACTGTTGTGTTTGGTACTATCTTCATCGTTGGAGTCTACAGATTCAGGTGCCTTTTTCTTGGAGACTCTCTTCCTGCCTTTGCCCTTGATGCTCATTGAATCGAATTCTTTGACTAGGTTGCACCGGGCAGTGTCCTTGTCAGACCTTTCGCGCATCCAAGAATCAAGTATAGCCTTACTGAATCTATCAATGTCCTTGTCAGTCACTTCCCAGAGGTTTGACACGACGACTGGCGAACCTGCTAACAGATAGTAGAGTGGAGCGCCTCTTGGAACGTAAGATCCAGTTAAAGACAGAGAACCACTGCTGCAGCCCATAAGAAGAGTTGCTGCACACTTTTCCAGCTTCTTAATCTCATCTCCTGATATGTATTGCGTGCCTGCAATTACAAGGCAGAAAAGCTTTTTAAGGATAACCAGACTCGGAGGCATCTCTAGTGACAAATGAAAGTTATCTAGACTAGACTTAAATTACCACTGCCATGGCCTAAATATATGAAGAGGTCATGATTCCTCACGGCCAAAGCCAGTTCTTCGGCAGTTGGAGCAGATCCTGCCTTTCCCTGCATTTCAAAAGTTTCAGGCATCAGCACAGCAGAGTCTCATCTCATAATTGGAAACTGAAGGAATTTGCACCTTTACCCCTAAATTTTGATCTTTAAACCACTCCTCGAACGCAGCTTGCGTATGATCCAGATCACCACTGGGATTCAAGACATAAAAAGCATCCAAGGGATCTATGCAAGGTAATGCAACAGAGATGGTTGATCCTGATTCCTGGTGTCTGAAGCTCCTATCAAGTATCCATGAGATACTGCCAACTGTAGGTAAGCGATACACCTCCTGGCTTCTCAGTGTTGGTAAATTTTCCCATGGAAGCATCTGATATGGATTAGCAACATTAGCTTCATTACAATAGAAATCACATGTGTGAAATGTTCAGTTTCATTACTATACAAACCATATGTGTTGAGTGTTATATTTTTATTGAATTTAACTGTTCTCCCTATAGCAGAGTTGGCAGGATCATCGCATTCAAACATAACAAAACCTACCCAACTCTTCTGGGGACCTTTGCATAAGCTTTAGCTTTAAAACAAATGCTACCCAGTCCCATGATATACTCCAGTATCCAAAAGAAGTGCTAAATACTGGATGGTGAACAGTACAAGAAATAAGGGTGAAGATGTCGGAAGGTAAAGCTCACCTGCACCTCACTATCTAGGACCAGAATTGTTGCCTCTTTTTTCACAGAGGCTCCCTCTTTTGCCTCTTGAATCTTTTTATGAGCCTCATATAACAACTGAACAGCCAGCTCGATTTGTCTTTTAACTGCTTCAGACTCTTCAGATTGGGTCTCAAGACTTTCTTCTTCGGACAATCCAGGTTTACCAACCACGCAACCCTTCTTCACAGAGAATAATTGCTTAATACATGTTTCTACGTCAAACTCATCTCCTGCACCAAGAATGACCTTAAACAGAATTTGATTTACAGCCACTTTGCATTTAGATTTCAGATCTCGAATCAGCTTGCTTTCTATTGCATCCATGGTCTTGAAGTTGGATAGTTCAGCAAAAAACAAGCTCCTCCATGGTCCAAACCACTTTTCTTCTAAGCTCCTACATTAGGAAAAGGAATGAAATTGATAAAACTGGAGCAGAATGAGCTATCAAAGACTCATACAAAGACGTAGCAAATAATTGCATATTTTAACAGAATCCATAGTGATCAATATTAGCTCAGACAATTAAGAAAATTGTTCCCCTCCTGCCAATGAGGGCCAAAATCCATAAACTCAAGTGAGACTAATGTGTTGCAAAATCGTAAGCAATGTGTCAATGATAAATGGAATTAGAAGACCATGAAACTCGACAGTGAAAGTAAAAGACAGTAAGACACGTAGTAACTACCTTAGAAATTCATAAAGTAGACAGTCTAGTTTCTTTCTTCGACTCCACCATGCATTTCTGTTCTCTTTGGAATCTTCCAGTGGCAAATTTGATGATGACAAGTGATTCTCCTCCAATATGTGTCGAAATACCGGAGCAACTTCATCAATGACAGTAGCACCCCAGGGGCACTGCCATTTTCTAATCAACTCATTTCTTTTAAGAATATCTCTGTAACCAGAACTAGCACAATCATCTTCCAAAGTCACTGACAGGATTCATGCAAATCAGTCAGCATAATATGCTTTTTCATGAAACAATTCAATCAGGATAACAAATTGATAAATTCCCAGTTCCTACCAAGCAACATACCTTCCAAAGTGGAGTAAACGGGAAGAGCAGCCACAACAGGTTGATTCGTAGAGTTTAAACGTGATACAAGTACCCATGCGTGGATAGATGGAGGGTATGCGAGTAGCTCTTGCAATAAAATGGCTAACTGGTCGCCAATCAAGCTTACGTAAATCACAGTGGTGCAAGGAAGGTCTGCAAAAAAGTCTCTCACAAAATTTTCCAAATCTTCGACAAATGGCGGTGCAACTCTGCAACGGAAGATATAGAAAGTTGGAACCATGGACCACAGGAATGGAGAGGGAGGGGTGAGACTCAGAGTAAACCAACATAAGTGGGAGAGCGAGACCTTGGTAAGTCATGTGATTTTGCTTCCGCCAAGTCACTTGTTGATGAATCCTGATGATCTAAATGCTAAATAAAAGACAACCCAGGTAAGGACTGATCAAAGTTACAGAAGGATAAAATCATGTTCTTTTGTTGATAACATTTTGGTGGTGATGCACATAAACATGTTACATAGAACATTTAAACAATAAAGAGAGGAAATATGACAATCCAATTACTAAACTTGGGTGTCCCATAATCAAGCATTGTCATCTATCAGAGTCGGTGGAGAACAGAAAAATAATATGTTGTGGCAACTGAAAGTTGAAAAACTAATAGCCTACCTGTTCATCCATAGCATGCCGGCGTTTGTTTTCCTGGGTCTTGTTCAACAAGAACTGGTAGTTCAGATGGGTGCCAAGTGATGCCTGATGAAAATATGAAGCCCAATGGCTCTCCGAAAGCACCTTGCTGGATGAAGACAAAGAGAAAAGTCCCTTCGAGGGGGAAAGTATATATATGGCACAAAGCAACCTGGAGACCTGCTCAATTTTCAATAAAAGAGAAATGTAGGTCATTTCACTCATTGAGGAAGAAGCGAAGCAGGCTTATTGTCAGGGAGTGCAACACAAACTGACAAATCCAACATTATTCAAGTTCGTTAATAAAATTCATCTAATTCATAACGGAACCCATTACAGGAACCAAATGTCACCAAGCCAATAAAAGCTTTCACATGAGCAACATGTATGACAGTAACAGAATTACCGATTCACTATAAGCATCAAAGGACACCAAGTGTTCAGTGTAAAGCATTTCAAATCCAAACGCAATATTGAACATGGAATACAAGAGCAGATCATGTCAAAGAAATGAAGGGAAACAATGATTTTTCACCTTCTTCAACAGGTTAGGAACTTCTCGACAAAGTACAAAGGCTTGTAACAACCAAGACACTGCTTCCGGTAACTTGATTTGAGTGAAATTGCAGCAGATGTTCCTGTTATCAGAAAATATGAGCTAATAAGTGGACTAGTAACATTATCACTACTAACAAAGTAACAAGAATTGAACAGTGATATGGCGTAACACAGAGAATACAGTACAATAAAATGAATGGAACATGTTTTGGCATTCAATCTGTAACAAGTGCTTGCCTAAAATAAGACCCCTGGAAGCTAATAAAAGGCTAAAGCCACTTATTAATATTTCAATACACAGGAAAGATTCAGGCAGTGGTTGCAGAAAGCCGGAAACCCACAACAGCAGTCAGAACGATCTTACAGATAAATTATTCATCATTAATAAAAATCTTATCAAGAAAGCACAAATAAAAGCACCAGAAAAAAAATACAACACTAGTTGCTGGGCTGCATATATAGATCCAACGGCAATCAAAGAACAAATACCTTGCGTCCTTGATGCAGTAACTCTTCAAAGAGATCCAGCATACATTGTAAAGCACTTGCGCAAGCTCAACAGCAAAAACATTCCGGAAACACTCCTTGGATAATAGATTAAGCAGGGTGGTTGATGGCATAGAAATCTGATTCAAACCGAATGGGTTTTTACCTATTAAGACAGAGATACTTTGTAGAGAAACTTTGTGTTGATCATGATGTCGAGCTCGAATCTCGTGGCACCTTCCTGAACAGCATTGGAAAAACAATGAAAATAAGAGAATAGATTATGTATAAAACAATCGCAAAATGACGTTGCTTTATGAATTCGAACAGACTCGCCAACATTACCAATTTTTACCATCTTAGCGGGATGCACTGTTATTCTCTACAAATTTCACATTAGCTTCCCCAATTAAACTCAGCATTCACTCAAAATTTCCAACCCCTTCTAAACAACTCCACCTTAAACCTCCAATTAGATCCTAAACCTCCATATCAGACCATAATAATAGGTTCGCCAGGTGACAGTATAGCATTAAGGCTTGGAAAACAAGTTTTTGATAAGGAACAGGGAGGATGGAGATATATGCAACACCAAATGAGGTTTATGCATGAATGGAAAAGGAAACAGGTTCATGACTTATGACACACACTTCTATATATATAACCATGAAGGCGGAATTGTACCTATCCCATCAAGTAATCCGATAGAAATCCGTCTGCAAGCTAACTCCCATCTCATTTGAATGTAATGACTCAATAATCCAGATTCCTTTGTATCCAGAGATGGAGAGATGGAACAATTCCCTTTGTTGCAAATGCATGTACCTTTACCCTCAACACTACAACATTTTACCTCTGGTAACAACCACCCTTCACCACTTGTTTGAGATAAACCACAACCACTTTTGGTCTCACGGCCCTTTAAAATTCCAGTTTGTGGCTCAGCACAACTATTCACATTTTGTTTCTGAGAAGAACGACACCTAGATCGAGTTGACCTTGTGTTAAGGGCAACCTCAGACTTATTCTCCTCCAATAAAGATACTGGTGCATTTTTGGTTCGTCTATTCTTTCGGACTCCTGCCTTCACTTCCGGCACAGCTCTGCATATAACAAATTCTATTCCCTCTGGATATGTTGCAACAGAACTATCATCCATATTCCCCACAAGATTTTCAACGTCCTGAAGACAACTATCAGGAGTTTTCCACTTTGGCAGGTTCAACTTTTCCAGAGCTGATGAGTACAAGCCTTCCGCAAAAGATAATAATTCGTGTGAGATGTCCTCGGTCGCAGTGACCAAACGGCTACGAGTCAAATCACCAAGCTGCTGATTCACAGAGCTTTCTAGCATCAATCTACACCAAGATTTCTTTGGCACTTTGAAGTTCCTCTTCTGATAAATCCCAAGACCGTTTCTCATGATATAGTTTCCCTAGGCATACAGGTAAAATTAATTAGCAACTAACAACAGCTCCAATGAAAAACAGATGCAGGGAAATTGGGGAGAAAGGGGGGGAGAGAGGGGGAAGGTATGAAGAACTAACCTAGAACAGTAGAAAATGCAACATTGTAAAGCGGCAAGTTCAAGCAGCTAGAGATTTCTTTTCCCCACAATAAAAAAGTCTCAGCCTCTACTCCGTTCCCGATAATTTCATCCAGGACAGCGACCTGCACAAGGAATCATGGAACGAAGAAGCATCCATAAATGTTATGCACGCCAATGGAGACCTGAACCATATCCAGAAACATAGGTAAACTGACCTGAAGAATGCTCTCAAGATAACACTGAAGCACTTTCCATGGACTAAGATAACATGTTTCCAAATCCTCTGAAATATTATTAGCGGACCATACTTGAATAGCAATTGATTTGTTCACTCGTAGGTTCTGGATGCTATATGTACACTTCTGAGTGCAATCTGCCCTTCCTGTATAATGTCCGCGTTGATATGTGAAATTGTATTGAAACAATTTGGAGCGCAATTTATATGCCTGTTTTGCAGAGGAGAGAGCCTGGAGAAAGATGAAACTTTGCCAGATCAAGATGTGTTATCATCAACCCAAGCTTGCAGCTGAACACATTAAAAAAAGTAAAATACTTCATTCCAATTTCCAGATTGAGATACATATAGGTTTCTTAAATGAATAGGATAGCCAACATATTATCTTGTAGTTTTACTACTATAGGATACCACAGCATGGTCAAACAGAGTATATGTGCTATCAAACACAAAATTTAGTTTAAAGAAACAGGCTGCACAAATGAGTTACCTCAATAAATTGCCCACTTCCAATAAGCCTTTCAGACAAATCATAGTAAAGATACGCAGCAAAGAAAGCTGACCAACTGTTCAGAGGATCCTAAAAGCATGACCAGCACAAAAGGTTAGTTGGAGAACTTTGAAAAGTCGAACTACTATGGATCTTTTGGAGCACCTTACATCAGATATAAGCTCAGAAGCAGCCTTCTTTACATCAACTGTAACATCTAACTGACAATCAGTACCAAGATTGGAAGAGCAACAAGAAGATGAAATTGATAGCTTCAGCTGGAATCCAACTAATAGAGGCATGGACACTTTTAGACAGCCTATCCAAAACCCCATGGTATTGAATTTATCATCGGAACTGCATGACAAGCCAGTAAGGAAGGCATTGTCTATTGGCGAGAAGCAAAGAGCGTGACTAAGCCTTCTACTTCCCCACAAGAAGTGCACACACTTTTCAACTGACACGTTTCGCCATTCACAGAATCTAATCATGAGCTTGTAGATGTCATGGGTGAGTTCTGTGAAACCCTGGTACAAGAATAGACCCAATATTGATATGGAATAGCCTTTAAAGGAATAAAAGACTGATTTGAAGGTGACAGCAGAACTACCTTTAGTGTTAATACATCGAATATATTACACAACATTAACAGCAGATCACCAGTACATGCACTCTCTTCAATCTGTCTAAGACCATCAGGATGCGGAATGCTCAACCATAGATTTAGGGCAGCTTTAAAATCTCTAATAATTTCCTGGAAAAAAAAGGAAAAATATCTTTAAAACAGAGATGCAAGGAAATTAACCAGAGGAGAAGCAAAAGAGATTTTGTAATAGGACCGTTGAGTTCGGCTCTACTTCCTGAATGCAGAGTGCTCGCAAACTATGTGACATGGCTAATTGATGAGATAATGCACTTCCTTGGCCCATTGTTTTAGAACTCTGTTCAACAACCAAATTTCAGACAACTCAAATTGCCAACTCTGTAGTGCACAAAATGATAAACTAAATCAGCAAGCAACATCAGAGAACAGGAGATATGAATATGATATGACGCACAATTAACGAAATTGCTTCCGATATACATTGGATGCTGTCGGATAGACCTTGATCAGAATAAGCTCTTAACGCCCATCCCTTTCTAAGCAAGATTCTTTATCTCTCTAAATAATCTTGCTCTTGGATATAAACATGTTGCGTGAGGATATCTATGACTTTCAGCAGCATTCTGTGCGAAAATACAGGGTATGTACTTTGCATTCTCTCATAAACAAGGAGCTCCTAGTAACTTAAGGAAATCAACCATAAGAAAAAAGGCAAGACAATAATATTTAAGGTAAAGAAAATCAACATGATAGAACTATATATTCATGAGGAATAGAAAATTAAACATCATGTCATTTCAAACCTGCTGTAGGAGTTTGCCCATGGACCTTACTGAGACTTTTGCAGAAGAACCTAGCAAGCAATGTAAAGTTGAAGCGCTATAGTCTGAACCCATGCTCTGGCTAAGTTCACAGTTAATCTGGAATTTAAACAGACATAAGCCACGACGAAACAATTAAAAGATCCAGCTACTTAAGATAAGAAGAGTTGAAGGTCTTGAGATCCTACCTTCACCCATTGTTTCACTAAAGTCGCTGGAGGTTGGAGCTTTATAGACAAATCCTCAGCAGCAGACCAATTTTCAAGACTTTCCAAAATTAGTCTCTGCAGTTTCATGCTTCCACACTGACCGAGGAGATCAACAAGAAAAACAGTTCTTGTGCAAGCATCGCTAACATAATCGAGAAAAGCGTCTTCTGAAGGATCACCCAGAACACTATTCTGGCAAAGAATTTTAAGGCAGCCCCACTCTGCCCTGCAGCACAATTTGAGAGCTTTTGAAGCCTGCGCAGTGATATGAAAGTTTGAGACTAAAAGAACTGATAAAGGGAATCCAAAACTTTGGAGGTAATCTCCTTATAAGACAAACTTATGTTCAGTATATTTGATTACCAAATATTCTATTTAGCTCTCTCAAGTTCACTCATTACTTATAAAGTGCCCCCAATCATGATAACATTGTTTCCTCCCAATCCCGAAAGACTCACGCTGGCGAGCTACAAGTCAATCCCATTCTCTACATCCAAAGCAAATACGACTGAAATAATTGCAATGCCACAAGCAGTGAAAAGGAAACTGCCAGTACTTTTGTAGTACCTTATCCACCACAGCAATGAACTTATGGCGTCCTAATGATCAATTTCATCTAACATAATGGCATAAGTTACTAATGCATAGAAAAGCAATGCAAGAAGCACTTATGAATCGGCGCATCCCAGAGCGGGAAACCCTTCCATTTAGCCAAGAAATATTACGACACAGAGTCAATGGAGAAATAATTCATCTGTCATTCAAATATTAGGTTTGCCATATAAGGTTACATATGATACATATTTGACTGTGTCTAAGCATCAAACTTATACAGTTTCGATTTAGAACTTTGAGACGATGCCTGTCACTGTGTGCAGAATCATACCTCATTCACTTGATTTTGCTTGTACAAAAGTACACCAATGCAATAGAGTTTCCTGCTCACGTACTTGAGCCCCTTGGGCTGAATCCAATCACTGGCAATGACCTGCTTAATGAGATCCATGGTACTCTGATACAAGAAGCACCAATCCATCAGCAAATTGAATGATCAACCAATGCAGCATGCTCATTATATATATATAAAAAAAGGACAACAATCATGGATTACCATAAATTTAAATTTCACAGGGATGTTCTGACAGAAAAAGATAAAGGAGACAAATCAAATTATCAAATATTCACACAATCGAAGAGGAAACTAACCTGCACTTCATGCTTTGTCCTGATTGAAACTATAAAGGCAGCCACAGGAATAGCAAGAACGTGATCGCTCTCATTGAATCCAAATCCATCATCCAATCCTTGTTCTTTTTTGTTTGCAATCCTGCCAAATTATTAGAAAAACTGGCTAAACATAAATAGGTGATGCTATAACTTATTATCCTAATAAACACTAAACAGGCACAGGCACAAAGTTATCTTTCTCAACAAGTAAGAGTTCCAGCTTTCAGGTATGGTAGTACGCAGAGCTCAAGAAACAAAACAAAAACAATTAAAGCAAAATATTATAATTCAGTGATCAGTAGCAACAAAAGCAAGTTATAGGAATAAATATACTTGGTAACGTACCTATGAACAGATAACAAATTATAGAAGAATTGCTGAAAGCCTTCCAGGATACTGTAGAGCACAGGAGAAACAGCTGTAACATCATTTCCAGCAAAAATCCACGTCTTTTGTGAATTTACTAGTTCGGCAAGAGGTTGACACAAGAACGTCAACAGATTCAAGTAAGCTAAACGATAAGCATCCCTATTGTGTGGGGTCCTTAATGAATTTCCAGGATAAGAAGATGATAGTAAGGATAATTGACTGGGAGAATGATTATCAGAACTCGTTTTTTCACTACTTGGCTGGGAACCTTCGACACTGTAGCTCTGCAAGGAACCCAGAAAAGGTCCTATATTGCTAAGTCCAATCCCATCATCAAATAAACTGCCAGGTTGAATATCATCCGGGGATGACACGACATCAGCTATCCTAGGCTTATAAATACGACTGTTAAAGCAGATGGAGGTAGAGTAAAGCTTGATGAACAAATCCAGTGGTGTCATGACCTGTGAAACAAGGGCATTTGAATGACAATCAAATGGTTATTTTATCAGCGAAAACCACATAACAGGTTGACATACAAGCAATTAACAAAAAGTACCTGAGACAAATCATCAGCTAAGTCATTTAGATGCCCAGCAACAGTACTACAAAAAGATGTACTTGCACGCTGACATTTGCTTGCAATGTAAGAGACAAAATCAATAAATTCCAATTGCCCATTTCCCTTTTCAACCTTGCACTCAGAGGCTAGAGAATCCAAAAAGCCCATTATAATTTGAAGGGCAATCGAAGGCCTGTCTTCATGAAACAAAAACAGTGAAGAACTTGCCCTGCGACAAAACTACAATCAAAGTCAACTATTATAAGAACTAAAGAATATCTTGTAGTATATCTTCTGGAAGTCAACTGATAAGGTACCTTAAACATCTGATCCTTCACTGAAGATTTGGCATAGCAGTTCAATGCCATCAGACAGAATGCACATACTAAACCTCCATCAAAATTCGTTAACTTCCCAACAAGATATTCAGCACATTTTGCCATGCAAGTTCTGATAACCGTATCCTTGCTCTGCTTTGTATTTTCGTCTAGAACCCTAGAGTATTCACATTCAAACAAGTTAACGAGAAATTCTGGTATCTACTATAGATGCAGATAAAAGGAAAACTTGAAATTCAATACCAGAAATAACCACCAATCAGGCACACAGTAGAGATTTCAGACACTAGCAGAGTACCATAAGGTCTATGACAAAAGAAGAACAAGAAATCCAACACATATTTTAGAAGCTTCCACAGAGAAAAACAATGGCGAAGATGTCAATAACCAATACTCAAAAACCGTCTTTCTCCCTGGTATTTTCATTTCAATCTCATTGATCCTCCCAGAAGGATTATAAATGTATAAGCAACAGATAATCACAATATAGGCAATCTACCAAGTGCACCCATATGACGAGAGCAATATCATCCTGACAAAATTTAACACTCCAGGTATTCTGGCAATGACTATTGTTTAACTTCGGCACTTTATGCATATGCCAAAACAATACAGAGACGTCAAATCTCCTCGCTCATCCTAAACTCGGAAAGTTCAGCAAAATAAAGGCAAGAAGAAGATTAGCAGCAACGCCACTTCCTCATTCAAATGCTAAACAGAAATCAATCACATACCTGAACCAGGGTTTAACCTCTTCCACCAATGTCATGACCTTCCTATAGTCCTCATCAACGGCACTTCGACTCAATGCCAAGCATTTCACAATGAGCGTGGCCACCTCCACTACCAGCTTCGCGAACATCTCATCATCGCCGCCCTGCTCAATCATCGGCAGAAGCTTTCCCGATTTACTTCCTTTTTTCCTCGACCCCAAATCCAAAGCCCTAAGCCTCTCCAAAACCCCAAACGCCAAAGTTCTCGCCTCCTCATACAGCCCCCAACCCACCAGGCAATGCAACAGCCTCGCATTCTGCAAGTAAATATCGTACGGTCTGCCCACCAGCGCCGAAGACACCAGTTCGTAGCAGTCCAGACACAGCTTGTAAGTATCGAACAGTTCCAAAATGAAATCCGGAGGTTTTCCTTCCTCCTCCGACGAGCCGTTGGTTTTCGAGGACTTGGAGAGGCGTCTGGGAAAAACCGTGAGGCAGCGATTGAGAAATGGAGCAAACCGCTTGGCTGTAGATCTGGCGAGCGTCTTGAACTCGGAATCAAGGTGGGCTTGGGGTTTTCGGGCTCCGGAATTGCTCTTCAATTTCCGGAGCTCGGCGAAGGGCTGGAGGTAGTCGGAGATAGTGGAATGGATGGGCGGGGAAGTTGAGGTTTCGAGGATCGAGATGAGGGTCGATTCCGACGCCATAGGATAGGTGCGGAGAGGGGCGATTGGCGAAGGGGAGGGATAGGAGAAAGAAGAGAGTAGAGTTGCTTATTTTTTGTTGCCAAGGCGGGAAATTGAGCCTTCCTTTTCCAGTCCCAGCAGTTTCAATTTCTTTTCAAGTGGCTTCTTTTATAAGTTTTCCTGGAAGTGGAACGGCACGGCAACTCGCTGGCGCCCGTGGAGCTTTGGCGCGGGGCATGGTCCGTGTCCGGAACCGGATGGGTTCATGACCCGAAGTGTTTTAAAACGAGCCTTGTCAATGTGGGTCATTTGCCCCACCTTGAACCCAAAAAAAGCAAAAGGTCGTTTGGATGGATCAATCTAGAAATGAGTCAATTTGATCAATTGTTTCGTTTTATAAACGAGACAATTAAAACGAGTCAATTCGAATTACCTGCCCCCACCCCAGGTAATTGAAATTGACTCAAAACGGATCAATTCAAAATATCTCAGACAGATTGATCCATCCAAAAAATTTGCTGGCAAACGAGGCAATTTGACACAATTGTCTCAAAACGAGACAATTGTGTCAAATTGATCCGTTACAATTCCTCATCCAAACGACCAAGTAAATTTTTATCTGATTGTGTATTGAGTACAAGATTTTCATATTGTCGAGATAATAATTTGATGAAACGTGATGTTTTGTGATCCTTTTTAATTTATATATTCTATAGGTGAGTTTAAAATAAACAAAAACTTGAAATTTATAGATGTTTTTTGACATCTGTGTGTCATCACAATCACAAGTGTTAAAAGGGCATTTACAGTAATGAACAAAGTGAAAAATACTTCAAAATAAGATGAGTTGCGGAATCATGAATGATTTTTCGTTGTGGTATCTTAACATCCTTCATAATTTGTATGGTGATTGTATTAAAAAAATTAAGAAGATAAACACATACTGAAACTTATGATTTTTTCTCATGTTTGACCTACCTTACATGAATTTGTGGCTACGCCACTGAGCCTTGACTCTTGAGATAGGGATGACAAAATAATCCATCAACATGGGAATCCAATAAAACTAAAATTGAATATATGTTTATGTATTTCTATGAGAAGCTATAAAGCACCTACGATCCCACTAACAAGATGTTGGAATATCGCGCGTAATAAATATTTCAACGGTAACAGTTATGATCATCGTGGTTGTGGTGAAGTAGGCACGGGCATAAAATACAACTCATATTACTTTTGGATGAGTATTTTTTGAACTCGACAAAGATAGATAGTGGGTTCAACATTTTAAGTATTCTCACTGAATCGCTTGATTATATGCTACAATTATCTTCCAGACTCACTCGCTTCAACCTTTTGGTCATTCACATCGCTCATGCATTATAATTGTCTCTTGAACCCCAAATCTCACTCATTATACCTCACTTTCATAAACAATGTCTAAGAAACTTCAATTAAGATTGATATTTTAATAAAAAAAATACATTAGATAAAAGAAAATAGATATGGTTTTATGTGGATGTGTGTGGTTTTTGACCAAACCACATACGAGTAGATTTTGATATGTTACATTAAATACCCCGCCTACTTTTTTATCACAGGAATGGTATATAGGAAAATTATCCCAACTCGATCCCATTGTCATCCCTGCTACAAGGTGACACAACAATCTTTGACCTTTATGGGTTATTTGTAGGGGGTGGCACATGTGTGGTTAACATGCGGTATGATATCGACCCACATGCTAATAACTCAACCCTAATTAGGGATGGCAGTAGAACCCGAATCTATGAGTACCCTACCCGACCAAACACAGTCAACGCGGGTAAACTCTGTTTTGAAGGATTGCAGGCTGGGTTTGAGTTTAAACTCGCTATACTTTTAGCGGGTTGGGTTGGGTTGGGTTGGGTTTGGGTTTAGCCATATCCAATCCGTGGATACCGCACCCAAATCCATACCCCCACGACCCATGGAACCCTTAACTAATTAACTATAATTTTTAAATTAATTCCTCACACATTCAATTAATCATATTATTTGTGGATTTTTATCTTTAATATTGAAGTAGTATGAATGATTTGTGAGTTAGTGTGTATGTAGTAGAAAATAGTAGTGAAAACTAGTGTAATTGCATCTTTGTACATGAACTAATGGGTACCCATGAACCCGTAGATACCCAACGAGTTGGGTTGGGTTTGAGTTTTCTAAATCCAGTGGATTTTATCCTGGATTTTTGGGTGGATGAACCCATGGGTTTGGGTTTGGCAATAACCCGCTCCAACCCCGACCCATTGTCATCCCTAACCACAATGGGTGAGTGAGATGTCAGTGGATTGTGGATAGATAAACCTCTTGTCCACACTTATTCTGGTGGGTGGGTTGCGGGCCACCCGAAATGACCCTCACCACATTTTCACTAGGAAAAAAATTATTTCTTGTTTATACTACCGAATGATCTTTCTATTTTATAAATGCACTGACCATCCGCTTATAAAAGTGAAAATAAAGATGATTTTTTACAACTACCATAGGATTCTATGTTTGTAATATCCACAACATATTGAGATACACATTATAAAATATTATTTGTATCAAAGTCAAAAAAAGTGTCAACTTTCTCTGCACAATTGGTTGATGGGGTAACAAAAAATTTGATACAAGTACTAGACCTCATTTGAGATAAAATGACAAGTGTAGAAATTGCTACAATCTTACTAATTTGTAAGAAATTTATTGTAAATGCTAGCCAACTTGTCTAATCTTAATTAGGAAATTGCATTTGCGGGTTATTCCGCAACCACAACCTAATCACACACATTCGCCACCCGCCCAATCCAACTCGAGAAGAGTGTAAGTGAAATACGAATTACAATCATACTAAATCGTTATTCGTTAGTCAATTTGAAACTAAAATCACCCAAGTTGATGCATTTGAGGCAACATTATTAACCTCAGAGGTTGGATCATTGATGCAAAGAAAAGAGGGAAAGGAGGTGGAGTAGACAAAAAATCGAGCTCTTATAGTTGCATGTTGATGTTGTCAACATTTCCCATCTATCCTCCACTATTCCATGAGAATTCCTTCAGAAAGAAGTAAACCCATATGGAGGAGAACAACACAAAAATAATCTATGAAAGTGAAAAATAAATAATCTCCCAAAAAAAATCATCAAAGGAGGAAGATCTGACCTTCGCCATTTTTCTCCCTCACCTTCCCAAAACAGCTTTTTCCGAAACGTAAATAATAATATAGTAATCATTATAATCTCTTGTCTTCAGCACCATCCACTAGCACACCACTACCAACAGAGTTAGCTTTGCTTTGTCCACCAAGCATGTGCTGCCTGCGAGAGAAGCTCATGGCTTCTTTCTTCCACCCTCTCTCTTTCTTCACCCGCCTTTCAGCACCTTCTGCTGATCTCTTCTTCTTCTTCTTCTTCTTCTTCTTCTTCTTCTAAATGTTCAGGATTCAGGGTGTCGTCTGACCGGGAGAAAGGAGACGAGGACCTTAATTCGTGCTCACAATATAGTAATCAACTATGGATGAAACTAATTAGACACTCAACCCATCGAATCCACATTGTTTGTATGTAAGAGATTGCTTCCTCGGGCTTATCACGATTGCACAATCCACCGAGACCTGCAAACATTACCAGGACGGGAAAAGAAGTTGGTCCAACGACAATGTGTGGATGGTATCATCATCTACCATAGACTAAGATTTCGAACCAGAACACAGCAACAGTAAAATGGCAGAACATGAAAACACATTCATGGAAGGCAAAAAACTGAAAGCATAACCAACTACCCCCGTGGCCAGGAAGAAGAAGAAGAAGATGGCATGCTACTACTACACCATATGATGGCGCCTACGAAATGTGGATAGAGTTGGAAGACAAGGAACGACCACTTCACCATCAAATAATGGCGCCTACCAAACCAATCCATTTCTTCATTCACACCCACAAGACATGCTCACTTCACTTTCAAAGGACCTTTTTTCCATTGGGACCGAATAGTCAATCGCATGGCCCGGCCATATTAAAACACTAAAACGGCATCGGCGCTAAGGTCAACAATGATAGCAGCAACAGCATCTCAGTTCATGAGCCAACAAACAATTCGGAAAGATGTGAAATGAGTAGTTTGTTAATATTAATATACATAGTATACGAGTTGCGCTAACATGTTAACTCTAGGTAGATCCACACACTTGATGATGATGATGCTGTTGCGGATTGCCCCAAAATCCAAAGATGTTAGCACCCAATAAGCATAATGAATTCGATTCATATAAAATAGCTGGATGGTAGTAATATATAGATTTGAACAATGTTTTAGTTGTTAGCGAGACAGTCGACAAAAAAAATACAAAGCCCTTATTAACAATTCAACTGTAAGAAAATACCAGTATAAAATAAGACTGGGTTTCAAAGTGTAGAAGATAAAGAAAAGCTGCTCCATTTGTGAAAAAGACAATACTAGTGCTGCAACAATATGGACCAATATGTAAAGTTTCACCTCGGCATAAACTCCAACCAACATTTTAACCAGTAGGCACTATCAGTCTATCTGTCACCTTTCTCGATTCAGGGCTCGGCCCAGATAGCCAAAGGAAACAAAGACCTAAAGATGATGCCATCAACTTCTTAATCGTTCTAGTTTGTCTACTACTAGCAGCCCATGTTAGCACACGCAAAAAAAAAAAAAACAAAATAAGGCAGCAGCGCATGTTAGCGGAGGAGTAAAGGACGGAGAGAAGAGAGGCAGAGTCGTGGCCCGTGGGAGTGGACACGAGACAGTGGGGATGTCGTAAAGATCAGACTACCAAAAACCAGACGAGGCTCCACCACTACCCAAAAATCACTCTCTCTTAAATCCCCCAGTTGAAAGTTCAAATTCTCACTAAGCTAATCTGATCCAAAAATGAAGTGGGTAGCATCCAAAGTTCGGATTTTGGAGTTCTACGGAGCTTAAAAATGGCTGATAAGCAGAGCACTGAAACTAACCGGAGCTTAAATACCAAATTCTGCTAAACCATTCATCATTTTGAACTGGGTTGCCTCCAGAACAGGGAATTCATGAAATAATTAAGAGATGATTAGGTGGGGTGAGAGAGAGAGAATTAATGGGGGAAAAGCCTGACCTCAACACCAGGGGAATCGAACTCCAAGACCCGGATCTTAGCCCCGACTTCACCCAAAACCCGGAGCTCCACCCGGTCGTTCAACGAAGCATCTCTGATCAAATCCGCCGCATCCGCCTGCATCAAGCTGTACCGATCGACGGCCACGGTGGCCTCCACTTTCCGCTCGCTGTGAGCTTCCTGGAAAAACCCAGGGACGGAGGCCTTACCGAGCGGGATTCCGCGGTACATGACGGTGAACCTGGACTCGCCGTACTTGATCCCGACCTTGTTCGGGTTGACGGCGGTGAAGAGCATGTGAATCGCGAGGGAGAGGGAGGCGGTGGCGGCCGGGTCGGAGGGGGTCGGGGTCGGGGTGTTGATCCCCATGTACTGGACCCCGACCTGCTGGAGGTCGAATTGGGGCTTCTTGGGCTTCACGGCGAGGACGACGACGAGCGCGACGGCGAGGGCGATTAGGAAGAGGAGGGAGAGGAGGAGGAGGAGGCAGCAGCAGCAACCCTTTATGGAGGCTTTCGAGGAGGTGGAGGTGGAAGGGTAGTAGGGATGGTAGTGGTGGCGAGGATGATGGTGATGGCCCCCGCCGCCGCCGCCTTCGCCGCGGTGGTGATGGTGGCTGTGCTGGGCGAAAGCGGCGGCTGAAGGAGGAGGAGGGAGTGGAGGCGTTGGTGGAGGCCCCGCCGCTCCTGCTGCTGGGGGCGGCGGCGGCGGTTTGGTTTGGTGTTGATGGTGGTGGTGGTGGCGGCCGCCGTTGAGAGTCTTGTCGGCGGAATTCGGCGGCATTTTTTGGTTTCTTGTTTCACGGCGGCCTACCTTTCTTTCCCTTCTCCGCTGCTGCGGTTGCGCTGCTTCGGGCGCGGAGGAGGGGAGAGGTGACGACAACCGAAAATGAAGAGAAGGAATCGGGAAAAGGAGAAAAGTGTTCACCAGAAGATACGAAACGGTAAAGAAATATATAATTATCAGGAGAGGGAAAATGCAACTGCTGTAAGAGGAGATTTCTCCTTTGCTTCTTTGCCAAATATGAAGGATGGTTCCAATTTCTGTTATGGGAGCTTTCATTTTCAGAGCTTTATTCACTTTTCCTTTTTCGACGAACAAAGGAGGAAATTTTCTGATATTTAGTTCATTTTTATCTTACGGTTGAATAAAATGAAAACATTATATCAAGATTGTCAACCCGCGGGTTGACCCGGACCCGGTCGAGCTAGTGGGTCAAGGATTAATGGATCAACCGTTTTAGTTTGGTTTGGCCCGGAAATATAAAAAAAATCATTATATTGTACTTATCCTCATAAATTATATCAAATCTTATTTAACATATGAGTTATAACATATAATATTACACCAAAATAACATATCATACTTAATCCAACATATAATGAAAATTCACACACACTTATATAACATAAATATTCAAACGTTCAACTTAGGATTCCAAAGATTGAGTTGGGCGAAAAGAAAAATCGGAAAATAGGCGCATTTCGCAAATCAAATGAAGAAATGACACAATTTGACCTCCAACCCAGTACCTTATAGCGATCGGCCCGGCGAGTGCGTACGGCTTGTTTTTCTCATCGGATCAGGGTCAAACTGAGTCGACCCGCGGATCAACCCGCGGGTTGACAACCTTGCATTATATCGACAAATACAGGCGAAAAACTACACTTATATTGTACTGTTGTTAGGACAAAATACTGTAAATACAGACAAAAACTAGAGGATATAAATATAGATTATCAAAATTTTGCCGACTAGCGCGACTTTACCCCATATATGTGTAGTTGTATACCACATCGACCTAACCAACAATAATGTAACACATTCGTTTACATTTGGTTCACATACAAACTAAAAATAGATAATCATGTATAAGAAATCACAGTTTTTTTTTTACTAAACAATTAATGGTTCCAAAGTTCGGTAAATGTAACCGTGCTCAAATTACCGTCAGCCCACACCAAAAAATGAAGAAAAAAAAAATACACTCTTTTACACCAACAATAATTTAACAGCATCAACAACCTTCAAACAGGGCACATGGTCATCTACCTTCTTTTACACGCTACTGCCATAAGTAAGAAAGAATCCATCTTTCTACCAGAAGAAAGCTCCATCAAAGGAAAAGCAAAAGAAAAGAGGGAAAGAGCAACTTAAAAAGAGCAGCTCCACTAATCACCAATCACCATCCATTCCTTATCTAAATGACTCGACCACAAGCTTGACTGGATCCAAATAATCATCTTCCTAAGCAGTAGAACCAAAAGTGTGATTAGACTCCAACCAGATCCAACTCCATTCCCATTCCCATTCCCACCTCTTAAGTGGTATCTCCTGGCAAAGCATAACAACAACACGGGAACCCTAGAAAGTAGAGACAGCCAAGTATATTCAGCATAATTGAACCCACATCAGAAAAGCCACAACATGAGACTGCTACTACAATTCAGGAAGATCAAATACTAGTAAAAAGTAATCCTGAACAAACAACAAATAAACAAAAACCCATCAACAACATAAGGGCTACCTCAAGAACAACACAATATGCTTACATAGCCATACTTAGAATTCAAAACGGATGGGCGGTGCTTACCCTCCACATCATCACTGATCGGGATTCTTAGGCAGTGACGAGCTGTTGTTACCACCTTCGCCCGTCTTTGGCACGTCATCAACTTTCGCGTCGTTATTATCCTCCGCAGCTAGCACGTCATCCATCATGTCATTATCATCCTCCCCAACAATGATATCTTCCACATCGTCATCTTCTTGGTCTTCGTTGTCACCTGGGATCTTTCTGGTGGTCTTCGGACCATGCTCGAGCCTATGGCTCTCCAGCTCTTGGTCCATTGTTTCTTGCAAGTTTGCGTCGTTGTTATTACCTCTCCTAGCTTTCCTTGCATTTTGCCACCTCTCTAGCTCTTTCTCAACGTTTTCAAGGTACTGTGACTCTATCTGCTTCTGGTACTCGGATAACTCCTCTCTTTTGGCGGCCTTCCATTCCGAAAATAACTGAAACCAAATCATAGTGAACACAGGGGGCAACAAATTAGTCGCATTAAGTACTTACAAGGAAAATGCCAACCAGATTTCGAAATAGATCAAACTTGGCCATTGAAAGAATCTCTTTGGAAAGGTGGAGAGCCATTTTTGGTTTCCACCTAAGCAATAATTAAATAGCCTGTAAACAGTTTCTTTGGTTCTAATGTTTTGGTTCGGTGATAGAAACCAACTTCCGTTCGGTTTCTATAATTATTATTATATTAGAGTAATTAGTCTTTTAGTCGTATTAGGTTAATTGTTAGGGTTTTATGGTTCTTTCCTATATATGTACGTTGTTATTCGTCTATTCAATCAATAAGAAGAAAGTTAAGAAAAACTCTCCCAAACCCTAATCTATCTATCCTCTCAATTCTCGTTCTCAATTCCTCTAAGGCCTAGTCCGATTTTGTTCTTCTTCTTTCCCAAATTCTCAATCTCAATCCCTAATTCTATCCCCAAATCCCTAAATTCCCAATCAACCCACACTATCGATAGAACCCTAGAAATAGGTTTCTATCATTCGGTTAAGGTTTCTTTGGTTCTAATGTTTTGGTTCCACCTGTGAATCAGGGGGCAACAAATTAGTCGCATTAAGTACTTACAAGGAAAATGCCAACCAGATTTCGAAATAGATCAAACTTGGTCATTGAAAGAATCTCTTTGGAAAGGTGGAGAGCCATTTTTGGTTTCCACCTAAGCAATAATTAAATAGCCTGTAAACAGTTTCTTTGGTTCTAATGTTTTGGTTCCACCTAGTGAATCAGTTACGGCATGCAAGCATCAGAGTTAAGGTTTCTTTGGTTCTAATGTTTTGGTTCGGTTAACTTAATCAAATTGGTTAACCACCCCTCAAAGAGACATTTATCAAGAGGAGGTTGACTAGGACATGGAGGAATGAGCCCTCATTTCAGAAGTGGCATCCGGCTTACCTGTTCTTGATGCTGCTGTTGCAAGGTTGCATCTTCATCCAGTGGTTTCTTTGGCATATAATAAATATGAGGTTCAGTCTTGCTCCTGAAAATTGAAATGAAATAATCATCACAATGTGGATCAAATAAAGATCTTTTGTACAAACAGAATTCAACTAATATCCTGTAAAGGATCAAGAAAATTAATGCTTCAGCTCTTCAACACTGCTATATGCACGTGAAAAAGAAACTTATCTTGTCTCAATAAAATGACACTTTTGGACCTAAGTTAAAAATAACCTGCATGAGAAAAACTGATATCAACCAAAATTGATAGATTTTCAATATAGCTAGGACGCAAACAGATCCACTTGTTGAAAGGAAGATCTTTACCTTGTAAAATTGGAAAGCTTTTTATGATGATCGCTCCAACGAAGAAACAGCAACTCCAACTTCTTTTCTTCTGCTTTTGCAGCAACTCTTGCCCTAAGGACCTGTTGCACCAGAAGTAAGAAGAACCTTAATATGTGGACAGGTTTTTTGGCCACTCCCACAAAAGCAACACAGGGAAATAAGAACAAACCAGATCTCTCCTCCTCTTTTCTGCTATTTTCTCACGCTCTTCCTGTCTCAGCCTTTCACTTTCTTCACGGGCTCTTTGTTCAGCCTAAGGAGTTTCAAAAGTTGTTAAACCATTAAGCAGATTGACAACAAGGGAAAGGCAAACATGGTGAAAAATTGTTCTCAATGAAGAACAGTAATCACATGCAAACATTGGAAACAAGTCATACCAAACAAAATGAGATTCCATGACATATCGCAAACTGAGACTACTCAAGAAATTAAGAATGTATCACCATGACACCATCCACATAAAAATATACGGACTTGGAAGTTCTTATTACCTACAATACAATTAGCTTCCAATTTCACAACTGACAGTAACTGACCCTAATTTATACACGGACACACACAAAACATCAATTTAGGATTGCAATAAGTAGGATAGTTGAACATAGTTATTGTAGCTCAACACCTCTTTTATCACATTTACTCGGTAAACCAACACCAGAGCAATATAGGAATAGCATATACTCCACCCTCACCTTTTGCAAAGCATTCGACCTCTTTGTGTATGCCTCAGTCCCTGAGAGCTTCATATCCTCTTTTCTGAATTTCTGGAGCAGTTCAAACACAAGGGGACAAGGTTATAACTCCGGAAAAATATATCACCAGGCAATAGTTTGATGCATATTAAGTGACCTTGTGCAAAATAAACAGAATACAACTGAATTCTCTGGCCTTGACTAAAATGAACTTCCATGTACATTATCAAGCAAGCACTTGGATCAGAGATCACAGGACTTGAAATAAGAATGCATTAAAATCAATCCTCATATGCCACCTATGCTATGTTTAATGCTTCTCTAAGAATATAAAGAAGAGGATCAGGCTGAATGCTTGTAAGAAATCCAAGATAGTTAGAGCATAAGCACGTAGGTACCTACTAAACGAGTATGTTGAGTGTTGACAAATATGGGAAAAAAATGCGTTGTCAGTGGTCATTCTCTAGTCCTTAACTAAATACAATATCCAGCTAGAGTGAAGCTGGTGCATATTTTCCTACGTCAGCCATGATATATCAGTTTTGTTTTGCAGGATAAGTGAGAACCTTATGGATAGACAGACCCTCCAAGGAATTAATTCACAGCCAATCCAACGTCTATGAAAATCTATTTCCAACTGTAATCAGGATGAACAGAAAAGAGAGCAGCTAATACATGTGTTAGCAACATACCTCCAAGGTACCTAGAAGCTGCCCCAACATCCTCTTGTTTCTGCTAACCAAGCTAGGGTCCTCATTCTTCGGTAAAACCCTCGGCACATGCACATCAGGTGGAATGTCTGAATCCTGACAGCAAAAGACAGTAAATGAATGAAAAAACTTCTACACCTCACCGGCAAACAAATGGCGACGACCAATCCACTATCTAGACAGTATCTGAAACCAGACAGAACATAAAATGCCAAGACTTACTCTTCTCGGTGGTCGTTGGTTCCAAGGTAAACCACCTGGACGCAAATTTAGCGGCTTTACTTCATCTTGCTGATTATTGATGGCTGCAACAGTAGATTCTTCCTCATTAACCCCATTCTTAGCACCGAGCTCGACTATCTCGCCATCCTCAGTCTACAGTCACAAATCCAAGAACAGCAGAAGGGGAAATGTTATGCACTCATTCAAGAGTAGAGGAAGAAAACTTTCAGCAACACATGACAACAAAGGACAACAAAATAAACCCCATGAGTAATAGACATCTTTTCAACTTAAACTATCTCCCATTTTCATCCCAAAACTGCAACTCATCCATCCATATAGATAATGCTGCAAAAATATGCTTACAAGCGAAACAGATAAATGATGGCATTACCTTGACAACAGCAGACAGAAGCCGTTTCTTTGCAGGTGGTTGATCCGCTGAGTCATTCCTATCCGCCTGAGACAAAACTTAAGCTCCATTATTATGAAAAAAAAACCCAAACAAAAATCTCGAAATTACATCATATAGGCCAGGCGTACCGGCCGAACAAACCCTCGCTGAGGACCGCCGTTGGAGGCGAAGTTCCTCGGGCCGCCACCGGGCAGACCTCCACGTCGGAGCCCTCTAGGATCACGTAACCGTTCCGTTATCTAAAAATTTCCGTAAGACAACCGATAAACCAATCAAATCATCAGCTCCAAGCACCAAACTAAAAAATTTGAAGAAGATAAGCAAAACGAACCTGCCGCTGCTGGCGGTGGAGCTCATCGATCTCCTTTCGAAGCTCTTCCTCAGTCTTCTCCGGCGCCGCTGCTACGCTCATTGTGACCCCTTCCGCCTGGTGCGACTCGACTACTCCAAACTCCGCAGTCCTGATTTCTCTCCCTTTGGGTTCGGTTCGGCTCGAGTAGAGAGGAAAGAAAACCCTGGCGAGAGGCGAGGGTTTTTCGGGAATTAAAATTTATTTATTTCAACGCAAGCAATCTAAGCGGTTAGAGGGAAACGATGCCGTTGTCAGAAGCAGATATAATCCCCCTCGAAGCCCGCCTCTGTTTCCCTCTCTTCCAGTCTCAATTTTCCACAATGAAGTCCATCAAGAGGAAGCAACCGTTTCTTGATCTTCCGATCATCTTCCTCCTAATCACCGCCGCCGCATTCGTCCCTACTCCGGCGAAATCGATCCCTACTGACTCACTCGACTACATCCTGTACTTCCTCCGCAGCCGCGGCCACTCTCTGTTCGCGAATGCGATCTCCACCTCCGATCTCCTCTTCGACGTCCTCTCCCTCCCTTCCCTCACTCTGTTGCCTCCTTCCGATCCGGCACTCTTCGCCCTCGACATGACCGAATCGCCGGCATTCTACCTCGCCGTTCTCCGCCTCCACGTCCTTCCGTTCCGCTTCGACCTCCGCTACCTACAGAACAACGCTTCGCTCCACACTCTGGTCCCCTCCCGCCGCCTTCACGCCACCAGAGCAGATCGGCCCCCCGCCGCCTCCTCTCTTCATCTTGACGGCGTGGAAGTACTCTTCCCGGCTCTTTTCTACTCCAGCAATGTCGCCATCTATGGATTGCAAGGTATGCTTCCTTCTCGCGTCGTCTCTGTCCCAGCACCTCTTCCTCCGTTTCAGTGGTTCCGTCCTCCACCAGTTGCTCCTCGGCAACGAAATCGAAATCGGAATCGGAATCGGAATGCGACGGTTATTCTTCCGCTGGTTCCAACTACTAGGCCGGTTCCGTTTACTCGCCCGATTTTCCCGCGACGAGGTCCGAGATCGCGCGGAACGAATTCTCCATTGCCGGATAGCAGAACGGTGGTTCTTTCTCCTCCTACTGCTCCTGTGAATCTAACGGCTTCGCCAGAATCAGCGCCGGGAGATTCGGTTCTTGATTTGCATCCGTTTGGGCGCAATCTAACTATTCATCCTCCTCCTGCTTCAGCGAATCAGACGAGTCTTCTTCCTCCGGCCGATCAGGGAGCCCCTGCTCTTCCCCCGCTTGCATCTCCTGTCAACACAGCTGTTTCTTCTGCTCATGATAATCTCGGCGGCGGCGGTATTGCTTTTCCTCCAATTGACGGGAGCAGTCCGACGCCTCAGACGAGTTTGCCTCCGGCCATCGGCGGCAATTTTCTTCCTCCGGAGCTAGAAGTTGACAATCACACAGCTCGCGGCGGCGATCTTGCTTTTCCTCCAATTGATGAGAGTAGCCCAACGGCTCAGATGAGTTTTCCCCCAGCCATCGGCGGCAATTCTCTTCCTCCAGAGCTAGAAGTTGATAATCACACAGCTCGCGGCGGCGGTCTTGCTTTTCCTCCAACTGACGTAAGCAGCCCGACGGCTCAGATGAGTTTGCCTCCGGCCATCAGCGACAATTCTCTTCCTCCAGAGCCAGAAGTTGATAATCACACCGCTCTTGGTATCGCTCCGACTTCACCACCATCTTCAGACGGCGCTTCGATTGCTCTCGCTCCCAGTCCAGTGACCTTGACCGAAACTCTACCGCCGGCTATTTGTCCTCCAGTTAATCTGACCGAAGTGGCGGTTACGGTCCCGGCGAGTCAATCTCCTCCAGAATCGGCTGCAAGAGCATCGCCATCTCCAGGCGTCGAAGACGGTGGTTGGCCGGGACGCAACGTTGGCGAAGCCACCACCTCCGGCGACGACTATCCGGCTGCGAAGCGAGATGACGAGGATTGGGAAGTGTCGGCCGGGGAATTGGCGGAGGTCGCCCTCGGACCGGCGTGGGACCACGTCAGCACTCGGGACGATTACGCGATGCTGGGCCCCAACGGAGTGGACTATGGTACTGATTGAAGACCGGGTATGGACACGTGGCGAAATCTGAGAAACCCTCCTTTTGTCTCTGATATGCGCCATCTTGTTGCGAGTCTGTATGGCTATAGTTGACCAATTGTGAATAGAATTGAATTGGGCTTCAACGGATGAAGGCAGTTTATTGGGCCTGAACCAGAGAGCAATAGCCTTTTCTTCTTAGTTGATCTTAAGCTGTAATGAATCTGAGCTCTTCCCTTTTCTGAATAAAACTGCTGCTCAATTTTTGACTGTGTGAAGAAACTTACTCCTTATCCTTCCATTCATGTCTTTTAAGACAAGATTAATAAGGAATGAAATGATTTCCTAAGTTATAAAAAATTTACATGAGTTGAATACGGACTATGGAGCTCTATTGCACAGGGGACTGCAATGGTATGGCATAGTGATTAGAATTTAGAGAGAGGCCAAGCAAATGAACAGAACCAAAGAAACTGTTGATCACTGGAGGATATAAAAGTGCAATGTCGATTCAGTCCTCGTCCATACCGCCGCCACCATCCTCCACGTTATCGTAACCATCGTCATCTCCTTGGTCTTCATCCCCGCCGCCATCATCTCCTGTGTTGAGAGCATAATTCATTATATCATTCTCCATTTCAGGCGGCAACCCACCTTCCAGCAATTCACTATGGATTGTCTTCTTCACTGTGAATGCCTCCAGATTTGAATCGCTGAAGAATGATGCATAAGGCTTCGACACCTGCACACGAAAACAACACAAATCACGATAATGGTAACAACAAGCTGCTTTGTCGACGTGCAAGTGAGCGCTGGTCTTCGGCGGTGTCTGTCTTACCTTGAAAAGGACATTCCTCTTCTCTGCACTTTCAATGAGGTTGCGCCAATGCTCATCCCGCCTCAATGTTGATGCTGATCCCACGACCTAAACAACACCAACCCAATAGTAGACTATTTAGCAAGCGAGCAGAAATGTGGCTGCAGGTTAGAATGATATTGGATAGCTAATTAGCTACACTGATAGATTTTGTACCAGAACAGTGGACTTCGCTCGTGTGATCCCGACGTTCATTCTCCGTGCATCAGACACAAACCCAATACCTTTACTCTCGCTTGCTCTCACACAAGAGAATATTGCAACATCTTTCTCTCGGCCCTGACATTCCATTTCAAACACCCACAACCAAAGCTCATCAATTCAACCATTCTGAACCATGGTTCCAGTCCAAAAATAGATTACTTGACACACAAGTGCAATCCAAAACGAAGATGAAAAACTTGGCTTACCTGGAAACCATCAACTGTTTGAATATCCACGAACTCCCTCGAGTCTTGACCGAAATTATCCTTGAATTTATCTTGCAGAAGCTTCACTTGGTATCTATATGGCGAAATGAGGGCGAATTGTGAACTTGACCCAAGTTCTGGATGCATCGACACCAACTTACGATAAAGAAGGAGCACAAACTCAACTTCGTCCGTGTTCACGTAGGACCCACTTCCTGAGGGTTGGGACTCTTGCCCTTCGTGTAAATCAAAGAAGCAAAATGGGCTAAAGCACCGGTACTTGTGCCAGTCACGTTTGGTCTTCACCTCCATATCTGTTGCATCCTGCAGAGCCTCATCATAGAATTCTCTGGAAGGGAAGTGTCTAATCTGTTTGACAACCAACCACAAGATATATTTAGATCTCAACTTGGAAAAACTAAAGTTTTCAATAAATTGAGCTAAGAGAACCTCACCTCTGGATGCATCCGGTACTGCATCTTCAGCATATTTACTGGATAGCCAGCTCTTTGAAACCTCTCAAACAAACTTGTGCAATAACTTCAAAACAATGAGGAAAGAAAAGAAGTAGAAAGATTCAATCAGAAGATGTTATATGCCCCAAACAACAAAGTCAATATGTGTGCGGGAAAAGGTACACTTGACTACCCAAATTTGCTGGCAGTAGAAGAAATTACAGTGGCTGGTAATTGAACTGGATCCCCAACCTAAGTACAAGTAAAAAGAAATGTGGAATCAATGGGAAAAACAGGAATAATAACAAGGAACCATCTACGTTATACATAAATTATAAATATATGTGCTCGGAAACTTTAAAAAAGAGCTGGCGGGAAAAGAGAAATACCAGGAAAACTTGTTTGCACCCATTGGACAAAGGAACAAGGGTTGCTGGTTCCACCTGTTACATCACAAGTTCACAACTAAATTAATTAGTACTGTACTTGCACTGCAATAGCAGGTATGTATCGGTCAATTTTATGTCATTACCAGCAGTTCACAAACTAGATTAACCAAAAACTGGTGCAAACCATGAATTTTGGGCTCTAAAATTATTTGATATCTTTCTTTTAATTGTTAATAAACATCAAATTGCTTATCAATCTCAATTAGGTTCGATGTTGAAGTTTAATTGAACAAAGGTGGCTCGCTATAGTTTTCCCTTAACCCAACAATGAGATTTTCAAATTTGATCTCGAATGTTTCCCTATTGACTGCTAGGGCACTTCCCGAACTTTATCAAGCATACAAAAAAAAAAAAAAAAACCTACTACCGCCATCATTGATTTCTTAAGAGAATCTTTACATCCTAACTGATGACTACACTATCAATCAAACTGATGTTAGAAAGAGTGAAAATTCAGATGCGGGATTAGGGACTAACAGCTTGGGCGGCTTCATCAATTATCACTACATCAAAACCATGATTCAATTTACTGAAAAGGGCTGAACCGCTGAAGCTGAGAGTTGAAAAGACCTGCAGAACACAGAACACTGTCAGGAGATTAAAAATATGATAATTTCTTTGACACTAAGCAATATTTGGTATAAATGATTCAATCAGGACATCGCATCAATTTCCCGATTCAACATGACATAAAGTTACATACAATAACAGCCTCATCAAGAATTGAAGAGCGGATATTATCTATATCTCCTCCAGCAGCTCCATGTTTATGTTTTTCGGCAGCTGACTCAGATTGCTTTTGTCTCACCTGCAGACAGATTTATGTTATGTCAGCAACGGAATCTTCATCAGCATATGTAAATTACATATAAGCAGAAAAATTAAGAAGAATTTAAGAATTAAGCTCTCGCTTGGATGGCAGCATAACAGCTTTTTTATCCCCAACCAGGATGATATGAGACTTAATTTGCCTTTTGATGATTAATGAATGTGCTTTCAGACCAATACGTACAAGGTAATCCATGCTGACAGACTGAACTGAATGATGTGCTTTCAGACCAATACGCACAATTTTAGGGTTATAATTACGAACAGTTTCATCAAGAACACCTGCAGAAAAGCAACGAAGTTCACAGCTCAGCTGCCAGAAAGAAAATCACACAATTTGAAAAAAGGAAATGCCAATACCATTCTAAGTTAAATGCACAAGGAACAATGTTATTATGAACACTCCACTAGTTTCTATCTCAATTTGAGATGTAGGAACTACCGGTGGCAAAAATATCCACCAAAACATGAAGAGAAACTCGTACCATTTCTGAGAAGGCGCAACACTATCTCATCAAGGGCAGAATTTGAAGGGGCGCAT
This sequence comes from Linum tenue, assembly GCA_946122785.1. Lineage (NCBI taxonomy): Eukaryota > Viridiplantae > Streptophyta > Magnoliopsida > Malpighiales > Linaceae > Linum > Linum tenue. The sequence goes on along the minus strand of CAMGYJ010000002.1, from coordinate 4,253,861 downwards.
ACAAGTACTCGTAGCCGATACCTGCGGCTCGATGCAACTATTTCTGGTTTCTGCAGGAGTTCAGAACTTATAAGAAACTACTCAGTCCGATAACACAACAATGGCAAAATGAATCTTACCAGCTCACTTCCGGTGGTAGGAAAGAAGCCATCATCGCCACCTTTAGGCATGATGGCATCTCTAGGATTTACACCAGCCAACCATGGAGATGCCCGTGCCCAATTCGTGTACCTGCAACCATTAAATGCATTAAGCCATTGAACAAAATGAATGCTCTGGTTTTCATTGGACCAGTAAATCATGAAAGCACTAGTCATGAATATTTGCTGTGAAACACGTGAATCTTTGAGTCACAGGTTAGATAGTTTCTCAGACAGAAGAATGTGTCCTGTAAGTTTAACTAATATCTCTTAAAGAAATAGATACATCCAACTAGTAGAAGCACCTAAGATAATTATTGCTGATGAGTCTTCGACTAATTCAAGATCAGATAATTGGGAACATCAAGACTAGGAAGACATCAGACAACAGCCCTTGAACAGCAATGCTGCAGCCGTTGAGGGATCATCAAGATCAAAGGGTCCCTGTCCTAAGACCACCCCTAAACTTTTAAACCACTCTTTAGGGAGTAGCAATCAATTTGAAATGAAAGTGTATGGTTTGAGTTGTATACTTGTCGATTTACATAATTTGTGAGAGCAATGCTACAAACTAGAGCTAAGTAATTAGGGTCCAGTCAGACACCAGGTAAGCAACCAGAAAGAACTCTAAACACCAACAGGTATAGACATGACACTTATTCCCAATCTCAGAACATACAATTGGATTGAGTGACTGGTTCTACTAATATTAGAAGCACCAACGACAGCCTAAGAGAATGAACATGTGCAATTATGCGCAAACAATAGTAGTATACTCAATCTGCACAATCATTAAGAGAATGAACATGTGGCATTACATACTTGTCTTCAATTGAGAGTTGTGGTCCACTTTTAGTTTTAACTGATCCAGCCCTGTTCAATAGCATAGAAGAGACATAAACATCAGCCTCACACATGACAAGATAAATACATTAATCACGATCATAAAAATATCAACAAAGGCAGGACGTTTCTCACTTGGTGTGCACTCGAGCTGGAGTGGCATGAAGAATAGCACTAAGAAGTGCAAGAATTGTCTGTGTTTTTCCAGTTCCTGGAGGGCCCTGCAGATCACAAGACTTGATTCTATTAGCACACACAAACCCCGATTTTTCTTATGCCCACAATAGTTTCAAACAGTGTGCTTTCATCAGTAACCAATATCATCTCTATTGTTTGCAAGTCTCAACAGAAACTGACACGTCCCTATTAGTTGAGTAAGAACTAAGAACTGGAAATACTTCAAGACTACATTTTCTACTAGTGCCTCAAGTAAACCAGAGCTTGACATTGGAAAAAGAAAAGATACTACAGGATCCAAATCAAGAGAAAGGAGAAACAAATTATATACCTGTATCAAGACAAACGGTTTACGTGATAGACCAGCCTGCAAATAACAAACTGTATAAATTAGCACTGCGTCCCTGGGAAGTACCTTTAAATCCTAATTTGTAATTTAAGTACATCTATTTTTTTTAAAGTGAAAACTCACATTTATAGCTTCCATTTGTGATGTGTTAAGAGTTTCTTCAAAATGTCCACGAAGAGATTCAGAAACTTTCCATGACTGGTCTTCTGAACCAATTCTGTCTGTTGCTTTTATGATTAAATCTTTGAATGGAAGAGAGCCAATTGACCGCAAAGCTATATATTCACGTGAAATGGTTGACAAACTGCATATCTACAAAATAAACTTGCATACTATGAGGTGTACCAAAATCAAGCGGCACGCAGAAACAAGTTATTCCCTGGATATTGTGTGTATATAAGTAATGGAAGTTGAAGTATTGATAGAGCACTACTCAAAGCATGCACACTTCTTCTCAAGACATGTCAAGTGTGCTTATATGTTTCCATACTTCTGAAAAACCAAACAGGTCCATTCTTGTCCAGAAACATAAACGATCAAGGGTTCACAAGGTTCTTCAACGTGCCTAGGTTTTCCTGTGTCAAGAGTATAACCTTGACAACGTCCAGAGAAAAATAGATGCTAAATAATATTCATTTTCATCCATTTGATGGTATCATTTTGAATATGAGAAGGTTAAGCACTTTTTCGTATTAGCAGACATACCATCTAAGAAGATCACGACCTACACTTCAGAAACAACATCAGCAAAACAAAATTAGCAGCGGTGCTACCAGCCACAGTCTTACAGAAAAACATATCCATTCTTCCATTAACAATAAAAGCAAACTAGATGGTCCAGCTTCACAGTTGAAGTGAGTAATAAAAGGCAAAGATCGCATTGTTAAAAGTTGGAAAGGTAGTTAGTTACCTTTAAGCTGAATAAGGGCTTCTCTTGTGGCTTTACGGGAGCAGTAATAAGAGCCTGCATGTTTAACAGCCTCGGCTGGGAGTCAACATCATCGAAATTCGTGCTCTTGATTTCTCCAGACAAACACATTCTAAGCCTAATAATATCATGCTGGGTATGTTCCACCAGAGCATAAGCATATGCTGTTGGTTTGGTCTGCAATAGACAAAAGAAAAACCCACATACTATAAATCAAGGAAGATCCAGTGGACAGAAAACCAGGTTCAGGAAAGCAGAATTAGTACAAAAAGTTAGACGTATCCTTCACTTAGACACACAATCTTATGAACCACATTCTTTTCGCACCATTTGCTCAATAGTCGGCACACATCATTTCATTCACAGTAATCAAGGCTAAGATAATAGAAAAAGAACAGACTATCAAAGCTAATAGAAAAGAAGACAGCACAAACGCCAGAAAAGAAGCAAAGATGTCCAAACTCCAAAGCATAAAAGATCTGTAATGGCCTGGTGTCAAGCTGCTAGAGCACTTCATCAAAAGCATATCTGTTAAGAGAAAAGTTCAAAATTGAGTATCATTACCTTCTCTTTCGAAAGAAGTAGCAGATCATTTTGGGAGATTCTCTTTTCCTCGTTATCCCCAAGAGTAAGTGCTACCTGGAAAAACCCTTCCACTTCATTACACTCCGTCACCAGCCTCATTTCCCACTCCGTCACTACAATGTACCCCCAAAAAACAAAATCAAGTCAAAGTCTCAAGTGATTACAGGCAGCTACACGGAACTGAGCTAAGCTTAAGCTTAAGCAGAATAATAAGTAACCTTCTTCGTCATCTTTCTTCTGAGTAATATTGGCTTTGACTTCCTCGAACAAGAGCGGCTCGAAGGTGGAAAGGTAATCATCAACGTCTTTGTAGGAATTCTTCACTTCTTTCAAACCCGCCGCGTCCTTCTTTCCGTTGTCTTTCTTTTTCTTCTGCCGGGTAGAAGCAGGAAGATTGAAGTTCGCCAAAAAAAGAAAAACGATAGTAACTGAAAGGGAATGGAGGAGGGAGACAAGAGTGGAGGTACCTCGGCGCCGGAGACGAGGCGAAAATGGTCCCAACCGAGCACGATTTTACAGAAACGGTTGAAGGAGACTTCCTCCTGAAGCTTCTCTTTGTCCGCGACCACCATTCCGCGCGCCTTCCCTTGCTTTGCTCAGGGAAGAGAGAAGGAACGGCGGCCGGGAACGGAGATCGTTAATTCAGTTCGAGTGGTTTCTCTCAGTTATGTCGCCGGTGGAATTGCGTTTCGGGTTTTTGCTCTGGGGTTCAGGGCGGGGTTTGTAGAACGTTTTCTTATAGGAACGGAGGAAACTTACAGTTTCGCACCCGAACTTCCATTGAGCTCACTTTCCAGTCCCATAATTTCTCTCACGTTGAGGTGTGTGAATTATGGTGGAATTTTTTCCTGCCAACCCCTAATATATTTTGCAAATTCCTCGTTAACGTGGTGCCAACCTCCCATAAAACTAATACTACGTAGAATCCAGTTAGGTCGCTACGCCTTCATAAGCAAGCAGAGACGCGCAAAGTAAAACCAAGCTGATTTAATGATAACTTTGGACAATCAAATGTAACTGATTTCTGTCTGAATGTTGTGAGCAAAACATCAAATTCATTCAGAACAAAATTCGTAGCCACAAAATTCGACGCAAAATTCTCTATGCTGCACATCCTAGTTCCCGATAGAATTCGATTGTATGTACTCGTCTTGCTCAGATGCTCGAAAGGCAGATTTCACAGGTTATCTGGACGTCACGTCAGTGCTCTAAGTAGAAGACATATTCTGTCAAGCGCTGCAGCTTATCTGAGTCCAGTTTCTGCTCCACGGCAACAGCCTGCTTCTTCACCGTTAGCATCTGAGAAGCAGAATCAAGAATCCACCCTTGGCCCACCACATCTAGAAATTGGCAACAAAAAGTTCATTCGTTCGATACAAACCAGTAAAATGGAAATTGCAGAACTTTATCCCTCTAAGAACAGGTCGGGATTGCAGGAACTATGCATATAGAGAGCGGGGTGGTGTCCAAACCTAATACACGAGTATAAATGATAAAATCATAAACCAAGATTCTTTAGTGATATTTGAAGTTTTGTATACTGGTATTATTAGGCACATAATGGAATCCCAAGATATAGGGATACAACAGATGTTGATTGATAACAACCGTGGACTTTTCACAGCACATAATGGATTTTCCATAGGTATAACTAAAAGCTTAATACTAGCGGGTCAAATATCCATGTTTTCTTGGAACGATGCCAGCAATTCTTGGAAAGCGAAAATAAGAAGAATCAAGTCCAATAAGTAACAATGAATAAGATTCAGAAAAGGATCTTACACTTTGTAGCATCATCCTCATTCATCCCCAAAAAGAGAGCTGTGTCTTGGATGCTTATAGTTGAATAAGCAGACAACAGCAACCGGAAGATCCTTTGGCTATAAACCTCTGCCAATTATAGTAAATAACAGCATTAGCATACACATGATATCACAGACTAGGAGGAAAACAGGACAACTTTCGGTAATCATAAGCATCAACATACATCCCACATGAGCAAGAACTCAAATTCCAAATGTTTATGCACTTACGTCATACAATTTCTAAAGGTATATAGCCACAAAAGGCTGGAATAAGGTATCAACATCTCTATACCAGTCATCAAAGTACTTTGATTTCATAAAGGAACCGAAAAAGAACATGCACTAAAAACAAGAAATTGCTCAGTCCTCCAGGATTTGTGTATTGATGTCTCTATAATAGTCCGACGATGGTAAGGACTGTAGCCTTTTTTTAGCAGGGAAAATGAAAGTTCATGCAGACAGGAGACCGAAAAAGTTCGTAATGAGGAAAAGGAAATCATAACGAACTAAAAACATGATTGGATGGACTACGAAACCTACCTGCAAATGCAGCAACAAGAGGGCGAGTCTGTTCGCTCCAATCAAAATGACGAACAGCCTCGTGCACACCAGAATAATCGTGCGTCCACAATTTCTGACCAATGTTCCAAGCAGCAGCAACTTCTTGCTGTCCCTCCTTGATCGTCGAAGGGATTGATTTCCACAGAAACCGAGCACTGTTACTGCAAAACCCAATACAAACCTAGTGAATCCTAGTTCATCATCCGCAATGCCAAGCTGAGGATAACATCAAAGGAACAAAAAACAAGGGTTTCTGGCATCAACCCTCGGGCACAAAATCCGTCTAAGAAGTAAAAATAGCGCAGGCGAAGGGATTCTTACACATCATTAACGTAAATATAACCGAGAAGATGAATCGCATAGGGCCACTCGTCTTGAAACGGAACCCCCTCAGCTGCAGCCTGTTGACAGAGACCAGACACAAAATTTCCAAACGAGAAAGAAAGACTTAGGGATTCGGCGAGAAACAACCAATTGAAGAGCTGAGGACAGGAACAAAAGTTGAGAAAATATTTACCTTGAGCATGAGTTCATCGCAGAAATCAGCAACCTTATCATAGGATTTGGCGGTCAAGGCGTTGCTGAGAGGAGTGAAATCCATGGCTGCTTTCTCCAACGTGCTTTCCGTGCAGCTCCGTCGAGTTTGACACTATGGTACTGGGAGTATCTAAAATTGTTTTGCCGGACGAAGAAGAAACACTTTGAACAGCACTCAATAACAAACGACGCCGCATCATATGTGGTTCAATCTGGTCACCGCCGGTACTCAAACGGGCCAATCCGGTACACAACTATCCCAAATCCAGCCCATAGGCTCAGAATCGCGGGCCCAAATTGACGGTTTAAGATAATCGGCTTCCGTCGTATTTTGACAAAACGGCCGGAAAGCAACACCAAAGTAAACACACGCGTAGGAAATCAGCGAGCTGAGAGGGAGAGGGAGAGAAAGAGAAAGACGAGAGCGAGACAACTGTCATAGTCTTCTTCGTTATCCCCTTCCCGGCCCACTCACCACTCGCTATCTAACTCCCATCTCCCATCCACCAGATCATCTGTTCTCCTCCGCCTCCTCTCTCACTCCTCAGATCCCTCATCCCGTCCGGCGATTTCTCCCCATGGCCACCGCCGTTCTCGAATCCGTTGTCGTCCCTCGCCCCTCTTCTTCTCTTCTCAGACCTTCTTCCTCCTGCCTTGGCGGCACCGCTTCTTCCTTTCTATCTCCATGCCCTCGATCCCTCCCTTTCCCCACCGCCAGAGGTCTCAAACTCGCATACCCGGCTCGCTCCTTCCGATCCCTCACCCCCACTCCACCTCGCCGCTCCTCCATCGTCTGCGAGGCCCAGCAGGAAACCGCCACCGAAGGTCTGCCTGCATGTCCCCTTCTCTCGATCCTCGATTAAATTGGACTAATTAGGGTTTGTGAATTCTCAATTCTGTCTTTTATGGTGCAGTCCCGGCAGTTACAGACGGCGACTGGCAGTCCGTCGTCATCGAGTCGGAAACCCCGGTCCTCGTGGAATTCTGGGCGCCATGGTGTGGCCCCTGCCGGATGATCCACCCAATCATCGACGAGGTGGCTAAGCAGTACGCCGGGAAGCTGAAATGCTACAAGCTCAACACCGACGAGAGCCCGTCGGTGGCGACCCAGTACGGCATCCGGAGCATCCCGACTGTGATGATCTTCAAAGACGGGGATAAGAAAGATGCGGTGATCGGAGCTGTGCCCAAGTCCACCCTGACCACCTCCATAGAGAAGTTCTTGTAGAGGGTTCTTCGGTAAGTGTTTGGGAGGAGTAATGGCAGTGAGCCTGCTGCTGGTAGCTGGCTATTTGTGGGTAATAGTTCACAAGAACGTGGTTATCAATCAGTCTGCAATAAAGTCTCTTGTTTGCTCGTGTACAGCATTCTGCGTTCTTCTCTGTGTGCCCAACTGCCCAATTTACCATTATTAGATGTAGATGATATATTAACTCCCCACCATTATTAGTGTTATTACCTACTTGAATCACTCTCTGTTCTTTGGTAGATTGCTGGTTTGTTATAAATTGGGAGGAAGCTTCTCCATTGCTCTTTTACAGATCTTGGTGGTGGTGGGTTAGGTTGGTTCAGTAATGCATATATACTAGACCTCCCATCTCTGTAGTAATGCATAAGGACTTCATGAATGGAAGGGGAGTCTTCATTTCTCATGAATTCTATAAGGATTTCATTCCTTCTTATGAGTTTGTTATCAACAACAAGCATTAATCACATCAACCACTAGCCTAATAGAGAGAGATTCAATGAAAGAAGGAAACTAACCATGAGTGGTGAAGTGATGCACTTCTCGACAGCAAGCAAGATACCTTCCTTCGTGTCCAACACCTTCCTTCGCATTCAATCCAAAGCGTTTTGATGATCTAAAAGTGTACAATTTTACGCATATAAGTTTTAAAACACGATTTTGGCTACACTTATAAATGAAAAACACAATTCTATCGTAATTGTGCAGTATAGCATAGCTCTAACAAATCTTTATTGAATCTAACTGGGTCTTGACTTGAGTCACAACTCACAAGAGAGAAAGAGAAACTAGCGTCTCCAGGGCCTAGGCCCGTTGTTTCATTGCCGCTCCGGGCCTGTATTGCGGTCCATATAACTTTGTTTTCCCCTGGTAGAGATCCATATAGTTTTTGGCCTTTTCTTCGAAGAATTGAAATTCTAACTCGTGGAAGTTTCGAACCGAAACGGGACCCACATGAACACGCGCGTCCTATTCTTTCCAGGTGCCTCAGGCCGTCGTGCACGGCACAAATGGCGTTTCCGTTTCCCTCTTCCTTCCTTCTCTCTTCTCTTCCTTCCCCACCTCCACCACCATCTCCGCCGTGCCGGTGCGTCTAACCACCGCGCACAGCCTGCATCGTATCCAGTTTATCAAACCATAAATTCCCCACCTCCAATCCGAACAAAAAGCCGGCCTCACGTGATTCTTCTCGGTTCTCCGCCCGCACGGCGCGCCTCTTTCAATTTATTAAAATTTCCGCCGCCACGGTTGGGCTCTCACATGCATATGCTTTTTGAAATTCCGAAAGAACGATGGACGAGGAGAGCCAACAGCAGGGGATCGGCACAACGGCGGCGAAAGCGATGAAGCTATCTTCGCGGTCGCCGGTCCTCGTGCTGGCCGCCGCCCTGGCAGCGCTTCTCTGTTTCCAAATCACGACGAGAACCGTCTACCCGATTTGGGTGGACCGGACCCGGGGATGGTTCGAATCGGATTTCCCACTAGACGCCGAAAGCTGTTCTGGGTTCTATGGGAGAATCCCGGCTAGGAAGACGGTGATGTCGATTACTGATTTCGGAGGGGTCAGCGATGGGGAAACGTCCAACACGGAAGCGTTCCGGAAAGCTGTTCGGCACATGCAGCGGTTCGGGTTGGACGGTGGATCGCAGCTGAATGTGCCGGCGGGGAGGTGGCTCACCGGCAGCTTCAACCTGACCAGCAATTTCACATTGTTTCTTGAACAAGGCGCTGTGATTCTGGGTTCTCAGGTAACCCCAGTTCAATTTCGTTTCTCCTTTTTAACTTTATTTAGATTTTTGGGTTTGTATGCTATCGATTTTGGTTTTTGGACGGTCTGCTTTTTGTCGTCTTTTCCCCATTGTTTATAAAAGCTTCTTTCCGGTAAGATCTTGGGCTCTTTTGGATCAAAGTGTTGTCCATTTCTTCCTTTTCCTTCACGAGGAAATGCAGAGGGATTAGATTAGAATAGATGAGATTAGATTTAGATGGATGATGACAAAAAGGGAAGTGCAATTTGTGAGCATTTGTTGGCCACCGAAAGGAAATGAAAGCTCTGGCTGGGAGACGACGATTCGAGCTTGTGGTGTATGGTTCCTTCTTACTATTGCGGTTCTTGTTAGACTAAAGGCCATGTGAGGTTTGGAAGTGGAGTTTGTCAACAGGACCAGATTCACGAGCGGGCTTTGGAGGCTACTACTATAGAATAACTCTGTTCACATGGCTCTCCAGTTTAGTGCTCTAGACGTGGTAAAAGGGTAGTGTGCTGACTGTTGGGGTTTTTGTCTGTAGCTTCAGTGTTGGGGTCATGGTAAGAAATGGGACTGCCTTTGTTTCTTGCTTTGCAAGTCTTTTTGGAAGAACTTTGTCTCAAAGAATCTGGAAAATGAGATGACTTGGACCCAAAGGGTGCTGCTGTTGACAGACTGTTTCAAAAGTGTGCTGCTTTTTTACTCTGTTTTGTGTATTTTCAGGACCCAAAGGAATGGCCTATAATAGAGCCATTGCCTTCTTATGGAAGAGGGAGAGAGAGATTGGGAGGGAGGCATATTAGCCTTATTCATGGAGATGGTCTCTTCGATGTTGTTATAACAGGTATTCGAGGCACTTCCCGTCTTAGATTCTTTGCATAGTTTCAGTTCTAGACTCCATTGAATGAAAGGAAAGACTGCATTTTGTCTCTTACGCATTCTCTGCCATCCTGTAGATTCTGCTAATGTGCCCTGTTTCTTTTCCTACAAATATTTCAAGACGAGATTAGAGGATTATGATTGCTGTATCAGATATAGGTTCTAAGCAACTTGTCTATCACATGTATGTGATGTTATTCGCTAAGATAGAAATCAAATCTAAGCAACTTATGTGTCTTACCCTATCTTACAACTTCTAAACTTGATGCCCTTTTGGAATTACTTTGTGCTGCCATGAACTAAACTGTTTTACTTTTACATTGCCAAGATATCACTCAACCATGATTACCGGGACTATTGTTGTTCATTTGAACCACAGAATCAAATGCAAACTGCATCTTTTGTTAAATGTTAAGTTTTAACTCTTTCAGGACAAAATGGAACCGTTGATGGTCAGGGGAAAATGTGGTGGGACTTATGGTGGAATAGAACATTGGAGCACACAAGGGGACACCTTGTGGAACTAATGAACTCCCACAACATCCTCGTCTCAAACCTCACCTTCCGCAACTCTCCGTTTTGGACTGTACATCCAATTTACTGCAGGTGGTTTTTCCAACCTCATCTTAGCTTTCATTACGGTTCTCCTTGTGCTACATAATTGATTAATGGTCGTACTATTGATGAGTTGTTACCAGCTGTACATTAGCACTTTTGTACATGTTTTATTAGCATTTTGAAGTTGATAACTGATACTGGTGGCCCTGTATTTTGGTTTAGTAATGTTGTGATCAGAAACATGACAATCTTGGCGCCACTTAATGCTCCAAATACTGACGGGATAGACCCAGGTACTCCGCCTGTCCTTTCGATATTCAATTCTGTAACCTGCTTCTTTCTGAGCCATAATGATTAAGAAAAGTGAAAATTTGGTAAAAAAATGTTTTGGCCTTCAATTTATTTTTCATGTAGATTCTAGCACAAATGTATGTATTGAGGACTGCTACATCGAGAGTGGGGATGATCTTGTAGCAGTGAAGAGTGGATGGGACCAATATGGTATCAAGACGGCCCGCCCAAGCTCCAACATAACAATCAGAAGGATCTCTGGCACCACCCCTACCTGCTCAGGCATCGGAATAGGGAGCGAAATGTCCGGAGGCATTGCCAATATCACGATCGAGGACCTGCACGTTTGGAATTCAGCAGCCGGAGTGAGGATAAAAACCGACATAGGCAGGGGAGGATACATTGCGAACATAACCATAAGAAATTTGATCATGGAGAAGGTGAAGATACCGATCAAGCTCAGCTGGGGTTCGAACGATCATCCTGATGAAGGGTGGGACCGGAATGCAATTCCCACCGTGAAGGGAGTCAGAATCAGCAACGTGCTCAGCTTGAATTCCACCAAAGCTCCGCAGTTGCTGGGCATTCAGAATGCTCCGTTTTCCGGGATATGCCTCAGGAATGTCACGACGAAGTTGTCATCGTCGTCTCCTGCTTCGTGGCACTGTGAGTTTGTGTCCGGTTTTGCTCAGGACGTGTTTCCACTGCCGTGTCCCGAGTTGCTGCAGAAAGACGTCTCTGGGTGCTCCTAATTTTTGTTTCACAACTTTGTTTTCCTTGATTCTTTTTTCTGTTGGTTTCTGAGTTTGATAGATGCACATGAAGGATGAGTAGTCACATTTCGATACGTGATTGCGGAATCGTGTAGTTTACGTAGAACAGACTAAGAGTATAGACAGAGTTACTGGTATGCCATAGATGTATAGCGATTGATAATGCACATTCAGGCACATTCTTACTGATTTAGATGGTATGAAAGGAAAATGCCAGAGAATACTTCATAAAAATAATACAATGGACGAGTTTGTTAAAATTTAACCATGAGTGACCAATTTGTTAATAACTCTAACCGCCAATGGCCGTTTCTGTAATTGACCTGCAAGGAAGGATACACTATTAGAAATGTCTGGGGCTCTGGGCCAATCGTCTGGAAGTTGGGCTGTATCATGAATAGGCCTTATGCCAAAAGCCCATTAATCATTTGATATCGCATGCTAAACCAGCAGAAAGATGAACGGAAACTACTGGAAGTTAACAACTCTAAACAGTAAACAAACAAATCTTTCACTGCTGGCCGGAGTGTAGCGAAAATGGGCCGACACCGGGACGGTTCTGTCTCCGAGAGAGACGAGCTGGAAGAAGATCGTAAATCGAAAAGCAGAGCTCGGGGAAACGACGACGTGGATTCTCCGGATGCCGGTGACCGAAAGAGCGATGGCAAACACAGAAGGAAAAGGTTAGCGGAGGACTCTTCTGATTCGGATTCCGGAAAGGAACGGAAGCGCAGGCGCAGCCGGAAACACAGTGGAAAGCGAGAGTCTCGAAAGCGTCGCAGCGACGAGTCGGATTCAGAGTATTCCGATAGCGAGGAGTCCGAGTCATCCGAGTCGCTCACTGAAGAAAGCGAGAGCGAGGAGGAACGGAAGAGGAGGAAGCGGAGGGAGAAGAGGAAGAGGAAGGAGAGGGAAGAAGAGAAGGAAAGGAAGAGAAGAAGAAAAGGAAAGAGAAGCGGAAGAAGGAGAAAGCAGAAATTGGGAAGAGAGGTGCTGTTACTAATCTATGGGGGAAGTATGGGATTATCAGAGAAACCGATATGTGGTAACTTACTCTATCGTTCGTACTTTCTTCCAAATTTCCTGCGCTTCTTTCCTGTTCCATGATTTTGAACTTGGAAATTGGCTTGTTAGTATTTGGTTGGTTAGATTCTTGTGGGTGGTTGGGAGGGTTTTCATTAGGGTTTCTGGCTCATTTTAGGTCCTTGTTTCTTGGAAAACTTGATTTGATCTTCCAAGTCTTGCTGCTCAGCCTTACATAGTGCCGAGAAGAATTAGCACTTGTTTCTGCTTCATGGACTCTGATGGTGCTACCTTCTTATGTTAGCAATGGATTGCTGCTACCCTGACATATCGAATTGCATATGGGAAAGCATCTGGTTTTGTCTTCACTGTTGTTCTTACTAATCCAATCTCCATTTTGCAGGAATAAACGTCCTGAATTCAGTGCATGGTTATCTGAAGTGAAGCAGGTATGTGTTGCACATTTTTAGCTTTCCATCTTTGGCTTATGTTCTATAGTTCTATCTCCTATTCTTATCTCATAGTTGGAGGATAAAGAAAGATTGTGTTCTGACACTTGATATACATGGTGCCTACAGCATTATAGGCTCTGCAATGATCAATGTTTCTCGTTGTTTTAGAGTACCTCCTTAGTACCTTCTCATTCTACCCATTTCTTTCTTTTGAAGCTTTTCTTCAATAAGGCGAGTTGATATTTATGTTTGAGTATGCATGGTAGATGTTGTCAAAAAAAAAAAAAAAAAAAAAGTTGTAAAAAAAAAAAAAAAAAGAGTATGCATGGTAGATGGTAGTTAGGTTTGGCTTGATGGTTGTTATTGTCATCAGCTGATTGGAAGGAAATGAAATCTGAAAGCAGCATTCACGTTAGGATGTTCTGATGACTATGGTTATAATCAATTAATTATAGTGTGGTGCATTTTTTGTTTGCGTTTTTTAGGTGAACCTTGAAACTCTGCCGAACTGGGAAGAAAAGCAGATGTTCAAGCAGTAAGTGCACATAGGCACAACCTTGATGGCTGTCATTGGATAAGTCTTTCCTGTAAAGAGCAAATATACATGGGAGAGCTTCTCGGTTCATTTATCATCAATCCAACTGATATATAACAAAACATGTCTGCAGATTTATGGAGGACCACAATACTGCTACCTTTCCTTCCAAGAAGTAAGGCTCTAACTATGAATAGTGTTTGCTTAATTTATCCATTCACTGCAAAAAGGAGTTGCCTCTTTGTGAGAATGTAATGTCATCAAGTCTTTTGCTTCATTACCTAATTAGCCTGCAACTCATGTTCATGGCCCACTGATTCTTCTCCGCTACCTGTGAACTGGACTCCTGAATCAATCAAATTGTCGGGGTAGCGTGCCTGTAGGATACAGTTTAATTCTTTAATTCAAATGGGCATTATACTAATAAATGTTCTGAACTATAGGTATTATGATCTTGATGCCTATTACAAGCGCCAAATGTTGAAGGAATTGAAGAGCGGTAAAAAGGTCCAGGAAACTGAACGTACCATGTTTAATGATGAAGAACTAAAGCGGTATGTATGCTCTACTACTTGCAATTCCATTTGCATAATTTGTTTGATCTTTGAGATGGCCTGTACCTACCTGGTTGGTTCTCAATCTCAACCATAATGCCTTCTTTTGCTGGCACTGATGTTAGTAAGTCCAAAAGTTTCCATTGCACCCCATCATGTATCTATTTTCGAGTCACATGCTTAATTAGAATAATAATGTCCTTTCTGTAACTGCAAATGGATTTACATTTTTATCACTTCTATCTTCTGGGTATGCTCTGAACTACTTGGTCTATGAGTAAGTTTGAACTTAAAAAGTACAGCGACTGCATTTCATCCTAAAACTATCCTGTGTCCCTTCCCCGTCAGGAAATACTGCTCCTTCCTCCCAGCTCCTTTTTGCTCTCGTCCTCACCTTTCCCTTGATTTTTGGTGCATATTTGTTCACAGGCAAGAGCAGATGCGTGAGCGAGAAAAACAGAAGGAAAAAGAAGTCGAAGCATTAAAGCTATCTATGCAAAGCGGAATGGTTAGCAGCCTTCATTATCGAATTCTTGATTTCGATTCTCTTAATATCCCTGTGCATTCTGTGTACCAATTAAGATGGATTATGATCTTGATCCAAAATCTCTGGTTGGCAGGCACAAGCCATGAAAGACCAAGCACTGCTTCGGGAAGAGATGGCATATCAGTATAAGATCGGCAACTACGAGGTGAGCCCACAAAGACGTTCCATTTCCGAAATGTGGTCCAATCATATTGATCAAAGGCTAAAGTGTATCTTCGTGACATTTTTTTCGTACAGGCTGCAGCAGCAATTCAGCGGAAGCTGGAGCCAGATCCCATTTAAGGTACTCATCATTCCATCCTTGCCGCCAAGATGGAGGCAGAGAGTTATTAGAACTAGAACTTATAGAGTCTGATTTAGTAAAGGGGATGTAGAGCTACATCTTATTCCGGGATGGGATAAAAAGATGAATGAGAAAAACCCTACTTGTTTGATGATTTGATGCTGTTGTTCAAAGCTCGAATGCTCTCATATTAAACTCTACACATTTTTGGTACTGTAGCCGAGTAACTGGAAAAACAGATTGGATATAGAGATTGCAGGTACTATTCATTTTCTTCCCCTGAATCTGTAACTTTCCAACAAAGGAATTGAAATTTGAAACCACCAAAATCCAGCAAAAAGAATGTGACTAAACACTCACAGCACACAAGATTTCATGGACCCTATTCGCGTCACTTATTTGCAGACAAACAAGAAACGAAGAGAAGGGGAGCAATAGTGGTAGCCTCAGTTGCGATCATCATTTCTTCCCTTTGCTTCCTTTCTTCACCTCAACAACCTCATCTTCGTCGTCGAGAAGATCTTCGTCGTCGAGATCATCTTCGTCAATGTCGTCAAAATCCTCCTCATCGTCGAGTAAACCCTCGATGTCGGAGTCCTCATCATCATCGTCCTCGCTCACCGGCTTCCTCCCTCGAGCCAACAGCGAGCCGTCCAGCTTCTTTCCGGAAGGGGTGAACCTCCAGCTCAGGAGCTTAATGTCCCAATCGACCGCGGCGGAGTCCAGGCGGGCAGCTCCGGCGGCGACGCCGAAGCTGTGGGAGGATTGGTCTTGGGACAGGACGATCTTCGTGCCTCTGTTGCCGCCTGCCGCCGCCCTCCTCAGTCTCGTCTGCGAGAGGATATTGGCTTCCACGGAGGACGACAACTCACAGGGCACGCCGCCGCGACGGAGGATGAGATGAAGCGGCGATAGTTGGCCGCGGGATTTCTGGAGTTGAATCAGCTTGGTCGCCATGGTGCCGGACCTGCTTTCTTTCTCTCTCTCTGTGGCTGACTTTGCTGTGTGTTTCAGTGGAGGCGAATGGGAGGGTTTTGGGGATTTGGTGCGTTTTATATAGCTCAGGGTTTAGGGTTTAAGCGAAGAAGACGTGTCATAGCAGCAAAGAGTTAGCAAGTTGTTCGCCTTTTTTGGCCTATTTTTTAATTTGTTTTTTAAATATTGTTTTTATTAGTTTATTTTGCTTTTTTTTTTGGGGTACAAATTAGTTTATTTTGCTGAAGAGGAGAAAATATGGAACGGGCCTACGAAATGGAATAGAAATTAAGTGTGGATTATGGCTAATAATGGGCCGGGCGCCTATAAGCATCCAGCCCACAATTGGGCTCCTTCCGGTTTTTTTATTTATCTTGCGGTCAATATCCGATAAAATTGGAACGAAATTCTTTGTTTTTGCTCGAATATCTCACATCACAATTGTAATGTTTTTTAATTGTGCTCGACAACAACTTGAAGCTTTATCATTGCTCCGCAGCACTATACTACGCCCCCTCTCATGATAGAGGTTTAACTTTTCGAAGAATTCAAATATTCTTTATAGATTAAGTTGTTCTCGCAACTCGCGCAAGACATAAAATTGTATACATTTCCTTAGTAAGATGTAGTTGCTCCACCTGCAAAATAATTATTTACTTACCCACATAGTAAAACTATCGCTAAAATTTTTTGACGATGAACAACATCTCGATGAAAATGCTTACATATTTCGAAACCAACTATCTTAACTCAGAAAATTAAAATTGCATATCCGTCATTTTTTTTCTTCCCCTTTGTGCAAACAGGCCCTTAGTTATTTTATATTATCATCCAACTACTTGTTAAATATTATCTTCAAGCACCTACCATGATATCTTACGGCTGCGTCCTCCATATCCACGGTTGGCGGCTTAAATAATTATTATTAAAAAAAAAGACGACGATGACATTGACATGAATGAAATCAATTATTGAGTCACCAAAAAAAAATCAATTATTGAGTCGTTCGTGCCTGGCGACTGTTATCGAAATCTGCCTTTTCCCATTTCCCAGTCTTCGAACCATCTACTCTCTCGGAAAAATAAGCAGCTTTTCTCCGGCGCCACCGGCGCCCTCGTGAGTGCGTAATCGATGGCGCCGGTTATTGGGCCTGAGGAGGGGAACGGGCCTGGGCCGGGCTCTTCGACGGAAAAGTACTCATACGAGGGCCAGATGACGCGGTACGTGGTTGGGGCCTGCCTCGTCGCAGCCATGGCGGGCCTTCTCTTCGGATACGATATCGGCATCTCCGGTGAGCATAATTTACTATGTCTAATTTCTCTGTCCCTCTGAGCAGTGGAGTTAATTAATTAGTGTGAATATATATATATATATATATATATATATATATATATATATATATAGGAGGCGTGACGTCAATGGGGCCGTTCTTGCGGAATTTCTTCCCGTCCGTCTACGCGAGAGAAGCTGCGGATAAATCGACGAACCAGTACTGCAAGTTCGACGACGTCGGTTTGACGATGTTCACGTCTTCGCTGTACTTGGCGGCGCTGGTCTCCTCGCTCGCGGCTTCATGGGTGACCAGAGAATTGGGCAGGAAAGCTTCCATGGTTCTTGGAGGGTTCGTGTTTTTCCTCGGGGCTGCCCTGAATGGATTTGCTGTCAGCCTTTGGATGCTCATTCTCGGCCGCCTTCTCCTCGGCATCGGCGTCGGCTTCTCTGTCCAGGTAAGCAATTGAAAATACTCAGTTTGACTTCAAGGTTAATGAAGTGGTGGCAGCCAGCTGGTGCATAGACCGACTCCATTAGTACGATATTGTTCGTTTTGTATTATCTTTTGCAAATTTCAAAATTTTAGGCGTCAGATAAGGATTCACCAAAACTAATGCCATTGCTTCAAATTTGCACACTAAAGCCAAACAACACAAGGCTAGATACCACCTGTGAGAGATCAAATAGCTCCACTAATATTGTCCGTTTTTTGGTCAGGTTCTCATGGATTTATTTTTGGATATCCTACCCAGAAAGTTTCACTAATAATAGCTTCACTAATAATAATCTTTTTTACTGATGGATCGGGATAATCAACAATGCAAGAAAGACAAAAGTTAGCAAGAAAAATAAAAATATACAAATTTACGCGGTTCACTAACACAACGTATGTTAGTTAGACCATGAACGAGACAGAGAGTTAGTTTCACTATACTTGATGACATTACATACCGTGGAACCTAGCTTGCTCCACCGAGCCTACTAATTAATCGGACGCTTCATCCTTGAACCCCGACTTGTTGACCAAACAATGAAATCCCGTGACTTCCAATCAACGACATATAATGTTATTCAAGTTATATCGACATGTACACTAATTTTCAATGGTTTTTTTTTCTTTATATTTTCGAACTTCGGATGCGATTTTACCCTAACATTTGGAATTTATAATTTAATTTCTAGCTTCCACCTATTTTTTTCCCCCCTCCTGTTTAACGTACAGTCAGCGCCGCTCTACGTATCTGAAATGGCGCCACACAAGCACCGGGGCGCACTCAACATCTTCTTCCAGCTCAGCATCACAATCGGGATATTATCCGCCAATCTCATCAACTACTTCACCCCAAAGATCACATCCTTCGCCGGATGGCGGCTGAGCCTCGGCGGCGCGTGCATCCCGGCCCTCTTCATCTTCATCTCCGCAATCTTCCTCCCCAACACTCCAAACTCAATGCTCGAGAAACCCGGCGGCCGGGAGGAGGAAGAACAAGCCCTGGCCATGCTCTGCCGCATAAGGGGCGTCACGCCGCAGCAGGCGGCGGCCGAGTTCCGGGACCTGGTCGCCGCCGCCAAGGCGTCCAGGGCGGTTGACGGCGAGCACATGTGGAGGAAGGTGCTCGGGAAGAGGCAGTACCGGCCGCAGCTGACGATGGCTGTCGTCATCCAGGCGGCGCTGCAGCTGAGCGGGATCAACGTGGTGATGTTCTACGCGCCGGTTCTGTTCAGCAGCATCGGGTTCGGCGACGGTGCCGCGCTGCTGTCGGCGGTCGTGACCGGGGGTGTCAACGTCGCCGCGACTTTCGTTGCTGTTTATGGAGTGGATCGGTGGGGGAGGCGGGCTCTGTTTCTCTACGGTGGAGCTCAGATGTTCGTTTTCCAGGTAAAATCTTCTTTACTAGAGTTATTCGGATGCTTAAAAAAAAAAAAAAGTTATTGAGCTATTGGGATGAACTAGTTTTTCATATGGGTATGAGATCTTTCTGTGACCAATGGCATAACCAATTTTAAAAAATGCGAGTCATGAATCTACATTAGTTCAGGATTAGAACGATAAAAATAATAATATTTGTACATAATTCATAATACTCAAACCCAATATTTCATATCCACTAGTTATACTTGCTTACCAACAAATTCTAGAAAACTTTGTGGCACGCATTTAAACTCTAGATTTTACATAAAATTGTGTCTTTAATTATTTATTCTGAGTTTTTTAATTGGTATCAAATTCTCCATCTTCAAATGAAAATCAGTCCACAAATTATAAAACGCTTTGTGAATTATTTAAATATCATTAACATTTGATTTATATATTTTTGTTTTCTTTTTACGTCAGACCCCACCTTTAGTAATATTTTGGCTATGCCACTTTCCGTGCTTGAAATATCTTATGTTCGAATCTAGAGACTTTCATTTATGAAGAACATGGTAATCTCATATTCAGTACCTACGCGTAGATCGATGAAAGCGCGTTCATGAGTTGATTGATTTCCGTTTTTAGGGGATATTAATGTGTGATATAAAATCTATTATTAAATCTTTCTCAATACCTCGAATTATAAGGATTGACACACATATGCAAAAAGGTTTTGGTGGCAGGGCTGATAGGATGGAAGTTTGGGGTCACCGGAGAGGTGTCGAGTCTGCCCAAATGGTACGCCGTCTTGATCGTGACATTAATCTGCGGCTTCGTTTCCGGCTTTGCCTGGTCGTGGGGCCCGTTGGGTGTGGTGGTGCCGGCGGAGATCTTCCCGCTGGAGATCAGGTCGGCGGCGCAGAGCATCGCGATCTCGACCAGCATGGTGTTCACGTTCCTGATCGCGCAGCTGTTCCTCACCATGCTCTGCCACATGAAGTTCGGCCTCTTCTTGTTCTTCGCCTTCTTTCTGGCCGCCATGTCTGTGTTCGTCTATTTCTTCCTCCCGGAGACGAAGAACATCCCGATCGAGGCGGTTCACCGTGTCTGGGAGAAGCATTGGTTTTGGAGGAAATTCGTCATTAGTGATGATGATCATTGATAATTAAGTTTAGTACAAGGCCTTTTTTTGGCACATGGGCAAGAACTATAGATATATGATCTTTTAGCTTAATCCTTGATTGAAAAAGTTTGATTGTAGCGCGATAAAAGGTTGGAATTTTGTATGGTAAGAAAAATAAAAATATGATAGTTTTTTTCTTTATCTGTATAATCCTGTCTATATAATCTTAATTTACTAAAGTGTCACACAATTTTTATAACTATAGTAAAGAGATATTATATTATCGTGGTAAGAATCGTATCATCAATAATAAATGGAGTCATACAATAAAAGTAGATTATATATCCACCTAATATTTTGCTAAAAAAAATATATGATCAACTACTATTATTTTGATTTAAATATAAAAAATAGTTCAGTTATGTCAATCATCACACAAGAAGTGACTGATGAGTTGACTTGAAATTTTGGTTAATAAATCATTCAATTGATGATTTTCAGAGAGTACTTACTGAAATCAAGATAAAACTCGCAAGCAAAAACTCGTAAAACCATTAAATTAAACCATTAAAATTTATGAATGATTTATGGTTTTACCTACATTGCTCAACAAGAAACAACCCACCGAAATTTTTTAGTAACCTCCGTTTGCCATTTTTGAGCCTGTATTGGCTCCATCGTTAACCACGCATCATGCTCAGCATATTGCCTTAATCTTAATTACGCCAAGTATATTCCCACTGTGTTGTTGCTTCAACCGTCATTCTTCCAAGGATTATATTATTGCCAACATAAACTCCGTAATTCTTGACGAAAGCACAAATAAGAATCCATTTATAGAAGAAAAAAAAATTAAAATTAATCAAGCTTTGAGAGGTTTGGCTGGTTGTATCGTTTCACATTCCCTGCCGATCGATGATGGTACTGTTGCCACGTATACAATTTCGGCGGAAGATCCATAGCCAAAGCAAGCCTGAATTAGAAGCACGATGAACTCATTGGTAAAAGCTAAGCAACATGAGAGTAATTTCTGTCATTAATTAATTATTATATATATAAGATTGAAACGAGATTGGCATTCCTTCATATTGATATTGCATTTGCACATGTTGTCCTTCTTCCATTTTACATGGCGCAAGTTGGGGACGATGATGATGTTGGTAATGGAGGTCGTGAAGATCTAGCAACGAGAGTACTTGAGGTTTGTTCGCTGTACGTTAATCAATCTAAAATTCGAACTCAGAGTGTGTGTCTGTGGTTTATTCTCTTGAAAGGGTTTTGCTTACAGATGCAAGGAACTCGAGGAAGGGAGAAACATTTACAGGGGAAGTACAGAGCGCAGCTGGTTTGCTGGATTCTTGGATTTGGATCCATCATTGCATGGAACGCCATGCTAGCAATTGGAGATTACTACTATGATCTGTTTTTTTTTTTTTTGATAACGAGGAACACCCTCCATATTCACCTCCCCCCCCAAATTCTTTCTCGCCATTAATCTAGTGGCATGCTGTTGATATTTGTAGCGTTTTTGTCGCACGTTTAAATCAAGTACGAATGTTGTGCGACTATCAGGATTTGGACAATGCACGGTATTTTTAATTATTAATATCATGTAATGAAAAAAAATCTTATTATTAGGATCGAGATTAATAATAAGTGTTATTAGCTAGGATCGAGCACAAGACTTTTTGCTCCATTCATGAAACAATCCTGTCTCAAGTCAATTTTGTAGGATTACCATCCTGCTAGGGTTTTCACCCTGGTCTACCAACCCTTTGCCCTTGGAACAATGGCGATTCTAACTTACAACGAGGCAAGGATCAACACAAGAAAGCGGAACATAGTGGGCTACCTATTGGCTTCTGCCAGCACTTTGATGCTGCTTCTTGTAAGACATATATATAATTAATTCCATCGCAATTATCAAATCTCCCTAATCGTTACACTAATCGTTGCTAGCTTGTATCCAACACAGCTGGATCTGGCCACTTCAGGCAAGGGAGGGATCGGACCTTTCGTCGGAATCTGTGCCGTCGTTGGTATCTTCGGCGTCGCAGATGTCCAGGTGAACGGCGGGATGGTCGGTGACCTGTCTCTTATGTGCCCCGAATTCATCCAGGTGCTGAAGACTTTACTCTCCCCAAACACGTTACACTTGCAAAATTCTTTCAGTAGTGCTTTAACGTCCGAAATGTGCACAGTCCTACTACGCTGGCATGGCTGCATGTGGCGCCATGACCGCAGGCTTAAGGTTGATCACGAAAGCAGCTTTCGAAAATGCTCGTTATGGCCTTCGCAAAGGAGTTCGTACGTTGAATCTCTTACCGCACAACGCATCATTATTGAATCCAAACTACTGAGTTTAATTTTGATTTCACATATATATATAGCTGATCTTCCTTTTGTTGCAGTATTGTTTATGGCAGTCTCGACATCCATGGAGTTCCTCTGTTTTTTGCTCTACGCATTCTACTTACCCAAAATCCCCATAGTTAACTACTACCGGAATAAAGCGTCCATGGAAGGATCCAAGACGGTGTCAGCCGACCTTAAGGCTGCTGGCATACACACACCAACTACCGATCAGGTAAACTGTAAACATATATACTTAAACGTCATAAAAATTTGTCACATCGATCATTCATGCACATAAAACTATTTATGCACATTCACATATGACCCAATTATCTTTTCATTGAACCTTACTAATTTAATTTCATCAATCAATGAACCGATTTTTTTCACACAATCTCACGAATCATATAATTGTATCTCGTCGACCGCTCTTTATATTGCATGCTATACGTGGATATTGAATTAATAATAGAGTGTGTCATTATTCTTTGTGTCACATAGTGTGACATGAAATTTCCTCTTTTTTAAAGGGAGAAAGAGGCTTCAAACCACATGTTCGACTAAGCAGCAAAGAGCTACTAATTCAGAACATGGATTACGCAACAGTCTTGTTTCTTGTTTACATGCTGACGTTGTCCATCTTTCCTGGATTCATCTCGGAAAACACTGGCACCCATCGTTTGGGTTCCTGGTAAGTACTAATGTTAGTTAAAATCGCGTTTTAAAACTTACGATTTTATGTTTTTAGGTCATCAGAACGCTTCCACACATAATCTTAGTTTTTTTTTTATAACTAATGTAGTTAAAAACTACGCTTTAAAGCTTAAAAACTTACAATTTTACGCTAGATTACCAAAACACTTCTATCGTAGAAACGCGTTTTTTATCACTACATTGGTACTAAGTATTTAAATTTAAAAAAAAAGTATTTAACACATATATGTTGGAATTGACCATCGTATTTAACACAGTACTGTTATACTCATCATTTTCCCCGACCGGCGGGGGCTCTTTTTGTTTCCTTGTCTCTCAAGGTACATGCTAGTTCTCATTGCAACGTTCAACAGCGGGGATCTGTTAGGGCGCTATGTCATTCTAGTGGAACGGATCAAGCTGAAGTCACGCAGGGGACTGATGACGGCAGCCCTAGCTCGGTTCTTGCTTGTTCCTGCATTTTATTTCACGGCCAAGTATGGAGACAAAGGATGGATGATTGCTCTCACTTTGGTGTTAGGCCTCACAAACGGCTACCTCACGGTTTGTGTCATGACCTCAGCGCCACAGGGCTACAAGGTAGGGTTATTATTTCCTCCTGACCATCGATCTCATGTCGTTGTTGCGTGCCTATGCGACCACGAATCTGTTAGTGTTGTGATATATGATCCACGATTGAACCTCTCCCAACAACTCGAGTTATTGGGATCAACTGGTTCTTGACAGAATCATTTTTTTTTTCAAGATTCGAGTGTATAAGATATACTAAATCTTGGACATTGAATCTTTGTGGATTGGCAGGGTCCAGAGCAGAATGCATTAGGGAATCTGCTGGTGTTCTTCCTGTTGGTCGGAATATGCGTCGGGGTCGTGCTAGACTGGATGTGGCTGATTGGAAATAAGAATGCCTTCTGAGAAGAGCTACGTACTTTCTCAAGATGGATTGGACTAGGCATTAGGTATAAGACCGGCAACGACGCAACGTTCCGTAAAAGAATGTTGTTTCTTTCGAACGAATTTTATTGTAAGCTAAGCGACGACTTTGGAGAGAGAATCAGTGAATCACAATTATGGATTACCTACGCTATGGTAGGTGTCGCTTCTGCTTGAATGTATTATGTATGCTAGTAAGGAAAGCCCGCGCTCCGGGACGGGCGGTAGTTTGCTATATGTGTTGCACTACATATAGCGATTTCTCGAAACAGGTACAGTTAGTGTGAGCAAACACATTAACGATGGAAAGATTTCCTTTGGGTGACATTATCTTACAGAGTTCATTAAAGCGTTGATTAATGGTTAATTACAAAACAACCACGCCGCATCAAACCAGTCTTATCTAACGACTAAAACCCAAACGACCTGCATTCCCCATAAAACAAAAGAAATGAACATAAAACACAGAACAAAATCGAAAATCATTTGCAAGGTCGGCAAAATTAATGGGGGGGGGGGGGGGAAACGATCTAACGACCCTCAGCATGATCGATAAGCGAAAGATAGAAAAATCAATAGATCAATAGGGGCAAGAAAAGTTTTCAGGGTCGGAGACTAAAAACAACGAACAATAAAAAAAAAACTAAGTTCATGTGACTCTAAGGGATAGGGCCAATTCTACTTGTTCTTTGATATGATTAATTTGCAAGGTCGACACAACGAACAAAATGGGTAAACGACGCTAACCATGATCTGGGCAAGCGACGAAACAGGTATGGCAACCAACCCGATCTAATGACTAAAACCCAAATGTCCTGCAACCCCCGAAAAACGAAAGAAATGACCATAAAATACGACACAAAATCGAAAACCATTTAGATCGACAAAACGGGGGAAACGGTGTGACGCCCTCAGTGTGATCGATAAGTGAAGGATGTGATCGATAAGTGAAGGATAGAAGAATCAATAGATCATTAGGACAAGAAAAAATTTCAAGGTCGTAATTGAAAATATCCAATCCCTAACGGTTCCAAAACCATTTGCAAGGCCGACACAACAAAAAAATCAGTAAAATCACTCTTGCCCTAAGTATCAAAAACCATTTGCAAGGCGGAGACAACAAAAAAAAGTAGTAAAACGAGCGTAACTGTGATTGATAAGTGAAGTAAAGACAAAATATTTGCTCGACCCAAAATTCTTGAATAGCGAGTTCAACTTACTTTATTGACTTAAGCGTGTAAAACTCGCTTACCCGGGTTCATCCCATTGATTTAAGAGTGTAAAACTCGTTGTTGACCCAATTATAAAAATCGAGTTTAACTCGCTTTAACCTGGTCGAAACCCATTGATTTGGGTTCAATTATGATTCAATTGTCATAAGTTAATTTATCAGAACCTTAATAGCATAAAATTAATTGATTAGAAGTTTAATGGCATAAAAACTCCTCCAGCAAGAGGGATGGGATATGGTGACAACCCCTAAGGGGGTTGTCAATCTAACAACCAAGGGTATTTTGGGTATGAAAAAAAACAAATTTATTAATTATTTATTTTTTATTAATAACACATTGAGAATTAAAAAATACATATTAAATACATGCATTTTTTTAGAAAAAACTAGACCCTACAATTAATACACTTATATATTTCTCTATCTCTCTCTTCTTTTTCCAACAGCCTCTCAGCTCCGACCACCAAATTTTCTCCGACCGGCATACTTTTTCCGGTGAAATCCTTCGATCAGACTCACTTCAGCCACCTGCAAAAAAGTACCACTTCGTCAGTGCACTAATGGTAGTGATTTTCGACTAGTGGTACGCTACCAGTGGTATGGTAAGCTGCGTACCACTACCACTGGTAGAGTACCACTAGCAATGGTAGCATACCACTACCATTGGTAGCGTATCACTAGAGATTAATGCAAAAAAAAAAAAAACCAGATTTGAAATCTGAAAAATCACAGATCTGGAAAAAAAAATCGGGGATGAGGAAAGTGGGAGGCAGGGGAGAGGCCGCGACCTCGCGGCGACGGTGGTGGTGGGAGATGGAGGGCGGCAGGAGGGTTGCGATGGGGAGAGGGTGATGGAGCAACGGTGGTGGGAGGCGGAGGGCGCGATGGCTGCGGCGGGAGGGCTGTGGCGATGGTGGGAGGCGGAGGGCACGACGACGGGAGGGTTGCGGAGGTGGTGAGAGGCGGAGGGCGTGACGGGTCCGCAAGAGGGATGCGGCGGCGGTGATGGAGATGGAAGAGATGGGAGGAAGAAGAAGAAGGTGTGATGGCGTGAGAGAGAGAGGAAAGAGAGAAGGTAGGGTTTTGAGTAAATTAATAAGGGATCAATTTTCAGTTTATTCTATTTAGCGCCGGAAGAATGATGTGCCCTGGAGTTTCTTTCGCAATGATGTGCCCTGGAAGAAACTTACTCTTGCAACTTTACTTTTTTACTTTGATTGGACACTTCCCGAAGAACAGAAATGCTTTGGAATAACACTCAAAAGACGATATTCTCTCCATCTGATTACAAAAACCATATGGTCTCATGCTTTGAATAGAAGAAGATCAAATGCCGATAAAGATACACCTTTTATTTTTGTGCTTTCTTTTGTTTCTTCGTGTGTAATTTTCTTACTCCTATCATTATGTTATGTATGGTGTACTTCGTAAAAGAAAATTCGTATAGTTCTACATACAAAGTCCTACTACTTTTAATGCTTACAACTCGAAAATGAAGTTTAGAAGCTAAATCCAAACACGAAGTATGAAACGGGTCGTAGAAAATAGAAATGCAATATAAACCGGAAAAAATTGTCATACTCGCCTCGCGTACGGACAATCGAACAAATCCAGCAGATTTTTGTTGTGACGCATCTTCACGGGACCTGCTCAACCACTCTTGGACCCTTGTCCCCGAGCAATAAAATACAAACAATTTGCATTGTAATAATACTTAACAGCATAAATCGTCACTTAGTACATTTTGGGACGCCTCACAATTTTGTCACTTATGCTTGTTTTTGAAAGGTGACAATTTAGGCTAGTACTAACTAATCAGTCTATTAATCTGTCTCCGTCCAAATTAGGTACATTATTCATCAATATTTTCAAGATTCATTTGTTCAAAAAGTTATTTTATACACTAAATATTAACATCTATTAATTTTAGATACCAAAACCTTAATTTGTACGTAAAACCCCAATAAAAAACTAGTTACTACAATATCCTTACTAATTGTGTTAATAGATGTGATGAATATTAACCCACATCACATCTCATGGCATCAGCAATCGAAGTAGAGGTGGCAAATGGATTAGATCCATGGATAAAAATGGATTTTTGGATTGGATCAAGTGGCATTGGTGGAATATCCATGAATCCAAATGACATCCTCAGCCTTGGACCAATATATAAAATGTGAAAAGTTTAGGTACTAAAATGTTGTAATGAAAAATTTCAGGTACCAAAACGTAATTTCCAATGATATTTTTCGTATAAAAGTTGAACTTTGGGTACCAAAATGTGAAATATAAAAAGTATAGGTATCAAACTGTAATTTGTATCCATGGATCCACCAATCCAATTGGATTTGGATCAAATGGATTGGATTTAAATGAATTGGATTAAGTGGATATCTTTAAATGAATTGGTGGATTGGATTGAGAATTACCACCACCTCCAGATCGAAGAGCAATTATATATATATATATATATATATATATATATAAGCTTAGTAGCGCGGTGGGTGCTTTCACCAATGAGTTTCACTGGCCATGGAAAACCTCATCCAAAAGACGATGCTCTACTCTTGCTCTTCCTTGTTCGGCATCCCCTTCCTCCTCACCACGCTAATTGCAATCATCCTCGCAGCCACCTTATTCATCGTCCGAAACCATAGAAGAAACCTATCCACAACCGCCGGTTCAAACTCGCCGCCGGGCCCATGGAAGCTCCCCATCATAGGCAACATCCACCAGATGGTCGGCGACCAACCCCACCGCCGGCTCAGGGACCTCGCCCGCAAACACGGCCCCGACGTCATGCGCCTCCAGCTCGGGGATCTCTCTTGCATCGTAATCTCGACCCCCGAAGCCGCCAAACTCGTCATGAAAACCCACGACGTAGCTTTCGCTTCGCGGCCCTATTTCCTGGCCGCGGAGGTGATCTTCTACGGCAGCAGCAACCTATGCTTCTCGCCCTACGGAGAGCTCTGGAGGCAGATCCGCAAGATCTACGCCCTGGAGCTCTTCAGCGCCAAACGAATCCAATCCTTCCGCCGCATCAGGGAGGAAGAGGTCTCCAATCTCGTGGCCCGAATCGCCGCGGGTTCTTCGACGTCAGGGAAGCCCGTGGACCTCAGTCGGATGCTGCCCACTCTGACGAGTGCCATAATTTCCAGGGCCGCATTCGGTAAGTCGCAGGAGCTGACCGACGCTGTTATGGGACAATCCAAGTACCACATCGGTAATACAAGGGAAGGAACCCTTGTATATTAGTGTCCACCAAGCTCATTAGTACGAGGCCTTTTGGGGAGGATACCCAAGAGTAAAACCGTGCGGGCTTGGCCCAAAGCGGACAATATCGTACTAATTGAGCGACCCGATTTCGACAAGTGGTATCAGAGCCTGGTTCGGTGCGGGGCGGTGGACGTAAGTTTGGTGGACCCTCATTCGGTGGCCTCGAGATTTGCGATCCGCGTTCGTTTGGCAGATCAAAGAGAGTTCTGCGTCTGGGCTGTTTGGTGGATCCAGGAGAGATCCACGTCTGTTTGGCGGATCATAGAGAGTTCCGCGTCTGGGGAAATCCTTGTACCGAGAAGCCCATCGATACAAGGTGTCTGGCGGATCAAGATAATCGCTGAGGTGAGGACACGAAGTTCGTGGTCCTTGACTTGAGGGGAGGATTGTTAGGGTACAATCCAAGTACCACATCGGAAATACAAGGGAAGGAACCCTTGTATATTAGAGTCCACCTAGCCCAATTAGTACGAGGCCTTTTGGGGAGGACACCCAAGAGTAAAACCGTGCGGGCTTGGCCCAAAGCGGACAATATCGTACTAATTGAGCACCCCGGTTTGACAAGTGGTATCAGAGCCTGGTTTGGCGGATCCGGGGCGGTGGACGTCAGTTCGGTGGACCCTCATTCGGTGGCCTCAGGATTTGCGATCTGCGTCTGGTTTGGTGGATCCACGAGAGATCCACGTTTGGGCTCATCTGGCGGATCGAGGGAGGTCCGCATTTGTCTGGTGGAGAGATCCACGTCTGTTTGGCGGATCAAAGAGAGTTCCGCGTCTGGGAAAATCCTTGTACCGAGAAGCCCATCGATACAAGGTGTCTGGCGGATCAAGATAATCGCTGAGGTGAGGACACGAAGTATGCGGTCCTTGTCTTGAGGGGAGGATTGTTATGGGACAATCCAAGTACCACATCGGTAATACAAGGGAAGGAACCCTTGTATATTAGTGTCCACCAAGCTCATTAGTACGAGGCCTTTTGGGGAGGATACCCAAGAGTAAAACCGTGCGGGCTTGGCCCAAAGCGGACAATATCGTACTAATTGAGCGGCCCGGTTTGACAAGAATCCTGAGGCCACCGAATGAGGGTCCACCGAACTGACGTCCACCGCCCCGGATCCGCCAATCCAGGCTCTGATACCACTTGTCAAACCGGGCCGCTCAATTAGTACGATATTGTCCGCTTTGGGCCAAGCCCGCACGGTTTTACTCTTGGGTATCCTCCCCAAAAGGCCTCGTACTAATTGGGCTAGGTGGACTCTAATATACAAGGGTTCCTTCCCTTGTATTTCCGATGTGGTACTTGGATTGTACCCTAACAGACGCTTTCATGGTCGTCGTCGATCATGGTTCGGATGTCTTCGGAGGTTTCAGAATCTCCGATCTCTATCCTTCCCTCAAATGGCTGCCTGCCCTCACTGGGTTTAAAGCTAGGCTGGAGAAGATGCGCAAGGGATCGGACTTGATACTAGAACGAATTATCGACAACCATAAATCGAGGAGATCGAGGGCCGCCGCCGGAAGCAAAGGTGGTGATGATGATGATTATGATGGTGACGAAGACAATATTCTTGATATCCTTCTGACTCTTCAAGAAACTCAGGAGCTTGGCGTTCCCATCACGATGAATGCCATAAAAGCAATGACTTTGGTGAGTAATAGTACTATATATTGTTTTTGTTGGGATCCTTCAGGGACGAGGGTATACGTACGATAGCCCGAGACCGGGTGACCAGGATTGTGATAGAGTCGTGAACAATGTTCACTTTCCGAAAAGAATATTTCCACCCTCTACAAAGCCTTGGGTTACAGGAAATTTCTCCTGAGGATAAAACTATCACCACTTTAGGTTCCAGGCTCAAGAACACTAAAGCATACTTAGAAATTTTGGAAGAAAGAAGAAGAATATGTTTGATGGTATGTGGCATCATCCACCCCACACATATTTATAGGGGCCGAATCCATGCATTGTTTCATGAAAGGTTGACTTTATCCATACGAAAGGTTGCCTTTATCCATATGAAAGGTTGTCTCTATTCATATGAAAGGTTATCCTTATCCATATGAAGGGTTGCCTCTATCCATAAGGTTATCCTTATCCATAAAATAATGCAACCGCCACTAGGCCAAAGGGATGTGTCCCTTCACGGAATTAGAATATCGGTTCGGTCGGTCTAATACCAAACCGTTTGGTCGGTCCAACCCAAAACCGGTTTGACTTGGTTAGTCCGGTTCAACCAAATTTCCAACATTCCTCCCCCATTTTAGTTTATTCATAGAATTCACTAAAATCACAACATTCTTCCAACAAAACTTAAGCATAAATGAAAATGTCGTGACGATTGAATTTTCACCTTAGTATATTACACTTGACAAATATTCGAATACAAAGGGTGTCGGTAACGATTGAACCCATTGACTCATATGAATATTCGAAGATAATATACACTTAAGTTTTCAAAACTTCTAAGCGCCTTGACACTATTATCCGCCATGTGTCCAATCCTTCTCATAAGCGTACACGAAACCAAAGTCCGGGTTTCTTGAAGCGGCTACACTTCATGCTTACGTAGGTCGAATCTTTTATTCGTGTACCCGCATAATACACTTTGTCAAAGATTCAATTAAGAAGTTTTGAACTTCATCCTCTTCTCTCATGCAGATAACAAGCACATACCTCGGGATGACAAATTTTGTGCTTCAACTTCTGATAATAAGCTTTCCACATTGAATTCAACCTCTAACGTTGTATTAGAGGGGAATTGGGTGTCCCATTACCAGAAATTATATGGACTTTAACCCATCCCTTTCACAGACTTAATAACCAAGTCACTAGTTAACCACTTCGTCAAATGATCAACCAATTAATTCGAGTTTGGCCATACTGTCTAGACACAACACTATGAATGATCAGTTCACAGCTTTTACCGTGCCATACTCCCACATGACCGTACTTATCATTTTCACTTGACTACCTTAGCCAAATTAGCATTACTATCACTAAGAATAATAATAGGTGAGATTGGTTTTGCCATAAATTAATGTCATAAACCAAGCATCTCATCAATAATGTCTTTTCTCTAAGAGAAATCAATGTCACAAACTTTGACTCCATAGTGAAACTTAGTGATGCAAGTATGCTTTTAAGAGGCCCAAGATATGGCTCCTCCCCCAAGCAAGAGGACTCATCTCGATGTTGAAATATCACCTTTAACATGAGAAATCCAACTAACATCAACAAATCTTTCCAAAATTGATGGAAAGCCACTATAAGTCAATACAATGTGCCTTTGACATATCCTAGTACACGCCTCATTTCATTTCAAATGTTGAGAACTAGGATTCATCACGTACCAACTTAATTGTTCTATCGCATATGCGATATCTAGCATCATGCAAGTCATGCATACATCGAGCCCCCAATTTGACATGGAATACTCCAGTTGTAAAACTGATTTTCAGTATTAACCATAAGTTCCATACTTGGATCCATTGGGTTCTTTAACCCACTACAATTCCTACTATGGAATTTATGCAAGTACCTTCTCATGCAGAAAAATTGAGAGAAGGACTCTTTCTTGTCGTTCAGCTTGATTCAATACACAGAATCACATTTGCCTCCCCCATGTCCCGCATGGAGAATTTAAATAACAACTTTTTATCAAAGTTCACTTATCTTTTATTGGTTCCAAAGATAAGCATGTCTTATACATACAAATGTACGATGACTCCATCACCAGAATCATCATAAATGGTGTACACATTTTGTCTTCTTGGTTTAAAATAACATAAACCACTAGACAAAATCACTTATCTTTGATTGGTCCCAAAGATAAATATGTCATCTACATACAAACACAACGACTCCATTACCAGAATCATCAAACATTGTATATACAATTTTGTCTCCTTGGTTTAAAATAACATAAACCACTAGACAAAATCAAACCACCAAACCACTAGACAAATCCAAATTTATCTAGAACTCCGTAAATGTCGAATAGAGAATTAGACTAATTAACCCTTGAGTATGTAACCTACACAAAGGCAATTTTCATTCTTCTATTTCTCCATTTTTATGAAGCATTCTCCTTCTTCCCCATCTTCGAATCATCCCTCTTCCAAGTTACCTTCCGGATATGGAATACACCATGAGACAAGTACGAAGAAACCCCATCTTCTAGTTCCATCGATGAAAAACCCATCATCGAACATTCTCATAATTCCATAGACCGAACCGATTTATTGTAAAGAGCGGTTCGAGCCATCGTACCGGAAAAATATTCTTTTCGATTGTTGGGATCCTTCAGGGACGAGGGTATACGTACGATAGCCCGAGACCGGGTGACCAGGATTGTGATAGAGTCGTGAACAATGTTCACTTTCCGAAAAGAATATTTCCACCCTCTACAAAGCCTTGGGTTACAGGAAATTTCTCCCGAGGATAAAACTATCACCACTTTAGGTTCCAGGCTCAAGAACACTAAAGCATACTTAGAAATTTTGGAAGAAAGAAGAAGAATATGTTTGATGGTATGTGGCATCATCCACCCCACACATATTTATAGGGGCCGAATCCATGCATTGTTTCATGAAAGGTTGACTTTATCGATACGAAAGGTTGCCTTTATCCATATGAAAGGTTGCCTCTATTCATATGAAAGGTTATCCTTATCCATATGAAGGGTTGCCTCTATCCATAAGGTTATCCTTATCCATAAAATAATGCAACCGCCACTAGGCCAAAGGGATGTGTCCCTTCACGGAATTAGAATATCGGTTCGGTCGGTCTAATACCAAACCGTTTGGTCGGTCCAACCCAAAACCGGTTTGACTTGGTTAGTCCGGTTCAACCAAATTTCCAACAGTTTTCTTTCTTAATTTGGTACACACTCACGATATTGACATTATTAGGAAATATTTCTTGCTGGCATCGATACGTCAACAACAACGATAGAGTGGAATATATCGGAAATGATAAAGAATCCAAGAGTACTGCATAAAGCACAACAGGAGGTTAGGCAGGTGTTTGGTGACGACTGTGATGAGAAGAACGCTTTCGGCGAAGCTGGCCTTCATCGGTTGAAGTATTTGGATATGGTTATCGCCGAGTCGTTCAGATTGCACCCGCCGGGTCCTTTGCTTGCTCCGCGAGAAAACAGAGATCAGCGGGTGGAACTGAATTCGTATGATGAGGTCCCGGTCAACAGTTACGTCATTGTGAATGCGTGGGCGATCAATCGGGATCCTCGTTACTGGACGGAGGCGGAGCGATTCTTTCCGGAAAGATTTATGGACCGCTCGATTGATTATACGGGGAACGATTTCCAGTTCATCCCGTTTGGTGCCGGAAGAAGGATGTGCCCTGGGAACTCTTTCAGAATGGCGATCGTGAAAATTACTCTGGCAAATTTGCTTTTTCACTTCGACTGGACGCTTCCCGCGGAACAAAAAAACATTGATATGACGGAAAGCTTTGGAGTGACGCTCAGAAGAAGATATCCTCTTCGTCTTATTCCAACTCCATATCGTCACATTCTTTGAATGAAGGAAAATCAAATGCTAATAAGGATGCACATTGTATATGTGTGCTTTCTTTTGTTTATGTATGTGTAATTTCCTTAATCCTATCTATCGTCAGTTGTTTGTGTGTTCTATTTATGAACTTTTGTGTGTTTTAATTTTATTTTTTATTTCGTACTATGAATATTTAGTTCTCCACAAGACTCTGATATAAGGCATTTTTCTCTTTAATTTCTCTTAGGGTCGTTTGGATGAGTTGTTGTGTAACGAGTTAATATAAAAGTGGAATTTCTCACAAAATAAGAATGTGGTATTTGTGAGTTATTTCACAATAACTACCCCTATGAGGTATTGAGGGTTAATTGCACAGGGTGCCACTTAAGTAGGGATGGCAATGGGGCGGGTTTGGGGCGGGTTTGTCTAAACCATCCTCATCCCCATCTTCAAATACTCAAATCCATACCCGCCCCATACCCATGCGGGGGAATGTTTTGCAAACCCATCCCCATACCCGTGGGTTTCGGATGCCCATGGGTAATACCCATCCCCGTACATCCAACATTATTATACCTAAAACTTACGAGAAAAGTTTTCATTATAACCATAAACAAACCTATTATATCATGAAGTCAACAAAACACGATCATTTTCTAAATACGATTCAAAGAATATGATCTTAAAACATCCATTAATACATAATATAGGCTACAGTATTTTTTAAATTATTATGCTCTAACTCTTTATACATTTACTAAGTAATAGTTAACTAACATAATCTTGTTAACAAGGGGGAAAGTGAAAGAGTGGAAGGAGAATTGAGGGAAATGAATTAGGTTTTGATTAAGGTGGTTACTCAATTGCATTTCTACTATTTATTTTCTCGAGTTATCATCATCATCATTGATAGATTACAATTTAATCCACATATTTTTTTTATATGTGAAGAAATTCGCATGGTGGGGCGGGTATGGGTATGGGTATGGGGCGGGGGAGGCTAAAACCAAACCCGCCCCATACCCATCAAACTTTTTGCGGGTTTTACCCATACCCGCCCCATACCCGGTCAAAGCGGGGATTCCCCGCGTTGATTGGGTCGGAGGCGGTCGGGTACCCGCGGCCATGGGTTTGATTGCCATCCCTACACTTAAGTTCACCATTTGTTACACGATAACCACTTAAGTATGTTTTATTGCAACTAAACCACTTATATCCAATTCCGGTAGCATTGTTACCATTTCCGTCTCCATGACTAACGGCGGGTAACAATGCTACCGGAATTGGATATAAGTGGTTTAGTTGCAATAAAACATACTTAAGTGGTTATCGTGTAACAAATGGTGAACTTAAGTGGCACCCTGTGCAATTAACCCGAGGTATTGACAACAACTCATTAATGAGTTATTTCAAATTAACTCAAGTACAAATAACTCATCACCAACTTTTGTAGACAAACGAGTTATTGCATCCAAATAACTCAAAATGGGTTATTTGGGTGCAAATAACTCATACGAATAACTTATCCTAACGACCCCTTAGGTGTTCCACAACAACTTATAAATTTGGAACGTGGCCGCGCAGTTAGACGACACTTACGTGTCGCCTAGGTGCAATTAATATCAAAGGGAAATATTAACATCATATCAATCTCAATCTTACTCTCAATCTTTTCAATAGCTCAACAACTTTGTGAATCTGTAATCTATCATTATATTAACTTGTGAGCTATTTTCTTATTGTTAAGTGATAAGTATTATTGACAATCTAAATATTTAAATTCATATTCTCCAAATCTGTTAAGCGCAACTGGAGGGGTTTTTTATTTGCATGGTAAAAAATAAAAAAACAATCTTGCAATTCTGTTTCTTCTCGCCATCACCGTCTCAGCATCAAGAACAAGCAATCGTTACCGTAGCTTCATGCGGTCAAGGGAAAGACCGATCGAGTGAGTGGGAGAGACGACGCTGCCTGGGATAATCGGGGTGAAGCTGGTACGTCAATGGCGAAGCCAGGAACAACACTTCTACTTGGATGGTTGACTTGATACTGTAGCTTCAAGCTCTTGGTGCGTTCCACGACTCCTTGACTACATCAGATCAATTGTAAGGGGCGATCAGACGTACGAGAAGGGGAAGGTGGTGCTATAATTAGCTGGGTAGGTATCGTGTATATATACATATATTTTTAGTTACACATTCTTGCAAGTGACCAAAAGGGTGTTAGAACCTAGTACTCTCCACTTAGATAAGATTAAAACGTAGCAAAGCAATAAAATAAGTAGTGTGCATGTACCGAAAAATTAAGTTCATATATAATAAACCCTTATCCTAGATTTTTCAAAGGAAAGATACCTTATGTCGGTACCAGCCTACACAGATCCATTATTTAAGCACCTTATTTATATAGCATATGTCA
This sequence comes from Linum tenue, assembly GCA_946122785.1. Lineage (NCBI taxonomy): Eukaryota > Viridiplantae > Streptophyta > Magnoliopsida > Malpighiales > Linaceae > Linum > Linum tenue. The sequence goes on along the minus strand of CAMGYJ010000002.1, from coordinate 4,217,379 downwards.
CATTACCCAATATTATTTTGGTTTGATTAGTTGTCGCGAACTCGAGATCAGATATCATCACATGCAACCATTTTTTTCATATTTATTAACCACATCAGAAAATATAAACAACTAATCATCCCAAAACATGAATCAGATAATCACACGAATAAAAGCAGCTTCATTACCATGGAAAACTTCATCCAAAAGATGTTGCTCTCTTGCTCATCTTCCATGTTCGGCATCCCTTTCCTCTCCACGCTTGCCATCATTCTTGCAGTCACCTTATTCATCCGAAAGCGGAAAACCGCCGGTTCAAACCTGCCGCCGGGGCCATGGAAGCTCCCCATAATTAGGGATGTCAATCCAACCCGTAACCATGGGTACCCTACCCGATCGTAACCGGTCAACGAGGGTAATTACCCGCTTTGACGGGTTAAGGGGCGGGTACGGGTAATACCCGGTTTCAAAATAAAGGGTAGGGTACGGGTATGGTAATCGATAATACCCGCTCCGTTATACCCGCCCCGCTAACCACATGGTCAATTTCCCTTGAGAAATTTAGATTAGCTTGAGAAATTGAGTTTAGCTACCATTATTGATGATGAAGATGTAGACGATTATTATATTTGTGTGGATTGTAGAAGCAAGAACAATTATTATGTGTTTGCTATTTTTATTTGTGTGGATTGTTGAAGCTCGAATAGTTACAAGTATTGAGATTTTTTTTTTATAAAGAAGTATTGAGAATTTTTAATGGACAACAGTATTTATGTGCATATATGTGTATAAGTTCATAATTTAGAATTCATACCCAAGGTTACCCGAATATCCGTGGTTACCCGGTGGGTAGGGTATGGTTATATAATTTTCATACCCGGTGGTTATTTGGTCGGGTATTTTAGAAAGCTCTACCCGGCGGGTTAGGAGTTGGTATAGGGTAAACCCGCACCCGACCCTACCCATTGCCATCCCTACCCATAATATATAGGCAACATCCACCAGATGGTCGGCGACCAACCCCACCGCCGGCTCAGGGATCTCGCCCGCAAACACGGCCCCGACGTGATGCGCCTCCATATATATATATATATATATGGAGGTATCATGACATAATGTTACTATTGTTCTTTCTTTGGTTGCTTTTGATTGATCTGATTATTAATGTTCAAATGGTAAAATGATTTGTGACAAAGTCTGATAAAGCTTGGGGGGCTATAAGGTATCATGATGTTACTAGGGATATAGCAATTTTAGTTTGGTCAATTTGTTGCTTTCTAATTACCATACTCACAACATATTGATTTTATTAGGAACTGTTTCTGGCTAGTATTGAGACAACATCAAGAGCAATAGAGTGGACCATGTCAGAAATGGTAAACGATTCGAGAGTGCTGCAAAAAGCACAACAAGAGGTCAGACAAGTATTTGGCAATGACATAAAAAATCATTTCGATGAGGCAAGCCTTGATCATTTGAAGTATTTGGATATGGTTATCGCCGAGAGTTTAAGGTTACACTCACCAGCTCCTTTGGTTGCTCCAAGAGAAAATAGAGATAAAAAAGTGCAACTCAATTTATATGAGGTCCCGGTCAACACCAATGTCATCGTGAATGCATGGGCGGTCAATCGAGATCCTCGTTATTGGACAGAGCCAGAGAAATTTTACCCAGAAAGGTTTATGAACTGCTCAATCGATTATCAAGGAAACGATTTTCGATTCATTCCATTCGGTGCAGGAAGAAGAATATGCCCTGGAGCTTCTTTTGGGATGGCAGTCGTGAAAATCACTCTAGCAAGTTTGCTTTCTAATTTTGACTGGACACTTCCCGATGATATGAAAAGCATTGATATGACGGAATGCTTTGAAGCAACACTCAAAAGACAATATGCTCTCCTTCTAATTCCAGTTTTACGGCCGCCCGCTTTGAATTAAGAAAAATCAAAACGCTAATAAAGATGCTCATTATGTATTGGCAATTTCTTTTAATTCTGTATGAATAATTTCTTTATTTCTACCGGCATTTTTGTATTTTATATATATATATTTGCTTTATCAAAGAAATTAGGGTTAATTATACTAGAACATAGGGGTGGGCATTGGGTGGGTCGGGTGGATTTTGACCATAAAATGCACCCACCCGCGCTTACACGGATTGATAATTTCTAACCCACCACCCACCCACATTTAGTCTCGGGTTGGGTCGGGCGGATGGTGGATGATGCGGGTGGGTTTGTGGGTTCACCCACATCACAATGTATATAATATAAAGGAGTCAACTTGACATGATAATAGGTGAAGAGAATCATCGAGGGAAACAAGAAGTTGAAATAGGGCGAAAAATGTTGAATTAGTTCTTAAATTGGATAGAAATTCTATTATGAAAGAGTTTTCTACAGATTGAGACGATTATTAGGTGCAAGAAACTAGACGATTATTAGGTGCAAGAAACTAAGGAAAATAATTCCACAAAGGAAAGAGCGGTGATCAAGGCACGAGAATTAGAGGAAAAAGTAAAGGGAAGAAGAGGGGATCTCTATTTGGAAGGTTGGCTTTGAGGTTCAAACTCGAGGAGCAGTCCGAGTTTATATCTAAAGTCTACACTCTCCTCTCTCTAGCGCCAACAACTTTGATCTTTTTGCTGTTGGGTTGAGCGGGTCACCCGCACACTCACCCACAACCCACCCACCACCCGGCGGATGGCTCCCAGCTCAACCCGTCACCCACCCACTGACCCATCCACTTAACGAAATTCGGGTCAAATGCGGGTGGGTCGGTCCAAATCCGCGGATGATCCGCCCGCATGCCCAGCCCTACTAGAACATACGAAGTATAAAAAAACCTAACACTTCACTAATAACTAACAAGGATAATTATCACAGAATGAGCCATTTTAAGGAGGACAAACACCACTTTTCTGCACATGCCAATGCTAATGTAGTTCAGCCTTTGGTGTTCTTATTAATCTCCCCCTATCATTAGTTCTTAAAAAAGTAGTATCATTATCTTGATAATCGAAGTCAATCTTCTATATACAACAAGAATAAAGACGCGGAATAACCTTGGATGCACAGAAATCCCATATCACAACAATCATATTTTGAGGGGGATAAAATCAACAAACTGAGCACCAAACCAAATCAACAAGGAAAAGCAATCATAATTAGGGGTTTGGATGAAGTGTTGTTTGCCATTGGTGAGGATTGAGATGTCTGGAATGATAACTTTAGTTTTGTGTTGAATCTTGAGACTTTAACTTTCCTCACAATAAAAATCTAAAACGATGTGGTTTATACTATTAGACGATTATTGGTTAACCACTAATCAAGCAAAATCGATAAAAAGTTGTTAGGCACAAAGCGGACGTTAAGTCTTTGCTTCGCGCCTAGCTCGTCGTTGGAAGAAAAAAATTATTTGCAATGCATGATGAATGAAATAATAATTTGCAACACTTCTTCACTTAAGTTAAAATATTAATAACTTACTTAACACTTAATAATAAGGAGAAAACAAAGCTGACAAACTCATATAATCATAGTTTTCAACAGCTGACAAAGTTCTTGAGCTATTGAATACATGTAGTGATGTCAATGGGTCGGACGGGGCGGGTACCTCAATACCCATGTCCCGCCCCGCGCTAGTACGGGTCGGGGCGAGTAATACCCGTGCGGGTACGGGGCGGGTCGACCTACTCTTACATGCTATTTGAGAATTTGAGAAAAATACACACTAAATTTTACTTTTAATGATAAAACGAAAGAGAAAAGACTTTATGAATGAATAATAGTGATAATATAATGGGTAACTGAGTCTATTTAGTTGAAAGATCAAGTCTAACTAGTTGAAGAAAAGCCAAAATAGGAGATATATGAATGGATGGAGTAAGAAATTGACCTAGAACGGGTCAAGAATGGGGTTGGGAGGCTCAGGGCGGGTCGAAAGTTGATACCCCTGCTCCGCCCCACGCTACTGCGGATCGGGTAATACCCGCCCCATCGTGGGTCAGGTTGGGAAATAGCCGGCCGGTGGGTTCAAATTGCCATCTCTAAATACATGAAGATAGGAAATCGGTTTCGTAACACTTTTTGATATTGCTGAAAGCTGACGCCTAGGCATACCTAAACATAATAAGATAATTCACGCCTTTTTGAACCATGCTGTGGAGAGAGAAAAAAGATATACACGCGCGCGGTACGTAGGTGTACCTTGAAGAGCAGTGCATCAGCTTGTGGAATATCGTCAGTGAGCATGTCGCCAGCCACGTAGCTCAGATTACTACTATGATGGGTTTCTTCTGCCGCGGCGACCACGTGCGGGACATCGAACACGGTGCAATGAATCCTTGGGAAGGCCTCGGCGATGACCTTAGCCGTGGTCCCGGTGCTCCCGTTGACGTCCACCAGCGAGCTCAAGCCTTCGAATGCCTCCTTGCACTTGGCCACCAATGGCATACTGAACAGCCAGCTGTCGGCCCCCATATCGCTTCAGCAAACATCTGGCCGAATGGTGAGTCCAACGAGCACACCTCGTAGAGCTTCTTGCCACCGTGAGCTAAAGCAAAAGGAGGCAGCGGCAGTTGCTCGACGACGACGTCGTTCTCGCAGGTTTGAAACCAAGCGCTCATGTGGCGCCAGGGTTCCACGAGATTAGGATGGTTCATGCACGTGACGAATGACCTGTCCTTCAACAGGAACCGGCCGACCGGCGGCTGCAGCCGGTACCGCCCTTCTCCCTCTACGAAGTGACCCGTGTGGACGAGCAAGCGCATGAGGCGCGAGAGGGACGGGGCTTTTGCCGGAGAGATTTTGAGGGCCGCGGCCAGCTCGCCCAATGAGATGGGCTTGCCGATCAGGAGATATTTCAAGTTATCGTCAAGACTCAAACCGGTGATTATGAATGTCAAAGTGGATCGACAAGGTTTAGAGGAAATCATCATCATCAAGTTTAGTTTAATGTCAATGTGTGTTTAGACTTTAGTTTGAGTTAATGTTTTACCTCTGCAGTCTCCAAATGATAGCTTGCACATGTTGTCTTGTAGTGCAAAGTTTTTGTCTATTCAAACCCAAAGATGAATGAGAAACACCCAAGGCTTTTAGGGTTTCATTTTCCCCAACTCATCTTTGTTGTTATGGTATCAGAGCCTCTAGATCCTAAAGAACCCTAAAACTTTCTACCCACAAAATAAGGACTATGTCCAGATCTGAAAATTTTCAGATGTAACCCTAAAAATCAAAAACATTTACAAATCTTGATCCCATCTCCCTTAGCTTTCATTATTCTCTTTACAAACGAAATTGCCAAATCCAAACCCACTGTTCCTTCCCATCTTTAGTTGCCGCCGGTGATCTTTTCGACCCCCCCCCCCCCCCCGAGCAGAGACGAGGACTACACACCGCCGCTGGAGACGTTTTCCTAGCCCAAAAGCAAAGTTCAGAGCACTCTCTGTTCTTAAGATCTACTTCTCCCCTGTTCATTCCCGTAAAAAAAATAGACATAAAGTCTACCAATTCAAGTCCTACGACTGAAGAATCATACCGGTCAAAGCCGGCAGCCGAGGAGAAGCGGGAAGCTGAATCCATGAAGCTCCTGGAACAGGACAAAAAACAGAAGCCAGCCATGAAATTGCTGAACCGGCACCTTCAACTCAAGCCTGGAGACGACGGTCAATAGGATCTTCAGATTGAAGGTGAGATTCTTGAAACCAAGGTTGAAATTAATCAATTGAATGCTCAAAAGAAAGCTGCCGAGAAGGAGGTTCTGTGGATTGAAATTGCTTGGAGTTCTGTTAAGATGGTTGTGTCGAGCAGTGAATTAGTAGTTGTGTACTTTGTGTTTGAATGGTTTCAAGATGATAAGCATGTGTTTGAGATTGAGAGAAGTATTCAGATGGTTAACATGGGTTGGTTGGAGGAATTGTTCAAGAGACAAGAGTGTCAAGTCTCTTGCTGATTCTCAGTAAGCAGAACAACAAAGAAGAAGCTGTTGGTTTCAGCAGCAGCAAAAAGAAGAAAAAAAAGAGTGAAGTTTCAGAAATGAGAAGCAACAGAAGAAGCTTGCAGCATCCAAGAATGTATGCTGCTGTCATTCCTGTGTTTGCTCGACATAAAAAAAAAAGTCAAAGCAAAAGCTGCAAGTTTCAGCAGCAAAAAAAAAAAAAAGAAGATGAAGTTCATGTTTCAGCAAAGTGGATCAGAAGCAAGGGAAAGAACATTTCCTTGTTGCAGAAAACAAGAGTGAAGGCAGCAGCCTGAGATTATGCAGCAGAGGGAAGAAGCTTACTCTCCTGTTGAGTTTGAAGTCAAATTATTCTCTTTGGAATGCTAGCTAGCTCAAAATCAGCAGCATATCATCATCAAGTCAAAGCAGAAGGAAGTAGCCAACAGAGCACTCCCCTGTTGATTTCAGATTTTTTTCGGATGGAGTGCTAGCTAGCAAAGTCAGCAGCATATCCGGACCACTTTGAAGATCCATCTGAAGCAGAAAAGCTGAAGATGAGAAAGTTCAGCCAGCTAGCCATATTGCAGCAGCATCCTTGTTTGAAGAAGTAGAGGGAAGACGCCCAAAAGGGCTCCCCGGTTGAGTTTGAAGTAATTTTTTGGAATGCCAGTTAGCTCAAAAAACAGCAGCATATCCTCATATACTTGGAGAAGCAGAGGGTAGTAGTCAAACAGTACTCTCCCCTGCTGACTTCAAGATTTGTTTCTTGGAAGGAATGTTAGCTAGCAACAAAGCTGCAACATACCCTACCCACATTGAAAACCTAGGTAAAGCTTTACAGAAGATGTTTGGGAAGTTAGCTAGCAAGATGCAGCAGCTTCACCATTTGAAGTTTGAAGGGAAGTTAGCTAGCCAACAGTGTGGCAACATTCTCAAGTCAAAACTGTTTTCTCTCCAAGCTTGGTGTGCACATTCTGTGCTCACCCGCTTGCGAGGGGTATCAGGAGATATTTCAAGTTATCGTCAAGACTCAAACCGGCGACCATGAATGTCAAAGTGGATCGACAAGGTTTAGAGGAAATCATCATCAGCAAGTTTAGTTTAATGTCAATGTGTGTTTAGACTTTAGTTTGAGTTAATGTTTTACCTTTGTAGTCTCCAAATGATAGCTTGCACATGTTGTCTTGTAGTGCAAAGCTTTTGCCTATTTAAACCCAAAGATAAATGAGAAACACCCAAGACTTCTAAGGTTTCATTTTCCCCAACTCATCTTTGTTGTTAGTGGTCGTGAACCGCATCTACGATCTCCAGCTCGACTGCACATTGGACGGTCATGGCGTTGACGTAGCTAAAGCAGCGGTCCCAAACCCGGGGCTGGGCTTCGAGAAGCGACATCGCAGTGGTTGCATCCATTCCCAAAATCGATCTCTCTCTAACTAGCTTACTGATCTATTTATTGTGTACTTATAGAGGCGGACATAGAGAAACAAAGCATTTTGGAGAGGTGTATTTCAAATGTAAAGTATTTGAAACACATGTAATTCAAATTGGTTGTTTGAATACTTATTTGTAATTTGTTTGTATTTTAAATTTTATAATTTTTTATTTTAATTTTGAATTTTTCTTGTCACTTACTACAATTTTGCTAAATTACTGTTTGGTATCTAAATTTATATTTTCTTATAATTTAGTACCTATAATTTTAAAATTTTACAAAAGTAACCTAATTTTTTATTGAAAAATTACATTTCGGTACCTTTATATGTTCGGTCTCACACTATAATACCTAAAATTTAACAAATTCGTCCAATCCTTTTTTAGGAGGTAGTTCAAATCACTAGTTGTTGAAATGTATTTGAAGTTGAGAAGTAATACACTAAACATGTATTTGGAAATCACCTCATGAATTTGGCACAAATCCAAATAACAAATGTAATTAATATCCAAATACATAATTTGATATTTAGAAATGAAAATCACAAATACCAAATCCAAATCGCTCTGTCCAAGCACACCCTAATATATTAGAACATGCTTTAGATGGCATGGATTCATTCCATAATTATTCACAATATTATTTTTGAAGGGAACTCGATTCATATGAAGTCCCAGTCAACACCAACGTAATCTTGTGTGTATGGTGTTTCTTTTCTTCTTGTTTTTTTGGTTCTTTTTTTTACCGTTTTTGTTATTGAAATTGTTAATGTTTCTTTCCTTTTATGTGTTGAATTGGTAGTACACGAATTTGGATAATGCCTTACACATAATTAAGTGCATCTGACATGAATTCATCCAAATAAGAAAGATTGTTGATGTAACCCAAACTTTTATTGATACGAAAACAGAGAAAAGATGAAAAGGAAAAAGGATTTGAACAACAGTCGAGGGAAGAAAGGAAGCACACATCACACACATAAAGTTCCAAAAGCACACAACAACAACAATGAACAACAACTAAAGAGAAGAGACCAACATATTTCTTCAAAGAGGCACGGGATTGATGAACAACGAAGCAAGGTGATCCTTCAGAAGGTGGGAGTTGGTGTAGCGATCATCAGCGTCGTAAAACAAATTGACGGAACGTGTCAAGTGGAGGAAGCGGTCGAGGAGAACTACCGGCAACGGAGTTGGCCTCTGATACACTTCGGCAATATCTTTCCAATTGTTAGAAATCATCTTCCATAAACATTCAACCGCTTCTTCCTCCGACACCCCATACTCCTTCATGTAACATTCGACAGAGGAAGGGGCATGACTCCTCTCTTGTTCAAACTGCGCAACAACACCAACAACAAAACCACAATATAACTCTGAAATGCACTTAATTACTCCCCCGTGTTATTTCATAAAATAACACAATACTAATTATCAATGATCATCATGTACCTTGTGAGACAAAATGTCATTTTGAAGCCTAACAATGACAGAGCCGGCTCTCATCATTTTAGAGTCCATAGCCAGCCATTCAAAAGCCTCCCTGTTGGCGATCTCTGCTCCCATACCAATGAAAGCGCATGCGGTGACTATGGCCATTCCGCTGGTGACAAATCCTTCTGTCATATACTCTTCCAGCGTCGGAACTCGGCCTTCAGTGCGCCACCGAACCTCACCCAGGTAGGCTCGGGAAAATTTCTTGAGCTACAATATATATTATGTATAACCAATACCAAAATTTAGCGACAATAATCTTTCTTTTGGTTCACTTGGAAAGAACAAGCACAACCTTACATGTCTATCATATATAATATACAACATGAATTTGCAACAAATAGATTATTACCTCTTCCCTATTGTAATCCATAGCAAAAGTGGGTCCTATTTTTTCGATTTCCCTCTCGATTTCATCGTACAGAATAAAGAGGACATCGTAAATGTTTTTCATCCTGTCAGGTAGTCCTTGAAGAGCGCAAACATCCATCCTGAAAGAAATATGCACATATAGATATGCATTTACACAAATCAATTATTAAGAGAAAAAGCTCCATATATCTAATTGATACATCTATAGAGATTTCTATGGTATATATATAAGGATATCGCATATGTTAATTATTAAAAAAAAAAACTTTATCTATCTAAACATTGAATTAACTAGAGAGTTTATGGAATGATGATATATGCTAAACCATAATAACTAAGTAAAACATACATCTTAATTTTATAAATCATATACTCTAAGATCAATTTCATTAGAAACAATAACCGGGGCCTGTGATTCGCCGAAATACATCCAACATACTAGAGGCATCATTTTAGGATTTAGCTTTTAGTGTTTAGAAAATCAGGATCTAAAGTTTACTCATTAAGGATTAGGGTATCATGTCACAAAATCTGGTTAATTCAAAGTGTAGATATATCCTAATTAGCACGATAGAAGCAAACTATATGCAGGTATAAGATATTGCGGTAAGAACCTTTCAATAGCTTCGGTTAGGGTTCGAGCCTCTTCATATGTAGCCAAGTTATCGTAAGTGTCGTCTAGGATTGACAACACTGCCAAGATCTTGGTGGCTATAATTCTTGCAAACCGATATTTGGGCTCAAAGTACATACAAATGAGCCAATAATAGCACTCCACAAGTCTGTCTCTTGCATACGGAAAATTGCTCGGCACGTCAAGACAATTCCACCATCTGTATGAATATCACAAAATTTAGACAAAGCAATTCAGGTGATCAAATAAATAAATTGTCCACATTAGAACTCACTCAGAGAGTTCGTAGAGCTCCTCTTGATGGATCTTTTGGACCATGTTGAAGTCCAACTTTGCAAACTTGAGAAGCTTTTGATTCTGGACAGAGTCCTCAAAGTAGAAATTATCTATGGAGTGCCTAGCAAGTGACCTTGGGACACATTTCCAAGCGGGAATTCGTAGGGCAAAGTCGATTTGCTTATGGGATGAAGGGTTGATCTTATCGTGTTGAAGCATTGATTTAAGGGTCTTCGTCGTAAAATCTAGGGCTTCATCTAGTTTTTCTTCTCCATTAAATGCAATATGTGCTGCCTCATACAAACTCAATAGCCCTTGCTCATCTCTCACCAACCATTCCTTGAACTTTCCTTCACTGTTTTTCAACTTTCCAAACCCATCTGCACACATATATATACACACAAGAGAGGCGTTTACTATATAGTTCTCAACTAAATATATCTAACTTCTGACTATATATGCGCGCGCACACACATGTACCTTGAGAAACACGAAATCCTTGTTGTCTGAGAAGTCGAAATCGAAGAGCCTTATGGTAGAGATCGGTACCTTCCTCATCAATATTAATGAATGTTGAGTCCTCTCCCAACTCATGCACTTTTTCAAGTGCTTCTTCGATCTCTGTTTCAAAGTGATATCCAATGCCTAACCGTTGAATTGCATCTATCACACGCAACTTGTCGGCAATCATTGCCTCATCATTTCCGCTTTCTGCTTCATATTTCACCATCTTCCTCACCTCTTCCTTAAGAACTTCATATTTGGGGTGTTTTTGTTTTGCCTAAAAATTGTGGATTTAGAAGTTGAAACGAATAAAAAAAATCTAAAACTTCTATTCATGATAAATCCTCATATATGGTACGAATGCATCATTATAAATAACCTGGAGGGACAGATCAACTTTGTCGAGGAAGCCATGGCCCCAGACTGTGCTAGGGAAGGTTGCCGGCGAGACCCGATCCACTACGCCGCCGGTTGCCTTTCTAGCTGCCGCTTTAACTGCAACAGCTGAGGGATCAAGTGATAGTGGAGAAGAGGAAGACGACATAATAATAGCAATATGCATGGCTAGCTGTAGTTTCGATATAATTAAGTTGCTCAATGTGATATGGCAAATTAAGGTTCTGCTGGTGATCAATTCCTCACGGCTATAAATAGGTGGGATTGTCAATTCTAATAACCAAATTAACCAAGTTGAAGGTGCTGATTTTTTTTTTTTTTTTGGGTAGAGTTGCAGGTGCTGTCGGTGCTGATATTTAACAGCGCGAATCTTAGCATCTTTCGACTTACATTGCTTGTTTTTTCATGCGCTGGAATTATAAAGAAATCATTAAATTGTCCAAATTTCGAGAAAATTGCCTGTTTTGGTCTGGCGGATTGTTAATGACTCATTGACTATGACTAACGTAATCCATGTGTGCCCAAATTGGGAAAAGGGAACTTCGGTAGACGTAATCCATTACCATTTCTTATATTATATCATCTAGGTAATCGTCACATTTGTTACTTAAATTAATAAATCATGTCATGTTTAGTCACTAGAAAAAATTAGTATCAATTTTGGTCACTTGAATTACTGAAACATGACACATTTAGTCACTCTCTCGTTAGTTTTCACCCTACTCCGTTAATGGAGTTGGACGGAGACTAACAGAGAGTGACTAAATGTGACATGTTTCAGTAATTCGAGTGACATTCATAAAAAAAAAAAAGTAATTCGAGTGACTGGAATTGGACGAAGTCTGATGGGAGATTGACTAAATGTAACTTGTTTTAGTAATTCGAGTGATCAAAATTAATATTTTTTCTGGTAAGAAGACAGATGCTAAAGATTCTCAACTCATATATATTAATTAACCGAGATAGGGAAATTCCCATAACATCGTAATCAAGCCATTTACAAAGATCATGACTACCCACATCAACATGATGTGTTCCAAAAGCAAGACTGTGGCCAAAATTAGCAAGAAAATCAGCAACCTGATTTCCTTCTCCATATTAATTTTTTCTAGTGATTAAATATAACACGATTTGATCAATTGTGGCATTTACCCATTATATTATTATCCGATCAGTTCTATATATTGGGTTGGTCATGGTTGTTAGTGGATGTAATATTTCTTGGCCCATGTATCTTAGCCTAGCCCATGAAATCCATAGAGCTAGACCCGGGTAGACAGTTGTTAGTCTAGCTTAGGGTTCGGCAAGTCAGGTAGATGCATCTAGGTACGCTAGCAGCAGCCGTGAAGAATGTTATGTCTGGCAGGAGAATGACGAGAACAACGTAACTACTACTTGTTGGACTGTGGTAGTATGCAAATGCTTTCTGTTCTCCACGCTTACCAAACACTGCTTGTTCTATCTCATGATGAAGTTAGTGGAAAGTTTGATGTCTATATATATGCTGGCCAAGAAGTTATATGGTTGGGTTGGTTTGATTTTGGTTATACATTGATGGATTGTTAGCAATGCATGTATAATAATATATATGTAGATAAAAAAATTGATGTATTGTATTATACATATTTTGGTTTATATGATAGTTATTGTAGTATTTAAATAAGATATAATACTTTTTGGGTGAAATGTCACTGTCACCCTTTGTTTTTAATATAAAAAAGCAAAATACATCAAAAGGTAAGGAAATAGTTGGAAGAAGGAAAAAACTCCAACGATCTCAAACAAACAATCTCATTAAAAATTTGAGATTTAAGTAATACTCATTTTGAGTAATAATTTGCGTTATATCAGGCAAAGAATGCATGGATTGATTGTGCAGAAAATCCAAAAAAATGATGCAGTATGAACAATACATGCACGGTATGTAACTATCTCAATCAAATTATCATAAAAACCAAACTACGACGAAAAGTTAGTGGAAAGTTTGATGTTATATGCTGGCCAAATAGATGATTCAAATAAATATAGGTTTATTTCTGATGTGTTTGTTTATTGTTTATTTCTGATGTGTTTGTTTATATATTTTCTGTTTCTGATCAGTACACTACAAAAAAAAAAAAGTCTATGATAAGGGTTATTTTCGCCTATAACAAGGGTTTTATGAACCCTTGGACCAACCCTTGGCAGTTGGCAATGCTACCCTTGCTACACATAGCAAGAGTTTTAAGTGACCCTTGGTGAAAGTCACATGCAGGGGTTGTACCAAGGCTTTTGTTTACACTAAAAAAATAATCGTGTACCGCTTTGATTATTTACAAGACATTAACTGTCTTTATAAGGCCAGATCAACAATAACAATTAATGTTATTTAAACTGAGCCTACGATACTAGATTTTTAAACCCAAACGATTAGGCCTGACATGACGCGTGAGAATAAACTAAGTCTGGTGCCTCATCGCGACAAGCCTCCTCGCGTCAAGCCTCCTCGCGTCAAGTTGGTAGACCGCCTTGTCGCGACAAACCGCGTTGTCTAAACCACATCGCGAGTCTACAAGATAAGTGGAGAGAAGGTCACAAAATAAACGAAGTTCGAGCGCCAAGCCTCCTCGCGCCAGGCCACTTCGCGAGTCCGCCAAGCCTTTACTAAGTCTAAGTGTCAAGTCTCCTCGCGTAAAGTTTGGTAGACCGCCTCGTCGCGACAAGCCTCGTCGCGTCAAGTTTGGTAAACCACCTCGTAGAATTGTCATCATGTCTGACAAACCGCCTCGTCGCGAGATCTGGAATAGCCATGGTAAAGGAAAGGGCAAGTAACAAGACGTCAGTTCCAAAATTCTCACCAGACAATACAATGTCAAATTTTATCCCTTTATCCTTTCCTCTGCAATTTTAGCCGTAGTCGTAGATTTGGAGCTCTCTCAGAACCTCCATAGGAGTAGGAGTAACTTAATGTAGATCTGTCTCGAGAGTCGTGTAAACATTGATCTCCCTCGTTCGAACTGTGTTTGAAAAGGTGTGAACTGTGTTAAATTAATCGTTGTCCAAAGAAGTCAAGGTGCAATCAATATCAATTCAACGCAAGTTTTCTCGCCGGAGAACAGGTTTCGAACCCTTGCTATACGTCACTAATACTGAAAGGGATCCTTGACAGTTGACACATTACTTACGTGTAGCAAGGGTTGAAACCCATGCTACTTCGAGAAATTTTTCAGTGATCCCGGATCACCACATCAGGCATCCCATGTGGTGCTCCCCACCATTAAAAAAGCGACACGTGGAAAACTAGCCGCTTATAGTGTGAAGTAAATAGGTAGTTAATATTTTTTAATTTCTAGGGAAAATCCCTTCTCTTTCCTCGTAAATAGCTTCCCTCTTGCCCCACTAACACTCTATTACCTAATTAGAAGGAGAAAAAACTAAATAACAATTACTCACAGTCAAAGCAAACCATCGGCCGGGCTAATTAAGAAGAACTGCGAATGTTTTCATTGAAAGCTACTCCGAGACATGGAATGGAACTACTATTTCCAGCTTGACTTCTATTGTTAGGTCTTTAACCATTTAAGTTGGTCTGTACAAGTTTAATTTGATTGTCGAATATCATGAAAAAACCCCAAAGTACGATGTTGCTGCTGTTAAAAAACTGCAGATTCTGCCCCTAAAAATGCTGTAATTTACTCATCCGATTGTCAAATGTGCTTCAATTTACCATCTGTCGCATTCAAATTGGAAAGTGGCAAGTTCATACTGACTATAAGCGTACTTCATTTTCACTGCACAAGTGCACATATCCCTCATGGTCTCTACTAGCATCAGACAAAGATCCCTAATGAAAACATGCATATATATGGGTACTGCCTCCACCTAAAATTTATTATATAGCCATTCGATTTTGAGCTTAGAAATATCATTATTCAATTGAATCGTTGCATTACATTTGAAATTGAAAATATAACCATTAAACAGCCACCAAAACAATTCTTCCAAATTATAACACAAGCCCAAATTACCTTATCCCATCCCACTAGCACAAATTAGAACTAAATCGATAATGCATGTCGATAATTACATGCGTACAACCACCCAAGTATGCATCAATGGAGGAAAATGGTATGAAGTGATCAACCGAAAGACGAAGGAGAACATACACCAAGCGGACTGCCGCATAAGTCGCGCACTAACTCACAGTCCTCATCTGGTTGAAATTTCATTGCTTCATTTGGGGAATTTTTTTTAAAAAAAACTGGGGAATGTGTTAGAAAAGAAGAGATAGAGAATGGAGAACAGAGATGGGAAAATTGACAGAGGAAGTGAGAAATGAAAGGGAAGAAGAAAGCTGAAAGAAAAATTAAAAGAGAGAGAATAAAATAATAGAAAATAAGGAAAATGTACAATTACTTAACTATAATAGGGAAATTAATGAGTCAAACTTCAAAGTACTGCCGTTCACAGGGCTTTATATGAGCCGAGTCGAGTCGAGTTTTACCCCAGCTTGAGCTCGGCTCGTTAATAAACGAGTCGAGCTCGAGCTCAGCTCGTTTATTAACGAGTCGAGCTCGAGCTCAGCTCGTTTATTAAAATCTTAACTTTTATTTGGTACTTCATTTTGTATATCATGATACATATAATTTATTTTGTTAGTTAATATCATCTTATACTTTATACTTTGTTGGTATCATATATCGTTTAGTTAATAAATTTTAACTACTCCAAATCATGTTATTTCATTGCATCGAAGCAATCTATGATGCATAATTTCTTTTTAAAGTAGAAAATAAGATATATTTGCTCACATACTCAACGTGCAAAACTTTATATATGATGAGATATATAAATTAACAACCATATGAATTAAAATCATAAGATATAGATTGATTCGTCCATAAGTTGGTAATCGAGTTGGCTCTCTAGCCACATGTTAAGACATATCATGAGCTCTAAACGAGCCAGCTCACGAGTTTAGCTCAATAAGCCACCGAGTCGAGCTAGCTTGCGAGCTTCACGAGCTGAACAAAGGTGAGCTTGTGTTCGGCTCATTTATTAACGAGCCGAGTTTCGAACGAGCTTTTCTCGAGTCGAACGCCGAGCTGCTCGCGAGCACCTTTTTAAATGGTGGCCGAGCACCTTATTTGATATATATATATATATATATATATATATATATATATATATATATATGGCAAAGGCTAGCGTACATCTGCCGTACGCTGTACACCTGTGTTCACATCTATAAATTATTTTTTGTAATTAAATTAGTATTAGTAAATTATAATTACAAGTATAATAATTAATTAAATATTCCATACACTTTAGTCCCATAACTTCTTACTGTTTGTTACATTTATATCAAAATCATTTACGTATATATATTAGTATATATATTAACATATTCATCGGATTTGATTTCCTTTCTTGTCCAACATAATCATCCAAAGTAGAAACTTACCTGAACTGTGTCTTAAATGACACCATATTGTTCAAAAGTTATATCGAAAGAGCAGCCCCTGTTCTATATCAAGATTTTCATTGCTTCAAGGCACTATTGATCTCAACTGTGTTTTGTTCGGATTTTAGGGTTCTTTACTTGAGCTGGGTATTAAAGTTTTCATCATGTTCATGTACAAAGGGACAACCTCTTCCTAAACATCTTGCTTCAAATACTCTCTGACTTGCTCCTTAAAGTTTTTGCACATTAGTATTTTCCACTAGGTTGATCGATGAATCGAGAATTGCGAACGGCTTGAACGCACATGATAGTGGAATTGGAGAGATGAGAAAGCATAGCTATTACAGTGAATTTGGGGTTTAATTTGGGAAGGGGTGAGATGGAAACTTGGGATCATAAAGAAGATGATGGCGGGTCGATCAGAATAGGTGGAGATAAAAGACCGGAAGATCGAGAAGGACAAAGGAGAATTGAAGACTAAAACCAGTCTTTCACTTTTAATAAAATTGATGGACGGTAGAAATTGATAGGGACTAAAACGAACAAACAATTAATTGATGGATATATGATTGTAATTATCAATATAATTAATTTAAAGTTAATTAATAATTAATTTATAGGTGTGAACAAAGGTGGATAGCGTACGTCAGGTGTATGTTAGCCTGAACTATATATATATATATATATATATATTCCTCGGCGTCTGGCTCTATAAGTAGTAAGTACACAGTGAATAAATAGCTCAGTAAGAAACTAGCTACCGCAAATTAAAAATTAAGCTAGCTAGAGAGATCTCGATTCGATGGAAATGGATGCAACCACTGCGATCGAGCTCCTCGAAGCCCAGCCACGGGTTTGGGATCACTGCTTCAGCTACGTCAACGCAATGACCGTCCAATGCGCAGTCGAGCTGGAGATCGCGGATGCGGTTCACGGCCACGGCAAGCCTATCTCCTTGGGCGAGCTGGCCGCGGCCCTCGAAATCTCTCCGGCGAAAGCTCCGTTCCTCTCGCGCCTCATGCGCATGCTCGTCCACATGGCCTACTTCGTAGAAGAAGAAGAAGAAGGCGGCGGCTACTGGGTGGCGCCGCTCGGTCGGTTCCTGTTGAAGGACAGCCCATTCAACGCCAGGTCGTTCGTCACGTGCATGAACCATCCTAACCTCGTGGATCCCTGGCGCCACATGAGCGCTTGGTTTCGAGCCTCCGAAAACGGCGTCGTCGAGCCGCAGCCGCCGCCGCCTCCGCCTCCTTCCGCTCTAGCTCACGGCGGCAAGAAGCTCTACGAGGTGTGCTCGTCGGACCCGCCGTTCGGCAAGATGTTTGCCGAGGCGATGGGGGGCGACAGCTGGCTGTTCAGTAGGGCTTTGGTGGCCAAGTGCAAGGAGGCATTCGAAGGCTTGAGCTCGCTGGTGGACGTCGGCGGGAGCACCGGAACCACGGCTAAGGTCATCGCCGAGGCCTTCCCGGGGATTCATTGCACCGTGTTCGATCTCCCGCACGTGGTCGCCGCGGCAGAAGAAACCCATCGGAGTAGTAATCCGATCAGCTACGTGGCCGGCGACATGCTCACTGACGACGATATTCCACAAGCTGATGCACTGCTCTTCAAGGTACGTACACTACTGTTATTACGACTTACGATCCATCCTAATAATAAATTAGAAATGTTTGCTCGTCTACTTTTAGTATTTTTTGATTAATTAATTAGTCGGTATTTTTATTATTATTATTTGGGATATTAGTGCTGTTTATTGTTTTAATTAGCAGGATTTGGTTATTGTTTATTTGTAGGAGAATTAAGTTTGGTATTTTGGGTAGGAAAAGGAGAGTTGGGGCCGAACCACGGTGTAGTAAGTACAAAGGATTTGAGAGTTTCTATGCCTATAAATGAGAAATTTTACAATACTATATAGTATTGATGCTATAGGTTTTTTTCTTTATGGTACAACTTGAAATTGTACCTTTAACGTTATGGTACAATTTTAGATTATACCTATACTGTTTGTACAAATTCTTTTGTGGTACAACTTGAACTTGTACATTTATGTGATGGTACAACTTGTACATTTATGTGATGGTCGGCCAAACTGAAAAAATGGTTGCTGAAACCTTTCAGCGACCATAAATGAGGGTCGCCAACATGGTCGGCAATAGTACGTCGGCATAAGTCCAAGGCGACCCTTTTTTTATATAGTCGCCAAAAATCTACTTTAGGCGACTATAAATTATGGTTGGTGAAAATCCACTTAAGCGACTATTATTATGGTTGGAAATGCTAGTTTTCAGCGACTATCCAAAAATGGTTGGTGAAAGGCTAGAATTTCAGCCACCATATCTATGGTCGCTACAAGGCAGCATTTCAAGCAACAATCTCATTTATAGTTGTCAAATGGGGATTTGAGCGACCATTTGAGAGGGTCGCCAAAAAGTAAGAACTAGGTTGGTATTAAGCAAACCCTTCATTATGGTAGCCAAAAGGCATATTTAATTATTTATGGGACTAATATATTTGTAGCTCATCACTTCTTAATGTGTACATTCAATACTAATATATTGTAATAAGCTGCTTTCCAACAAAAGATATTATACTTGATATTAACAAAAGAGTAATTTACATAACAAGGAAAAGTGAATAGAAGTGTATTTCATACATATTTACATCCAAAATGAGACTGTTATTGTCCCTAGTAGGGGAACATTAGACAAAATGGGATTGTCAATCTCAATCCTTTAGACTTTATCCTATTCTCTACAACTAATCTCCAAAATCCAACATCAATAAAATTTATTCTATTATCTTCGACTAATCTTCTTGCCAAATCAAACATCAGTAGTCCATTCTAGCCATTGCAACTAATCTCCTTGTCAAAATCCTGCATACACGCCTGCTGTAAGTTAGCAACAAAAAAATATGGGAAAACCAACACAAACTAACTACTATCAAAACCACAAGAAACCTGCTGCATACACGAGCAAAAATTTGCAGAATCATATAGGTCATTAACAAGACTAAAATTGCAGAATCATATAGGTAATGAACAAGACTAAAACTGAAATCCAAGCAGAACAATATCGGTAGGCAAAATAACATAAGAAACATGCAGAAACCAGTTTCAAGACATGCAAAAACCTGTTGTAAAACGAATAAAGAACCCCTTATAAACTTGCTGCCAAAATCTTGGAAAAGCCATCACAGCCTACTGGGAACCCGACATGAAACTTGCTACATATAGAAGCAAAACCAGAAGCAAATATACTACAAAATATGGAGAACCATGTAAGGAAAGACAGTCAGAGGCCTGAACATAATCAAAATCCTGACCTAAACTTAAGACCTGAAGAGATTAAACAAAGACAGTCAGAGAGATTAAAGAAAGACAAAGTATGGGATAAGAAATAATGGACAAATCAAGATAGATATAAACGTCACCAACTTATACTTTGTAAGGAAGCCAATAATCACTAAATAAATTAAAACCAGTGATTAGGTTAGACATAACACAAATAAGAAACTATTTCTTCCTCTTAGAGAGGCCATCCCTAAAGTGGATGGGTTTCATAAAAGAATCAATGGGAGTGCACTTATAGGGTTACAGTTCTCAAATTTCAATAGTTTAGTGCTAAACTAATTACTTAAATTCAATAATTTAAACAAATTAACACATATGTGATCTATTGCCGTGTATAGACCAAATCTCCTTACCTTTTTTCTTCTGAAGAGCAGCACCGAATCTGAGAAGAGAGTCTTGTCTTCGATCAGTTAACTAAGTGAGAAAGCCCTCTAATAGGAAGGATAAACCTTCGCTCCTCCTCCTTCAATCGACGAGAAACACTGCGGCACTATGCTAGCTAATGTTTGATAGAGAACTCAACCGCCTTTTGGTTTCAGATGAATCCAGAGCTGGAGCTGATTGTGCTCAAGAAGAAGGGAAATAATAGATCTGCGGTCGGAGAGATGTTTGTGGCGAGGATGAATCGGAAGCTTTTCACCGCAATCTCGAGTCAGGGGAAGCGAACTCCCTTTTCTCGTCGCACCATCGTCGTCTCACCTTGTCAGTCCCTGCTGCTTCTCTGCGGTCACCCTCTCGCCAAATAATCGTCTCGGCCCGACGTTTCTTTGGAGACCGCCAGATCTGGGGAGGTCTGGGCGTGGAGGGAGACACTGCCGCCTCAGCTGCCTGTAGTGAGTAGAGAACCGGGGAAGAAGATGGGAAATTAAGGATTTGAATCTGAAAGTGAAATGGCCAAAACGATGATCGATTGTAATTATTTCAAAACACCCCCCACCCCCCAAAATAAAACGACAGCGTTTGGCATTTGGGCCGAGGCTACACCAACCATTTTGTATATGGTTGCTTAAGTACAGAGTATAACCAACCATATTCTAAATGGTTGATGCATTTTTTGCTATCGACAACCATTTAGAGTTAAGTAATCGTTGCACAAAGATTGAGTATTACCAACCATTTTGTCAAGGTTGCTACAGTTTTTGTTTATCAACAACTCTTAGACTTTTAGTTGCTTAAGTACAGAGTATAACCAACTATTTCACAAATGGTTGTCGAAGTCTTTGTTTATTAGCAAGCATGTACGTCGTGGTTGCTTAAGTATAGGGTATCACCAACCATTTTACAAATAGTTGTCGAAGTCTTCATTTATCAGCGACTATGTACATCATGGTTGTTTAAGGGTAGGGTACCTCCAACCATTTCACAAATGGTTGTCGAAAATTTTATTTATCAACAACCATGTACAAAATGGTTGCTTAAGGATATGGTATCAACAACTATTTCAGAAATGGTCGTCAAAGTTTTTATTTATCAGCAACCATTTACATTATGGTTGCTTAAGGGTATGGTATCACCAACCATTTTGCGTATGGTTGTTGAAATTTAGATTATGGGCAACCATTTTAGTACTGGTTGCACTAGAGTTTTGTATCAGCTACCATTTTTTGAATGGTTGGAAAAAACTGGTTATAAGCAACCATTTTTGTATGGTCGCCAAGAAAATGGTAGCTGAAGGTCTTTTTTCTTGTAGTGATTCTTTTGTGGTACAATCTAAACTTATACATTTCATGTTATAGTACAACTTTAAGTTGTACATTAAAACACCGATACTATATATATAGTAGAAATGCTCGCCTATAAATATGTACTTTGTCTTTCGTTTAGTAATAAGAAAAGATTGGAACTAAAACATATTTTTTCCCCTTTGGCGTCAAGGGGGTCCTTAATTGGCCCCATCTTGGCTCCAGCATACGACAACAAAAGATAATATTATGATGGTGTTGTGGGAAGATAGAATTCAAAT
Source organism: Linum tenue (assembly GCA_946122785.1). Classification (NCBI taxonomy): domain Eukaryota; kingdom Viridiplantae; phylum Streptophyta; class Magnoliopsida; order Malpighiales; family Linaceae; genus Linum; species Linum tenue. Next base: position 4,195,593 of record CAMGYJ010000002.1, on the reverse strand, counting down.
CTGAATATTTTCTTATTATCAAGAAGAAGCGTATGTATCAATAAATTATATTTAGTTTACTGAACTACATGTTACTTATATTCATGTACATTTTACTATATTTTGTTTTGTAAACAGTAAACTTAGTACCAATCAATAGAAGTCTTAGAAAGAAAAAGAAAAAAAAACATTTTTCACTAAGTACTTGCATTATCGTGATCGTCATTATTTTGGGTGAGCAGTGGGTGTTAATTGACTGGCCGGATGAACGTTGCCTGCAAGTTCTGAAGCAGTGCAAGAAAGCGTTGACCAAGAACGGCGGGAAGGGGAAGGTGATGATCGCCGACCACGTGCTGGGGCATGAGAGTTTCAACGACAGCAGCTCCTTGGTGTTCGATCTCGTAAACATGGCATGTCTCGAAGGTCATTTTAGGACGGAGGAACAGTGGTCGAAGCTCTTCTCCGATGCTGGCTTCACCAACTACACCATCATTCCGGTGGGTGGCCTGCGAGTCCTCATCCAAGTCTATCCTTAATCGATCTTACGTATTAAGTATGCGTACTCATACTGATGTACGTACGTGTGATCAATTTTAATTAATGACTTATGTTTCTCGTTTCGAATAAGGTTATCAATCACACGTGGTTGTTTAGATCTGTGGTCGCGTGCGAGATCCGCAGCTCTCGGGATGGTGATAATAACAATAATAGTCACATGGGTGTTGATTAATGTTATAATTATTTATTACCTGTTATGGGACAATCCAAGTACCACATCGGTTGTACAAGGAAAGGAATCCTTGTATATAAGTGTCCACCAAGCTCATTAGTACGAGGCCTTTTAGGGAGGAAACCCAAGAGTAAAACCGTGCGGGCTTGGCCCAAAGCGGACAATATCGTACTAATGGAGCACCCCGGTTATGACAAGTGGTATCAGAGCCTGGTTCGGCGGATCCGGGGCGGTGGACGTCAGTTTGGTGGACCCTCATTCGGTGGCCTCGGGATTTGTGATTCGCGTCTGTTTGGTGGGATCCACGAGAGATCCACGTTTGGGCTTTGGCGGATCAAAGAGAGTTCCGCATTTGGGAAGCAGATCAAAGAGAGTTCTGCGTCTGGTAAAGTCCTTGTACCGAGAAACCCATCGATACAAGGCGTTTGGCGGATCAAGATAATGGCTGAGGTGAGGACACGAAGTTCGTGGTCCTTGGCTTGAGGGGAGGATTGTTATGATACAATCCAAGTACCACATCGGTAATACAAGGGAAGGAACCCTTGTATATTAGTGTCCACCAAGCTCATTAGTACGAGGCCTTTTGGGGAGGATACCCAAGAGTAAAACCGTGCGGGCTTGGCCCAAAGCGGACAATATCGTACTAATGGGCTACCCAGTTATGACAAGTGGTATCAGAGCCTGGTTCGGCGGATCCGGGGCGGTGGACGTCAGTTTGGTGGACCCTCATTCGGTGGCCTCGGGATTTGCGATTCGCGTCTGTTTGGTGGATCCACGAGAGATCCACGTTTGGGCTTTGGCGGATCAAAGAGAGTTCCGCATTTGGGAAGCAGATCAAAGAGAGTTCTGCGTCTGGTAAAGTCCTTGTACCGAGAATCCCATCGATACAAGGCGTCTGGCGGATCAAGATAATCGTTGAGGAGAGGACACGAAGTTCGTGGTCCTTGGCTTGAGGGGAGGATTGTTATGGGACAATCCAAGTACCACATCGGTTGTACAAGGAAAGGAATCCTTGTATATAAGTGTCCACCAAGCTCATTAGTACGAGGCCTTTTGGGGAGGAAACCCAAGAGTAAAACCGTGCGGGCTTGGCCCAAAGCGGACAATATCGTACTAATGGAGCACCCCGGTTATGACATTACCCAACCCAACCCAACATAAGATAAGATTAGTATTGTATTGTATTAGTCTTTGGGCAAGGGTGGTCCGAGGAAAGTACTTAAGGCGCACGGAAGGGGGATGGAAGCAGAGAGAGTGGTAGATTATCTAACCTATGGCGAGGGGTATTGTGCATCCTACATTATATTCTAGAGGGAGTGATGTGGAACATCCAGAGTGGCATGCAGACTATGTTCTGGACGGATAGATGGTTGTTTGATGGGCCGCCCTTAGTGGAATTTGCGGCCAGTCTCCCGAGCGAAGCAAAGCGGCTGACTGTGGCCGAGATGACCTTGAATGGGCACTGGAACATGGACTTTGTACGTGCCTTTCTTCCTGAAGAGATAGCTCTACAAGTGCAGCTCCATCCAACCCCACAAATTGCAGGAGACGATATCACAGTGTGGCACCTTTCAAATTCAGGGCGCTTTACGCTCCATACAGCTTATGATCTTGTTCGTGGGGGAGATGATGACCCACACCATCACCCGAAGTGGAGGAGTATCTGGCGCATTGAAGGACCACAACGCACTCGTACCTTTTTGCTGGTTAGTACTGCACCAAAAACTCCTTACTAATGCATAACGTTATCGTCGTCACTTGGCTTCCTCGGACAGCTGTCCAATCTGCGGGGGTGAGACGGAGACAGTGATACACGTTATAAGGGAATGCCCTTATGCTCGGCTTGTGTGGTCGGTATTCCTTGAGGGTGAAGCCGACGCAGTATTTAATGAAGGGGATGTAAATAAGTGGGTTATGCATTACTTAGGCGGCAGGAGCGGTGTGGTTGAAGCCCCCATGTTTGCTATACTTTGTTGGCAGTTCTGGAAGAATAGGAATGCTTGGGTATTTGAAAAGAAGCTAGCGCCAGCCATCCAACTTGCTTACCAAGTGCGACAGTTACATGGTCAGACTCTCTCAGCTTTCAACAAGGTGAGTACGGTAATGAGTAGTGGTGGGGGGAGTCGTAGTAGTATGATCAGCTGGGAACGACCTCCGACAGGCTGCTTAAACACGGATGGTTCCGTCATGTTAGCTCATAAAAGCACAGCTGCGGGAGGAGTTCTTAAGGGGTGTGATGGGAGATTCATCAAGGCGTTTGATGTCAATCTAGGTGGAGGTTCGATAACTCATGCAGAGTTGAGAGGTATAGCTCATGGACTGCGTATTGCCTGGGATGAGGGGCTCCGGAAAGTTTTACTACAGACTGACTCGACAACAGCAATCAGCCTGCTGAAAGATGAGGATTCCCACACAATCCCCATTACACCTTGATTGCTTCAATCCGCGCTGAAGGCAACTATGTTGCGGATTACTTGGCGTCTGTTGGCCATTCTTTACCTATAGGGGTTCATCTGTTTGATGTCCCGGGTCATGCCTTACGTTATTGGCTGTATTTTAACACTATTGGGGTCCAGCCCCCGCGAGTTATCGCTAATTAAAGGGTTAGAGCTCCCCTAGCACTCTGTTTCTTACAAATAAAAAAAATAATAAACTCTACATTGGGTCGTTTGCTTGTTGGATTTGAAAAATGAGGGTTTTGGTCAACAAAAATCTTGGGATTTATGTTGGATTTATTGGATTATGGATTTGAAGAGTCTAATGTTTGCATGATAGTTTGATGATGGATTTGTGATGGATTTGTTAAATAAATAACTAGCCATCAAGGATTTGCGAATCCCAAATCAATATGCGGGATTTACAAGTCCGTGGGGTCCACGGATTTGATTCCAAAATAAAGACCAAATCCGTGGACCCCACGGATTTAGCACCCTTCAACAAACAATGGACTTATGTTAAATCCATCAAGCTTGGGATTTGGGTACCAAATCCATGACCCAAATCCAACAAGCAAACGACCCCTTAGGTGTCGTTTGGAGAATATGAGTTTAAATCTATCGATTGTCAACAATCTAAAGATTCTAACTCTTTGGATTGTTGAAAATATATTTTAAAATTTTTATTGTTTGGTAACTGTGATTGTTAACATTCAATGAAAATAAAAATAAAAATTTTATATTAAATAACATGTTTATCCTTAATAGAAATTTAGAGTATAAATATATTTAATATGATAAATAAATAAAAGAAAGAGAAAAAGTAGGAGAAAAAAATCTCACAAATCAAGATATAGAATCTCTCTGATTATGAGAGAGTTGATATCTATAAATTTTAGAGATTTGAAATCTCTAAAGCTAAAATCCACAATACAAAAAGCAACAAAAAAACATAACTTTTTACAAAATATACGGATTCAATGAATCCACGCCCTAAATCTCGTTCTCCAAACGACCCCTAATGTATTACCATTAATAGTTGGTAGTAATAGGAATCATCGTATTCATTCCAACTCAACCGATAATCGAATCGAAAAAGACGACTTGTGATTAACTAGTAATTGATAATTTTTTAATGATTCGGCTATTGCTTAGTTAATTTTGCTTAATTAATGATTAACTAGTATAACAGCATCGTTTTAGATTGTGAGTGAGAGAAAAGTTAAAGTCTCAAGATTCAAGACGAACCAAAGTCGTCATTCCGTAATCGTCAAACCTCTCCAATTGCAAACAACACTTCATTCAAAATCCTAAATATGATTGCTTTGCTTTGCTTTGTTGATTTGGTTTGGTTTGTTGCTCCGATTTGTTGATTTTATCCACCTGAAAGTATGATTGTTGTGATATGGGATTTATGTTCATCCAAGGTTATTCTGCGTCTTTGTCGTTCTCGTTATTCTGCTTCAAATGTTCAGCTTCAAACCCTACCTCTTGCTCTTAGTCTCTCACTTGCGCAGCTGGCAGCCGCTGCTTTGCTGGTCTCACTCCAGCGCCTCCCGACGGAGACGACAAAGCACAGGGCGGCAGACGACGGAGCGACCACCGACGACCACAACTTCGGTCCCACCTCTCGCCAGAACCACCAAACGATCATCTTAATTTAGAGATAAACTCTTTCTGAAGAGATCATCTTGTAAAAATACGTAACGTATTTTCCTATGGTATCTAACGAATATGCATTTCTCATACTTGCATCCAAACTTAATCGATGTTAAACATTCAACATAAACGTCTCAAATTGAAATAATAACCCCTATATATAATCCCACGTTTCTCACTCCGTAACTTATATTGTGTCCTTCAAACCGTTTGAGATATGAGTTCGATTCACTGCAAGTATAGTTGCGTCTTAGACGTACCCCTAATTAAATGAGACACGTAGCAAAAATATCTCATTCATCGAACAATGTATTAAAAAACCTTTGATTACACGTCACTTGTTATACAATGGCATTCTAGTTTTGGACTGAGCTGCGAAGTGTCACATTCTTGCAAGTGACCAAAAAATAGTGTGTATGTACTCTCCATCTCCACTTAGATAAGGTTAAAGCGCAGCAATAAATAGTTTGTATGTACTGATAGATTGTGTTAAAATATAATAATATAAATTACCCTTATCCTATATTTTTCAAAGAAGAGATCTTATGTCAGTAGTCAGTACTAACCAGCCTACAGATCCATTTTCTTCGGTACCAAATTAATTAAGCACATGCAACCATTTTTACTACTGAAATCAAAGATCTGAAACATAAAATAACCAAAGTTCCAAACCCTTGCAAATCTCCCCCTACATAGCTTTTTCAACCACTCAACCATTAGTCAAAACTCATACTCCACTTCCGACTTCCTCATCAAATTGGATCCTCATCTTTCTGATATGCAAAATTTCTGGTATTTCCTCAAATTCTAGAATCCTCGCAGTAGTTGATGATTTAAATATAAAACTTTTTCTCTGGAGAGATCATCACCTAGTACTCTCTCCATTTCAAGTACCGATAAATTATGTTAATATATAATAAACCCTTATCCTATATTTTTCAAAGGAAAGATACCTTATCCTTATGTCAGTACTTGACCAGCTCCCCAATATTAATTATTCTTTGGTTTAATTACTTGTCCAGAACAGATATCATCACATGCAACCATTTTTATATTTATTAACCGCATCAGCATATGTTTAATTACTTGCTACGAAAACAAAATTCAAAGCTAGATCTGAAACAGAAAATATAAACAAATTAAATAGAGAGACGCGCTCACAACACAACCAATATAGCTAGCTAAGCTAGTAGTGGTGCGTGTTTTCATTACCCTTAGAAAAACCTTAAACCAAAAGATGATGATGATCTCTTGCTCTTCCTTCTTCGACATCCCTTTCCTCGCCACGCTGATTGCACTCATTCTTGCAGCCACCTTATTCATCATCCGAGACCATAGAAAGCTAACAAAAACGACCGCCGGTTCAAACTTGCCGCCGGGGCCATGGAAGCTCCCCATAATAGGCAACATCCACCAGATGGTCGGCGACCAACCCCACCGCCGACTCAGGGACCTCGCCCGCAAACACGGGCCCGACGTGATGCGCCTCCAACTAGGGCACCTTCCGGTCATCGTAATCTCAACCCCTGAATCCGCCAAGCTCGTGATGAAAACCCACGACCTAGCTTTCGCTTCGAGGCCTCATCTCCTGGCTGCAGACATACTCTACTACGGTTGCAAGGACATAGGGTTTTCGCCCTACGGAGAGTACTGGAGGCAGATGCGCAAGCTCTGCACCCAGGAGCTCTTCAGCGCCAAGCGCGTTCTGTCTTTCGGACACATCAGGGAACAGGAGGTCTCCAAACTCGTCGCTTCTCTCGCTCTTTCAGCAGCTGGAGGGAAGCGGCCTGTGGATCTCGGTCGGGCGTTTCACACTTTGATGAGTACCGTCACTTCCAGGGCAGTATTCGGTAAACCGCAAGAACTGACCGATGCTTTCATGGTCATTCTCAACAACATTTCCGATGTTTTTGCAAGTTTCAAAATCTCCGATCTGTATCCTTCCCTTAAACTACTGCCCGCCCTAACCGGTTACAAAGCTCAGCTAGAGAAGATGCACAAGGCGGCCGATACGATCCTGGTTCGAATTATAGATGAACATAAATCCAGAAGAAAGGTGGCAATTAGGGAAGACGATCATGATCATCATCATCATCATCATGGTGAAAATGAGGATCTTGTTGATGTGCTTCTGAATCTTCATGAGCAACAGGATATTGGAGTTCCCATCACAATGGAGGTCATAAAAGCAATAACTTTGGTGAGTATATATATATATGGAGGTATCATGACATAATGTTACTATTGTTCTTTCTTAGGTTGCTTTTGATTGATCTGATTATTAATGTTCAAATGGTAAAATGATTTGTGACAAAGTCTGATAAAGCTTGGGGGGGGGGGGGCTATAAGGTATCATGATGTTACTAGGGATATAGCAATTTTAGTTTGGTCAATTTGTTGCTTTCTAATTACCATACTCACAACATATTGATTTTATTAGGAACTGTTTCTGGCTAGTATTGAGACAACATCAAGAGCAATAGAGTGGACCATGTCAGAAATGGTAAACGATTCGAGAGTGCTGCAAAAAGCACAACAAGAGGTCAGGCAAGTATTTGGCAATGACATAAAAAATCATTTCGATGAGGCAAGCCTTGATCAATTGAAGTATTTGGATATGGTTATCGCCGAGAGTTTAAGGTTACACCCACCAGCTCCTTTGGTGGCTCCAAGAGAAAATAGAGATAAAAAAGTGCAACTCAATTTATATGAGGTCCCGGTCAACACCAATGTCATCGTGAATGCATGGGCGGTCAATCGAGATCCTCGTTATTGGACAGAGCCAGAGAAATTTTACCCAGAAAGGTTTATGAACTGCTCAATCGATTATCAAGGAAACGATTTTCGATTCATTCCATTCGGTGCAGGAAGAAGAATATGCCCTGGAGCTTCTTTTGGGATGGCAGTCGTGAAAATCACTCTAGCAAGTTTGCTTTCTAATTTTGACTGGACACTTCCCGATGATCTGAAAAGCATTGATATGACGGAATGCTTTGAAGCAACACTCAAAAGACAATATGCTCTCCTTCTAATTCCAGTTTTACGGCCGCCCGCTTTGAATTAAGAAAAATCAAAACGCTAATAAAGATGCTCATTATGTATTGGCAATTTCTTTTAATTATGTATGAATAATTTCTTTATTTCTACCGGCATTTTTGTATTTTATATATATATATTTGCTTTATCAAAGAAATTAGGGTTAATTCTACTAGAACATACGAAGTATAAAAAAACCTAACACTTCACTAATAACTAACAAGGATAATTATCACAGAATGAGCCATTTTAAGGAGGCCAAACACCACTTTTCTGCACATCCCAATGCTAATGTAGTTCAGCCTTTGGTGTTCTTATTAATCTCCCCCTATCATTAGTTCTTGAAAAAGTAGTATCATTATCTTGATAATCGAAGTCAATCTTCTATATACAACAAGAATAAAGACGCGGAATAACCTTGGATGCACAGAAATCCCATATCACAACAATCATATTTTGAGGTGGATAAAATCAACAAACTGAGCACCAAACCAAATCAACAAGGAAATCCCACCACGTGCTTAGGGGTAATTACCCGCGAGCGGCTGGCTAAGCATGATGAGGTGCCCACTTGGGTGGTTGATGTTGAAGGGTGTCAATGCTTGACACTTGACCCCCCTTGTGTGACGGGTGGGTGTTTGGTGGGTCAAGTGGTCTGTGTTGAGGTACTTGGTATGAAGCCCAAAATACTATTATTTAGGCCCAGCCTAAGCCAATTTAATTAACATAGTTAAGTTGACCTTATAAATCACTACCACTCCTTGAAAATAATCAATGTGGAATTGAGTGATTTTTTTAATGGTAAACATTAATTTAACTTAATACAAGGAATGCCTAAGAAGGAAGCTTTGGTTAAGGTTTTTCTATGGTAATGAAGCTTATTCGTATGAGGATCTGAAAGCACCCACCACTACTATATTGGTTGTGAGCGTCTCTCTATACGGTGCTTTATGTATTGGGATTATTTGTTTATATTTTTTTCGGTAATGTTTTTATTTTCTGGTTCAGATCTTTGATTTTTTTCCGTTGTAAACATACGCTGATGTGGATATAAGGAGAGGTTGATGAAATTAATGAGATTGCATAAAGAAATTGATGAATTAGTTGAGATCTATGAAAATTTAGATTTGTGCATGAATATATGTGAAATTTCACAAATTAAATGATTTATAAGACAGCTTAAGAAAATTGATTACATGCGTTAATGATGTGACTTTTTTAGCTTGCAAACAAAAGTAAACCCTCCAGTTGAGGACTAAATAATAAATAGTAAGAGAAATGGAAGTAAAAAAATGCCTGATCATATGGTATTGTGGAGAACCAAATTTTCATAATACTATGGCAGTGTTTTTTATGAAATACAACACACACAAAAAAACAGATGACCCGTAGGATTAAAGAAATTATACATATGAAAGCAAAGAGAAGAGTAGTTGTTTTTCATAATTCAAAGCACGCTGCCATATTGAGTTGGAAGAAGATGAAGTGCATATTGTCTTCTGAGTGTAGCTCCAAAGCATTCTGTCAGATTAATGCTTTTCTGTTCAGCCGGAAGTGCCCAGTCAAAATGGAAAAGCAAACTAGCTAGAGTAAGTTTCACGACCGCCGTTCCAAAAGAAACTCCAGGGCACATCCTTCTCCCAGCACCAAATGGAATGAACTGAAAATCGTTCCCCGTATAATCAATGGAGCGGTCCATAAATCTCTCCGGAACAAATCTCTCCGCCTCCGTCCAGTAACGGGGATCTCGATTGACCGCCCATGCATTCACGATAACATGGGTGTTGGCCGGGACGACGTACGAATTCAGCTTCACCTGCCGCTCTCTATTTTCTCGCGGAACGAGCAGAGGACCCGGCGGGTGTAATCTTAAAGTCTCGGCGATGACCATATCCAAATACTTCAACCGATGAAGGCTAGCTTCGTCCACACTATTTTCGCGGTCATCACCGAGCGCCTGTCTCACCTCCTGTTGTGCTTTATGTAGTATTCTCGGATTATTTATCATTTCTGACATGCTCCACTCAACCGTTGACGCTGATGTGTCAACACCACCCATAAATAGTTCCTAATAATGTCTACACTGTGAGCATGATCATAATCTTTATATATATAAAAAATAATAAAAAAACCCTAATCCAAATCAAGAGAACAATACTCACCAAAGTCACTGCTTTAATGACATCCATGGTGATGGGAACTCCAGCATCCTGGTTTTCCTGAAGGTTGAGAAGGATATCAAGAACATTCTCTTCGTCATCACCTTTGCTTTCGGGGGCCGTCGTCGTTGACGATCTCCTGGATCTGTTGTCGTCGATGATCCGGTCTAGTACCGAGTCCGACGCCTTCCGCAGCTTCTCCAGCCTTGCTTTCAACCCAGTGAGGGCAGGCAGCCATTTGAGTGAAGGATAGAGATCAGAGATTGCGAATCCTCCCAAAACCTCCGAAATGTTGTCGAAAACCACCTGGAAAGCACGATCGGTGGTCAGCTGCTGCGATTTGCCGAATGCAGCCCTGGAAGTTATGGCGGTCGTCAAAGCAGGCAGCATCGTGCTGAGATCCACGGCTTTCCCTGCAGCTGCTGCGCGAGCAATGGAGGCCACGAGATCGGAGACCTCCGCTTCCCTTATGGAGCGGAAGGATCGGACTCGTTGGGCGCTGAGAAGCTCCAGGGTGCAGATCTTGCGCATCTGCTTCCAGAACTCTCCGTAGGGCGCCAGGGTTAGGCTCTTGCTGCCGTAGAAGACTAAATCTGCAGCCAGGAGACGGGGCCGTGACGCGAAGGCCTTGTCGTGGGTTTTCATGACTAGTTTGGCGGCTTCAGGGGTCGAGATTACGATGCAAGAGAGCTCGCCGAGCTGGAGGCGCATGACGTCGGGGCCGTGTTTGCGGGCGAGGTCCCTGAGCCGGCGGTGGGGTTGGTCGCCGACCATCTGGTGGATGTTGCCTATGATGGGGAGCTTCCATGGGCCCGGCGGCGAGTTTGAACCGGCGGTTGTGGTTAGCTTTCTATGGTTTCGGACGATGAATAAGGTGGCTGCAAGAATGATTGCAATTAGCGTGGTGAGGAGGAAGGGGATGGAGAAGAAGGAAGAGGAAGAGAGCATGAGGTTTTGGTTGAGGGATTCCATGGTAATAATGAAGCTTATTGGCCGGTCTGAGGATCTGAAAACACCCACCAGCAGGCCACTACTGCTATATATTTTTTTCTGTTTCAGAGCTTTGATTATTCAGTGGTAAAAATTAAATGGTACGTTGCATGTGCTTGATTAATTTGGGACCGAAGAAAATGGATCTGTACGCTGGTTAGCACTGACGTATTTTCTTTGAAAAATATATAGGATAAGGGTTTATTATATCTTATACACAATTTATCAGTGTGTATGCTATTGCTGCGCTTTAATTTATCACTTATGACTTACCCTGTATTTTCCCAAAGAAAATATAAATTATTATGCACATTAATTAGCATGTCGCGTTACCCAATATAGTTTTGGTTTAATTAGTTGTCAAGATCAGCTATCAGCCTATCATCACATGCAGCCAATTTTAATATTAATTAAACCACGTCCCGCCCAGCACTAGTACGGGTCGGGGCGAGTAATATCCGTGCGGGTACGGGGCGGGGCGACCCACTCTTACATGCTATTTGAGAAAAATACACACTAAATTTTACTTTTAATGATAAAACGAAAAAGAAAAGACTTTTTTGGTAGAAAAAAAAAAGAAAACGAAAAAGAAAAGACTTTATGAATGAATAATAGTGATAATATAATGGGTAACTGAGTCTATTTAGTTGAAAGATCAAGTCTAACTAGTTGAAGAAAAGCCAAAATAGGAGATATATGAATGGATGGAGTAAGAAATTGACCTAAGAATGGGGTTGGGCGGGTCAGGGCGGGTCGAAATTTGATACCCATGCTCCGCCCCACGCTACTGCGGGTCGGGTAATACCCGCCCCATCGCGGGTCAGGTCGAGAAATAGCCGGCCGGTGGGTTCAAATTGCCATCTCTAAATACATGAAGATAGGAAATCGGTTTCGTAACACTTTTTGATATTGCTGAATGCTGACGCCTAGGCATACCTAAACATAATAAGATTATTCACGCCTTTTTGAACCATGCTATGGAGAGGAAAAAAAGATATACACGCGCGCGGTACGTAGGTGTACCTTGAAGAGCAGTGCATCAACTTGTGGAAGGGAAGTTAGCTAGCAAGATGCAGCAGCTTCACCATTTGAAGTTTGAAGGGAAGTTAGCTAGCCAACAGTGCGGCAACATTCTCAAGTCAAAACTGTTTTCTCTCCAAGCTTGGTGTGCACATTCTGTGCTCACCCGCTAGCCGGGGGGGTATCAGGAGATATTTCAAGTTATCGTCAAGACTTAAACGGGCGACCATGAATGTCAAAGTGGATCGACAAGGTTTAGAGGAAATCATCATCATCAAGTTTAGTTTAATGTCAATGTGTGTTTAGACTTTAGTTTGAGTTAATGTTTTACCTTTGTAGTCTCCAAATGATAGCTTGCACATGTTGTCTTGTAGTGCAAAGCTTTTGCCTATTTAAACCCAAAAATGAATGAGAAACACCCAAGACTTCTAAGATTTCATTTTCCCCTACTCATCTTTGTTGTTAGTGGCCGTGAACCGCATCTACGGTCTCCAGCTCGACTGCACATTGGACGGTCATGACGTTGACGTAGCTAAAGCAGCGGTCCCAAACCCGGGGCTAGGCTTCAAGAAGCTCCATTGCAGTGGTTGTATCCATTCCCAAAATCGATCTCTCTCTAACTAGCTTACCTTAGTTTTTAATTTGCTAGCTTTCCTTACTGAGCTATTTATTGTGTACTTATACAGGCGGACACAGAGAAACAAAGCATTTTGGAGAGGTGTATTTCAAATGTAAAGTATTTGAAACACATGTAATTCAAATTGGTTGTTTGAATACTTATTTGTAGTTTGTTTGTATTTTAAATTTTATAATTTTTTATTTTTATGGTCACTTACTACAATTTTGATAAATTACTGTTTGGTATCTAAATTTATATTTTCTTATAATTTAGTACCTATAATTTTAAAATTTTACAAAACTAACATAATTTTTTATTGAAAAATTACATTTCGGTACCTTTATATGTTCTGTCTCACACTTTAATACCTAAAATTTTAAAATTTAACAAATTCGTCCAATCTTTTTTTAGGAGGTAGTTCAAATCACTAGTTGTTGAAATGTATGTGAAGTTGAGAAGTAATACACTAGACATGTATTTGGAAATCACCTCATGAATTTGGCACAAATCCAAATAACAAATGTAATTAATATCCAAATACATAATTTGATATTTAGAAATGAAAATCACAAATACCAAATCCAAATCGCTTTGTCCAAGCACACCCTAATATATTAGAACATGCTTTAGATGGCATGGATTCATGCCATAATTATTCACAATATTATTTTTGAAGGGAACTCGATTCATATGAAGTCGATTCATATGAAGTCCCAGTAAACACCAACGTCATCTTGTGTGTATGGTGTTTCTTTTCTTCTTGATTTTTTGGTTTTTTTTACCGTTGTTGTTATTGAAATTGTTAATGTTTCTTTCCTTTTATGTGTTGAATTGGTAGTACACGAATTTGGATAATGCCTTACACATAATCAAGTGCATCTGACATGAATTCATCCAAATAAGAAAGATTGTTGATGTAACCCAAACTTTTATTGATACGAAAACAGAGAAAAGATGAAAAGGAAAAAGGATTTGAACAACAGTCCAGGGAAGAAAGGAAGCACACATGCATCACACACATAAAGTTCCAAAAGCATGAAGAGCAAGAACCATCGATGGATCACACAACAACAACAATGAACAACAACTAAAGAGAAGAGACCAACTGATGATTTCTTCAAAGAGGCACGGGATCGATGAACAACGAAGCGAGGTGATCCTTCAGGAGGTGGGATTTGGTGTAGCGATCATCGGTGTCGTAAAACAAATTGACGGAACTTGTCAAGTGGAGGAAGCGGTCGAGGAGAACTACCGGCAACGGAGTTGGCCTCTGATACACTTCAGCAATATCTTTCCAACATTCAGAAATCATCTTCCATAAACATTCAACCGCTTCTTCCTCCGACACCCCATACTCCTTCATGTAACATTCGACAGAGGAAGCGGCATGACCCCTCTCTTGTTCAAACTACGCAACAAACACCAACAACAAAAACCACAATATAACTATGAAATGCACTTAATTACTCCCCCGTGTTAATTATTTCATAAAATAACACAATATATAATAATTATCAATCATCATCACGTACCTTGTGAGACAAAATGTCATTTTGAACCCTAGCAATGACAGAGCCAGCTCTCATCATTTTAGAGTCCATAGCCAGCCATTCAAAAGCCTCCCTGTTGGCGATCTCTGCTCCCATACCAATGAAAGCGCATGCGGTGACTATGGCCATTCCGCTGGTGACAAATCCTTCTGTCATATACTCTTCCAGCGTCGGAACTCGGCCTTCAGTGCGCCACCGAACCTCACCCAGGTAGGCTCGGGAAAATTTCTTGAGCTACAATATATATTATGTATAACCAATACCAAAATTTAGCGGCAATAATCTTTCTTTTGGTTCACTTGGAAAGAACAATTAGCAGAACTTTACATGTCTGTCTATCATATATAATACAACATGCATTTGCAACAAATAGATTACCTCTTCCCTATTGTAATCCATAGCAAAAGTGGGTCCTATTTTTCCGATTTCCCTCTCAACTTCATCGTACAGAATAAAGATGACATCGTAAATGTTTTTCATCCTGTCAGGTAGTCCTTGAAGAGCGCAAACATCCATCCTGAAAGAAATATGCACATATAGATATGCATTTACACAAATCAATTATGAAGAGAAAGAGCTCCATATATCTAATTGATACATCTATAGAGAGTTCTATGGTATATATATAAGGATATCGCATATGTTAATTATTAAAAAAAAAAAAACTTTATCTGTCTAAACATTGAATTAACTAGAGAGTTTATGGAATGATGATATATGCTAAACCATAATAACTAAGTAAAACATACATCTTAATTTTATAAATCATATACTCTAAGATCAATTTCATTAGAAACAATAACCGGGGCCTGTGATTTGCCGAAATACATCCAACATACTAGAGGCATCATTTTAGGATTTAGCTTTTAGTGTTTTGAAAATCAGGATCTAAAGTATACTCATTAAGGATTAGGGTATAGTATCATGTCACAAAATCTGGTTAATTCAAAGTGTAGATATATCCTAATTAGCACGATAGAAGCAAACTATATGCAGGTATAAGATGTTGCGGTAAGAACCTTTCAATAGCTTCGGTTAGGGTTCGAGCCTCTTCATATGTAGCCAAGTTATCGTAAGTGTCGTCCAGGATTGACAACACTGCCAAGATCTTGGTGGCTATAATCCTTGCAAACCGATATTTGGGCTAAAAAAACATACAAATGATCCAATAATAGCACTCCACGAGTCTGTCTCTTGCATACGGAAAATTGCTCGGCACGTCAAGACTATTCCACCAGCTGTATGAATATCACAAAATTTAGACAAGGCAATTCAGGTGATCAAATAAATAAATGGTCTACATTAGAACTCACTCAGAGAGTTCGTAGAGCTCCTCTTGATGGATCTTTTGGACCATGTTGAAGTCCAACTTTGCAAACTTGAGAAGCTTTTGATTCTGCAGAGAGTCCTCATAGTAGAAATTATCTATGGAGTGCCTAGCAAGTGACCTTGGGACACATTTCCAAGCGGGAATTCGGAGGGCAAAGTCGATTTGCTTATGGGATGAAGGGTTGATCTTATCGTGCTGAAGCATTGATTTAAGGGTCTTCGTCGCAAAATCTAGGGCTTCATCTAGTTTTTCTTCTCCATTAAATGCAATATGTGCTGCCTCGTACAAGCTCAACAGTCCTTGCTCATCCCTTGCCAACCATTCATGGAACTTTCCTTCACTGTTTTTTAACTTTCCAAACCCATCTACACACATATATACAAGAGAGGCGTTTACTATATAGTTCTCAACTGAATATATCTAACTTCTGACTATATATACACACACACATGTACCTTGAGAAACACGAAATCCTTGTTGTCTGAGAAGTCGAAATCGAAGAGCCATATGGTGTAGATCAGTACCTTCCTCATCAATATTAAGGAACGTTGAGTCATCTCCCAAATCATGCACTTTTTCAAGGACTTCTTCAATCTCTGTTTCAAAGTGATATCCAATGCCTAATCGTTGAATTGCATCTATCACACACAACTTGTCCGCAATCATTGCCTCATCATTTTCACTTGCCGCTTCATATTTCACCATATTTCTCACCTCTTCCTTTAGAACTTCATATTTGGGGTGTTTTTGTTTTGCCTAAAAATTTGTGGATTCAAAAGGTGAAAGGAATAAATAAAAAAATCAGTCTGAACTTCTATTCATGATAAACCCTCATAGTTAATATATATAAAGGCAAATGCAATTTACTGTTGCCTAAAAACTTACATGTTTGCTCCTATTTATTTTAGAACTCACCATTTGAGACATACTTTTTTAAACTTGTCCTAAGTGTGACTATTTCTATTGTTTTTTGTGCACTCGTCATTTTTTCCGCAAGAAAATTATTTTTGAAACCGTTATTGCATTTTTTTAAAGTGCTTCTCATTTAGAAGATGTAGATTACTCAAACTATAGTCATCTTTCTTTGTACATGTTTCGATCCTTATTACATATGTTTCCATGATGCATTTTCCAATTTGAGGATGATATTGAACAATACCATTATTTCCGTGGTGACATTGTCTTCAATCTTTGAAGTCATATTATCTAGAAAACACGGTTTGCTTGCCAAAAATACAAAGTCTCATTCCAAGTCCCCCAGCCTTCTACTGCATATATTTTCTTTCTTTGCTCCTCAGTTGTAAATGGCTATGATCTTGACATGTTTTTGGGTTTTCTTAACATTGTTCTATTTAATAATCACAGTGGATACTGAACGTAGACTATATATATTCACAATAGACCAAGGTTGTCAAACCGGTTTATGCCAGTGTGCCGGTTTAGCAAGTGGAATGGTTCAACCGGTGGTACATACCGGTTTGTGCCGGTTCATGCCGGTTAATATTATAAATAATTTATAAATTCTCATATTTAAACACGACATTTAACGTCAATACCTAAATATTTGTACTTGAATCCAACAAATAACATCAACATTTAACTTTTTAACACATAAAATAAATAATAAATCACTTTTTATCAATTAAATTCACTAAGATAAGGTCATTTTATTTGGAGATTTGTATATCGATCATGCCGGTCATACCGGTGGTGTCATGCCGGTTTTATGACCGGTACAGGTTGAACCAGGTTCGACCAGTGGCACGCCGGCCGGCGTGACAACCATGCAATAGACAAATCAGTCTTCTCCCCATGTACTTCCTATACTCTTCCTTGAAAAACCATGCCTAGGCTGTTTACATGCATTCTCCCCACGCACTTCTCGAATTGAAACGACAACAAATCTCAACTTAAATAAATGGTTTATGTGTACTCGCATTGCTCGCTCATCTCAGTTTTCCTTTAGCAAAATATGTTTTCAATGAGCTTCATCTATTTTTTCAAATGAACTTCTCTACTTAAGAACGATGATGGATCTCGAAAAAAGAGTGCTTATCTTCATAGTGCCGTTGTACAATGTTCATCATTGGGATACCATCCTCCTTTCGAAGAAAATGTCTATTTATATGTATTTGCTAACATGCTACTCAATTCGTAAACAAATATGAATCCTAATATAAATGATAGTGCGTCATTTTCCCTATGTTTATGTGGTTTGCTCTACTATTTATTTTTTCAACCGGTAAATTCATCAATAACATATAATCTAAAGCTTTGACACAACAAATTAACAAACGGGCCTTAAATCATTGATATAAAACTCTTTCACATTGATTGCGGCTTGACGCGATGTTCACTTTCTTGTTATATTAAAATCTATGAAGAAAATCATATAAAAACTTATGCATAATATATATATAGATAGATCTCTAAGCACATATATATTATATAGGTGTGACATATTCTTAGGCACTTCTGTTCAAACTCATGGTTGGAAGTAGAGCTTTTGATTATCAAAGTGATCCACATGTACAAGAAACAAGATTGATATGGTGAATGCACATTATTATTGTATCTCTTCCAACAACAACGTAACCGGAGTATTTTTGAACTAACCTATATATAGCAAGCTAGCTACTAGTAACGAATTTAATAGATATAAATTAGTTAAATTACCTGGAGAGACAGATTTTTTGAACTAACCTATATATAGCAAGCTAGCTACTAGTAACGAATTTAATAGATATAAATTAGTTAAATTACCTGGAGAGACAGATCAACTTTGTCGAGGAAGCCATGACCCCAGACTGTGTTAGGGAAGGTTGCCGGTGAGACCCGATCCACTGCCCCGACGGTTGCCTTTCCAGCTGCCGCCTTAGCACTAGCAGCACTTGAAGGAACAGGTGATAGTGGAGAAGAGGAAGACGACATGAAAATAGAAATATGCATGGTGTAGCTGTTAGTTTGCGAGATAATAAGCTGCTCAATGGGATTATGCCAGATTAAGGTACTGCTGGTGTGGTGATCGGTAATCCTCCTCAGTCCTCACGGCTATAAATAGGTGGGAGGGACTAATCAATTTTATTTTATTAATTGAAGATATTAACCAAGTTGCAGGGGCTGCTGATAACAGAGCGAATCTTAGCATCGTTTATTGCTTGTTTATTTATGCTCTGGAATTATACGAAACCTTAGATTGTACAAATTTCGAGAAGATAAAATTTGCCTGTTTTGGTCTGGGGGATTGTTAATGACTGACTCATTTTTGACAAGTATATATCGTGACATATAGTAAAACAAAACTAAACATATATATATTTCTCCCATGATTAAATTATTTTCTTTTCTTTATTTGAATTTTCTTTGTTCAAAACCGAACAGAGTCGATTCGTTTTAATAATCAGTGGATGTCGATTCGCCGGCTGATCTAATTTGATGCTGATCTAATGAGAAAAAACGGGCCACTGTTAGTGAGTGGTATATATATAATTCACGATTGAACCTCTCTCAACAACTCGAGTTATTGGGACCAACTAGTTCTTGACATGGTATCGGAGCCTTCTGTGACCGAAAAAGTCTTGTGTGCGAATCCCGGTGACCACGTTTGTGAAGCACATGTGTTCTCGTTTCCAGGACATGTGTTAGTGAGTAATATATGATCCACGATTGAACCTCTCCCAACAACTCGAGTTATTGGGACCAACTAGTTCTTGACAATCACATACACCATCGGGTCGACCCGCTGCAAGGTTATCGGGTTGGAGGTCACACAGTGTCGTTTTCCCCTTTGGTTTGTGAAGTGCGCATCTTTTCTGATTTTTCCCTTCGTCTAACCCTATATTTGAAATTCTAAGTTGAACATTTGAATATTGATGTTATATAAGTGTGAATTTTCACGATATGTTGAATCCAGATACGATTTGTTATTTTGGTGTAATGTTATTATTCATATTTTAAATGAGATTTGATATAATTTATGAGAACTTTTTTATGGGAATGCGTTAGGGTGATAATTAAAATTCTAGTAGCCATCGTGGCTACATCATTATCTGCCGTCCATTTTTATTTATTTTCCATTTTTTTAGTCTCATTGTTAAGATTACGTCAGGATAATTTTGAAAACGAAAAAGAGTCCACACCGGATTATTCTATATATTCTACCCAAATCCTACTTCTACACTCCCCTCCCTCCAACCAAACCCTACTTCAAACGACTGTCGATTGCGGCATGCCCGCCCTCCATCCCTCTCCCCTCCGACCACCTCCCTTCGCCGGACATCCCTCCCCCTCCCTCCCGATCCCCTCTCTCTCTTCCCATCTGTTCTTCCTCCGCAGTAGAATCTCCTCACTAATATATACCTAAAATCCAATCCCCTTCCGCTCTCTCTCTCTCCTTCTGTTCTTCTTCAACAAAAATGACGAATGGGATAAAGATTTTGTTTTTGGGGAATTCGACTGCAATAACAAAACAACTGATTTTTTATTGGTATGTACTTTCTCGCATTGGTAGTATTTTCCCCCGTAATGGTAGTGTTTTTTTGCATTGGTATTGAAAAGGTGGGATGAATAAAAACCCTAGATCTGATTTTTTTCGCATTGGTAGTGATTTTTCGTAGTGGTTGTGTTTTTTTCGCATTGGTAGTGATTTTTTCGTAGTGGTAGTGTTTTTTCGCATTGGTATTGTTTTTTCCGCATTGGTAGTGACTTTTCGTAATGGTAGTGTTTTTTAGTATTGTTTTTTCCGCATTAGTATTGATTATCATGTAAGTGTATTGCTTTTCAGTGAAATGATAGTTTTTCTTGTAGTGGTAGTGTTTTTCACATTGGTATTATTTTCATTTTCTTTTTGCATTGGTATTGATTATTATGTAATGGTATTGATTTGCATGTATTGATATTGATAAATCTGCAATGGTATTGGTGTTTTGTGAAATGGTAATGTTTTTATTTCACGAATGGTATTGGTGTTTTATGCATTGGTAGTGTTCTTTTAATGGATTGATATTGTTTTATTGTTGCAACGGTATCTGAACGAAAACAAGGAAAAGATTGGAAAAAAAGGAAGAGAGATCTGGCTGAAAATTGTGGAAGTGAGAAAGAGAGAGAATTGTAATTAATATATTTTTGTAACTTCCTAAAATATAATTTGTTAAAAAAGGTAATTACTAATTTTTTTGGCATACCCAGTTTGCCCTTAATAACCAATAGTAATCACCGTAAACGGTCCCTTTTTTATGTATCCACAGTAAACTGGATTGAAACGATCAAATTATCAACTCTCAATCTACTTACTCGAGCCCACGAGATAAAACCGTACTACTCAATATTATTTAACCCTTCTTTCGTGAATTATTTTTATCAATCACGTGAAGGATTTTGAAGCGCGTTCATCGAGTTGTGCTCCTCAGATGAAATTAAGCAGTCCGTGGATGCCGCAGATTAACACAAGCATGGCAGTACTGTTGATTTTGTCGACTGCCACCACCCGCCGTTCGAGTTCTTCATGCCAGAAACCATGTTGCTACACTGGGAAAAGGGAACTTTGGCAGACGTGGATCCATTGCCATTTTTTTTATACTAGCGTGGTGAGGCCATTTAGTCGGAGGAAGGTGAGGTATTAAATTTGATAATGTAATGGGGTTTATAGTTTATTGTTGTATATTTTTTTTTTTTGGGAAACATGTGATAAAAATAGTGAATTTTAGTAGGAAAGAGACATGAATGATGCAACTAATCAAAAATCAGTCTTATGAACCAAAATCAAGTATCTGTTACCTTGTGAAACAATATTGTTTCTGGTAATATGATGAGGTGGAGTAAGTTTTATAGAAACCAAATTCCAGAAAATAGAATAAAAAATCGCCTATCCCGCCGGTTCTCGGGAAATGAGCATCTCACAATCGTTGCTAGCTTTTACTCGGCCCATTGGCCGATTAATTTGCTTTATAAAACTTTCATCTTGTCATCATTGTGCTTTCTGGTTTTTTGCCAAGCCATGATAAAATCTAAAGAAATCAAGAATGAACAACACGAAATAGGAACCACCGTTCCTGTATCCCTAGAAAATGGTGGTAGACACGGACTCACCTGCCAAACTAGTTTGGATTGAGATTTTTATCGGGTATCAAGGAACCATGTGATTATAAATTAGACTTCATCAAAACGGATCAAAACTTGAAATTCAGCCTGTTTGACCGACCCATGCCGTAGATGCCGCAGATTAACACAAACCTGGCAGTACTGTTGATTTTGTCGACTGCCACCACCCGCCGCTCGAGTTCTTCAGGCCAGAAACCATGTGTTGCTACACTGGGAAAAGGGAACTTTGGCAGACGTGGATCCATTGCCATTTTGTTAATATTATCATACTAGAAACCCATAGAGGTTGGTCATGGTTGTTAGAGCATCTCCATCAATGCAATTGTAAAAAAAATTGCATTTATGTTTTTTATTGTCAACCCAAATTTCTTGCAATCCACATCAAATTCATTTCATTCACCTACATCAATGCAATTAACTTGCAATTGCATATATAATTAAATATTATGTTTAAATTACAGAAAATTAAGTAAAAGAGAAAAGAAAATAATATAAAATACAAAATCCCCATTTTTTTAGGCTTTTTTGACTTGCATATGGAATTGCATTTGTTGCAAGCTTGCAAATATGCAATTGGTAGCCATATCAATGCAATTGGTTTTGCAATTGCAAACACCTATGCCATGTCATTTTGCAATTGAGAATGCAATATCAATGTGGATGCTCTTAGTCAATGTAATCTTTTCCTGGCCCATGTATCTTAGCCCAGCCCATGAAACCCATAGAGGTAGAGCCGGGCAGACAGTTGTTAGTTTAGCATAGGGTTCGGCAGTCAGGTAGCGAGACTATCTTCTTCTTTTGCCTTTTGTATATACTAGCTTATAATCCGATCCGTTGGCCGGAATGTTCATATTTTAATATTTAAATTTTTTATGTTATGTTTAAGTCTATTAATTTGGTTAAGCTTATTGAAAATCATTCAATCGAGATTCTACATAAAGAATGAATATATAGGACGAATATGCAGGAAAATACCCTCGTCATTTAAGAATATAAAAATGTATCATTAATCTCATTTTCATAATGATAGTTGAGCCTCCATTAAAATGATATTGGTTAATAGATTGTCCAGAAATATATAATATAAAAGCTCATTGGAATTCCCACACGATCCATAGATAGTTTGAAACTGAAATGAAACCTCACAATCCCACATAAATTGTTCAAAGCTCTCCTATATGAATAACATGCCACTAATAAAAAGGAAATGGATTTATAAAAAAAAAATGAAGAGTTGTTGATTCAAGTAAATCATATGCTAACAACTCAACTAAAAGGAAACCATCAAAACTTGAAAGCAAATGACAAAATTAGAGTTACATCCAATATACTAATAGACTCGATCAAAGTAATGAGGCACAAATTTAGACACTCCTTATCTACAGTTTCCAGTAGTTTGAATAGTGCTCGACCTTAACTTTAGTAAATCAATTAATGATTCCTCGTTTTAACATAAACATAGGTTGTGGTAGTTGCAACAACCATAACACCTAAAGATCCAATAGTTTCTACTCTCTGTTGTAGAACCAACTTTTTATCCCCTCCATCTTCAATATCTCGACGTATATGTTTTAAATCAAAATTCAATTTTAATCCTCCTTCTGCAACTCCATTTATGCTACTTTGATGGACCTGCTCTCCATGAACCTGAATTTCTCTTTCAATTGAGTTTCTTGTCAGTTTGATCTCCAACTCCTCAATCCTCTTTCTTGTATTTGGCCAACTCATCTTCCTCGGGGCAGTTTTAATAAGCTCGTAAAACCAACACTCATCTTCAATTCCATCAATATGCTCTTCTCCTCCTTCTCTGCCTTCATGTGATCCAGTTCACTTCCATGCCCTTCAATACCCTCTCTATTTTCATTAATATCCTGATCATCTACCACTTCTCTCTCTTCAACTGCTCCGATTTTGCTTTTATGTCTTTCAATACCCTCTTTGGTTCAATCACTACCCTGACCAACTGCCTCTTCACTGCCTTCACTTGCTGCAAACTACTTCCATGACTTTTATACACCTTCCTCAAAATCACAATCAACTAACCAATATCAATCCATGGCCTTTGATCAGTTTTAGACTCTTTATGAACATCTCAATACCACAAAGTCTAAATCTAAATATTCTTTCTGTTAATCATGAACTTGAGTTTATCAAAATATAATCCACTCCTTCTAAGTTGGAATTCCCATTCCTCAAGCTCATTTTTGGTTCATTCGATCCCACATAACCATGATATTATACCTCTAACTAAAATAAATCAAAGCATTTTACGAAAAGAAACTGAACCATGAACTTTACCTGCTACCAAATCCAAACACAATTTCTTCCCCTCACCACTTCCCTTAATCCCTTCACAAACCCAATATCAACTTTTACTCCAAGTATGCACCCCCAACTCCCAGTGTGTTGCATGAAAGCTTAATATTAGCAATCATTATGCTTGCAATTAGATTAATGGACACCAGCAAACACCAAAATTCCACCACACGATGAGTTGTCTTCACTTTGAGTTTTGTCATAAAACTGCTGGCCCCATATGTTTATCAGTTTGGAGGCCATATGATGAGCAATACCGAATCAGTTGCAGCGAAGTTACCGGTCACAGTAATGACAATGTGAAACATGTGTTAACAAACGCGAATATGAGTTACTTTTATGGATTGACATTAATTAGAATGATGGGATTGGACAATGAGATCGTCCTTAGTTAAGCGACATGTAAATTGGTCATTTGGTATGGAGGACACAAACCGTTAAAATTCTAAATTATTTAGTGAGTTTGTATTTAGTGTTTTCAAAATCGTGGGATATGAGTTAGGTGATTAAAATATCTAAACCCAAATGAACCGACCCACGCAAACCCCTAGGAAGAGTTTCAAAACTTAGTATTTATCCGGGCAAAAATGTTTAGAGAACCAGTCCCCTATAGTTTGCATAAAGATATGATTGCTTCACTATAGTTATGGAAATTAATGATAATTTAAGAATTCTATATCGCTTCTACATATTCAATACTATAATTCGATATGAAATATTCAAACCAATAATATTTTGGTTGCAAATTTATGGTTATTGTCTATTTATAATATAGATAAAATTTTAAATTAAGTATTAAACTATAATTAAATAAAAATATCAAAATTGAAGTATCAAAACACCAAATAAGTACTTACGGAATATTTATTGGGCTAGCTAATTGTTGAAAAGTTTGTGATTTCATATTTTAGCTTCATATATATATTTAATTTAAAAAAATACAACAAATCTACATAGTCTGATTGATTTTAAACCTTTACTTTGTTTGAAGTGACCATGGTTCAAATCTCAATATGTCTATCTTTTTCTGTAAATAAAAAAAAAATACAGATAATTGTGAAGACAAAAATGTCCTTCCTAATTTCGTTCTCATTGCAGGAAATTTGAAAAGGGAGATTATGTTTCAAATAATTAAATCATGTACCCTAAACCTATATAAATTAAACCCTAATATCACATATACAAAGAACATAATCAATGATTCTGATTCGCCAAGATGTATACAACATACCATATTTACGTGATTAATCTATGGTCCAGATAATGTTATTTAACTAAGGAGATGCAATAACCCTCAATCCATCGAGCGTACCATATAATTTCCAATGTATATACACATACCATTGTTTGTTAAATTTAGCCAATGATAATTGGCTCATTTGTCAATGGTATTTAGTCTTTCAATTCTATGCTCATAATTCTCAACCATTAGGGAAATTGTTGGCCAATGATTTTTGGTCATTCACTTATAGCATTGAAAATGTCTCGTTACAAAACCATAGATCACAAATATCAAAGTTTATGTTTTGAAATAAAATTTTGTATAGCACTTTTGTAAACAATCCTTGTATTCCTACAAACTGCAAAGTCATGTAACCTAATAAATGTAAAAGTTGTAAGACATACATAATCTCAAAATGTACTATTTGATTCTTGGTGAAGAATTGTGTGATTAGAGGAACTCACTTAGTTGATTCATAAAGCTAGGTATATCATGATGATTCACTTTGTAAATAATTACAGTTATTAATTAATTCGATGATTTATTGTTGCGGTGGATAGTCTCATAGTCCTATGATTTTGAGATATTTCAGTATTTTGTCTCTTTAATTCAAAAAATACATAAACATTGTTGTAGTCCAGTTGGTTATGGATATTGATTGTTAATTTGAAGGACTCAGGTTCAAGTCTTGGTAATGGCATTTTTTTCCTCGTAACAAGATATTTAAGTTCTAAGTTGAACTTACAAATTTACCCCTAGCTACAACTAAGGAGAGTGCAAGGAATTTGAAATGCTCAAAATCTCCTAAAGAACGGCTATATATTATAGAGGGAAGAGGGATGAGTTGAGCGTAGGGTGTACAAAATTATCAGAAACAGAACAACATCAGCAGTCTAGAGCGTGTTGAATCTCTCCCGTTGATTGGTCTTGATTCGTATTGCTTAACCCAGTATCATACCTTGTGTTTCCAACAAGGTATAAACATGCTAAAGGGGATCCAGTACGGGAGCGAGCAATGAAGTGTGAATTAGATTGCTCTTCATGAGAATAATACATGGACCCTTGTGCCACGTCCTCCCCGACACACGTTTGTTGTTGGCTGTAAATGAGTATACACAGTCAAGATGAAACCTGATGGGACAGTCTATCGTTACAAAGCTCGTTTTGTGGCACATGGATTTACTCAGGAGCTTGGGGGTGGACTACAGTGAGACATTTACCCCAATGGCAAAAATGTCTATTGTTCGTACCTTACTTGCTGTGGCAGCACGTCAGGAATTTCCTTTATTCCAGTTAGATGTCAAGAACGCCTTTTTTACATAGTGATTCAGATAAAGTCATATATATGGAGCAGCCACCTAGATCTACTTTTGGTACATCTGATCAAATTTGTCGTCTCATTCGATCTCTGTATGATCTTAAACAAGCGCCTAGGGCCTGGTTTGAGAAATTTCATTCTACTATCTCTGGTCTCAGGTTCAAACAGAGGTTGAATGATCCAGCTCTTTTCACCCAGAAGGCTGCAATCATAATTTTTGTTCTCTTACTCTATGTAGATGATATGATCATCACTTGTATTGATTTCAAGGGGATTCATCGTCTTAAAGATGGTCTTCATGCATCCTTCAGTCTTAAGGATTTAGGTGACTTGTCTAATTTTCTTGGGCTTAAGGTGACACGTAATTCACAGGATATTCCTCTTAGCCAATGAAAATATATCTCAGATCAAATATGTCGTCTCAATCTGATCAAATTCACAGGGCTTGAGGTGACACCTAGATCTACTCTTGGACATCTGATCAAATTTGTCGTCTCAATCTTCCCTTAGAAAAATAAAAGAAAATACAAATATAAAATGGACATCTTTATTAGCGTTTTATTTGCTTTAATTCAAAGGGGGGACCGTAGAACTGGAATTAGAAGGAGAGCATATTGCCTTTTGAGTGTCGCTTCAAAGCATTCCGTCATATCAATTCTCTTCAGATCATCTGGAAGTGTCCATTCAACACCTAACCTTCCTCCCCCATCCATGTTAGCAGGAGCTACGTAGGGTCTCGCCACTGGGATGGATGGCGGTTATTCAACATGGGTGTTGAACGTAGTGGCGAAATTTTTGCCACGTGGAGGCAATTACCCAACTCCCACGTTAACTGAAGCCTCCACCTGAGTGGTGGCGGGAATCTCGCCGCGATTCACGTGGTGAGAGGTTGGTTGGGTTGTCACCGACGGCGGTAAGTTATCTTGTCGTAGTTGGCCATTTCGGCCACCGACGGGAGAAAAACTTGCATTGTTTGGAGTTGAACTTGCGCTATCAATTGGCAAAGCTCGTGATTGTACCATTGGTCCATTTAATAATTGTCTAAATTGATCTAACTCGTTTGAATGTTTGTTAACTACCTCAAACATTTGACCAAAACGTCTATCTACACAAGAATTGAGACAATCAACTTGAGAATTTACCTGATGAGCCATATCTGTGGCTTCCTCCATCAACCGGCGACTCTCCACCATCATTTGGCGGTTCTCCTCCGTCGTTTTGCGGTTCTCTTCCATCATCTGGCAAAGAGACACAACTGCCTCGCGCCCTCGCCTAGATCAACATTTGGCGCCGACGTGAGTGGCACCTCCGCTCCGGCAAGGTTGCCTGAAACTCCTCCGGCTTGGCCTGCTTCACCGCCGGCCACTTGCTCCTCCTCCACAACACCTTGTGGAAGATCACCTTCTTGATTCTTTCATCTAGGAGCCATAAAATCAAACACACAGTCGTCCCACCAGGTGTGCCAATTTGTTTTCCGGCGAGGAAAAACGTGTGTTTGAACACAATGAATGCACCTTTGACTTCTTGAACAACGACAATAACACAGTTCACACCTCTCCGAACAATGTTCGAACGAGGGTGTTTGATGTTTTTTTATGGTTTTTTGGGAATAAGCTACGTTACGTTACTCTACTCCTATGGAGGTTCAGTGAGAGCTCCGAAAAACTAAAAGGCAAGTTGAAGAGAAAAGATAAATTTTGACATGTGTTGTCAAGTGTTTGGTTGTGGAACCCTTGCTTCGTTTTCGTTTCTCCTATTTATAGTCATCCCTTGTAACCGTCGTGCAACCGCCTCTTGGTAACCGCTGCTCCACTGGTTGGTGCTTGATGTGGCTTACTTGACGCCTTGACTGTCTTGCGTGCTTGACACTTGATGACTTCACTTGATAGTTAACCCCTTGTGCCATGGATGTGTCTTGTTTGATGAGTGAAGGCTTCGCGCTTGGTGGCACTCGTGCTAACCACCTTGACATGACGTCATGCTCGACACCAGGGTGCTTGGGGGTTTGATGGATGCACACTGACCCCCTTGGGGTGGCATCATGCTTGCAGGGACTTGACAAGGTGGTCTACCATATGATGATATACATGGCTGACTACTTAGAAACTTGATGACCTTGCACGAGACCTAGCACACGCCTGCTCTTGCTTGGGTACTTGAGAGGTGAGTGTCAAAGCAATTGCACGACATCATGCTTGACACCCTAGTGTTTGGTATCCGGTGCTTGACCCCCTTGGACGGCGTCATGCATGACCCCCCTTGCATGATGTCGTGTTTGACCCCCTGGTGGTTGGGTCTCCATACTTAATCCAAATTTCGGCTTTCTTCACCACCATGGTCTAGAGACTCGTGATATCTCTCCTTGCACGACATCATGCTTGACACCCTAGCGCAAGCTACGTAGGTAGATGGCATAGTGCTTGACCCCCCCTGGGATGATGTCATGCTTGACCCCTCTTGTGCTTTGGGTCTCAACACTTGGCCAATTTTCGCCTTCTTTCTCATCATGGTCTAGTGACTTGTGTTGCCCTTCTCCCCTTGCCAGTTGCCACACGCTTTGATACCTGGTAGGTGGCTAGATCCCCTTGGATGGTATCATGTGCTTGACCCACCGTGCATGACCCCTTTGTGTTGTGGGTCTCAACACTTAGCCAAATTTTGGCTTTCTTTGCCCCATCATGTCTAGCGCGATGACCCCTTTGCATGACATCATGCTAGACCCCCTAGGATGATGTCATGCTTGACCCCCCTTGTGGTTAGGTCTCAACACTTAGCCAAATTTTGGTTCTCTTTGCCACCACGGCTAGGGGTACTCGCGGTGCCCCCCTGGACGATACCCCCCTTGGACGATGTCATGCATGACCCCCTTTGTGTTGTGGGTCTCAACACTTAGCCAAATTTTGGCTGTCTTTGCCACCACGTGCTTAGGGGTAATTACCTGCGAGCGGCTGGCTAAGCATGATGAGGTGCCCACTTGGGTGGTTGATGTTGAAGGGTGTCAATGCTTGACACTTGACCCCCCTTGTGTTGCCCCCCTGGACGATACCTCCCTTGGACGATGTCATGCATGACCCCCTTTGTGTTGTGGGTCTCAACACTTAGCCAAATTTTGGCTGTCTTTGCCACCACGTGCTTAGGGGTAATTACCCGCGAGCGGCTGGCTAAGCATGATGAGGTGCCCACTTGGGTGGTTGATGTTGAAGGGTGTCAATGCTTGACACTTGACCCCCCTTGTGTGACGGGTGGGTGTTTGGTGGGTCAAGTGGTGTGTGTTGAGGTACTTGGTATGAAGCCCAAAATACTATTATTTAGGCCCAAACTAAGCCAATTTAATTAACATAGTTAAGTTGACCTTATAAATCACTACCACTCCTTGAAAATAATCAATGTGGTATTGAGTGATTTTTTTAATGGTAAACATTAATTTAACTTAATACAAGGAATGCCTAAGAAGGAAGCTTTGGTTAAGGTTTTTCTATGGTAATGAAGCTTATTCGTATGAGGATCTGAAAGCACCCACCACTACTATATTGGTTGTGAGCGTCTCTCTATACGGTGCTTTATATATTGGGATTATTTGTTTATATTTTTTTCGGTAATGTTTTTATTTTCTGGTTCAGATCTTTGATTTTTTTCCGTTGTAAACATACGCTGATGTGGATAATAAATATAAAATAAAATGGTTGCATGTGATGATATCTGATATCGAGTTCTCGACAATTAATTAAACCAAATAATATCAGGGAGCTGGTCAGTACTGACATTAGGTATCTTTACTTTGAAAAATATAAGATAAGGGTTTATTATATATTAATATAATTTTTCGCTACGTGCACACTATTTATTGATTTGCGGGATGGTAAAAGACACATTTATATTATTTAACTATAAGGACTTTGCTACGGTGACATGCATGTCATGGTGACATGCACTTTTCGGTCGACCTCATATAGGATCAGGTCGACCTAATTTGTTGTTTCAGTGTAAAAACAGTTTCATGGTGCCTACTTTGGAGATTCATATCTTACAATTGGCTAGATGAAAATTGAAGACTAATGACTTGTTTTGAAGCTGGAGTGTCCCTCTACATATTGAAGTGATTGAGAGCTCGATAGGAAGTCCAGAAGACCATTTTTGAACCTCATCAAAAGGCTATGCCAAAACTGGGAAACTGCTTGGAAATGGCTAAGTCTGGAAACGTGTTTGTGAATCCTAAATGAGGTCGACCAGATCCTATATGAGGTCGACCGAATTCTAAATGAGGTCGACCTCATCCTAACTGAGGTCGACCGGAAAGTGCAAGTCACCATGACATGCATGTCACCGTAGGCACACCCTAACTATAATATCAGAGAACATTTGATTTCATAAATCTCGATATAAGGAGAGGTTGATGAAATTAATGAGATTGCATAAAGAAATTGATGAATTAGTTGAGATCTATGAAAATTTAGATTTGTGCATGAATATATGTGAAATTCCACAAATTAAATGATTTATAAGACAGCTTAAGGAAATTGATTACATGCGTTAATGATGTGACTTTTTTAGCTTGCAAACAAAAGAAAACCCTCCAGTTGAGGACTAAATAATAAATAGTAAGAGAAATGGAAGTAAAAAAATGCCTGATCATATGGTATTGTGGAGAAACAAATTTTCATATTACTATGGCAGTGTTTTTTATGAAATACAACACACACAAAAAAACAGATGACCCGTAGGATTAAAGAAATTATACATATGAAAGCAAAGAGAAGAGTAGTTGTTTTTCATAATTCAAAGCACGCTGCAATATTGAGTTGGAAGAAGATGAAGTGCATATTGTCTTCTGAGTGTAGCTCCAAAGCATTCTGTCAGATTAATGCTTTTTTGTTCAGCCGGAAGTGACCAGTCAAAATGGAAAAGCAAACTAGCTAGAGTAAGTTTTACGACCGCCGTTCCAAAAGAAACTCCAGGGCACATCCTTCTCCCAGCACCAAATGGAATGAACTGAAAATCGTTCCCCGTATAATCAATGGAGCGGTCCACAAATCTCTCCGGAACAAATCTCTCCGCCTCCGTCCAGTAACGGGGATCTCGATTGACCGCCCATGCATTCACGATAACATGGGTGTTGGCCGGGATGACGTACGAATTCAGCTCCACCTGTCGCTCTCTATTTTCTCGCGGAACGAGCAGAGGACCCGGCGGGTGTAATCTTAAAGTCTCGGCGATGACCATATCCAAATACTTCAACCGATGAAGGCTAGCTTCGTCCACACTGTTTCCACGGTCATCACCGAGCGCCTGTCTCACCTCCTGTTGTGCTTTATGTAGTATTCTCGGATTATTTATCATTTCCGACATGCTCCACTCAACCGTTGACGCTGATGTGTCAACACCACCCATAAATAGTTCCTAATAATGTCTACACTGTGAGTATGATCATAATCTTTATATATATATATATATGGTTCAGGCTAGCGTACGCCCCATTGAGTTTTGCTATATAGATCATGAATTAATCGGAATTTGGGGCATGATACTATACCCTAACCTCTAATGGGTGAACCCCAGCCCCTAATTTTCTAACCATAACCATGAGGTTCGTTTAATCTTAAAATGAAAACCAATGAAAATTTCGAAGAATCAGAATCGTTGATTTTCATTTTTAAGATTAAACGAATCTCATGCTTTGGGTTAGTGAATTGGGGACTGGGATTCACCCATTAGGGGTTAGGGCATAGTATCATGTCCCAAACTCTGATTAATTCTTTGTCTAAATAGCAAAACTCAATGGGCCGTACGGTAGGCTGGCGTACGCCCGGACGTACGCTAGTCTTTGCCATATATATAAATAAAGTGATTCATATACCCTCTCTGTCCTCAAGAAATGATACCTCACATCGATGTGCTTAGTCCTCTCATGGTGGACTTGATCCTTGGCCAAGCATATTGCACTCAAACTGTCGCAATACACCACTGCCTGATCATGATGTAGACCAAGATCACCAACCAGTCCCTTCAACCATATTCCCTCCTTGGCAGCTTCTGTCAACGCCATATACTCTGCCTCAGTAGTAGACAATGTCACCGCCGACTGCAAAGTTGCCTTCCAGCTCACTACAGAACTCCCAAGAGTGAATACATAACCGGTCATCGATCTCCTCGTGTCAACATCTCCAGCATAGTCCGAGTCAGAATACCCAGACACCAAGCACTCTGTATCACTTCCGAAGCTAATCCCCACATCAGGTGTACCCTTAAGGTACCGTAAGATCCTCTTCACAGCCTGCCAATGCTCCCTCCCAGGTTGTATCATAAACCTGCTAACAACACTAACAGCATGTGCAAGATCAGGTCTAGTGCATACCATAGCGTACATCAAGCTACCTACTGCACTAGCATATGGGACTCTCGACATGTACTCCTTCTCAGCCTCTGACTGCGGTGCATAAGCTGAGGATAGATGAACATTTGAAGCACTAGGAGTATTTAAGGGCTTTGCTGAAGACATGCCAAACCTCGACAGTATCTTCTGGATGTAGCTCTTCTGTGACAAGAAAAGCTTCTTCTTCGACCTGTCCCTGTAAATCTCCATACCCAAGATCTTCTGAGCAGCTCCCAAATCCTTCATCTCAAACTCAGCACTGAGAAGCCCCTTTAACTTCTGGATATCAGACTTTGACCTCGCAGCTATGAGCATATCATCCACATACAGAACTAGATATATCATCGAACCATCTTCTGCCTTGCTGTGATATACACAACAATCATATGGACTTCTGTTGTAGCCCAGCTCAAGCATGTAGCTGTCAAATCTCTTGTACCACTGCCTCGGAGATTGCTTAAGTCCATACAAGGACTTCTTCAGCTTACAAACATAGTCTTCTTTTCCTGGAACCTCGAATCCTTATGGCTGAGTCATGTAAATTTCTTCCTCCAACTCTCCATGCAGGAAAGCTGTCTTCACGTCTAGCTGCTCAAGCTCCAAGTCATAATGTGCCACTATTGCTAGTAGCACTCTGATCGAAGTATGTCTGACAACTGGTGAGAAAATCTCATTGTAGTCAACTCCTTCCCTCTGCGAGAAGCCTCGTGCAACCACCCGAGCTTTAAATTTCATGCCCTCTTTAGAAGTGATTCCTTCCTTCTTCTTGTAGATCCACTTGTTTGTAACAATCTTCCTTCCCTGTGGTCGTTTGACTAGCTCCCAAGTCTGATTCCTGTCATGGGATTCCATCTCATCTCCCATTGCGGCAAGCCACTGATCGGCTTCACCACCCGAAACTGCTTCTCTATAGGACTGTGGCTCTCCTGCATCCACTTTCTCAGCAACCTGAAATGAATACGCCACCATGTCCTCGAAGCCATACCTCTGTGGAGGTACTCCTGCAGTCGCTCTCTTTGGTCTACCGGAAGTAATAGACTGTTGAGCTCGTGCACTGGACTCTGAAGTTTCTGGCTCTGCAGAGACATCCTCATCATGTTGATCTTCTCCACCTTGGTGCTCAAACTCACTCTCATTGAGAGTTTGCAGCTCCACCTGCTTATCAACATTCCTGCTACCTTCAACAACAGTGACCTTCAACATGGGGTTAAACATAGACTTCTCATCAAATATCACATTTCTACTAAGTATAACTCGATGCTCAGAAGGTGACCAGACTCGAAATCCCTTAACTCCATCTCCGTAACCCACAAATACACCCTTCTTTGCTCTGATACCACTTGTCAAATCGGGGTGCTCAATTAGTACGATATTGTCCGCTTTGGGCCAAGCCCGCACGGTTTTACTTTTGGGTGTCCTCCCCAAAAGGCCTCGTACTAATTGGGCTAGGTGGACTCTAATATACAAGGGTTCCTTCCCTTGTATTACCGATGTGGTACTTGGATTGTCCCATAACAATCCTCCCCTCAAGCCAAGGACCACGAACTTCTTGTCCTCTCCTCAACGATTATCTTGATTCCCCAGACGCCTTGTATCGATGGGCTTCTCGGTACAAGGACTTTACCAGACGCAGAACTCTCTTTGATCTGCTTCCCAAATGCGGTCCGCCAAGCCCAAACGTGGATCTCTCTGGATCCACCAAACAGATGCAGATCTCAAATCTCGAGGTCACCGAATGAGGGTCCACCAAACTGACGTCCACCGCCCCGCACCGAACCAGGCTCTGATACCACTTGTCAAATCGGGGTGCTCAATTAGTACGATATTGTCCGCTTTGGGCCAAGCCCGCACGGTTTTACTCTTGGGTGTCCTCCCCAAAAGGCCTCGTACTAATGAGCTTGGTGGACACTAATATACAAGGGTTCCTTCCCTTGTATTTCCGATGTGGTACTTGGATTGTACCCTAACACTTGTCATAACCGGGCTGCTCAATTAGTACGATATTGTCCGCTTTGGGCCAAGCCCGCACGGATTTACTCTTGGGTGTCCTCCCCAAAAGGCCTCGTACTAATTGGGCTAGGTGGACTCTAATATACAAGGGTTCCTTCCCTTGTATTACCGATGTGGTACTTGGATTGTCCCATAACAATCCTCCCCTCAAGACAAGGACCACGAACTTCGTGTCCTCACCTCAGCGATTATCTTGATCCGCCAGACACCTTGTATCGATGGGCTTCTCGTTACAAGGATTTTTCCATATGCAGAACTCTCTTTGATCTGCTTTCCAGACGCGGACCTCCCTTGATCCGCATAGCCCAAACGTGGATCTCTCCTGGATCCACCAAACCAGACGCAGATCGCAAATCCTGAGGCCACCAAACGAGGGTCCCACCAAACTGACGTCCACCGCCCCGGATCCGCCGAACCAGGCTCTGATACCACTTGTCAAATCGGGGTGCTCAATTAGTACGATATTGTCCGCTTTGGGCCAAGCCCGCACGGTTTTACTTTTGGGTGTCCTCCCCAAAAGGCCTCGTACTAATTGGGCTAGGTGGACTCTAATATACAAGGGTTCCTTCCCTTGTATTACCGATGTGGTACTTGGATTGTCCCATAACATACCCTAATCCAAATCAAGAGATCGAACAATACTCACCAAAGTCACTGCTTTAATGACATCCATGGTGATGGGAACTCCAGCATCCTGGCTTTCCTGAAGGTTGAGAAGAATATCAAGAACATTCTCTTCGTCATCACCTTTGCTTTCGGCGGCCGTCGTCGCTGACGATTTCCTGGATCTATTGTCGTCGATGATCCGGTCTAGTACCGAGTCCGACGCCTTCCGCAGCTTCTCCAGCCTTGCTTTCAACCCAGTGAGGGCAGGCAGCCATTTGAGTGAAGGATAGTATTGGGCCGAGAGTCATCAGCCCGTCCAGTATCGTCGGATCCAGTGTCTACGGGTCCAGTGGCCTGCATGGCCATGTCACGTCCTTCTTCACGTTGGAGAGGGTTTACTTTTACTTATTGTACAAGGTCTCCTTCTCTATCTCGTATAGCCCTACCTTCATGTAAAGGGCTATATAAACCGTGCTGTAAGGCATTAAGCTGTAAGTCAATATAATAAGAGTAAAGCTGGAGAGGCTCAACTCTCCCGTGGATTAGTCCCGATCGTCAAATCGGGGATACCACGTAAAATTGGTGTCGTGTGTTTTTTAGTTTCCGCGCTAGATTTATTATGGTATCAGAGCACTAGATCCCTTCAAGCTTCGTTCGTCCCATTGTCAACATGAGTGACGACGAGACTAAGGCTTCCGCAGAAGGTGGAGGCAAGTCAGCTTTCACGTCGTCGTCTTCTGGTACAGGTCCGAGTCAGGTCTTCCCAGAACCAAGTTCTCCGTTTTTTCTTCATCAATCTGATATCAATGGTCAGCTTCAGATTGGCGAGGCTCTTACACCATCTAATTATGGTGAATGGGTCGTTGACGTCACCGACGCCCTTATAGTTAAGAACAAATTCGGTTTTGTTGATGGCACCATTGAGAAGCCGTCCAAAGAACCGGAATTGGCTGCTTGGCATCGCTGCGATGCCGTTGTCAAAGGATGGCTGAGAATCTCCATGAACAAGGAGGTTCGTAGTAGTGTTCGCTTCGCCAAAACAGCTCGTGAAGTCTGGGTTGATTTGAAGGAGAGGTTCGGTCAGGGTAGTCTAACCCGTGGTTATGAGCTCCGTCGTCTCGTCAGTGGGCTTTGGCAAGAAAAGCTCACAGTGTCATCATTCTACACTCAACTCCGGAATCTGTGGGAGGAATCTCAATCAATTTCTCCGCCGGAGGTTTGCACATGTGGTCAATGTAGTTGTGGCTTGGAAGCTCGTACTCGTGCAAAGGAAGAGCGATCAAGGCTGTTTGATTTTCTCATGGGGCTCGATGAAAATTTCAGCACAGTCCGCAGTCAGATCCTGTCCATGAAACCATCGCCTACACTAGCCGAGGCCTTCAACATGGTTTCTACTGATGAGCAGCAACGCCTCCTTACCCAAAAACGTCGTCCTACATCTGAAGGGGCTGCGTTTGCTGCCAAGTCCGACGATGATCATCCGCGCACTGCCGATGGTCGTCCCAAGTGTACTCACTGCGGAAAACCTGGACATTTCAAACACACTTGTTATGATATTGTTGGGTGGCCGACTCGTGGCAGCGACTCTGCCGAGAAGAATGAAAGAGGTGACAGGAAGAAGAAGAAGTCAGCTGATTCTTCAACTCGTGCAGCACAAGCAGCAACGCCCCCCAGCGTCACTAGTCCTGTCCCAGGTTTCAGCATTGAACAACTGGAACAGTTAAAAAGGTTTCTCTCACAGCCCAAGTCTATTGAGGAACCGTCTGCTCACATGTCAGGTACGATTAATGATGATTCTGAATGGTTAATTGATTCGGGTTGTAATGAGCATATCACAATGGATGCAAATTTGTTGAGTTTTGAATTAGCCAAGCAGGATCATCAGCCAGTCAAGATACCGAATGGTGAGAGTGTTCCTGTGGAACGAATTGGTACTGTTGAGCTTAATTCTGGATTGAAACTGGATCGCGTATTACATGTGCCAGATTTTAAGTGCAATCTCTTGTCAGTCAGCAAGTTAACCCAAGATAACAATGTCGCACTTATTTTCTTGCGTGATTTATGCGTCCTCCAGGACTTACACTCCAGGACCGTGATTGGGAAGGGGATTCTCCGTAACGGGCTCTACTACTTGAAGTTGTTGGATAGCAAGGAGTCGTTTGTCTTTGCTGCCAGCCGTTCGTCGTCAGCGTCTGAGGAAGTATGGCACCATCGTTTGGGACATCCTTCTTCGTTGAAGTTTTCGCATTTGTCTTCGTCTATTTCAGTTTCGGGTGTTAAGGGACATGGACCGTGTCATTCATGTTCCCGTGCAAAACAAAGTCGGCTTCCTTTTCAGCTTAGTACGATTAAGACTTCGGATTGTTTTGAGTTAATTCATATCGACATTTGGGGTGGATATCAGACTCCGTCTCTTAGTGGTGCACATTATTTTTAGACAATCATGGGGGACTACACAAGTTTGCCGACAGGGGGCGTGCTGGTGTCTTTCTTGGTTACCCATCTACGCAAAAGGGTTATAAGGTCTATGACCTTGTAACTCGTAAAGTTCATGTGTCTCGTGACGTGATTTTTCACGAGACGTATTTTCCGTTCCATGCTCAAGATCCAAGGGATTTTCATTGGGTTCCATCCCCCTTCGAGACAAATGATGGGGAAGGACCTCACTCTAGTCCCCTTGATGAAGATCAGCTCGTCACCACCATTCCTTCGGAAGCCCCTCCAGGGTCGTCCCCAAGTCCAGCAGGGTCTCCCACTCGAGTGGTCATTGACTCGCCTCCTCCCATTAGCGAGTCCCCTGTAAATGAGTCACCATCCTCATTGTCACCTGTCACTCCTATTCCCATGGGGTCTTTGGACGAGGAACATGTCAGTCCCGTCGTCCCGTCTCCACAGCTAGGTCGGGGTCAGCGAGTCAAGCGGCCTCCTTCCTATCTTGATGTCTATGTCACCGATCTGAACAGTGCTTCTCATGTTCAGTATCCATTATCCAACTATGTCTCATATGACCGCCTCAGTCCTCAACATCGAGCGTTTTTGGCAGTGATCACACGCGAGTTTGAGCCCAAGAGTTTTTCACAGGCGGTTCGTTATGCTTGGTGGCGGGATGCTATGAATAAGGAAATCCATGCTCTCAAAGTCAACGGGACTTGGAGCCTTGTTATTCCACCTCCTGGTGTTCATATTATTGATGCCAAATGGGTGTTCAAAATCAAGTACTACCCCGATGGCAGTGTTGAGCGTTACAAAGCTCGTTTGGTCGCAAAAGGATACACCCAAATTGAAGGTGTGGACTATCATGATACGTTCGCTCCAGTTGCAAAGCTTGTCACAGTTCGTTGTCTCATTGCCGTAGCGGCCAGCCGTGGATGGTTTATTCACCAGCTTGATGTGAATAATGCATTTCTCCATGGCGATCTCCAAGAGGAGGTCTACATGAGATTACCTCCAGGATATGCTGCTCCAGGCGATAAGCGTGTTTGTCGTCTACACAAGTCCATCTATGGCCTAAAGCAAGCTTCTCGCAACTGGTACCAGAAGTTTACTGCAGCGCTTTGTGAGTTTGGTTTTCGCGCCTCCCATGCCGATCATTCCTTGTTTATATTCAAGAAGGGTACTACGTTTGTCGTGGCACTTATTTACGTTGACGATGTCCTGTTGGCTGGCAATGACTTGGATTTTATCTCTAGTGTCAAGCAATTTCTTAATCATCGTTTCAGTATTAAGGATTTGGGAACACTGAAGTACTTGCTTGGTCTAGAGGTCGCCCGCTCTCCTCGAGGAATCGTTCTTAGTCAGCGAAAATATGTGTTGGATATCCTAGAAGAGGCAGGGGTTCTCGGCGCGCGTCCCAGTGCCTTCCCAGTTGAACAGAACCATCAACTCACGAAGCCTGGCTCGAGTCCACTTGTCGATGGGTCTTCATATCGACGTCTAGTAGGGAGGTTACTTTACCTCACTGTCTCGAGACCCGATATCTCTTATGGGGTCAATATACTTAGTCGCTTTGTTCATGCTCCAACGCAAGCTCACATGGATGCAGCTATGCGTGTGCTTCGTTATTTGAAAACGTCACCTGGACAAGGTCTGTATTTCCCAGCTGACAATTCCCTTTCTTTGATTGCGTATTGTGATGCTGATTGGGGTGGGTGTCAATCCACTCGTCGTTCTACTAGTGGTTTCTACATTTCTTTGGGGCACGCACCTATTTCCTGGCGCACTAAACAGCAAAAGGTTGTCGCGCGCTCGTCTGCAGAAGCTGAATATCGCGCCATGGCAAGTACTGTTAGTGAGTTACTTTGGTTACGGTGGTTACTTTCTGAGTTAGGTGTACCGCAACGTACTCCTACACCTTTGTACTGTGACAATCAAGCAGCTCTCCACATCTCTGCCAACCCGGTTTTCCACGAGCGCACTAAGCATGTCGAGATGGACTGTTATTTCGTGCGTGAACGGGTCGTTTCTCGTGATATTCTTCCTCGCAAGGTTAGTTCTCAACAACAAGTTGCTGATTTGTTCACTAAAGGCCTTGGGGCAGATCGTTTTCGTTTTCTGCTCTCCAAGCTGCATGTTCGTGACCTCCACAGTTCAGCTTGCGGGGGCGTATTGGGCCGAGAGTCATCAGCCCGTCCAGTATCGTCGGATCCAGTGTCTACGGGTCCAGTGGCCTGCATGGCCATGTCACGTCCTTCTTCACGTTGGAGAGGGTTTACTTTTACTTATTGTACAAGGTCTCCTTCTCTATCTCGTATAGCCCTACCTTCATGTAAAGGGCTATATAAACCGTGTTGTAAGGCATTAAGCTGTAAGTCAATATAATAAGAGTAAAGCTGGAGAGGCTCAACTCTCCCGTGGATTAGTCCCGATCGTCAAATCGGGGATACCACGTAAAATTGGTGTCGTGTGTTTTTTAGTTTCCGCGCTAGATTTATTAGATAGAGATCAGAGATTGCGAAACCTCCCAAAACCTCCGAAATGTTGTCGAAAACCACCTGGAAAGCACGATCGGTGGTCAGCTGCTGCGATTTGCCGAATGCAGCCCTGGAAGTTATGGCGGTCGTCAAAGCAGGCAGCATCGTGCTGAGATCCACGGCTTTCCCTGCAGCTGCTGCGCGAGCAATGGAGGCCACGAGATCGGAGACCTCCGCTTCCCTTATGGAGCGGAAGGATCGGACTCGTTGGGCGCTGAGAAGCTCCAGGGTGCAGATCTTGCGCATCTGCTTCCAGAACTCTCCGTAGGGCGCCAGGGTTAGGCTCTTGCTGCCGTAGAAGACTAAATCTGCAGCCAGGAGACGGGGCCGTGACGCGAAGGCCTTGTCGTGGGTTTTCATGACTAGTTTGGCGGCTTCAGGGGTCGAGATTACGATGCAAGAGAGCTCGCCGAGCTGGAGGCGCATGACGTCGGGGCCGTGTTTGCGGGCGAGGTCCCTGAGCCGGCGGTGGGGTTGGTCGCCGACCATCTGGTGGATGTTGCCTATGATGGGGAGCTTCCATGGGCCCGGCGGCGAGTTTGAACCGGCGGTTGTGGTTAGCTTTCTATGGTTTCGGACGATGAATAAGGTGGCTGCAAGAATGATTGCAATTAGCGTGGTGAGGAGGAAGGGGATGGAGAAGAAGGAAGAGGAAGAGAGCATGAGGTTTTGGTTGAGGGATTCCATGGTAATAATGAAGCTTATTGGCCGGTCTGAGGATCTGAAAACACCCACCAGCAGGCCACTACTGCTATATATTTTTTTCTGTTTCAGAGCTTTGATTATTCAGTGGTAAAAATTAAATGGTACGTTGCATGTGCTTGATTAATTTGGGACCGAAGAAAATGGATCTGTACGCTGGTTAGCACTGACGTATTTTCTTTGAAAAATATATAGGATAAGGGTTTATTATATCTTATACACAATTTATCAGTGTGTATGCTATTGCTGCGCTTTAATTAATCACTTATGACTTATCCTGTATTTTCCCAAAGAAAATATAAAGTATTATGCACATTAATTAGCATGTCGCGTTACCCGATATATATAGTTTTGATTTAATTAGTTGTCAAGTAGGGTAGCTATACGGTCCGGTCCGGTTAAATTAGACCAAATTGATCCAGTCCCAGTTCGGTCTTTTCGAGAATATAAGGACCAAAGATTGGATTGGTTACAGTCTGGTCTTGATCCGGTCTGGTCCCAATTTGATCTTGATTTTAGGTGTTGGGGATCTCTTATCCGATCTTTATCCGGGTTTTTACCTCAAATCTAAGCCCGAATATGAGATTGGATTGTTTGTAATCCGGTCCCAGTCCGGTCCCGATCCGGGTTATACGATCCGGTTTCGGGTAAAACCAAACAGTCCGGACCAAATAGTCAGCCCTATTGTCAAGATCAGCCATCATCACATGCAGCCAAGTTTAATATTAATTAAACCACGTTAGCATATGTTTATTACTACTGATTATTCATACCTTCCTTGATGGTTAGTGTCAAAATGTCTAAGTTTTGGGTTAAACTTGACATTCTAGTCCCACTAAAAGATATTTACTATAATGGATACAGTGGAAATAATGTCCAAATTTAATTTTTTCTCCAGTGTAGATTTTTTTTTTTTTTGTCATCATTATTCTTGCGGATAAAATAGTCAAAGGTGGGATATCACAAACGCACAATACCTCCACCGACTCAAAGACGCAGAACAAACAACAAGTTGAAAAGACCTTGGGATAAGCCAGGATAACGAAGGACATTCCGTGCCACCAAATGGACAGTCCTATTCGCTTCTCGAGGTGTGAATTGAAATCGAATGAAAGGTAAAGCATGAAGAAGATAGTAATAATTAATTAAAATAAAAAATTTAATGACCTTTTTTTAATTTGAGCATATTCTTTCAACATCCAATACTAAGTCATCAAAAAAAAAATGCTATTGATTTTAGGTGGGGCTAGATTTAAGATGTGAGATTAAAAAGCCTCTTATTTTTCTTATTTTTTAATCGATTTGCATATTCGTTGTTTTAACTTGAGTTCACTGTCATCTAAAAAATTATGTTCATTTCCAATCTATTTCGAAAAAACAATTTTGTATCACAAGTTACCACTCGTTACGATACTGTTACCACTTTGTAGCACCTATCATTTTGTAAACTCAAATTAGAATCATTGAAGATGTACTCAAAATATCTGAAACAGAAAATATAAACAAATAACAATATAGTATAGTAGTGGTCTCTTCACTCTTCAGAGTTCAGATCCTCATCCAAAAGATGATAATCTCCTCCACTTCCTTCTTCAGCATCCCCTTCATCTCCACGCTGCTTGCAATCATTCTTGCAGCCACCTTATTATTCATCCGAAACCACAGAATAAACCTATCCAGAAACTCGCCGCCGGGGCCATGGAAGCTCCCCATAATAGGCAACATCCACCAGATGGTCGGCGACCAACCCCACCGCCGGCTCAGGGACCTGGCCCGCAAATACGGCCCCGACGTGATGCGCCTCCAGCTCGGCGAGCTCTCTTGCATCGTGATCTCAACCCCTGAAGCCGCCAAGCTAGTGATGAAAACCCACGACATAGCTTTCGCTTCACGGCCTTACATCCTGGCCACAGATGTACTCTTCTACGGTCGCAAGGACATAGGTTTCGCGCCCTACGGAGAGTACTGGAGGCAGCTGCGCAAGATCTGCACCCTCGAGCTCTTCAGCGCCAAGCGCGTCGAGTCCTTCCGACACATAAGGGAACAAGAGGTGTCGAATCTCGTGGCTTCCCTCGCTCTTTCCTGCCACGCGGAGGCAGGAAAGTCCGGACCCGTGGATCTCACCCGTGCTTTGTTCACCGTGACGAGTACCGTCACTTCCAGGGCGGTATTCGGTAAGGTGCAGCAGCTGAGCGGTGCTTTCCAGACCGTTCTGGATAATTATTCGGATGCTACTGGAGGTTTCAAAATCTCTGATCTCTATCCTTCTCTTACGTTGCTTCCAACTCTCACTGGATTCAGAGCCAAACTAGAGAAGATGCGTGAAGCAGCAGATTCGGTATTGGACCAGATTATCGACGAGCATCAATTGAGGAGAAGGGCGGGAATGAAAAGTAACGATGATTATAATGAGAAGGAGGATCTTGTTGACGTTCTTCTTAATATTCAAGAAAACCAGGATGTTGAAGTCATCACACCGGAGGTCATTAAAGCAGTAACTCTGGTGAGTGATCTCAATTTAATTAGCTGTTGGTTACAATTTAGCTGATGCCGGTATATGAGATGCTCAATTTTTTATTTTATTTAACATACTCACAATACGAACTTTATTAGGAAATATTTATTGCTGGAGTCGATACAGCAGCCACAACACTGGAGTGGACCATGTCAGAAATGATAAAGAATTCGGGAGTGCTAGAAAAAGCACAGCGAGAGGTCAGAGAAGTATTTGGTGATGGTGAGAACAACAATTTTAACGAAGCACGTCTTCACCAATTGAAGTATTTGGACATGGTCATCTCCGAGAGTTTAAGATTACACCCACCAGTTCCTTTGCTTGCTCCAAGAGAAAACAAAGATCAGAAAGTGGAACTCAACTCATCATATGATATCCCAATGAACACATATGTGATCGTGAATGCCTGGGCGATCAATCGAGATTCTCGCTATTGGACGGAGGCGGAGAGATTCTACCCGGAAAGATTTATCGACTGCCCAATCGATTACAACGGGACCAATTTCCATTTTATCCCATTTGGTGCCGGAAGGAGGATGTGTGCTGGAGTTTCTTTCGGGATGGCGGTCGTGAAACTTACGTTAGCAAGTTTGCTTTTCCATTTTGACTGGACACTCCCTGCTGAACAAAAAAGCATTGATATGACAGAATGCTTTGGAATGACACTCAGAAGACAATATCCTCTCCGTCTGATTCCATTTCCTTATGGTCCCGTGCTTTGAATAAACGAAAATCAAATGCTAATAAAGATGCTCATTATATTTTTGTGCTTTATATTGTTCCATCATGTGTAATTTCCTTAATCCTGTCATATGTTCTGCATTTTGTAAGGTTTATTTCCTAAACAAACAATTGTTATAGTACTATGAACTATCAAATCTTGCATCTATATTCAAAACCCTACTACTCGTAATGCTAACATCTCGTAAATGAAGCCTAACAGCTAAGCCTAAAATCCAAATACAAAGTATGAAAAGACGAGTCGATGATAATTAAAATGTGTTAATAATAAGGCCAAAATAATTTTTTAACTTATTGAAAAATGACAATGATCTCCAAATAATTGTCCTCCTCAACTACTCCTTGACCCTGACCATTAAAATAATTAAATCCCATATAAAACTCTAAACTAAATTATTCTA
Organism: Linum tenue; assembly: GCA_946122785.1. NCBI lineage: Eukaryota > Viridiplantae > Streptophyta > Magnoliopsida > Malpighiales > Linaceae > Linum > Linum tenue. Next base: position 4,150,816 of record CAMGYJ010000002.1, on the reverse strand, counting down.
TTGCAGAGAGCGAGACAGAAAATATTAGATTCCTTCGATTTTTGTTTTTTTTTTTATAATGGTGATTGAATTAAACTAGAAAGAAAAGGAAGCAGTACAGAAAAAACTAGGCACAGGTTCACAAAAGGGTGAACCACAGGACCCAGCAGAAAAAGAATAAAACAACAGCCACAAGAACAAAACACAAGGGGCAAGGGACAAAGACCCCCAAGGAAACTAGCTAATTGGACCGAGCCAACCCTGCTAGAAAACGAACCAAAGCAGAAACACAGAGAAACAGAAAGACAGAGGCCACAAACCAACAGTCCTCCAACGGAACCCAGGGCAAACCCCAAGAGAGGCGACGAAACCAAACAAGAGAACAACGAGCGCCCATCAGGAGGGGGGGGAAAACCGCCGACCGAGGCTCTGCAGATGCTCCTCAGCCCACCGCAAACCTTGAGATTTGTCCACCTTTCCAAACGCGATTGCCCAATCCAAAGCATCCCTCAGAACCTTCCGAGTGACAATCCTAGCGTGCAAGCGAGCATCTCTGAAAACTCTTCTATTTCTCTCCAACCAGATCTGCCAGCACAAAGAGTGAAGAAGGCCGAAGCAGACCCAACTGTTAACACTGGAAGCCGGGCAAGTAGGCCAATCACGGATCATGGGAACAATGTCGCTACTTGGGCCTGTAGAGAGACCACAGACCCTTCTGGAAGCACTCCACACGTCCCTAGCAAACTCGCAGTAGGAGAAGATGTGATCGATGGTCTCCTCCTCTCTGCCGCAGAGCTCGCACCTGTTGGCAAGCTGCCAACCCCTGGCCTTCAAGTTGTCAACGGTGAGAATTCTCTTGTGCACCACAAGCCAAATAAAACAGCAGATTTTGGATGGCACAACCTGCCGCCAAACAGACTCATCCGGGAAATCCGAAGTACCACTGAACTTGCCATCCACCAAGTACCTGTACATAGAACGAACAGAAAAGGATCCATCCACATCGGGCAGCCAAGAAGGCCTGGGGGGCCCACTCGACACACAACTGGCACCTCTCGAACTAAGTAAATTAAAAAGCTCCACTCTCTCCCTATCCGCTCCCCCCCTAAGATCGAAAGACAAAGGAACAGACCAAATGACAGAGTTACCTGAGAGGGACGCGGCGTGCGAGACCCTGGCGTTCGGAGAGCTAGAGGCAGCAGCAACTCTCGGGAATTCCTCAGCAAGAACCACTTCAGGAATCCAGCTATCATACCAGAAAGAGACCCAGGCTCCATTCCCAGCATCAATGCTAGCCATCTTCCAAAAATCATCGTACTCTTTAGAGATATTAGCCCAAACTGAGCCAGAGAAGCCCTGACGGCATCTCACAGTGCGCCAACCAGAGTGCTGATGCGGGAACTTAATACTGATCAACTTCCTCCACCAACTATCGCTCTCAGTAGCGTACCGCCACAACCACTTCCCCAACATTGCCCTATTAAAGGACTCAAGGTCGATGATCCCCAGGCCACCTCGCGAGAACGGAGCTTTGCAGGTATCCCATCTAACCAAAGCAAGTTTCCTGGTATCGCTCGAACCGCTCCACAGAAACCTTTTCTGAACACCCTCCAATCTTTTCACCACTGAAGAGGGGGCACGAAGAAGAGAGAAGAAATATACCGGTTGACTCGAGAGAACAGCCTTTAGCAAAGTTAATCTGCCTCCAAGTGAAAGATATTTACCTTTCCAACCATCGAGCCTCTTCTGATATTTATCAACAACAGTATCCCACACCGAGATAGCATTAGGGTTCGCACCAAGAGGGAAACCCAGATACTTAGAAGGCTCCCCACTCCACTTGCACCCAAAGATGGAGGCATAAAACTCAGGATTTGGGACGTCCCCAACAGTGAACATCACCGATTTCTCTAAATTAATCCTGAGACCTGTGACCGTCTGAAAACAAACCAAGGTGGCAAGTATATTAAGAACCTGACTGTACTCCGCATCGCAGAAGATAAGAGTGTCATCAGCAAACAACAAGTGGGTGACCTCACCCCCACCGTGCTCCTCGTCAATGAAAAAACCAGAAATCTTCCCACAGCTCCTAATCCCAGAGATCATAAAGGACAAAACATCCATAATAAGAGTAAAAAGACCTGGAGATAAGGGATCACCCTGTCTCAAACCTTTCTGCGAACTGAAGAAACCTTTAGACTCCCCATTGATGAGAACCGAAATCTTCGGGCGGCACATGGTCCCATCGATCCACTTCTGCCACTTCTCAGAGAAGCCCATACGAGAGAGGATATGAAACAAACAACCCCAATTAACATTGTCAAATGCTTTCTCAATGTCTAACTTGAACATCAAACCCGGCTTCCTGCTCCTTTTCCTGCTATCAACCAGTTCAAAAGCGATAAGGCCTGCGTCTCCAATCTGCCTACCCTTCACTGAAGCATGCTGGTTAGGGGATACAAGATACGGAAGAACCCGTCCCAATCTGCGAGACAGAACTTTGCTGACCAACTTATTGAAACTGCCCATGAGACTGATAGGCCTCAAATCCTTGATGTCTTCAACCGCATCTTTCTTAGGAACAAGACAAATAAAGGAGTGAGTGACGCAATCCGGCAGGAAACCAGTGTCGAAAAACTCTTCAAAAGCATTCATAACATCATTCCTGATCCAATTCCAGCACTTCTTGTAGAATTCCCAAGTGAATCCGTCCGGCCCAGGGGCTTTCCCACCATCGCAATCAACAATGCTAGCCCAAATCTCTCCCTCCGAGAAAGGCATGCTAAGGAACCCGGAATCCGACTCCGAGACCTTACTGCAGATGTAGGAGAGAGGGAAGGGCCGAGATCTGATGCTATCCCTGAAAAGCCCCACGTAGAAGTTCACAACCCCTTCAGAGATCTCCTCTCTACCTTCTAACGAAATCCCATTCACCTTGATACGCCCAATGTGATTAACTTTCCTTCTGTAATTAGCAAACCTGTGAAAATACCCAGAGTTCCTGTCTCCTTTGTGAAGCCACAGCTCCCTCGATTTCTGCCTCCAAGAAACTTCAAGCAGATCAAGAGTGACCCCAATATCAATTAAGCACTGCTCCCTCACTCGCACCTCCTCGATCGACAAAGGCCTCGACTCTTCTTGGTGGTTGAGGTCCTGAGCCTTGGCCATGAGGTCCGCAAGCTTCTTATTCTGGTCCCCAAACACCTCCCTGTTCCACACCTTGATTTTGTTCTTAAGATCCTGCAATCTCCGCGCCCACCGAAACGCTGAACCCCTGCCTTGTATCTGCGAAGCATACCAACTACTTAACCCATCAAAGAATCTAGCGTCTTCCAACCACATATTCTCGAACTTCCACGGCCTATGCACCCTGCGGCTGTCGCCCCAGGAGATGAGCAAGGGATTATGATCAGAGACAATACGCTCAAGCGCAGTAAGGGAGCAATCTGAGAACATAGAATCGAAACTGGACGAGACAAAGGCTCTATCGATCCGAGATAGGCAATTACTATCCCCTCCTCTGCTCCAAGTGAATAGACTCCCCCCGAGCGGAAGCTCCATAAGCCCACAGTCATCGATAACCGAATTAAATTCCGTCATAAGGTTTTGACCCCGACGGCTCCCCCTGTACTCATCATGACTACGAACTAAATTGAAATCCCCTGCGAAGCAAATCGGATCATGACTAGCTTGACCAATGGAAAGCAGCTCATCAAGAAAAACCAGCTTATCCTCCCTCTCCTGAGGCCCGTAAACCACCACCAAACGCCAAGATTTCAGGGAAACAATCTCCTGGATAAAGACCTCAAGATAATGACTCCCCTCTCTGCTATTAGTCACATTGAAGAATTGCTTGTCCCAGAAAATAACAATTCCCCCACAGCTGCCAACCGCATTCTTGGAAACCCACCCAGAATCAGCCGTACCACCAACGCTCTTAACCTTGAAATCATCACAGCTCGCCCACTTGGTCTCGATCAAACCCACGATTTTAGCCCGACTACTGTTCACAATTCTCTTAACTCTAGCCCTCTTACCCCCTTCGCCAAGTCCCCTGACATTCCACACCAATACCGAGCTGGCCATAAACACAAACACGAAGTCAGACAACCCTCTTCTTCCTCCGCCTAGGCTCGGATGGCGGATCCACTATCGGCCCAAGACGGATCCTTTCCATATCAAGCTTCGTTCTGCAGGGCCGTACTTTCCTCTGATGAAGCTCAGAAGCCTGATTTGCAATCACTCTATCAACTTCACTTTGACCCCCCACAGTGCTTAAGCCGAATACCTTCCCCAAATCAACACTCGTAGATATCAAAGTGCCCACATCGAAAGGAAAGGAGTCTTGACTCCATTCCTTTTCCTGACTGTCAGCCACACAAGAAGGAGATGGCAAACAGACATCAGAGTGGCTGCCCTCCTCGCCTCCCAGGGAAACAGAGTGAGTGGGAGTAGCCGGAGGCGAGGAGGGAGGAGAACCCAGGGCCGCCGACGGACAAAACTCCCCGACCTGCTCATAAGAGACGGAATCCTCAACAAAGCGCTGGCTAGGAGCCTTCTGCTTGACCAAAATATCGAGAACCCAAGGATTCGAGGCGCTGACGGAAATCATCACATCCAGGCGCCGCGGACTAACACGCAAGGAAGAGTCCCAAGCCGTTCCCATACCTGATAAAACTGAGAAATGAGCAGAGAGCGAAAAGGAGAAGGGGCTCATGTCTGGCTTCTGAAGAAGATCATTGAGGAAGGAGGAGGCTAGCAAGGCCAGAGAGCCCAACTCCTTGTGCCCCGAGGCCTGGCACCAAAGCCCAGAGGCCACAACATTTCTGTCCCGCTTATCAATCGAACAAACAGACCCAGAAGGCCCAATCTCAGGCCCACGACTGAACACAGCCTGACTAAAGTGGCTGGGCCTACGAGTCGGCCCGAACTTTCTAACCCAAACACGTCTGCTCGGCCCAGGCTGGAGACCAACCCTATTGCTGGTGGAATCTCGGTGAACAGTCCCATGCATGCTGACGGCGGCCGATTTACTCTGATTCAAAACGCGACCCCTCGAATTCTTCCTTGAGATCAGAGCGCTGCCCTCCGAAGCCGCAGGCCTGCGAAATTCCACTTCGTTCATCCCCCGGCCTTTCTTGACCAAACTCACCGCCTTCGCACCAGCCGGCGGGAACTCCGGCGAAGATCGAACATGAATATAAAAGCATTGTTCTCCAAAAACCAGCGGAACTTCCTCCGGAATAGACCCATCATCTTTTACCCTTAACCTGACGAACGAGGAGCTCCAAGAGTTCCAATCGACCTCCAACAAACCGCCGCAAAAATCCCCGATGGTTCTAATCAGATTGACGCTCTTGAGGTGAATCGGAATTCCAAAAACCATGATCCAGCGGGAATCGGAGGCCGAAATCACGTTGGCAGCCTCCTTCCACATACTGGCCTGAACCGAAAAGCTCTTGAATTTAAGATGATCCAGCTTTTTAATCCGAAGAAGATCCCGTAGACTCGGACAATGAAGGAGCCACCTGCCGTCCTCCAATTCCTCCAGGCCAAAGTTCGAGTCTATCATCCAGTACCTCTCCGCCCATCTTCTAAATTCACCCACCAGCGCTTGCGTGAAGAACACATTGGATGACGAGCAGAACCTCAGAACCAGGCATCGATCCAAAGAACTAACCCTTTCAGATACTCCTACAGAGCCAACCTTGATATAACAGTCGACTGAATCCTTAACAATCGAGCAGTTCCCCGCCCCATAGAAACCTCCTCCTTGAACGACATCGGCGTAAGTTCTGCTCGCCGCCGCGCTTGCCGGGGAAAAAGGAGCCACCGGAAGGTCAAACGCCGCAAGTGACGAGGACAGCTCCTCAATTCGCAGACGATGTTACATAAGAAGAATAAATTATACAAATAGTCCCTTAAGTTTGGGAGACCTAACAAAATCATAACTATGTTTAACTTTTTTAAGGAAATGATTATCTACATTTGTACTAATGAGTGTACAAATTTATTTTCCCGTCGAATTTGCTACATCTACATGCCATACAATCCGATGGCTCCTTTATTAACTGTCTTCTTGCATGATCTTTTTTTTTTTTTTTGCGTTAACTTGTTTTACCGAAAAACATGTCATACAATTCGATGGCGTTGAAGAAAAGGCATGGAATTTTCCCGTTTCGAAGAAGAGAATGAGAGAATATAACTTTGATTCGGTTCTGGTTTGAATGAAAAAACTTACAATGAATAATAAGATAATTTAATTTAAGGACGACATTCAACAAGACGATGTTATTGCATCTAATTTCGAAAAACCACATCACATGCCTTCACCATCAATATAATCAACCCACATGATCCACATTCCACACCATGAGTTTCATTAATTGCCATGGAATATCTCCCTTGCTCCTCCTTCGGAGCATTCAAAATCCCCTGCCTCTTCACTCTAGCAACCATCCTTGTACTCACCTTCTTCATCACCCGAAAACAGAGGTCCTCCAAACCCGCCGCTCCAAACTCGCCGCCGGGCCCATGGAAGCTCCCCGTAATCGGAAACCTCCACCAGCTCGCCGGCCACCAGCCCCACCGCCGGCTCAGGGATCTCGCCCACAAATACGGCCCCGACGTGATGCACCTCCAGCTCGGGGAGCTCCCTTACATCGTAATCTCAACCCCTGAATCCGCCAAACTAGTGATGAAAACCCACGACCTTGCTTTCGCCTCCCGGCCTTACCTCCTCGCCCCGGACATCGTCTACTACGGCTGCAAGGACATAGCTTTCGCCCCCTACGGCGAGTACTGGCGCCAGATGCGCAAGATCTGCACCCTCGAGCTCTTCAGCGCCAAACGAGTTCAATCCTTCCGCCAAATCAGGGAAGAAGAGGTGTCCAATCTCGTCGCTGCTCTGTCTCGTTCGGCGGAGGCAGGGGAGCCGGTGGATTTGGGGCCGTTGCTGCACACGCTGACGAGCACCGTCACTTCCAGGGCAGCGTTCGGCAAAGTGCAGGAGCTGAACGATGCGTTTCGGACCGTTGTGGATAATGTCTCGGATGTTATGTCGGGTTTCAAAATCTCTGATCTGTATCCTTCCTTCAAATTGCTCCCTGTTCTCACTGGATACAGAGCAAAACTGGAGAAGATGCGTGAAGCGGCGGATTCGGTGCTGGATCGGATCATCGATGAGCATAGATCGAGGAGAATGGAGGGAATTAAGAGCAGTGGTGATGAAAAAGAGGATCTCGTCGACGTGCTTCTGAATCTTCAAGAAAACCAGGATGATCTTGGAGTTCCCATCACGACGGAGGTCTTAAAAGCAGTAACTCTGGTGAGTATTATCGAAAGCAGGATAAATTTGTGAGTAGAAGTTCGTTAATACCAAAACTTACGGTATGGGGAAATTTTATTAGGAAATGTTTCTTGCTGGGATCGAGACAGCAACTACCGTGGTGGAGTGGACTATGTCGGAAATGATGAACAATCCGAGAGTGCTGGAGAAAGCGCAAAGAGAAGCGAGGCGGGTATTTGGTGACGAATGCGGGAACAACTTTAACGAGGAGAGCCTTCATCGGTTGAAGTATCTGGATATGGTCATCTCCGAGAGTTTGAGACTGCACGCGCCGGTTCCTTTGCTCGCTCCGAGACAGAACAGAGACCGGAAAGTGGAACTCGATTCGTACGAGGTCCCGGTCGATACCAACGTCATCGTGAACGTCTGGGCAATCGGTCGGGATCCTCGGTACTGGAAGGAGCCGGATAGGTTCTACCCGGAAAGATTTATGGACTGCTCAACCGATTACAAGGGGAACGACTTTCAGTTCGTTCCGTTCGGTGCGGGAAGAAGGATGTGCCCTGGAGTTTCGTTCGGAATGGCGATCGTGAAACTTGCTCTAGCGAGTTTGCTTTTCCATTTTGACTGGACACTTCCTACCGAAGAGAAAACCACTAATATGACCGAGTGCTTTGGAATGACGCTCAGGAGACAATATCCTCTCCGTTTGATTCCTGTTCCATACCATCACGTGATTTGAGGGTAAAACAAACTTGGAGGAGGGGAGAGATGCTTAATATGTATTTGTGTTATCTTTTGCTTCCATATGCATCATTTCTTGATCATACTTGTGGTTCAGCCTTATTTATGTATCCTCTGTCCTTTTCCTTTGCCAAATCAAGTTTTATATTAGGGGTTATCAAACATTCATCAACAAATCACAACCCCTCTCATCATTCCATAACTTATACTATGTGAGTCCGGCGATTTGAAATGAGTTTCGAATAAGTACGACTATTCTTCAATTGAAATAGATACAAAAATACGATGAACAAATAACTCATTTGTCGAATTAACCATATCCAAAAGTATCCAATTCCTCCTTTCATATAAGGTAATTAATTTTGGGATTCTAATTGGATTGAGCTATAACGATGTTGTGTTACAATTTCATAAGTGACTAAAAACCTCTTGAACCAAGTATTCTCCACTTAAATACTATTACTGAAGCACCTTAATAAAAACATACAAGACCTTTACAAATCAGGTCACAAAATATAACTACGGTCCAAACATATAAGATTTTTTCCCCCCCACGAAATGAAGAATCTTGTTATACCTCTAGCTAGTTGTTGTTGTTACACTTTAGCAGCATATTTTTAACTAACAAACAGTTGATTCATGTGGATGTTGGCCTACTCAACTGTTCCATTGACCAATTGGAAATGTCATTATCCATGTTAATTTACGAATTACGACAGGGAATTTGATTAACTTTTCTCGAAACCACAAAAACCAAATGATTCACATAATAAATCTATAAAAAAAAGTAAATTAAGAATCCCATTGGAGAGATGGAGATACGATTAGATCTCCTATTTTTTTACTGTAAGTCAGACTTGTCTCGCTCACGTTGCATGAGGTCAATTACATGAATGGTCACGTCTCACGTATATTTGGGGTCAATAACAAACAGTAACATATCATACATTTTTTAATTAATCCCACTAGTTAACTAGCTCGCATCTCTGTTAATGTTACCTATTTTAAATCAACTTGAATGATGCGACATGTTGATATAACTAATTAAAACAAAATAATGAGTGGTGACTGACGAAATGAACCAAATAAACCGGAGATAATGAACATTTCGGGTGGTTAACAACCATTTGAAGCGTTTGAAATTGCTAATCACTTCTAGCACTCCAACCGTCCAATTAAACACAAAATAAAATTTGGGCACCGTGATTCGCATGGGTTCAGGCGCTGGAAATTGTAATTATTAATTGAAAAATTCTTAGCTCCAACCTTAGTGGGACGCAGAAGCTTCAACCATCTAAGGTGTCCGTTTGTATAATTCACATTCGATACACAAGACCCACCATCTATTGGAAGAGCAAGTATCAATTGTTAGGGATTTTTATATTTTCATTGATTTAAATTGATAGATTATGGTAAATGTTTTGTATTTTTCTTTCTTTTATCTTATTTAATATTCAGATACATGTCGATTGAGAATGCCAAATGAGATATGTGTAAAATTTTGAATTTCGGATCGCAGGTCTTAAATTGAGAAATTTAAGATTTTGATGGTCTTTATGTAACGTTATAGACTTCAGAATTTCAGTACTTAATTTTTTTTTTTAAAAGTAGTACCCTCATGTTTTAGTGTGCTTATACTTATAACGAGATATTCTTGTTTACCAATCACCGGTTCATCGATGATTTTTAATGATATAATACTAGTTAAACCGGTAATATATTAACCATTCAATTATACAGATTTATACTCCAATTCATGACATCATTGATAAATCCCCCGTCATTCTCCATAAATATAACAAACGGTAAATGGGAGTTTCTGATCCACAAAGAGTACTTCCAATAAAGATGATCTCTTTCTCATCCTCCTTCCAAATGTCCAACATCCCCTGCCTCTTCACACTCGCAACCATCCTTGCACTCACCATCTTCATCATCCGAAAACAGAGGACCAAAACCACCGCCGCTTCAAACCTGCCGCCGGGACCATGGAAGCTCCCCGTAATCGGCAACCTCCACCAGTTGGTCGGCGACCACCCCCACCGCCGGCTCAGGGATCTCGCCCGCAAATACGGCCCCGACGTGATGCACCTCCAGCTCGGGGAGCTCCCTCACATCGTAATCTCAACCCCTGAAGCCGCCAAACTGGTGATGAAAACCCACGACTTAGCCTTCGCTTCAAGGCCTTCTCTCCTGGTCGCCGACATAATCTACTACGGCGGCAAGGACATAGCTTTGGCGCCCTACGGAGAGCACTGGAGGCAGATGCGCAAGATCTGCACCCTGGAGCTCTTCAGCGCCAAACGGGTTCAATCCTTCCGCCACATCAGGGAAGAAGAGGTGTCGAATCTCGTGGCTGCTCTGTCTCGCGCGGCGGATGCAGGGGAGCCTGTGGATCTGACTCGGATGTTGCTTACATTAACCAGTACGATTACTTCCAGGGCGGCGTTCGGCAGAGTACAGGAGCTGAACGACGCGTTTCAGATGGTCATGGACAATATTTCGGATGTCTGCGCTGGTTTCAAAATCTCCGATCTCTATCCTTCCGTCAAATTGCTCCCTGTTTTGACTGGGTACAGAGCAAAACTGGTGGAGATGCGTAAAGCAGCAGATTCGGTGCTGGATCGAATCATCGATGAACATAAGTCGAGAAGAAGGGCGGGGAGGGAAAATGGTGGTGAAAAAGAGGATCTTGTTGATGTCCTTTTGAATTTTCAAGAGGAACATGATCTTGGAATACCCATTACCATGGAAGTCATAAAATCAGTCACTACGGTAAGTACCTCTAAATTTCTGCCTCGTATATGCATATTTGTCGATTTTTTTGTTTGTGTAAGTTTGATTTTTTTCTCTCTCTCTTACTGTTAGGAACTGTTCATAGCTGGTATTGAGACATCGTCAACGGCGATAGAATGGACAATGTCTGAAATGTTAAACAATCCGCGAGTGTTTCAAAAGGCGCAGGAAGAGGTCCGTCAACTGTTCGACGACGAGGGCAGAAAAGATGTGGACGAAGCGAGCCTTCATCAACTTACGTATTTGGATATGGTTATCTCGGAAGGTCTGAGGTTACACCCTCCGATTCCTTTACTTCTTCCAAGAGAAAACGGGGAGAAGGTGGAACTCGGTGCATATGTTGTGCCAAGCAACACCAAAGTCATTGTGAATGCCTGGGCGATCAATCGGGATCCACGTTATTGGGTCGACCCCGAGAAATTCCACCCTGAGAGATTCTTAGATTGCTCAACCGACTACAAGGGGAATGATTTCCATTTCATTCCTTTCGGTGCAGGAAGAAGAGTATGTCCGGGAATTTCTTTCGGAATGGTGGTTGTTAAACTCGCACTAGCGAATCTGCTCTATCACTTTCAATGGGAACTTCCATCCGAAATGAAACAAGGTGGCATCGATATGGCTGAAAGCTTTGGAACATCACTTAGAATGAAGAATGCTCTTCGTTTGATTCCAGTTTTGTATGGTAGCAAGGCCTAAATAAAAGAGAGAACCAACGACAAATATGTAATAAATAAGTGAGAATTCTCGTTAGGAGATATTCTATTTTCCTTGGAAAAAATCCAAAAATACACACATTATTAAAAAAAAATCTCAAAATACATACGTTATAAAAGATATTCCCAATCTACACATGTTTGGGCTTCACCGCGGTTGTCAACCGCAGTGAATAACATCACCGCGACCGTCAACCGCGATGAATGCTTCACCGTCAATGTCCGAAGCGGTGTCCATTCACCGCTGGTGTCCCAAACGGTGATGGATTAATTTGGGTATTGGTCAAAAGTCCATGGCCGGAGTTGCTGTTGCGTTGGCACTTGACTGAAATGGAGGGAAAAAATCTCAGTACTTTGGGTGCTTGACCGCCATCGCACCCAGCGTCGACCACAGCCGCGTCGGATGCTTGAAATCTTTCGCCGGTCCGGGCACCGCCGGCCCCCGAGAAACTCTAGCGACCTCGACCGCACGTCCGCGGGCTCCGCCACGATCTCCGATGCTCCGTTGGTGGGAGGACCAAGAGGAGCAGTTCTTCTTCTTGTTCTTATTCCAGTTGCGGTTGGCGTGGTCACTGCCGCCGCCGCCGCTTCATGATGTGTCATCGAGCAGAGATGTGTTGGTTCATAATCAACAACCCAGAACCACTAATTATATACCTCTTGCCAAAACAAAACAAAACAGAGGTCACATTAGCTGCAGCCATTGGAGTTTACAGCTCCCCCCTCCAAGAACTTGCCCCTACAGCAGGGAACTCGAACCAGAACCATAAGAAGAGGAAGCCAACCAAATTAGGCCATCACCGCTTGGGACACCGGCGGTGAATGGACAGGGTGATATTCACCGTTTCGGACAGTGGCGGTGAAGTATTCATTGTGGTTGACGACCACGGTGATGTTATTCACTGCGGTTGACGACCACAGTGAAGCCCAAACATGTGTAGATTGGGAATATTTTTTATAACGTATGTATTTTGAGAATTTTTTTTAATATCGTGTGTAGTTTTGAATTTTTTCCATTTTCCTTTTCCCCCACTTTCTTGGTTGTAATTTATTCACTTTCTTGGTTGTAATTTCTCCTTTCGGTTTGGTGAGAACATCATATGTGTCTATTACACATGTTGTCGAACCTCCAATATGTTAGTGATGATATAGTATGAAGTCTTACTATACTCCATATATACAAAATGAAATCTATTTCGATATTTATTTGTGCAGAAAGTTCACATAATTTACGAAACTAACAACAAAGGGTTTTAACTTTTCTCAAAAGACAAAACCCAATAATTCACAATAAAATACAGTAACCTGAGTAATCCATTGTGATTGTAGAGATCTAAGATATGCCTTCTATATCTAAGTAAACGAGTATGAAGCCAGAACTAGTAAACTCAGCTGGCCCATTTACAATCCTAATTACTACAGATAATTTTAACTTTTTCCACAAACCCCAAATAATTCACAATAAAATTTTGTTAACGGAGTAATCGATGACAGAGGTCAAGATACGATTAAATCCCCTACTATATTTTTGATCTTTTTAATTAAGCAAGGGTTTATCTCGTTCATGGTCACTTGTCTTTTGGGTTACTAACAAAGAGCCACTTACCCAATATTCTTCAAAGAAAAGATTAACTTTAATTTGTCAGTACTAATCAGCCAACAAATCCATTGTCCTGTTCCGAATTAATTGAACACATTAGCATGTCACGTTAGCGAATATAATTTGTTAACTACCATCTTTATATCAATTGACCACAAATAACATTAGCAATATAAACCTATATGTTCAATCAGGCCGGGTCAACTATTAAAGGATCAGAATAATTCCAACAACTATTAGGAAAATTCTCATAAACACATTTTTATGAATATTAATAACGGTTACAATATTCACAAAATATGTCCAGCAAGAAGATTCCTAATCATTGTTAAAAATATTCACACCAACTGCCTCCCAAACTATTTTTTTTTTTTTCAAAAGATAATCAGATATATTGATAAAAAAGAGTTACACATTGATGTAATCAACCCACCCGCTTCAGCCGGCAGCCGGCGAAGATGGATAATAAATTGGGGAATCCCTTCGTCATTCTCCATAATACAACAAAACAAGCTGTGGCAGGGGATCGGAAAACAGAGCACAACAGCAATTGGGTGATTCCGATCCACAATGAGAACTTCCATTACCATGGAGCATCTCCGCCAAAACATGATCTCTTTCTCTTCCTCCTTCGAAGCATTCAAAATCCCCTGCCTCTTCACACTAGCAATCATCCTAGCAGTCACCTTCTCCATCACCCAAAAGCAGAGGACCAAAACCGCCGCTTCGAACTCGCCGCCGGGCCCATGGAAGCTCCCCCTAATAGGCAACATCCACCAGATGATCGGCGACCATCCCCACCGGCGGCTCAGGGACCTAGCCCGCAAATACGGCCCCGACGTGATGCGCCTCCAGCTCGGGGAGCTCCCTTACATTGTAATCTCGACCCCTGAAGCCGCCAAGCTAGTGATGAAAACCCACGACGTAGCTTTCGCAACCAGGCCTTATCTCCTGGTTGCTGATGTACTCTACTACGGCCGCAAGGACATAGCTTTGGCGCCCTACGGAGAGCACTGGAGGCAGATGCGCAAGATCTGCACCCTGGAGCTCTTCAGCGCCAAGCGAGTTCAATCCTTCCGCCACGTCAGGGAAGAAGAGGTCTCCAATCTCGTGGCTGCTCTGTCTCGCGCGGCGGATGCAGGGGAGCCTGTGGACCTCACACGGATGTTGCTTACATTAACCAGTACGATCACTTCCAGGGCGGCGTTCGGCAGAGTACAGGAGCTGAACGACGCGTTTCAGATGGTCGTCGACAACATTTCGGATGTATGTACTGGTTTCAAAATCTCCGATCTCTATCCTTCCGTCAAATTGCTCCCTGTGCTCACTGGGTACAGAGCAAAACTCGTGGAGATGCGTAAAGCAGCGGATTCGGTTCTGGATCGAATCATCGATGAGTATAATTCGAGGAGAAGGGCGGGGAGAAAAGATGATGGTGAAAAAGAGGATCTTATTGATGTCCTTCTGAATCTGCAAGAGAGACATGACCTTGGAACACCCATTACAACGGAAGTTATAAAAGCAATCACTTTGGTAAGTACATTATGCTTATTTTACTAGCTCTTTTCGACCTTGTGTGTAATTTTTGTCAACAATATTATCCCGTAAAATTGCAAAACAACTATACATGAATACCTTTCAATTTCTGCCTCATATATGTCGATTTACTTATGTAAGTTTGATTTTTGCTCTCGTTATTAGGAATTGTTCCTAGCTGGTACCGAGACATCACTAGCTGCGATGGAATGGACCATGTCTGAAATTATAAAAAGTCCAAGAGTGCTTCAAAAGGTTCAGGAAGAGGTCCGTCAAACGTTAGGTGCTGAGGGCGGAAAAGATGTGGGCGAAGCAAGCCTTCAGCAGCTGTCGTACCTAGATATGGTCATCTCGGAAGGTCTAAGGTTGCACCCTCCCCTTCCTCTACTCCTTCCAAGAGAAAATGGAGAAAAGGTGGAACTCGATGCATATGTTGTGCCAAGCAACACCAAAGTCATTGTGAATGCCTGGGCGATCAATCGAGATCCCCGTCATTGGCTCGAGCCCGAGAAATTCCACCCGGAGAGATTCTTAGATTGCTCAACCGACTACAAGGGGAATGATTTTCATTTCATTCCATTCGGTGCAGGAAGAAGAGTATGTCCCGGAATTTCTTTCGGGATGGTCGCTGTTAAACTCGCGCTAGCGAATATGCTCTATCACTTTCGATGGGAACTTCCATCGGAAATGAAACAAGAAGGTATCGATATGGCTGAAAACTATGGAACATCACTCAGAAGGAAGAATGCTCTTCGTTTGATACCAACTTTGTATGATGGCATGGCTTGAATGAAAGAGCATGTCATAAATGAAAGAGAGAACAAATGGAAAAATTGCATAATTAAAAAAGCACAAGATTTTTGTAAGAAAATCTTCAATTTTCCTCTTCTTTTTTCCCGCTTCCTTGATTGTAATTTCTTCATTTATATCAAAAGCAATATAGTAACTATAGCAATTCTCCTTTCAGTTTGGTGAGAACATCATATGCGCCTATTTACACTTATTGTCGTATAGTATAGGATCACACTTTCAAAGGGGTAATTCAAAAGCACATTACAAGGAGAATGTTTCAGGTTTATAAGGCTTTCTTCCAAGCAATTAAGTTGAATGAAGAACCAGCTTAGCCCTAGATGTTAGGCTAAGGCTACACTGATTTTGTCTAGCTAGTAGCTACCAAGAGTTTTTTTTTTTTTTTACCAAAGGTATTGCTTTTCATTCATTGTGGCTGAAAAAAAACAGTTGTTTACAGAAGGTGGGAGATAACATCAAGAACATGAACCCAATGACTTGGGAGAACATTTTTTGCTCTAGACTTAGCTACCCAGTTAGCTTTCGTGTTATCATCCCTCTTGATGTGGGAGACCTTGATCCAGGGGTGTTCTTCGAGTGCCTTAATGGTGCGTCCAATCCATGCTGCCGCCCGCCATGGCCACGGCCTCAACAGTCCTTGCACAGCATTGACGATGGTCGGGCAATCAGATCGGACCAGACATGGACCTTGGAGGCTGGATGCCAGTAGAGTTCCTTCAAACAGCGCTTTTGCTTCAGCTTCAATTGATGAAAAACAATGCAGGGATTCAGCTACCCCGTCACACACTTGTCCATGGACACTTGATACAACAACGCCATATGCCGCCTGTTGTGAGGTTTCAAAGAATGAACCATCACACTGTATTTCAAAGAGATGAATACTCGGCGGTGGAGTAGGGTGATCCGGGGATGGGTTTAACTGAATAGGAGGTGGAGGGGTTGCTGGTTTAGCAGGGCAACAATCCCACTGATGTGACTCATTCACAGCCTTAGAGATGGTACTAGGTGGCCAGGGAGGTTTCTTTCGGAAAATAAATTCATTCCTGGCTTTCCACGTCTGCCACAACAGGAAGACAACTTTATGGAATGTGGGGAGGGGATACCTGTCTTGCAGTGCGAAGAGCCAGTCAAGCAAATGGGTGGAAAAGGGGGGGACAACCAGAGAAGGCCAGCCCTGGAACCACCCAGCAGCCGCGTGAGGGCACTCAAACAAGACATGATGGATCGATTCAATAGCCTCAGCACAGAGAGGACAGGCTTTTGTCACCGAGCACCGCCGAGAGAAGAGATTTTCCTTTGTTGCAATAGCTCCTCTGGTGCATTTCCAAATAAAGAATTTCAGTTTTGGGGGGAGGGAAAGGCTCCATAGCCATTTCCATTTCTCTTTACTCGATATGTCAACCACCTGGGAATTCTGTTCCCTCCGCAACAAGTTATGAATCATGTGAAAGGCAGACTTGACTGAGAAGTCGCCACTATCCGTGAATCTCCAAGCCCAGATGTCCTCCAAAGAGTCTGGTCCAATTGGGGTGGCCGACACCTGTAAGAGATCCGAGGGGCTAAGATAACCAGCAAGAAGGTCAAATCTCCACTCCCGATGGATCCCATCAATCCACTGGTCCACTGTTGTCTCGTCTGGCCATTCAAAATCAAGGAGCTTGCTCGGTCGATCAAATCTCCAAGGGTCTTGGAACATTCGTGTTGATTTCCCGTTTCCAATGACTCTAATGATGCCCTGCTTCATTCATTTGATTGCTTCCCAAAGGCTAGCCCAAATCCAGGATGCCTTCCCCCCTTTCTTCGCAGTTAACAAGTCCGTCTTAGGGAAGTAGATGCTTTTCAAGACCCTTACCCATAAAGCTTCAGGATTAGTGATAGCTCGCCAGACCTGTTTTGCCAATAGTGCAAGGTTGACAGTGTGAAAGGGTCGGAAGCCAAGCCCTCCTTCTTCTTTTGGGGCATACAGAACTTGCCCGGCTCTCCAATGGATTGTTTTCTTTGATGTTGATCCGCTCCAGAAAAAAATTTTGAGCATGGAGTCCATCCTCTTTGTTGCTGATCTTGGGAGGAGAAAGAGACACATGATGAAGGAAGGCACTGCCTGGAACACAGCCTTAAGAAGAACTTCTTTGCCCCCAGGGGAGAGTAGAAGGCTCTTCCAGGACTCCCCTCGAGACTCCATTCGTTGGAGAAGGAACTGGAATGTTTCCTTTTTTGATCGCCCCCATTCAGTGGGGACTCCAAGATATTTAGAGTGGATCCGGTCTTCAGCAAAACCAGTGCTATGAGTGATAGCTACCTGTTCCTCCGGGGTAACATTGGCGCTGAAAAACAAAGATGACTTGTTCAAGTTGACCTCTTGACCCGTTATTGTACCATAGTCTTTAAGAATGCTGAGGATGAGGTCTGCTTCCCTAACAGATGCCTTTCCAAAAATCACTGTGTCATCCGCGAAAAGGCAATGGGTGAGAACAGGGCAATTATTATTCAACTTAATCCCCTTGATCACCTTCCTCTGGGAAGCTTTTTCAATCAGAAAAGAAAGAGCATTAGACATCAGAATAAACAGGAGGGGGGAGAGGGGATCCCCTTGACGGATGCCTCGAGAAGGAGTAAATTCATTCGACGGGGTTCCATTAAACAGGAGCCTGAACTTAACAGTTGAGATGCAAACACGCACCCAACCACACCAAGTATCATTGAAACCATAGGCCTTCAAAAGGCTGATAAGGAAATCCCACTCAACCAGGTCGTAAGCCTTCTTCATGTCCAGCTTCATCATCATCTCTTTGTTCTTCTTCTTCTTACTCTTTTTGAACTGGTTAAGCACTTCATGGAAAATAATAATATTGTCTTGTATTTGTCTACCTCCTGTAAAAGCAGTTTGTAGCTCATTCACCAGACTTGGCAGCCACGGTTGCAGTCTGATAGTCATAATCTTCGATATGATCTTATACCGGAAATTACAGCAGCTAATAGGTCTGAACTGGCCAATCGATTCAGGTTGGTCCACCTTTGGGACCAAAGTAATAAAAGTGTCATTCCATCCCTCATCCATGATTCCTGTTCTGAAAAAATTGATAACCTCCTTGCAGACTGCATCTCCCAGCCATGGCCAGAAAGACCTGAAGAAATGGCCTGGAAAACCATCAGGGCCTGGGGCCTTATTAGCCCCAAGTTGGAACACAGCTTTGCGCACTTCTTCCTTTGAAAAATTGGCTGAGAGGCACGCGTTAATTTCGTTAGTAACCAACAGCGGGAACTCATTCAATAGGGACTGATCAAAGGTCCCTCCCCTGCTTTCGAACAACTGCTGGTAGAAATCATTGGCGTGCTCATTAAGTTCTTCCGTTTTCTCCATCCAACATCCATTGTTATCCTTCAGCTTAAGAATTCTGTTCCTATGTTTCCTGCGAATAGTGCTAGCATGGAAGAACCCCGTATTTCGGTCCCCTTCTTGAAGCCAACCATTCCTTGATCTCTGCGCCTAAAAGGTTTCTTCCGAGGACCACCACTTGTCCAGCTCTTTCAGAAGAGTAATTTCCTCGTCAACCTCAACTTGATTCCTGACGGGTCCCTGTAAAACCTGCAGTCTCCGTCTCATCTCTTTTTCCCTCTTAAGCTTCTGAATCCTATCATTCTTTGACCATGCCGAGATGCTCCTTTGGCACTCTGTCAGAATACCTTGGATTGAACCCCCTGAACCCCATGTATCGTGGATGATCTGCCTGCACTCCTCATTATCTCTCCATCGTTTGTCAAACCGGAATGGGGTATTGGGAGCAGGCAAAAAGTGGTGAAGATCGATTCTGATCGGGCAGTGATCAGATTCCACAAAGTCCTCATGGAACACCCTTGCTTTCTCAAAACATCGGAGCCAACTAGAGGTACAAAGTGCTCGATCAAGCCGCTCCCTAATCAAATCAGAGCCCTGCTGGTTGTTAGTCCAGGTAAACACCTCTCCCGAAAAACCAAGGTCTACTAATCCATTGACATCCATGAAATTCTTTAACGGGACTACATTATCATTCCTCAGGGGGCATCGCCCCTGCTTTTCAAAAGGAAAAAGTGCCACATTCAGATCCCCTACTATGAGCCAAGACTCGTCTTGAGTCGCCCTAAGAGTAGAAAGCCGATCCCACAAAAACCTTCTCTCTGCCGCCGTGGCAGGAGCATGGACAAAAGAACAAAAGAAGACCACACCATTCTGACTAATCCTAATGTCCATAAAGGACTTACACCTATCCAACACACAAACATCCACATCATCATTCCACCACAACGCTAATCCACTCCCTTCGCTGGCTGGATTCACATACTCTCCATGATCGAACCTCATCCCCCTCCTTTTTCCTTCCATGAACGATTCTTCTTTCTTCGTCTCCATAAGGAAGAGGATTGAGGGGCCAAATTGTCGGCACAGCCTGCCGCAGTAGCTTCTTGTAAGGGACTGGCCGAATCCCCTACAATTCCAGCTTAAGATTCTCATTCATTGACAGGCGGCTTGAGGCTTGCCGCCGACGCCCTCGGGGTGGGAGATTCCCCTTCCCCAGACTGACTCCCATCAGCTGTGATATCTGCTAGGCTTTTCCTTCGGATAATGCTTCTCCTTCGCTGGTAGGTCTTTCTGCCTTCTCCTGGGACAAAAGAAAGAGAATCAAGAGAAAAGTTAGTTGCCTGCTCCTGTGTTGGCAGAGAGGTGCACGCTGGGCTCATTTGTTGTGCTGGCAGAGAGATGCATACTGGGCTCATTTGATCTGGTTTCCTCTTCTTTTCAGGCCTAATCATTCCTTCATCTACCTGTGGTTCTGTCTCATTTGCAGGCCTGCTGTTCATCATCTGGGCCTGGTTGGACAACACTTGGGCTTGATCAAAGGCAGCAGGGGTTACACTCGGCTCCGCGGGCGAGAAGGTTGGGCTTGCAAGTGACAGGCTCAGGCCCATCTCGATGAGGCCTGCGTTTTTCTCCCTGCTTCTGCTTCTGGTTCCCTCTCTTAGGTCCAGCCCTCTTTGCATAGCTCTGGCTGTTGCTTCCATCTCCTTTTCCAGAATTGTCAGTTGACTTGTTGCTGGGCCTGAGTCTCCTCTGAACACCCACTCTGAGTTCTGGCTTGTCATTGCAGGGCTGCATACCCAGAGGAGTAGGGTACTGGGCTAGGTACTGACCCTGTCACTGGGTGTCCAATGAGGGTTAGCAAGGAAGATTCCCCTCTGGTCCCCCGGATTTGTTGTATCGCTGCTTCAGCACTAGGCAGCCGGCGCATATTCGCCAGCTTTTCTCGGAAAGACGCCGGCAGGATGTTGGCCGGCGAATCATGCCCCGCCTTGAGGGCATCGGTGTATACTTCGGAGGGATCGATGCAAAGGCCTTTTCTTCTGTGGTCTTCCCGCTCGAGGCAGTTTTGTATCAAGTGACCCAGGCGTCCGCAGAAGTAGCACAAATCCATAATACGTTCGTACTTGAAGCTTACCCAGATCGATCTCTCACCGATCGGATATTCGAACCCAATGGGTATGGGGTCTTCCAGGCTAACCTCCACTTTGGCTCTAATGAACTTGAGTCATCCTCTGAACTCGAAGTTGGAGTGATCAATGCAATGGAACTGTGGGAAGATGAACGATGCGACTGCTTGCACCGCCTCCTCATCTTTCAAAGACTGGGGGAGATCATGCATCTGTACCCACAAGGGTCAAGTCCAACTTCGTAACGACCAAGAGTTTGTTAATTACAATCCATGTCATTTTGAACGAGATAGGTCCGTAGCCAAGTTAATAGTAAGAAGTAAGAACCCACAAGGGTCAAGTCCAAGCCCATAACGATCAAGCCCAATAAGAAGCCGAAGACCTAAATCATGGAGATAGAACATTTAGTTGTGAAAACATAAGTTTGTTTGCTTGAAAATTCTGAAAAATCATAAGAAATGATACTTGATTGTCTATTGAATTCAATTTTTACCATTCTAAATTATCGTTTAGGAGCCATCAATTACGATCGTAATTTAGCCTTAATCTGCAACCCTCTTTCCCTTTTCTGTCCTAACTAAGCCTCTTCAAACAATTTTCACACTGACGCTTTCCATACTTCAAATCCAATCCTGTTTTTGTTGCTCCACTTGGTAGTATAGTAAGACAGGGGAACTGAGAGAGCAGCAGAAGAACCCGATATTTGACCAGAAATAAAGAATCTAAAGGAACATTCCCGTACAATCCCTATCATATTAGAACACTCGCCCACCGTCCACGTGGCGAAATAGACAAATCAACGGTCCACATTTCCCTTTCACAGAAGAAAAATTGGCAAAATAAACCCTCGGCCCCTTTTGTTTTACTCTGTTTTTCGCAAATCGGAAAGTGGCCGCCAAAAATCGCCAATACGGTCTCCTCCTCCTCCTCTCCTCTCGTATCCCACCATCACTGTCCCTTTATATAGAACGCATCTGGAAAGGAATCTCAATCTCGCTGCGAAAGCATCAATCTTTTTTTCCACCCTCTTCTCCTCCTCCTCCTCCCAGCCGGAGAGAAGAGAAAAAAAACATGACCAGGGTCAACAAGGAGGCGCCGCCGCCGCCGTCGCCGGACCAGATGTCGGGGCTCCGGGATCCCCTCCTCCCGGGACCCGAATCCGCCAAGGTAATCGAGCGGCTGACGATAGACGACATGCTGCAGAAGTACTGCGGCGAGTTCGGGCGGTGGCAGCTCCGCCACTTCGTCCTCACCAGCCTGGCCTGGGCTTTGGAGGCGTTCCACACCATGGTGATGATCTTCGCCGACCGGGAGCCCGACTTCCGCTGCCTGGGCGGTGGCGCGGGGTCGTGCGACCCGAAAGGAGGGGTTTGCGGGCTGGAACCCGGGTCGTGGGAGTGGGCCGGGGGCCCGGGGAGCTCGACGGTGGGCGAGTGGGGGCTGGTGTGCGGGGAGAAGTACAAGGTCGGGCTGGTCCAGGCCGCGTTTTTCGGTGGCTGCATGATAGGTAAAATCCCAAATCCCAAATCCCAAATCAAATCGCATTTCCTACTCTCCTTGCCCATCTCAACCTCTCTGTTTTCTCGTCTTTTTGTTTTTGCTTCCTGCTGTTTGGGCTTGTTACGTCGTCGTTTTTGGGGTTGTTGTGTTTCTAGCCGTTTGTTGGGAATCTTCAGTACGCTAGAAACTCCAAACTTGGCGGTGTAAGGAATGGAAAAAAGCAGAGGCATTACCTCCACCACTAGGTGACAGTCTGGACGAACTGAGTTATAAACACGCACTTACGTCGATCTCGGATTAGTAGAGACGCATCGTAAACTAGACTCTGTCCCCTTGTGTCTGATTGAGAATCAAGATGTTAGAGAAAATCATGATCATGCCTATTGCCCGCCTGATTCATTGAATAGTCAAAATCTCCTTTTTCACACATGCGTAGCACTAGCAGTAGGAATGAACTTGAAGGTTGCGGTCAAACGGAACAGAGTATATTACTAATATACTATTGTGTCATAGTCTGCTGCGATACATGACAATCACGCTTCCCTTTCTTTTGTTCTTATCTCTCTTTTTTTTTTTTTTCCTTCTCCTTTTTTCCTTATTATGCTGGGTTAGCAGCAGATTGCGACAGATCTGCAGCTGCACCGAACAGCAGCAGCAGCAGCACTATGTTTAACTAACACATGGCATGTGGTTCGATAGAAATCCTTATCCTGACCTTCTGAAGATATGATGTCTCTCTTACTTTCTTTCTCTTTTGTTTTCTTTCACCTACTCAAACTTAAAAAGCCTTTTCTGATTCCTCTCCACGCCGCGGCGCTTATCTTTACTTTCTGCATTCTGCGCCCTTCAATCTCTTCACTTTCCACTTTCCAGCAGTTCTAACAAATCATTACGTCTCACCCCTTTTTCCACATAAAGGAGCAGAGAGGTTCACATGCCTCACCTTGCCTCCCAACGTGCTTCTAAACTCATGTGAACTGACGAGTCGTCTCATTAGGCTCTAACTCTGACTAATATGTGTTCTTAACACATTTATCATGACTCTTATAACTAAATCATCCATAACCCAGCCCCAGTTCGGTAATATATGGTCATCAGAGCCAGCTATCATGAAAACGTGTGGCTAATCCAGCTATCATGAAAAGAGGGAACATAGTGGTGTCAGAAACCAAACTCAGAGGTAACATAATATGTGTTCTAGGTCTATGTATGGCTGAAAATTGGTCTTATCCACCTCTTACTCGCTCATGATCATGTCTGACCCGTCCTTAAATGGTCTACTTATATAATTGACCCGTCCAGTATCGCCCATATTTTCTTTTTGACTCCGTGTAATCCTCATAGGTCGGGGCGGGGCAAGCCGAATCAATAGATCGGATCAAGGTTTACTTATATAATTGACCCGTCCAGTATCGTCCACATTTTCTTCTTGACCCTGTTTGATCATCACATCACAAGTCGGGGCCGGGCAAGCCAAATCAATAGATCGGCTCAAGGTCTACTTATATAATTGACCCGACCAATATCGTCTATATTTCCTTCTTGATCCTGTCTGATCATCATAGGTCGGGGCGCCGCTAGTCGAATCAATAGGTCGGCTCAAATCAACACACTTATGTTTTTAAAATTATAATAATTTAGTACCCAAAAAATTTATAATTTAGTACCTAAACTTTATTTTTTTACAAATAGATCAAAAAATTTGGATGTTAAATGACCTAACTTGTTGTCATGTTCCAATTTGTGTTCAGAAAATGTTTTCTTTTCATTGAGCGTTACAGCTTTTTTGGTTAAGCTTTTAATGGACTTTGTCAAAGTTCATAACTTTCTACCATTTGCTGACTATGGTTGTTTCCAGGTGCGGGGATCTTCGGCCACCTCTCCGACTCGAAACTGGGCCGGAAGGGCTCCCTAACCGTGGTCTGCTTCCTCAACGCCGTCCTGGGCTGCCTAACCGCATTCGCCCCAAACTACTGGGCCTACCTCCTGATCCGCCTCCTGACCGGGTTCAGCACGGGCGGGGTGGGCCTCTGCGCATTCGTCCTCGCCACCGAGCCCATAGGCCCAACAAAGCGCGGGCCCGCGGGAATGTCCACCTTCTACTTCTTCTCCACCGGAATCGCCATCCTCTCCGGCATCGCCGCCTACTTATCCACCTCCTGGCGATCACTCTACATCGCCTCCTCCGTCCCTTCCTTCCTCTTCCTCATCCTCGTCATCCCCTTCATCTCCGAGTCCCCGCGATGGTACCTAGTCCGCGGCCGGGTCGCGGAGGCCATGTCCATCATGCGCTCCATCGCCCGGTCCAACCGCCGACACCTCCCCGACGGCGTCGTTTTGGCCCTCGACGAGGACGTGGCGAGTGACGACGTGGCAGGGGAGGGGACCACCGCGTCGGGTTCGCTGGTGGACGTGATCCGGTCGCCCGTGACCCGGACCCGACTCGTCCTCGCGGTGGCGATTAGCTTTTTATCCGCGGTGGTCTACTACGGGCTGAGCCTCAATGTGGTCAATTTGGAGACGAATCTGTACGTCAGCGTGCTGGTCAACGCGGTGGCGGAGATGCCGTCGTACACTCTGACGGCGGTTTTGTTGGAGAGGTTTGGGAGGAAGCCGCTGGCGATCGGGACGCAGTGGTTTAGCGGCGTGTTCTGCCTGCTCGGCTGCGTGGTTGGCGGGGAAGGCGACGCGTGGAAGGTGGTGAAGATGGTGTGTGGGGTTTTGGGGATATTTGGGATGGCCGGGACGTATAATTTACTGTTTATCTATGCGGCGGAGCTGTTCCCGACGGTGGTGAGGAACGCGGCGCTGGGGTGTGCGACGCAGGCGTCGCAGTTCGGGGCGATCCTGGCGCCGTTCGTGGTGGTGATGGGCGGGTCCGGCCCGTTTGCGGTTTTCGCGGTTTGTGGGCTTGTGGGCGGTGGGCTGGCGTTTTTCCTGCCGGAGACGTTGAATCAGCCGCTTTATGATACCATGTCCGGGATGGTTGAGGGAGGCGGGAAAGATGGTTCCCGCCAACAAGCAGTTTGAGAGGAATGTCCTTGTTTTTTTTTTTTTTCGGCATTGATTTAGTTGGATAAATTTCTTTCTTTGTTTTGCGAACTGTCGCACCTTCTCCCTACGGTCGAACATATGATTTCCTTTTTTCGGTGTACCTTGTGGAAGAAGGTAGGACTTCCAATGAAACCTAATGAGATCACTCTGAAACCCACGTCTCCATTAGGACCCGCAAGAAGCAATCACAAACGGTGGAGCCTCTTCATTCCCTTGAATTGAGGTACCCGCTCCGCCCCATTGCCAATCACTGCCTACAAGTCTCCAATCTCCACCACTCTAGTTACCTGCAGTTCTGGCAATGCTCTAACATTATTGACTAGCTGCTACGGCCACAATTACACCTCTGTCGCACCAGTACCAAACACTTGGCCACATAAACCAAAGAATGGCAGTGAAGCTGGCCAAATGGAATTGGTCGACTGTGGAGAACACCGCAGTCATCAAATTGTCCCCTGTTTGTTTTTCTGGATCGACTGGCCGTTGCTAAGGGACAAATCACAACGGATTGAAGACAATATGACAAGGTCCAGTTAGTTACAGCGCATAAGCTATAGCTGCGGCTGGTGCCGCATATTGCCAAAAGGGCCAAAACAGAGTAATCCTCTGCCGTGCGACGACAAAAAAAACAGAGCATCGTATCTCAAGAATCAAGAACGTCGCGTTCAAAAGTTCGATACTTCCCACAGAGTTGGACTTGGTTGTTGGGAATCCAAAAAAGGGGCGAGTAGAATATTCAAAAGACCGTTACTTGGAGCAATAAACAGAAATCTTTATTGTATTTACAGCAAAACCATCTCCGTACAAGTGTACAACTCATAAATCATCATTTCAGCCCCCCTAAATCATGAACGGCGCCGCCGGGAAACCGGGGAAAACGCCGGCGAACTGATTTCCGCTTCGCCTGCAAAACAAAAAAAAAAAAAAGAGAACAGCTTTCAGCCTTGGACATTCTTCAATTTCGATTTATTTAGTCTGGGTTTTTCATCCGTTTAGTGGCGTGATGACTGGATAGACACAAAGAGAGCCACGCAATAAGAATTTAAAAAAAAAAAAAAAACAGGGGAAACCCAAAATCCCACCACCGGTATTGAGAGCGAAAGGTGGGGAAGGAAAAAAGGAAGAGAAAAGAAAAAAGCATAGTTTCACCTGCAATCCTCGCCGTAAAACGAAGAACCATCACGTGATCGACTTCCGCCGCCGCGGCTGCCTTTCCTCTTCTCCGCCCTCTCCTCCTTCTCCCTCCTCGCTTTCTCCTCCACCGCCAACGCCACTCTGTCCTCCGCGATCGCCGCCAGAGTCGGCTTCCACTCTCCCTCCGGCCCCGTTCCGCTCCCGCCATCTGCGGCGGAGGATGACACAGCTCTGCTCCTCTTTCTCGCCCGACGGCGTCCCCTGTTGGAGGAAGAAACAGCCGCCCCGCCACCACCCGCCGCCGTGGCAGATCCAGAGACCAGCCCTCGCGTCTCCTCCGACTGGGTTCTCCTCCTCGCTGAAATCGAACTAGAAGCCTCTCCCATGCTCGAAATTTCGCAGCCGGAGCTCCCGCAGCAAGAGACGAAGTCGATTAGAAACTTCATCGAGCCAGATTGATCCTCGCACAAGCGAAGTCGATTACAAAGGGGATAAAATTAGACAGGCTTGGAAGTCGAAGAAGAAGAAGATGTGGAGGATAGTGAGGTGGGATCTGGAATGTGGTTGATATTATTATTAGCAGAAGAAGGTGAGAAGTTTTTGCAGGGGAAGAGATCTGGTGGGGGACGCCATTTGGGACAGGGCAGGGCGGAGTGGCGAAAGGGGAAGGAAGGACATCGGTATCGTAAGGGACGGGGGCAAAATGGCGGGCCCGCGAAATTTAATTTAGAGGAGTTAATTATGACGTGGACGATATGGATTTATTTTTATATATACACACTTGGATTTCTCCCTTTTTTTCTCATAATGGCTACAACTCATGATTATGGGAAACGTAATTATCAATAATTAATTAATTAATTATGGGAAACGCCAACGTCTACGGTTCAAGGGATTGGAGGAGAAATTAAAGATCATGTCACATAGTACATGTCAATAGATTTAAATAGTACATCGACAGAGAAAAAAAATAATCTAAAAATGAATGTCTAATTTTGATACGCTAAATCCAAGTAAACAACAAAGAAACAAAGCTAGAGCATCCCAACATTTATCATGATATCATAAAATATAAACATATCGTTATATGAAGAAGCGATCTCTTCTATTCTCTGTTGGAGTGTGGTTTTGTGAATGAAGGAAGAGACATAATTCGCAAAATAAGGTTGGATCTCGTTGGAGAGTAAGGAGAGTGGTCGAGTGAGCTACTAACACGAATTGGAAAAGTGAGCTTAGTTAATGGTCTGGAGCAGACTAGACCAAGAAAAACAAAACATCTCATCATACACACCATGGACCAAACGAAATCATGATTAATGATCGACGATCCAAACTAAATTGTACAGTCGGATTTTACCAACGATTTTTCAGATGATCGAGACTATTTTCCCATCTTTATATTATTACATTCCATAAAAAAATTAAATATACAATAATTACATATATTGTTGAAATTGCATAATGCAATTATATGGGAGCGTCAAGAACTCAAGATGCAACTTTATTTAAAAATTGGTCAATGTGGATATCCTTAGGAGGGCAGGTTCATTTAATCTACAAAACATTGTGCAACATAATTCGTTAAAATCATTATTTCCGTGATTATAAAATACGTTTTCAGCTTCATCGTTATTCAATGAATTCGCAATTAGGCTGCCGCTAAGATTGTTATTTTTTTTTTTAAAACCCTAAAAATATTGGTTGATAGCATAATGCATTCGGCCATTTTTGTCTGTCGGCCGTCTGCTTGACATTAATTATATTTTCCGACGGAAATTGCAACATTTTCCAAGCCTTGCCAGTTTTTGTGATTTGCTCATCTTTTCCACCAAGAGATAAATTAGACTTCTTTTTCTCTCTGTTTTCATAAACAGATTGGATGTTATCATGTAAAAATTAGCGATTTATTGTTTAGTGCTTAACCGTTTGTTCTTTGGTTGATCACTAATACATCTTTAATCCGACTCATTCACGATCCCTCTTCCTGGACACAGAGACTCTAATCCAGTTCACCAAAACCCCTCTAGTCTCTCATTCACAGAAACCATTCGAAATTTATTCCCGGAAAACCACAGATAAATGTTCACAAATTGGCCAGTTCGGACAAATGTTGTTTGATAAGAACGGTGTTCATAAGTATGTAGACACAACGAACGGTGAACAACTTAGCAGCAGCAGCAGCAGAAGTCCACCATGTGATTTGTTGACTGCAAACTTCATACCATTCATTGATGAGCCTTATGCTTCACTGTAAAGCCGGTGATGTTACCCTGTGCAGCAGGTTCACCGCCATTGCCATAAGCTGAGCCTGTGGTATTATCTCGATATGAAGGGTTTGCGCTGCCAGAAGTTGCAGCGCCTTCGTTGTTCACGTACCCAGGACTTGTGGTGTTAACGTATCCAGGGCCACCAAACCCAGAGCTTATGTTTCCATGAGCATGAGCATTGTTTCCATATGGAGTTGTCTGACTCCCGTACGAAGGGCCTGCGTAGCTTCCAGACTCGTATGAAGAGCCTGGATTTGCATTGTTCCCGTAAGTGGTCCGACTCCCGTAAGAAGAGCCTGGATTTGCATAGTTCCCGTAGGAAGTAGTCTGACTCCCATACGAAGAGCCTGGATTTGCATTGTTCCCGTAAGTAGTCTGACTCTCATATGAAGCAGCAGCGCCTGGATTGCTTACAGACTGGTATGAATAGCCTGGATTCGCCTTGTTCCCATAAGTAGTGTGACTCCCATATGAAGAGCCTGAATTTGGATTGTTTCCATAAGCAGCCTGAGTCTCATATGAAGAGCCTGGACTTGCATTGTTCCCATATGCTGAACTAGGATTGCTCCCATAAGCAGTAGGGTTCACGTTGCTGCCGTAGCCAGCACTTGCAACGTTATTCCCGTAACCAGGGTGCACATTACTGCCAAAACCATAGCTCGCGCTGTTCCCATATGTGGAGCCAAAACCACCATTACCAGGCCCCATGCTACTACTGGGTGGTGAAGGAGGTGCTCTTGGTCTTGCATATTCCGCAAATATAACCCATCCGTCCAGATACTGCAAAATACAGGCTGATCATTACTACTCATATTTCGTTATTATGCATTTATTTTCAGATTCAGCATCAATTTCAGCGGATAGATTTACCGTACAACTCGGAAATGATTTCTTGTGTTTCATGTAACCTATGCAACTAGTAAAAGTTTCATGCCACATAATACTGCCCTTTCAAAGAAAGAAGAAATACAATAAGGCAAACTCACCTTCCCATCCATCCCCTCTATCGCTTTGGCAGCATCCTCCAAGGTAGCATACCTAACAAAGCCAAACCCTTTTGAATGCCCAGATACCCTGTCTTCGACAACTCTAGCTGTATAGCATTAAAAAATTTCAGATAGATCGACTTTCGTCAAACTATCAAAAGAAAGAAAACACAAAGTGAGACCATATACCATGAACCACGTCACCGAACTTGGAGAAAGCATCCCTAAGGCCTTCCGTTGTGGTTCGTTTGCTCAGCCCTGAATCAATTTTCACAGTCAGTCAGTCAGTTATCATGAAATAGTGGAATGAACACCTCACAGTCAAACAGCATAGAACCAACAACAAAAAATCTGAGTCCTTGCAATTATAGCTCAACAGATATTGAATAAAAATATCGATTGCATAAACTCCATACAATTTTCAAAAACAGCATTTCCACCTGAATACAGACATCTTAAGGCCCATCCTCATAATATTTGGTTGAGCAGGCGATCATGTCGACCTACCTTAGCATTCGCAAAGGTTCCCTCGTCATCCAAAAACAGTTGGTTAAAAAAAAAACTTGCAGGGTGCCATTACACTATATTGCACCAACCACAACTGGAGCCTTCCCATGATGGAAAAAAGAAGCCAGTAGTACAACAACCAGGTTCAGTAGGAACAAGATTAAATTAAACAGAGAATGTCTTGTGACCTGCTAGACCTGAGTTACAAATTATGACATCAAAATAAAATCTTGAGTGTATATTAAGGTACGATAGTTATTTTGCGTAAGCAGTTTGATTTAAAAGTTTCGAGAACCAAATTCAACTCGGACTAGTTCTTATCAAGTAAAATGCTATGAAGCATTACCCATGGTTACTCTATTAGCAGTGACTCACATATATTACTACTATGCCAATCTGTCCAAGCATTCCCCTTTACCTAAATAAAACAATTTATTCGACAACAAATGCCAAGCCAGCATATACCCATACATTATCTGCATATAAAGTTTACAGGCCAGCTAAAATGTGTCTCATATGAGCTATGACCAGGGTATCCAAATCATTTGAAGAGATTGGTCTGTCTACAGATAGTTAACCAACACAGCAGAAACGATCCACTTCCATCGAATCTTCGAGTTCAGATAGAGCCAACTACACAATACAACCGCAACAACTGAAGCATGGATAGCCCAACAAGCTTCAATTAAACCAAAAACCCATCTAAATGCCAAAAACATCCATAACTGCACATGATACTCCTATGAGTATACACCCTGGATAAATAACGCAACCATCAAAGGGACAAAACAAAAGAGAAACAATTCAATCCTATCTTCATTAGTTCAAAAACCCCCCGAAAGTATCTGTCTTTCTCTGTTCTTTCGATTATCCCCAATTCTTCGAAAGAGCAAAGAGGACAAATCACGAACAGATTCATACAATAAAAAAACCCAGAACTGGGATGGAAATCAAAACATGAGAGAGTGAGCAGGGTTACCGGAGACGAAAAGGTTGACGTTGGGATCGGCTTGTTCACGAGCCGAAGGGGCGGCGGCGGGCGCTGAGAAGATGGATGAAGTGGTAGAGGCGGTGGACAACATCCGCCGTAAGCTGCTGGCACCGGCCGTTAGAGCCGACATGGAGGATCTCAAAGCCATGATTTGATTGAGCGTGAACAGTTCGACTCAATCTCTCTCGGGACAGACAAGGGTTTAGCTGTGAAAACTTAAACCCCTTCAGGGCAACGAACAGGTTGCAGACTGGCGAAGGGAACAACTTTATCACGGGTGAGTTGCACATTTGGTCCCTCAACTTTCCAATTTCTTTTATGTATGTCAATCCAAAATTTTCTATTGGTTATCACTAATTTTAATCTCTTATTTCACAGTTGATTACTGGTCGTTCCGTTAAATTCATCCTATGTAACAGTTAATTATGATGGTTTACTATTAAGTAGATGAGTTATCAGTAAACGAATCAGTTATTTTTAATTTGCCATATCATATTGAAATATAATAAAACACAACAAATTATCACGATTCTTCGCAAAAGCTTCATGAGGTAAGGTATATATATGTTTAAATACCAGAAAATTGGTGCGAGGAAACTGTTTACTCCACTGTGATTAATTATCTATCATAGTCATTATCTGTGGAACATGTTTTTTTGAAACAATGATGTGCTATCCTTCATTCTTCCACTAGCAAGACCCAAAAGACTTGCCAAACTAATTAACATTTAACACCATTGAAACGAGCTCTTTTAACCCTCCCGTAGAATTTTTGGCGATGTTGTCTCACATAGTTTGTGCAAATTATATTTTAATATATCGCAAAATACATCTGTGTAGTAAAAAACTTTGATAATCTGATTAAATATAACCATTTTTTACGAAATACCAAAAATACCAAATTCTCCCTCGTCGATTCGATTTGCTCATAAGTCTGAGAAGAGACATGCTCTCTATTTTGTGTGGTGAGAAAAGAAAGTAGTTTAGGATCAGTGGTGGAGGTGGAGTGGGAGGAGATGATGGAAGAGAAGCAAAGGTACTGGAAGGGTGGGGGATTTTTTTTTTAACTGTGGATATATTATTGTTTTACTTAATTTTTTTAGTAATTTTGCTTTATTTAAATTAACTAAAATAAAAGGATGAATTTTCTTTTTGTAAATGACGTGTCATCCACCCGTCATTGAATGCTCAGGTGGAAACGAAAGAGAGGGTGAGTTGGTAGCCAGGTAACCGTTCCGTTAATGACTAACGGTGTCACTGACGCCGTTAAATTATGTAACGAAAAATGGCTATATTTGTCTTCAAACTTTCAAAATTCCGGCTATTAATGGTATTTCGCAAAAAGTGACTATTATTATTATCACAAACGTCAGTTTTGGCTATACAAATGAATTTTGTCTTTTTCTATTGGTACAATCTTATTTAATCGGTAGCAGATTGGCGGAATACCTTTCAACTAGTATTGTACTATTGTACTAGTTTCATATCGTTAAAATAGTCAACCACATAAAATCGAATGACAAATCGCCCCCCACCCCCCCATATTGATGCTTTGTATAAGCATGAGTATCGGTATGTAATATTTATGATTATGAGTGATGTTATAATTGTCATTGCTAAATGGCTACTGATCTATGAAATTCTTAGTAGCATGATTGATAACCTAACATGTATTCCAATTTTTCACGGGATATCCCGAAGAGAAATGATGTACCATATATTGAAGTGGAGGCTAAAATATCTTCTAGTCTACCCAAATTTCCACCTGACCAAAAAAATTCCACATTCCCCCATTACTCCAAAACTCCTATATAAACCTCCAATCCCTTCCTCTCTTTTCCTTCACCACAAAACCAACATTTCATTGATCCAACACTTATTCCCATCATTGATCCATCACTAACAATGTCCCTTAAGTTCATCTCCCTGCTACTCGTCATCGCTTTCACAATCATTTGTCATGTCGAAGCCGCCCGTTTCGACATAACAAACAAGTGTCCGTACACCGTCTGGGCCGCCTCGGTCCCCGTTGGAGGAGGCCGCCAGCTCAACAGGGGTGATACATGGACCATCTACGTGGCGCCTGGGACCACCGGGGCCCGGATTTGGGGCCGGACCAACTGCCAGTTCGATGGTGCGGGAAGGGGAAGGTGCCAGACGGGCGACTGCGGTGGTGTCCTAAACTGCGAGGGCTACGGTGCGGCCCCCAACACCTTAGCTGAATACGCTCTGAAGCAGTACATGGACCTCGACTTCTTCGACATCTCCGTGATCGACGGCTACAACGTGCCGATGGAGTTCCGCCCAGCGTCGGGGAACTGCGGTCGCGTGATCCGGTGCGCGTATAACATTATGGCGCAGTGCCCTAACGAGCTGAGGGTGCCCGGGGGTTGCAACGGGGCGTGCCCGCAGCTGAAGAGGGAGGAGTTCTGCTGCAACTCGGGGAACTATGGTCCTACGAATCTTTCGAGGTATTTCAAGGACAGGTGCCCTGATGCTTATAGTTACCCTAAAGATGACCAGACCAGCACTTTTACGTGACCTTCTGGGAGACTGGGACTGACTATAAGGTCACCTTCTGTCCTTGAATTGATCTGGGTTGTCCTGAATATGCAGAAGGGGAAGTGACCAAAACATAAATATGCTAAATGTATGTATGTCTCTAAACCTGAAATGGTATCAAGAATAATAAGTAATGGTATTGAGCTGGCTCTATGTTTTCATTAGAAAACAGGATTAGAGAACAGTAATATTAAGCTACCCCATAACTAAGAAGTAATAAGGACCTTCCTTTCTTTAGATACCTGTTGCAGAGACTGCACTTACTTCTACAGTTCTACTACCAGTTTTCAAACATGATATAAGCCATTGCCAATACTTGGTGAAAGACCATAGCGGTATTATGTCCGAACCAAGAACATAACAGCTCAATCGACTCGGCAGTTCACACATTATCGACATAACCTAACATAGTCATAGTATGTGCAAAAGGACTTACATGACTAGAACACACCCTCTCTCCATTTTTATTTTTCCTGAATCAAAAGCAACAGAATTGTGTAGGGTCGGCAAATTGAGAGGATCGTGCTAGGCCCTTCTCAGCACCACCATCATGATAGCCATCACAGCCAAACCCAAGAAAGATGCTCCCACAGCATTCTCCATGAACGTCGATTTCGCATCTCCCTCATCAGATCCCCCTACAGCAGGTGGCACCTGGAACATGTTCTGCAGAAAAGAGGAGACGGTGCCGAACATGTCCACCACCTTAACTTTGATGTCATCTAGGTAGTCCATAAGCCCGGCCTGCGACTCCTGGAATGCAACAGGTTCTGTGTCCTCAGAGCTAAAATCTGTAACAGATTCTGTGGAAGCCTCGTTCACGGGGCTTGTAATTGTCTTGCGGGACTGGAGGTATTCAGTAAGTGCATCGTTTCGCATAACCGCATCCCACACGTTTGGGTCCGATGCAATTGAAACCACGACGGACTGAGTAAAGAAACATGAAACGGAGTATAGTCAGTAACGGAGACTATTAGCCAACACACATCAAGTAGCAGAAGAGGTGATGGCTGACTTAGAGGCTGAATAATTATACACGCAGCAAAAACAGGTTCAAATAGAACAAGCGCAAAACATTCCACATTGAATAAACAAAAGTGATCAACAAAATGTTACAGGCTTCCAAAGTGTTAAAGGCTTCAGCACTCAAAAGAGAACAGAATGGAAGATCGTCATCAGGAATGTAAATGCACTCAGTTGCTAAATGAACTTAGACACTAGAACAACAGCTGGATTAAGAGAATACAAGTCGAAGAGAATCAGAAGCCCAGTTCTAAGTAAGCATAAGACTGGCGATGGCGGGAAACATCTAGATAACCAGAAATTGGATCAGCAGCAAGAGCTATCGGATAGTACTAAAATAGACCAAGCATCAGAACCTGAGCAGCGGGACTTTGATTTAGCAGCTTCAATGCATTGATAGCATATTCTGGAGCTGCTTTTCTCTCGCAAGCCAGGCAGTTTTTAGTCTCGAGCTCAGAACTTGTAAGCAAAGGGACGCCAAGATGGTCACTGAATCCAATTGAGGCAGCAGATCCTCCATATGTAGGGCTAGATATTCTGCATTCCCATTAAAGAAAAAATCTTTACAACAAACCATTTACCATAGCTAACAAATGGTCAAATCCCAAAGATATGACAATCAAGAACAAACTACCCTAATGTTAAAGATTGGACCAAAATTTGATCTTGAGTTGCCAGAGCAAGGATATAAAACACAGATCATAGAACCTATCTGAACCGCCTGAGCATAACTAAGAACACAGACGAATTGAATTGAATTGAATTGAATTGAACCGGTATCAACACGAATAGAAAAGCGGGAGATTACTTCTCCAGAGCGTCCTTGAGCTCGGCGGTGGCCTCTTTGGCCTCCTGAGAAGTCGGCGGGCCGCCAAACACGAGCCTGGGCCTCGGCTCCAAGGAATCCAACAACATCAGCTCCTCTTCCTCGCCGCCGGCCATCTCCCACTCATCGAGCTCCAAAACAGGGCGCTGAACCGCAGCTACACCGGACGACGTAGACGAAGAGGAGGAGATCGCCGCAGAAACGGGGCGAGATGCGCTGCGGACGGAGTGTTCGGCCGGAGGTAACCCGGAGACTGCGCTGCGGAATCCACTGTTGACGACGCCGACACCGGCGACCTTGGCCACTGTTCGCATGGCTGCTCCTCCTCCCATGGTGATGATCGATCGGCAGTTGGAAGGGAAATCCCTAAACTGTTTGATGGAATCGCGACGGGGAAATCGGGGTGGGGAATTGATTAGTATTATAGCGTTGAGGATTGGAATTGGAGAGACTGATCTTAGAGCCACATTGGGAAACTCTTGGGGAAATTGGAACCTCAAAGCCAGGGGAAAATAAAAGGAAAAAATGGGGGAAACTCTTGGATAATCCAGGCAAAATAATAAATAAACAGAAAAATAAAAAAAGAAGAGATATTTTGGGTGGAAAGAGGTAGACTTAACTTAGACTTGAAGTAACCGCCACGGGAAGGAACACTTGGATTGGGATTGGAAGTGGATCAGTTTCCTTTGGTATCAGAAACAGAAACAACACGATCGGCTCAAATCTCGGATTTTAATTCGCGGATATTAGTTTTAAATTTGACCAATATTGAGATTCCTTCCTTCATTTCCCATGTTTATTATTATTAGTATGGTTAGTGAAAAATTGTCTATGCTGGACTTGTAAATTGGTCGGATATGGTCTATGGTCGGGCTCTAATAATTGTCCACCGAATCACACGAGAGAGGATGGAACAAAGGCCACATTTAGGCCCGGTGGAGTTGCGAACGAGTAAAGCCCACAGAAAGGAGAGGTTGGGTCGAAGGTCGGCCCACGCGGCTAGAAAAGGAAAGGCCGGACTGTGTACATGGGCGCTGGGCCGTGCTTGGGCCGGCACGGCACGGGCACGCTTTGGGCCCATTTATTTCGTGCCGTGCTTGGCACGGCCCGTCAGTTTTCGTGTCGTGCCATGCAAGCCCATTTGTCAACTTTGCTAGGCCCGGCCCAGGCCCGGGCACGGTTCGAATCGTGCCGTGCCTATTCGTGCTCGTGTCATGTTCGTATTCGTGTTTAGTGAAAAGAACGAAAACAAAAGAGAGAATGAAAAAGAAGGTGAAAATTGGACGGGGGAAGATAGTATTAACCGATAATGTTTGAGAAAAGTAACAAATGAGGGGGAAAAAGAAAATTGGAAATATTTCGAGTGTGATTTGTCTTTGTTTAATTCTTTGTCCATTTTTACTTATGTTAGTAATTACGTATATATCTTTATGACACTTCTAACAACAACAAATAATTATTTTTCTGCTTGTGTTTTGTAATATTTGAACCTATAATTATTTTTATATTTATTTTCTATCAAATAAATATTATTTTCGTGCTATGTCTGTTCTTATACTCAATAAAGTCTCGAAAATATTAGGCCCGACACGGCCCACTTATATACCGTGCCGTGCCCGTGCTCGTGCCCGTGCCCATGAAATTTAGGCCCGGCACGGCCCATACATTATTCGTGCTCGTGCCGGGCTGGCCCATTTATTTCGTGCCCGTGCTCGTGCCGTGCTCTAACCGTGCCGTGTCGTGCTAGCCCGTGGGCGGCACGGCCCGTTGCCCACGTACAGGCCGGAGTAGTGTTGTACTTGTTTGTAGTTTGTACCTCTTATTTTGTACGTGTTATTTTGATATGAATACAAGTTGAACATAAATGCAATGATGCACTAATAAATAGAAATTTCAAGTTTTAACCATAAAAGTGAGAGTATGAATAAAAATGATAAACCTTACTTTCTTTAATAATTTAAAGACGACTTTAGCCGTACAAAATATTTATTTGTATTCTGATGGTTCATTATTTGTGCCATCCAACCTAGTTTCCAGCAGCCAAAGGAGGAGGTTTAAGATTGTCTGATGGGATGGCTTGCCAAACTAAGTACCTCCCCCAACTACCCATATTTATACACAGTTCTACGTTTTAACCGATTGCTTGACTCATACAAATTTATTTTGGAGTTAGGAATGATACCTATTGGACTGCCTACAAGTCAAGAGTAGTTTAATAAATTACTATTTACTAATTAGTTAGTGGTCACCGCAGTGGTGGAACTAGGTTGAAGTTAGGAGGGACTGTAGCCTCCTCTCATATTTAAAATATAGGTAAAATTACATGTAAAATTTGCACAAACTTTAGCTCTCCTTCCCTCAATTACGACAATTCAATTCATCACTCTCGTTCGAATTTCTTGTTTCGTTACTTACGGTCAGAATTCATGCTACAGCATTATAATGTAATTTATCCATTCAACTAGAAAATATCTGACAATAAGAATAATTCAGCCTATCTCCTATAATCCTTCTCTTTTCTAAATCACTTATTCTTCCTCTTCTTCAAGATTAGAGAGGAATTGGGAATCGAAAGAGGAAGAAATTTAGGACTTTCACAACTTTGATGTCATATAGAGTTTCAATGAATCGAAAACGAAAATAAGTTTTTACAATAAGATGAATCGTCAATTCAAGAATATGAAATGGTGAGAATTACAACTCGACTCCTATTCTTTCTTGCAACTCAACTCAACTAAATGTACAGTCAAATCCCAAACCTATCTGACCAGTTCGGTTGAACCACTACTTACCTAACCGACTACCTAAAACTCCACCGTTTAGCTCCTATCATACCCGGCCAGCCACTTTACTTCTTTCCTAAAAAGACAGGGTAAATCTTCTGCAATCCTCTGTTTTCTCTCCCTTTATAAGAAAAAAAAATCCCCTGTTTTCTCTCCCCCAAAGATATTTTCACCGATTGAAATACGGCCATGGCGTCGGCTTTGATCTTGCTGCGCGTCACCGGGATTCGGTCTGTTGGATCAGCCAGAGAGAGTCCCTTTGCGGATTAAGTCAGCAAACAGAGGCCCTAGTGGACCTTAGTTTTCTCTTCTCGAAACAGAGTTTCCATTATTATTGCACTTACTTACTTACTTTTTTCAGTTCCGTTGGAGTGAGTAATGGCTAAGGTCCGTGTGGTTTCCTGTTGACCGGAAGCTGGAACTTGGGGAGGAGAGTACAAAAGTGGGGTTTGGCTTTACTGTACTCTGGCTGTGTGGCTCCTCCCTTCTTTGCCGTTTTCGATCATCGGCCCCATGAGACTCTCATAAAGCGGCCAGGATTCCTGCCTGGATTTCTGAATCCATTCCCCATAACAGAGTTCATCGATCTCCACAACGGGGGGAAAAATACAAAGGAAATTCCCGTCGGTTACAACAGTTCCACCATTTTATGTCTACTAGTACGATATTGTTCGGTTGGGAAAAAACCCACTTGAAATTACTTTCGGGTACTTGTTAAAAGTTCTCGTACTAATTAGATTAGCTGGACACTAT
The DNA here is from genome assembly GCA_946122785.1 of Linum tenue. Classification (NCBI taxonomy): domain Eukaryota; kingdom Viridiplantae; phylum Streptophyta; class Magnoliopsida; order Malpighiales; family Linaceae; genus Linum; species Linum tenue. The sequence continues at coordinate 4,111,501 of CAMGYJ010000002.1, read as the reverse complement.
AGAATAGTCACATTCTTTTGTATTTTCGATTGTAACTTGAGTTGTACTATAACAACATGTTTATGGTTTCTGTCATATCTATACAGAGCACAGTTTGTTTTGAAAAATGTGGTTTACGAGTAATCACGAGATAGCGTATGACAATTCAGATGTATGATCTCGTATGACAGCATTTCAAGACGCAATATGTAATTCCGAAACAAGAAGGCCATAGTTGAAAGTTGAAACAGGGAACTGGTTTTGTACATTGCTAGTTCAAAGATCTCTCTCTGTCCCAAACAGATTTAATTACCCAAAGATATGAAAGTACAAAAATTGACAGTAGCCATTAACGAAAAGAACGAAGAAAAGGAGGGTTAAGTAATTATTAACCTAACAAGAAACAGAGAGACAGAGGCAAAGAAAGGGTTATTGAGCAACATTCCTTCCCCACCACCACCACCCAACAAAAACAAAAGGTTGGTTTGTTTATCCACCATGCACCTCTACTGGTCACTAACAATAATCATGACAGACCTTTCTCTCCAAAAGAGAAGCTACTTTTTTTCTTCATCTAAACAAAACAGCGAAACAGAGCAACAAATCTTCTTATCTCCATCCACGATCCATCCATTCCCCACCTCTAGTTCTTCATATTGTTGCTCCACTGCTTGTGACCAGGAACCCATTTGGGGCACTTGGGGCTGAAATAACTGGCCACCACCTTCGAATTCAACAGCTCAATGATCGGTTCATACTTCACGCACCTCGGCGTCTTGTACTGGTTGATCGACGCCCCCAAGCTGATTGCATAATCCATCAGCTTGTCGAACGTCCCCTGCTCCACAATCTTGATCTCCAGCGGTCCAATCGACTTGTCGGACACCCTCCCCTGCCTGTAAACACTGTTCAGCGACTCCTCCACGGTGAGGCAGCAATCCTCGTACACCGACGGCGGGATCGCCGTCGTCCCCTTCAAGCTCAGCTCCCAGTACAGCACGTAGTGCCCCGGCACCGCCGTCGTCGTGTCGGCGTAGCTCGTGTACTCCGCCACGCTCCCGTCGAACGCCGCCAGATGGGCGTCCACCGCGTTCTTCACCGCGCTCTGCAGCTCCACCTCGTCGGTCTTGTCCGCGTCGATGCTCAGCACCACGTTCTTCCTGCAGATGAAGTTGAACTGCGGCGCCTTGTTCTTGAACCCTGCAACTCGCAGCACATCCCCAACTCTGTACCTGTACAACCCTGCAACCACATCGCGAACAAAAACAATTAAAGATCCAAAACAGAGCAAGATTAACCCAATTGCAAGAATTCTGATTTCGCGAAATTGGGGGGATTTTTTTTGTACCAGCGTAAGTGGTGACGACGAGCTCGTACTCGTGCCCGAGCTTGACATCGGCGAGGTCGACGAGCTCCTGCTGCTCCTTCTCGTTGAGGGATTTGGGCATGGAGATGGAATTGGACACCCCATTGTTGCTGTTACGGTGAACAGGGAGGAATTCGAAGTAGGCCATGGTTGGAATTAAGGTGTAAGCGACCTCACTGGGTTTACAGAGCGGGTTCAGATTAACCCCAAAATAGCATTCGGAAGAAGCATACATTGTGCAGACGAGCGGCAGACCATTGCTGTAGAAATCGAGAGTGGGAATGTACTGCGACATTGTCCCCGTCACGATCACATCAACATATTTGGTATTGGGCCAGAGCCGGGTTATAATCCCCTGCCACGAATCCTTCCCGCACTCTGTTTCGACGAAACCCGCGAGTTCCGGATCTGGTCGCAGGAGGACTTTGGTGAGGACGGCCTCCCTCACGGCCGGGTCGGTGATGACGGACGGGTCGAGGGACCCGGCCCGGATGTCGCGGCAGAGGAGCGGCCAGTGCTTCTGGAGGAACTGGATCGCCCGGATGAAACCCGATGCGAAAACCGCCCCGACCCGGAGGACCTGGGTGCGCTGGCAGAGGCCGCAGAGGAGCTGGGAGTACATGGATTGGTAGGAATCGGGGCAGAGGATGGTCTCGTTGGGGCTGGTGTAGTTGGTGTACGGGTCGAAAGGGCGGTTCTTGAAATGGGAGCTCTTGTAGTAGCTGGTGAGAACGGGTCGGGCGGGCAACCCGCCGGGGGTTTTGGATTCCGATTTGATGAAGAGGAAGTACATCCCTTTGCCCTTCTCGAGGTCGGGGACGAATTGGGACATGACCGGCATTAGGAGGGAGTAGAGGGTCGATCTTCTGTCCATTTCCTCTGCAATCGTCGGCATCAGTTTCCTTTCCCCTGCCGAAGTGCCAGAGCTGTGAGAGGGGCAAAAAAAAAAAAAAAACAGAGCAATGAAACAGAGTCAGTAATGTTTGTTGTAAAGAATCGATCTTTTTGGAAATCGGCTTGTTGGGTTTTTCCACCTGGTGAGGAATTCGGAGATGGGGGAGGAGCAGAGGATGGGGGAAGTGTCGCCATTGGCGATGCGGGTGATTTCAGGGTGGATGTCCTCGTAGGCGATGACGGGGACGAGTTTCTTGAAAGTGCGGCGGTCGGTGGCGCCGTTGAGGCGGTGGCGGAGCTTGAGGTACTCGACGTCGAAGTTGCGGGAGAGGATTTCGCGGAGGACGTGGGTCTGGATGTCGTCGGGGGAAGAGGTGACGTCGTCGATGAACTGAAGGGCGCGCTTGTTCTTTTCGACAATGGTGGTGAGGCTGCCATTGCTGTTGTGGCTGCTGCTGGCGACGGCGACGGTCTTTGGAGCTTCCGGCATGGTGGCGATGGGGTTTCTTTGGTGGTGGGTTGTGATCTTGTCTGGAAAAATGGTGGGTGCTGTTGGCGTGAGGGAAGAAGGAGAGGAGGAGGAGAAGGTGTGTGTGTCTTTGTGTGCGTGTTAGTTTGGAGGGCTTCTGTTTGTGTGAAGAGAAAAGAGGGGGAAGAGAGGGTATATATAGGGAGAGGGGAAGGGAAGAGGAAGAGGCTGGTGGTGTAGGTTTTGGGTTGTGGGATCTCAAAGTGTACCTAAATCCACATTGGAGATTTTCTTTTGAACATTATTAAGAAAAAAAAAAAATTTGGTGGATTGTCTTTAGGCATGGTTCAATTTGGAATGTAATTGAGATCATGAAATTTGTAACAGTATTACAATAGTGCACACTAATTTTACTCTGTTTCCATTTTTATATGGATGAGAAAAGATGATATTATTTGTGATTTTCAATTTTGTATGGAAGGGTAATTTGTAAAATTGGACATTTGGGTCAAATATCTCCTTGTATAAAAAAATCGAACATTTTAATTTTACGGTCTAATGTGTCTTATTCTTCTCTCGGATTCTTCACCTTCCCTCTCAATTCCCCGAATAAATGTCCGTCGTGTATAGCTCCTTCCATATCTTCTGATTATAAATACAATGGCGGATGCGGTTTGATTCCTCCTCTGTCTCGACTTCCTCCTCGTGCATCAAATTCTAATTATGGTCAACAAACTCCGAGATCTTCCTCACTACTAAAAATACAATATGATGAAAACACGGCCACTTGTCGGTTTCGCAATGTAAAAACCTAGTGACTATTATCTCTTTCTGACTCCAACCGAAAAGTGAGGTTTGAAGCTGCTATTCGAGCATAATGGGAACCAAAATTGCCCTTGGTGTTTGATATCCCATACCAATATCTGATGTTAATTTCCCCCAATTTGAATAACAAATGGTTATAATAGTATATGCGTCATGGTAGGGTTTGAGAACGACATCGTTCAGTCTCTTCCATGAGTATTTCTGGTCAACAAACTCCCAGATAATCCTGACTACTAATTATAATATGATGAAAACACTGCCACTAGTCTGTCTTGCAATGTAAAACCTTACCTAGTGACTATCTCTTTCTGTCTCCAACCAGAAATTGAGGCTTGAAGCTGCTATTCAAGCATAATCGGAACCAAAGTTGCCCTCGATTTTTGAGATTCCATACCATGTAATGTCAATTTCCCCCAATTTGAATAACAATTGATTAATAGTATATGCGTCATTGTAGGGTTTGAGAACGACATCGTTCGGTCTTTTCCATGAGTAATCACTAAATGACACACAAATGAAGATCCATTAATACGATATCACCCTTGAGTAAACAATGTTGCATCTTTGTTGTTAAAGGTTAGCTAAGTTATTAATCATCCGAAGTTAAGTACAAAATTGTTGTAAAATTGTAATTTCTACTAAAATCAACTATTTTCACTTCAAATGTACAGACACATCTAGACACTAATCATAAACCCAACGTATGTCTTGCGTTGCGCCTAATACCTTTCGAAACTTCAGTTACATTATAGTACATGAGTAAATTATAATCATGGTTGATTGAGGATTTGAGGTGCTCCAACGCAAACACATATTATGAAAAGTTTCGAAGCAAATGGACAAATAATAATGCCATGACTAGACACACCCATTTATAGACAAACATGAACACATGCTTGATTGGAAAATGCAAGAGAGAAATGTCTACTTCTAATTTACAAACTACTCATATAAAGCCCCATTTTAAGGGATCTACTCGATCTATCTCGGCTCTCATCATTGTAATATAGTGATTTATATTTTTTAGAAAATATAATATCAATCTCCCAATTATATCATTATCCATAAAAACCCACAATTTTGCACATTGTAGCGGTATAAATATTACAAACGATAGAGATTAGTGTTAAATTTCTTTTTTTTATACTATCTAATGTACTCAAGTCTTCCCCTGAATCCCCTCTAATCTATACATATGCTCCGGAGAACTCTCATAATCACAACTGGTTTGGAGAAAATCAGTTATAGATTATATATAATTTTCTTACACACTCGCTCAAACAAAAGCTAACTTAGGGTTTTGAAGTTTCCACATGTTCGAATACCTGATGCTTAATAATGAGAGTCTCCATGATTCGAACACATGACATCTTAATTATCGAAGGCCATATTTTCATGAGAAAAAAATAGGGAAATCAACGGGAATCCAAAATCGTATATAGATATGTTACTATATACATGTTTGAAGTAGCTAGACCGGCCAAGCAGAACAAGTTGCACGCATTGGTGTCTATACTGGCTAGGGGTGGCTATACGGTCCGGTCCGGTTAAATTGGCCCAAATTGATCCGGTCCAGTCCGGTCTTTTTGAAGATATAAGGACCGAAGATTGGATTGGATACAGCCCGGTCTTGATCCGGTCCGGTTTTGATCCGGTCCGGTCCCAATTTGGTCTTGATTTTACATTGAGATTGTGGGATTTGAGTGGCCTAAGGCCTTAAAGGGTGAGGAGTTGGTTAAGTTTTGTACTAAGTGCAAAGGTTTGTGACCGTTTATGCAAATTACCCTTAAGTTTTGGGTGTTGAGCTCTCTTATCCGGTCTTTATCCGGTTTTTTACCTCAAATCTAAACCCAAAGATTGGATTGGATTGTTTACTATCCGGTCCCGGTCCGGTCTCGGTCCGGGTTATACGGTCCGGTTTCCGGTTTTTAATCCGGTCCCGGTCCAAATAGCCACCCCTAATACTGGCTATCCAAGAGCAAGAAAATATATAAGGAAAAGAGAGAGGAAATATATGCAGAGGTAATTAGGGTTTGGCAAAGCAAGAATCAGACCAGACAAGTCATGCAAGAGAAACGTACTATAGATTGTGCTTTTTTTCCCCCTCTCTCTCGAATCTCGAATGAGACAACTTGGGGACATTGCAAAAACAAGGTGAGCTGTTCGAGCTCGACTGGTGAAGCCTGTTCGAGCTTGTGTCTCTCAGCAGATTCCTCCTATTGCATATAAAGGGCATGGAAGAGGGCAGACACAGAAAAGAATACACGAAAGTAGTGTATGTGTTGTGTCCATCAGCGATTTTACCATGGGCTGTTTTAGGTTGTACTACAGATTCGAATTCAGTATACATGAAATGGTTTTGAGAAGGGAAAAAAAGATGGAAAGAATTGAGTGTTTACACACAATTGCACGTATTTTAGATTTTGTGTATGCTTAAAACTAGCTATGGTGTGACATGTGAGTATGTTGTTCGCTCTCTTTTTGTAGCTGTCATGTTATTGTTATCGTATCGAGACTAAGTGTACCAAAATTAAAGTTGGACAATCACATTTGAATGTTGGACACTATTGTTGTTAGCTAGCTAGACTAACGATACGAACCAAGCATGAGTCAAATATTTCTTATTAGTTATTTGTACGAGGTTCGCGGAATTCAATTTTAGTACGGAGAAGAACATATGGAAGCTAATGTGAAAGACATGGATTTGTTAGTTGTTATACCCTAGTTTTTCTACACGGCTTTGATGTGAAAGACTTGAGAGTCGAGAGATATGAATGTTTAATTATGCATGCATGATCATGTAAAATGTCAAACTGTTCCTAACAAAGAAAACGACGGGAAAGTTAGGAAGATTGACTCCTAGGTATTTTACGTGCGCAGCTGGTTACGAATATTACGATTTGGATGTATATGTAATATCCATTTTGGTACCTAACAAATCCTACTGAGAGGAGGAAAAAACTGCAACTAATAAAAGCTACGTTTGAATGGAGTGGTCAATGACAATGTTCAAGTGGGATATAAATTCACGCATGCTGTGTATATTCTCAATGTCGGCAAAGGGATAAAATGTAGGTGCTAAAGACAAATTGTATGTCGTGACCAGGATGACAATTTCGACCTAATTCGTTTTACCGACTCGTTTGGTCTGTTTCGGGGCGGGGCGGACATGAGTACTTTTGTCGACTCAACCTGTCCTGACCCACTTTATTCTCGACCCATTTTGTCTAAATTACATGTAATTATAGTCAAATTACTTAGGAATTTTCTTTTATTACATTGTAATTTAGCTATAATAAAGTTGTAAATTAGTAAAAACCTCAATTTCTCTAATAATTTAACTACATTTATCATACTATTGCTTGTTTTCTTGGTCTTATAATAAAAATAACGAATATTTCTAATGTTTTTCATATAAATTGTATACTCATTGAGTCGACCTGCCCCGACTTGCGACCCGTGATAAATTACCAGACCTGGAACCGACCAGCCACGGGGCGGGTCTGGGTACCAAGAAACCCACCCCGGACCTGCCCCATTGCCATTCCTAGTCGTGGGGTGGAAGTTATAGGGTTTTGCTGTCTGGTTACCAAGCAGGGGTTCAAGGTGAAGCGCTGGGTTCGGGGCACTCTCACGAACCCCATAGAGTGTATGAGCTCATACACATTTGTTTTACTATTTTGGATATGGTTTGTAACTTTTTTTTTCAAGGTTGGACCAGGTTAGGCCGTCTGGAGACTGTGCTATATACCTTCCCAATATTTGTAATTTGTATCCTCTCAAGTACAATGAAACTTGTCATTTATGCCCGTGAACTAGCTAACATACATCATATTAGTAAACCACATAATGATATAAATCTGTGTGTTTTTTACTTTGTTGTGTTGTCGGTTTTCCAATCCGTTCTAACATACGTATATACATGCTCTCCTGTCAGGAAATTAATTAAAGGTCAATCGAGGCCTAATATACACAATTGTCCCAACTAATTATTGGGGATGAAATGTGTATTCACCACGTATCAGCCTGTCGAAGCTTCCTATTCGACTATTTTCATCACATTTGGGTAGCTGCTAAGTTGTTGTTAATAAGTTGAAAAAAGGGTTCCATTTCATGTCACGAGAGGAAGAAGCAAGTTTGAACAAGTATTATAAACGTGCATGATGGATGAAGTGATTTTCTCTTTATTCTTGTTGTGATGTGAGGTTATTAGGAGTCGCCATTGCTGCTGCTCAACCAAGTCGTATATATGCAAGCAAGCAAAGCCAAGCCAGCAACTGCATGCATATATGCATGTAGGCTGTCATTTTGATTTTGGTTTTTCGGTTTTAATCGAAGTCAAACCTATATGAATTTTAATGGTTCTAGTTTCGTTTTTAAAATCATCTAGTGTCTTCATGCTTTAGGTTTCCGTTAAAACAATCAATAAGAAACCGGTAACATCCGAACTAAATCAATATCCGTCAACAACACACATTATCACCAACTTATATGTCGTAATTCCTATCTTCACATTTTATGTTGTCTTTTCTTACTCCATTTTTTACTTTCCAAACTAAACTACGGATTTGTTTTTTTTTTTATCCAAATCAAGCCAATATCACTGAGGACTTATAAGTTTTCGATTAACTAATAATTGATCAGCCTCTTAACGGTTTTGTTTCTTTAGAATTTCCTTATTTAATTTTCTTTTTTCATTCTTAAAGCTTTGGTTAACAAAACCAAACCAAACCAAACTGATGAAATGGTATATACGATCTACTCATTCCTATGGGTTGCAATTAAAAGGGCTAGTTGGTGGCTGCAGCTTTTGGGGGTTTGTCACATTGTTAGGGTTAGGTTCAAATATGGGTAGGACGGTGCATGTGTTGTACTATAAAGGTTGTTTTGTTCCTCTTTCCTTTTTGCGATGTGTGAAAATATTTACAAACCGAATTGAGAATGAAGGGTTATGCCCGAGAGAGGAGGTTAGGAGAAGCCAGTCAAGGGACAACTTAAAATTGGTGACCAAGCAAGAGTTCTAGACCACAAACTGATGAAGATGGTATGTAAGATCTTGTCATTCACATGTGACAATCAGTTCTTTCAAAATTCATGGGTTGTCAAAGTGCTAGATGGTACTACTACAACCTTTGGTTTTTGTCACTTTTTGTTAGGGTTGGTTCAAATGTACGTAGGACGGTATTTTGCTATTGTCCGACGTGTATTTTTCAGAGGAAGGTTCTCTGCCTTGCGTCCAATGATCCACATAAATGGACCGTGTTAGAAGAATAGATAGTGGATTGAGGGGGGCCGAACTTCATTAGTTGTCCTGACAAGTGGATCGTTGTGTTTACAAAGTTTAACTTAGACATTTTTCTTATACATGTATTTTCTGGTTGAACAAAAATCATATTTGCAATTAAACAAAAGCATACATTAGAAAACATATTCGTATTGAACCAAAAAAAATATATATATATATAACATATGTGTAATTTGCGTATTCGTAATTCTCACAACTTGTATTCAGGTGGAGTATAACATATATTAGAAAACCTACTCGATCTTGCAAGAAGATCACATATAATAAGACTTTAATTGATTTTCGATTATGAGTTTCTCCACCTTATTATTATATCCTGCAAAGCTAGGCCAGAGTTATCAGTTTCATAATTGAGCATTATTTATTTACAAACCACCCTTTTCAACAAATTCTACGATCTGGTGAGAAATCAACTGACAAAGAAATGTACATATATATACCAAAATAACAGAGAACGAAAGGGCAGAAATCCAGGGTGTTTCAGGATTACGATCACCGAAAGTGGCAGACCTCTCCGCCGTGCCCGCCGTCTCCGGGCCCGGTCCACATTTGACCGCCAATTTTTTTTTTTTTTTATTTTTATCTATAAGTGCAACTGCTGGCAACGACACTCCACTAGCAGAGAGAAAACCCATGAGCTGACGTTGCCGTCCACGTCATCACTCCCCCACAGCTGTACAGCCGTTCCGCCACGTGTGCCGGTCGCGCGCCTGAAAACTCCTGCTGCTTTGACCGCCGTGGACCCCGGCCCGACCGTCCACACACCTTCTGACGGCTACCACCCCAACATATCATCTACTGAACGAGCCAGGTGAACGGTCAACGGGGCCGACAAATCACACCACCGGATCTGGGCGGCGCCGGGGGAAACGTACGCCGGCCGGTGATGGAGTCAACGGGGACGAATGCCAATAATCAAGGCTGGCGGATGTGGGGTCCACACTAACACGAGGAGGATGCGCCTCAGTGGGAGATAGCGGTGCAGCCGGCCGGAATTTGTTTTTAATTAATTAATTAATTAATTCGGTTTTTGGGAGATAATTGTTAATTACTATGTGCCGGAAAAAAACAAATATTTATTTGTCAGTCTGTGGCTCTGTGGGGAATGTTGGGACTTGCGAGCGTGTAAGAGAGAAGAAAATGCAAATCTTTTGACCTTGACTTCATTTTCATATATTCTTACGAGCAAATTACTTGGAATATTAATTTTTTTAATTGTATTTAACAAATATTTATTCATATATGTATATCATGCAGAAGAAATATCATTTTACAATTTTCGACTACAACACTACCTATCATCAACATAAAACTAAAAACATTTATTCTTATTTATTAAGAATATGACATGACAATTTTCAATTCGGTTTCGGCACCTAAACGTTTTATCATGATATTTTATTACCTACCCTTTTCAAAATTTACATATTGGTCCAATATTTAGATATCACTTGGATCCATAGTCCAATCGGTTTGATCCAATGCATGACTCGACCAATCTATATTGATCTATAGATCCACCAATCCAATTCACTAGTATACACATGAATCCAATCCATTTGCCACTTCTATCCGTCAGGTTTAACTATCCATTACCTAAACCACGCCTTGATCAGTGTTGAATATATCGTGTTTACCCCCAAACTGCAATTAAACTTAATTAGCCTGAAAACAATTGAGGAATTAAACGTGGGAGCAGCGACCACTAGCGCGCGGTCTGCAGAGTGTAAAGCTGAGCCCAGAACCCACCGGAGAGACCAATGATGTGGTCCCGTGGTTTTATATATGCCGGCAGTGTCGGATCGGAGAACAGCTTGCAGTTAGTCAAACTCGAAGGTGGAAGAGGCGACAATTTCATCAAATCTATCAAATAAAAATGGGGAGAGAGATAGTAATGCATGGGATCGTGAACCCAGGATTCTGTTTAGTTATATGTTCTCATTAGTTAGCTTGCCTCGATAATGATTCAAACCTATAAAAAAAAAAAAATTTGGCGGGGGGATCCCCAGACTCACCAAGTCCACCTTACACGTTATGTACGTACTTTCACCACTTGACGGACTACAATTTCTCGTCAAAATAAAGTCGTGCCCGCGTACTTAACAAGTACGACATATTTTTTTCTACCTCATACTTGACAGTGATATTTTAAACGAAGAAATGTATATATATATATATATATGTGACTTTTGATAATTATATAGTAGAGTTTAATTTTTGGATCCTTAACCTTTCTCGTATTGTGCTAGCCTATTTATAATTGTGCTACCTACAATGCTGACTCTACTACTCGGAGTGACCAAAAATATTGAATACCAGACCCCAAATAGTATATGGTTTTAACGAGATGAAATGGTTGAACGTAACCACGATTTTAGCACAAAATATCATACCGCTGATTTTTTTCTTCTTCAGTACAACCTCCGGTATAGTTCACAATCTTTGGCTACCTACCTAGGCATGGCAATGGGTCGTTGGGTAATTTTATCTAATTGTCAGGACCCATATGAGTATTAGGTTGGATCCAGTTGGACCCATATGTATTTTGGGTTTAGGTTATATTTGAATTCGGTCCAATTCGAGTAAACTCATTCGACAAAGATTAGTTAACAGATTTTAGAGTCTTATCTAGGACTAGGTAACTCAAAACACATTATACAACCTGCTTCTTCCTACAAAAAGATTAGACATAAGTTCGTATGTATACAATTAAGCTAGTGATCATACAAAAGCCCTTTGGGCAGCTAGCTCCGACAGTGCATATAATGAGCAAACACAATGATAAATAGGAACCGGCCGGCCGGCCGGCCGGCCGGAGTCAGGACAACGGATGTACTTGAAAGTGTACCATCCACAAACGCCAAAACGTTCTCCCCTTTTTGCAGGCTCTAGCTAGAATAAGGACAATGACATGTTCAAGCAAAGTGAAAAAAAGGAACCCAAACTTTTTGTAATTAGCAGCAGCATGAAAATTTGATGCTACAGCCTCCACTAAATCCATGCTCACCGATCGGATAAGGCAAGTGTCGGCATAACTTTTGATCACATCAAGGACAAGCCAGGTACACCAACATAATATTATTATTGGGATTTAGGATTATCAGGGAGGTGATTGATTCAAATTTCACATGAATTCTTTGGTTTATTCTCTCTTTAGATGTAGAAGTTGTGTATTTATTTGGGTGTGGGAAAATTGGTAACTGTTATTGATATTGTTAGCCTGTACAAAAGTTGGTTTAGGGATGAGCTACATCCAAGTCATTCATTGTTTAAGAGGTTCAAGTATATAGGCCTAATACCATTTTTTGTTACACGCTGACCATCAAATGCGAATAAGGACATAGAGACTTAAAATTTGCGAATACCGATCGTGTGTTGTTCTTAGATCAGTTGTTAATATTGAGACTCCATGAGGACACGACCACTAGCTAGACTCCTTGATCAAAGAGTCTCATTAGTTCCCCGTCATTGACACTTCAAGTAGAGGTCGGCCTCAGGCCTCAAGATCCACGAATCGATAGGAGCTACCCCATGCGCTCAAGCTCGAATATTTTTTTTTTTGTGATCAACGCTTCAAGTGACGAGAATCACCATAATTGAAAGTGACGATTTTGATGTCATTTGATCAATCAATGCTCATTGTAGAAAGACGAGATAATTTTTGTCATTGAAAATTCAAGTAAATAATTTTTTCCCCAGTGTTTCGCTTTCTTTATTGTTTTCACCTCCCAAAAACCATAGACAGCGAAACCAGAAATTAACATATGGATGATGACAACATCCGCATTGACGTAAAGAGATCCCAAAAAAAAAAAAAAAAAAAGAAGCGAAATTAAAGTTTTCCCCACAAAGAAAATGCATTTTCTGTGTGAGAGTTTGATAGAGAACAGCTTAGTCAGTGCCAACCATGTTGGGGAGAGCAGAGTACATTGGAGCATGGCCTACAATTTTACAAAGACAGGGGATCTTAGTCTTAATAAGGGATTATTTCCTAAATGGGCAAGAAAACAACCCCTAAAAACCATAAATCATTTGGGTGGGCAAGCCCCTATTATAACTTAATTGCATAAAATTTGATGATGCAGACACAGAGCATAAAATAATATATAATATGATGATGATGATGATGATCATAGTTTAGTAATTAATAATTGATTAATATAGCTAGGAAGCAAAAACACATGGTGATATGCAAATTAAAATGAGTATGTCGGTTCACTTTGCATTAGAATGATGCCGTCGAGGAAAAGCCCATAATGCAAAACCAACCAAAGTGCTGACTAAAGAGGGGAGATCAGAGATTTCATTCGTTAGTTAATTGTGATGCTAGAGTATGGTCTAGTCCGGTCTATGAGTATCATTACTCATTTGCAAAATTGTTTGGTATTTTAAGAATTGGTCCCAAATAATCAATGGCGGAATTGGCTAGAAAACAAAACAAGGAGAGCTAAGAATTTACTCTCAGAGAGGACTATAGTTTCCCCTCGCATCAACGTGGTTCCGCCACTTTCAATAACTCAATTTGTTGGTAAAGTTTCAACTATGGATCATGTAACACTTACTGACACATTCTCTCAAACGAAAGTCATCATTCGTGGACTTGAAATTTGCAAAAATCTGAATATCATGTACTTAACAAATGAGATAGGTATTCAACGTAAGATTTCTCAGTGACAAAATGCTGTGATATCATTAGCTAGTTTCAATAATTTGAATTGTTGAAAAATATTCATTGTTTATCATGTATCACTTACTAACAACGTAATGACGGTTCGAAATAAAGAATCACATTTAAGATAGGATAACGGGAGAGAGGGGGTTTGATGATGATCCAAAAAGAAAGTTGGAAATGGAAAACAAAGTGAAAAGACAAACATGACAAGATGGATCCAAAAGTGGAGACAACTTAGCCAACAATTCGCTCTCTTTTCTCATATAGCCTCCTAAAGCAATGATTTTATTTCTATAGTCTCCTAGGGTTCTTTAGATCGTTAGATTTGGGTGTTGAATTTGGAATCTAGACTAATTTATCTGGATTATGAGAAAACCAATTAGATCTACAGAGATTACGACATACTATCCACATACAATTAAGGTTAGGGGTATTATTTCATGATTCCACAATTCTATTTGGTATTATCTTACAAGAAAGACGTTTGCGTGACAGAATGAGAGAGGCATGAGAAAATCTTTGAAGATTGACTCACACTGACAATGAATTGGACCAAGCCTTCCTATGCAGAGTACGTATTTAGACGCGAGATTCAGCAATCAGCAATCGGGCGATGATTGTGTTAACGAGACACATGAAAGGGGGCACCATGTACAGCTTGCCCCTAGAATTGGTAAATTGTTCATTGTCTGTTTGGAGAAGTGAGTTGTCTCGTTTATATTTAGTGGCGATTTCCAAGCAGAATTGTATAAACTTCCAGATGTGTTAGAAGGTCAAACAACGTTTCCAATCAACCTATCTACATAACAAATAGTTTTGAAAGATGTACATAGTTACAATTAAGCTAGTGATTACCATATGGGAATAACTTTTTCACCATGTCTACTTTTGGACCCATAATTGTCCAATTGCACCCATCCGTTTTGCTCAAGACTGTAAAACCTTTCAGCCCATTGTTTCTTGTCGCCGGTTGGGCCGGCCAGTGGGTCCTGCCCAAAGACGACCACACTCTGGTTTCTCCACAAGTACACATACATGCATTATTCTGTTCATCCTCCATGTCTCTCTCTCTCTCTCTCTCTCTCTCTCTCTCTCTCTTTCTCTCTCTCTCTAGACTTAAGAGTATGTCGATCATTGCAGGCACAGTTACAAGGACACAGTGTACATTTCGACATGATCCATTTGCACTCCAACTTTTACTTTTTTTCTGATACATGATGATGGCTCCATCCAATTTTGCCATATGTATCAGCCACAATCTTTGCCATGGTGCTTCGTTCTTGTTTGTTCATGATCGATCCCCAATTCCCCTTTACACCTTTGCATCATTGGCTCTTTTTCCCCTTCTCACTGCAAGGTAAGTTTAGTGATGCATATAATTGGTGAGTTACCTTCATTCTAGAAGAAGCAATATTAGAGTGAATATTACAGTCATTAAGGAGGGGTGAACAACTTGAATGATGCAATTTTGTAAGTTGTATCATATGTGCTTAACATTGCATTCGTTGGGGGCATGGGCTTTCAGTTAGGTCTGTGTAATTTTTGAATGGGTAAAACGGGTATCCATATTACCCAAATGGGTATTTGCGGGTAATCCGCGGGTACCCATTGTGAGAATGTACAATCCCAAGTCTCATCTGTTAATAATTTTACCGGTAATATGGGTACCCGTAACCCTAAAAAAACGGGACGAGTACGGGTATACCCAAATACCCGTTTCCCGTTACCCACCCCTAGATATCACCAGTTTCATCTCATAATTGATCTTTTAAAGAAGTGAAAGTGAGGAATTTCAACCCTAACTCCTTGCCCTCTCTTACACCCTCATTTTCCCCTCTTAAGAATAATTTGTGGGCAGAAGTGCCAATGTGCATGAACACACCGCTTGTTAAACCCATTACAAAAGTCATAGTTGAGATGGTGTTTTATATTTTGAAGTAAAAAAAAATAATAATGATGGCTTGATGTCCTAACCATCAGTAATTTGTGCAACGAGCTGGGTTTGATTGGTGGTGTTATAATTTGTGTCCTTTCTTAGTCAAAAACTCCGAGAATCTAACAATTAGAAGCATACCTATTTTGTGATCTAGAAATGACGCATTCGACATCTAATATAAGGTTATACCGTGTGTATTATATGTTTTTTTTTTGTCCAAGATATGTCAAGACGGCAGTAACCAAACATATACAATTACAAAGATCGACTCTAACCACACGCGGTAGTTCATAAGCAACAGGACTCCCAATGAAAGAGCATATTTTGTCACTAAAAAGACAGCTCTGTTAAAGTTCCAAGAAGCAAAATGACACGACACAGACCATCGTACATGCACTTCACTTACCAACATTACACATTGAATTATTTGCTCGATCGTTGAATTAACCTTAATATACAATTGACAATTGACTTGTTCTCCATTTGCTTCTGCTGTTTGTGTGGAGAAACTAAGTGAATGGCCAGCCAAAACAGAGACAGGTGGTGTGTGCTAGATTCTGTAGATGGAGGGGAGCAAAAAAGGGTGTGGTATATATATTCTCTCAAGACCAACAAAAGTGGGGAACATAGTCATATGGAAGTTTGAATGAAAATTGAATTCTATAGTATAGTCTATCCATTTGCATAAACTAATTAATTAATTAATTAACTGAACTAATAAATAAATAGGATGTGTTTTGAGCAAAATCCATTAAATATTAATGCAAATAATAATATGGATAGGTAGCTAGGTATGAGTTGCATTATATAAGTGTGTTCCTCACTTAAAAATGGGGATAGGGGGAGAAGAGTCAAAGAGATAGCACAGCACAAATATATAAGTTTTTCCATTAGACACAGTCATTCCCATATTCAGAGAGAGAGGTGGTGCTGTGGACCATTCATGTTCTCTAAATTGTCTATTTCCTTCTGTTGGTGGACTTCCTCTTGATTGTGCTATACCTTAGCTAGCTAGATATGTAGAGATAACAAACAAGTTTTACTTTATGGATGATGGAGATCAAATAAATACGATGATCGATTCGTCTCGTGAAAAGAATTCATCAGCTCACAAGTCGTCGTCTTAACTAGAAATACAAGAATTGCTACGAACTCGAACTATGTCACCAAAATCAAACAAATTGAGTAACTAAAGTTAGATTTTGTCAAAAACTAGGAGGATCCAACTAGTTAGTTATCCTACAAATAATATATAGAGGTTCTCTATAATCACCTACCCAATTCAGTTTTTCCAGCCCTCTGCGCACACTTCGGAAGGACAACAAAGTCCTTTTAATTACTCGGCTGTTCACTACTATTTGATTGGTTAAAGCTAAAAGGCAATTTAATTAGAGGCTTCACTGCTTACCTTAAGCTGTACAATTTGGAGTTCGGACTTCTCTTTGCATAATCCTTTCGGCATTAGTAATGGCAATTGAGAGTTCGGACTGTAATACTGTACCGGAGGTCGTACCGAAAAAGTCTGTGATAAGGTATTTTATACTAAAACTGTAGTTCAACCATTTCATACCGCTAAATATCGCCTATAGATTTTGCTTCTGGTAGAGGAATCTTCAGATAGAGCCGTGTATGGGCTAGAGATATATAATATGTTAATTTAGGAGTGAATTTATCACTACACATAAAAAATTTCAAATCCATATCATCTATCACAAAAAAATATTCTAACAAAACATTCAAATTATCTCACAAAAGAAATCATCTTTTTTTTTTGTTAAATTCAAGTCAATAATAGAGTGACACTCCATAGTGAACCAGATAAATCCGACAAGGAGGATGAGAAATGAAAAAAATGAAGTATGAATAAAATTAGTGATTGATGATGGATGTTTTTAGTTTACGTTAACGTACTTTTTTTTATTTTTTTTTTGTGGTTAAATATTGAACCAGTGGATCTGTTAAACCAGGTCATCTGGTTTCATGTCAAAACATTAAAAATCGTTCAGTCTATCTCTAACCATCCTATCACTGAAATAAACGCTATTATTACTGGTTTAGTGATTCTACTCATAGTTAGTAAAATACGGTGTGGGAAAGTTACGTATAAAATACGTACGGATATTTTACTTTGTCTCTATGCTAATTTTACGTTTAATAGTATGTTAATATTTAATAGTCATAAATATATAAAATAATTTATTTTAAATATAAATAAATAAATAAATATATATATATATATATATATATACGAATAATGGTGAAGTTAATAATTTAATTCATTAAATATGGATATTAAACGTGTTATATGAGTTTTATACATGTTTAATACGAGAGCCATAAAATGAACGGAGAAAAATGAAACGGCTTGACAATAATACGGATACAGAAGTTTTAAACGAATAAAGTACATACGGGTACATATACGTGTGTATTAAACTGAGTATTTACTAACGATGATTCTACTGACCCAATGTTGATCCGATTTGGTTCTTATATCAAGAAAAATGATAAAAACTCTTTGAAACCTAAATTAAGTGAATAAGAAAATATTTAAAAAATTAAAAAGCTTAACTCATCAGTTCATTCCAGAATTTATATGGCACACAAATAATGGAATTTTTTAATTGAATAGGAATACAAAATAAAAATGGTATTACCTTGCAATTGCATTCTCGCTATAGCCACCGTAACTTTAAAATGTTGCTACTGACAATAGTGCATAAAGGCGGGATACAACAACTAACTATCACCCGACTACAAATATAATTCATGGATCAGAGACACCCAACTGCTCCCTCTCAACACATCCCGTCCTTCCCAGTTGATTATATGAGCTTATGAATTATTTCATGTATTCTTTTTTTTCATGAGGACTTCAATTGTCACTGCTCTTTCACTTTCACTCACAAGTCCTTATTTAGACATCATTCATGTTTTACTAAATTTAGTTTATTTTTTTACTCACTACCCAATTGCCATTGCCTCCGTACTAATATGTTATTATGTATTGGTAGTAGAAAATTAATCTTTTCAGTTCACATGTATTCATGATTGTGGGAGGATCAAATTGTATTTAAGTGTTAAAATTCTTCGATCTTTGCTTCTATATTTATTTTCTAAATTTTACTACCAATATAATATTCATTGTTATATATGTTAATATTCTTATTTTAGAAAGAGCTAATCTATCTTTTTTAATCACACGCTCAGGCATCACGATTGAGCTTATTACATATTTTGTGAGTTAATCTGATATCTGTTGTGAAACAAAAAAAAATTTGACTGTTATTTTACTTGGAGGATAGTGAATAAGCAATTCAATGTCAGGTTTCAAGGAAGTGGATGTCAATCAATCCCAAGACATATATTAGTCATTGCCTCGATATATTGACTCATAGTGTAAACTAACAACAACCACACAAATTCAAATGTATGATTCAAATTTGAAAATTTTATTAATATTCCTACTTTTTTCTTCAGGATAATGATATTATGGTGCAAATTCCCAAAGGAAAAATCAAGTACTTTCGGCCCCGTTTCATGGCTAGAGTTTGCACTATCACGACTTTATGGCCAGTATGAGTAGGGAGATTATAGGCTATATTCTAAACAAATTGGTCATGCAATGATATTCCAGTCATACCAGCTTTTAAGCTTTATTTTATCTAAGAAGATGAGATTGATAAGAAGTGCAACAAAAGAAAATTTCTTTCAGGTTCGAATTACTACTCTCAGTTCAAATTTACTTCAATATGATGTGTATAAAACCAAAAATATTAATTAAATTTTTAAAATTTTCATTGCACAGATGTTGTTAGCCAGCTTATTCATTATTCGGGTTTATCGACATCTAACACTCACTAGAGAATTGCTTGCACGAAGACTCCAACTAAAACTTCTCGAGTATGCAAATAGAATACATTACTTTGACTCTAATCGCATATCTAAAATACAATTTGGTTGCAGGGGATTGGTTGTCAAGGTAACTTTCTTTGGTAGGATGGTTACTCAATTAAATGTTATCCTTGCAAATGCGGGTAACCGTCCTCTCATCCTGGTCATTATATCATTATATATCGTTATTTACAATGGGAATGGAATATCTTTATTACTTTATCATGATTAGTCCAACAATTTGAAAATAAATTAATAAAATTTATTTAAACGATCGTCAAATTTGCAAGCGAGAAAACCTTCTTCTCATCTCGAGTGACTTTGCTCTTGGAGAATCCAAGAATTTCATAAATTAATTTTGGGCCAAGGTGAAATTCATGACAATTTAATAACCTTATTTAGTTGCGCGTTATAAGTTTGAAGTTTCAAATAGAAAAAGGGATTGATTATCACTCATTATTTTGGTAAATAAATGACAAAGGTGGACCAATTCTTCGAGTGAAAAGTACAAAAGCACCTCAACAACTAATTTCAACCCAACCACCAAAAATCTAAATCAATTAAAAATTAAGGATGAAGAAGAGGTAAGTATCAATTTTGATTTAACGACCTATTAACTATCAAATGCTAACATTTTATGTAATATGTAGGAAAATATGTATTCCGTCAAATACAAATTTTTCAAAGTTAATATGGGTGGTGCTATGCTGGATGTGAAAACCTGTCGTTAAAAGTATTAGTTTCTATTGTTGTTTATGTCATTACTAACATTATACTTATTCAAGATCCACCTTCGAGTTCTGAACAAAACCACTGAGGCTAACTTTGTTGTTATGGATTGACTGAGATATGGAATATTTGGAATGCCGGCTAAAAGGCTATTCCAAAACGACGGTATAATGAGAGGATTACCACCTACTCATCTCTTACAAATTGCGGTAATGATATTGAAGTTTGAAATTAAGCTCACATATTGCATCGTTAATCCAACAAGTGAGTACATGATTTGCAGGATAGGAAAGGATGAGAAGAGCATAAATCAAACGATCTTCCTGACTTGATTGAGGTTAATTATACTTGCATGAAAATGATGATCAATATTAATTATAAAATTGTAATATTCTCCATTTGATTTGGAGTATATTTTGAACATGCATCCTCTGGTTATTATTTAACTAACCTGCCTACCATGTCTACTTCTCACATGTTGATTTTACAATGCAATTACTTGCGTCTATAATCCACTAAATTAACTGCTATAAACTGTATACAACGTGTAAATTATACATAGTTATATAATCAAGTATATAGTTCTTCAATTATTATATCATGCATGGTTGATACTCAATTATATTATTTTAACTCTAGACAAATGCAGTTTGTATAATTTAAAACCTCCCGAGGAACTTTCCTTTATTACCCACCAGATGCATCCAATTATATACTGGTTGTATTATCAAGTATATAAGCCTTCAATTTCTATACCGTGCACAAATATATGCTTTCAATTTTAAAACCATGCACAAATGACACTTAGTTGTATTCTTTAATGTATATGCAAATGCATGTCGTTTATAACATAATACTACAGTGGAACTTTGTTTCCTCTCGCACTAACATGCAAGCAATTGTATCCAACTACCATTTTAACTCAAATATATTAAACCCCTATGATTCTAGACAATCACAACATATATTCTGCTTTTGAATGTGAACGATCTTAATTCATAATGCTAATGCAAGAGAACATGAATGACACTGTTAATGATGGATGTACTGGATCGGTGCTAGAGATGACAATGATATTGAGAAGAAGAAATACATTTTTATGAGGAAGATACAAGTACCAGTGATGAGGAGAAAGAATAAGTTTTTAGGTATTGTTCATAATTTGGACGAGGAAAATCCTACTCCAATGAAAAAGATAATTGGTATTTGTAAATATTTTATCATCAAATTTTTGTGCTCAATAAAATGCATGAAAACAAGGAAGAGATTACTGAAATGCAAGAGAAGAAGGTAGAGGAAATTGACAATGGAGATAAATGTATCGCTAATGGAGATGGCATTATTATTGGTGCAGATGATGATGTTGCTCATGACGGAGGAAGTGCAAATAAGTCAACATGAAAATGTGCAGTAATCTCTCACGACGAGGAGTAAATAGAAGGGTGATTTTAAAATGACTTTAGGAGTCGGTATGAGTTTGCCTTTCATTTCCGTAAAAAGATTTTAGTCAATGAGTGAGTTACAATGTTGAAAAACACTATGATATTGATCATTTTGAATTGTTGAAGTACTTTAATAATTTGAGTTATCTTATTCTAACAATCAATTTCAATATTTTGAGTATTTAAATACTATCTATTTTTTAAACTATCAAAACCCGTGTATATCACCTGTAATTTTATAATATTGTTTCTGTGGTTGACGACTGAATCCGGCCAACTGGCCGGGCCCGCGACTAGTTAATGTATTATGCTAAAACTAGAAACCTAAATTTAAGCACTACAAGGGGGATATGATATACTTCTGGACAATGGAACTAGTCGTGGTTGGATGTGATACCAATACCTATATGCTTTTTGGATGTGGTCTACGGCAAAACCTAATTCACGGTGCACAAATTCCTTTCTAATCCCATCCATACATAGGTCAAAATGCTCTGTCTAAATGACTCATAATCATTTGAATTGCCCTTACGATAATGTGTCCAGTGCGTGAAGAACTTACATATCTCAATAATCCAAATTATGAGAGAATCTATAAATACGCCTCATATTATCTTCCTATATAAGTTGTTTTTTTTATAGTTAGGTGCTATTGATGCGATTCAAACATGCGATCTCCAGATTGAAAACTAGTGGTATTACCATGAGGTCAAAACCACAAACTTGAATGCCAGAACTTTGGATTAAAATTGAGTTCTTCTTATCTAGTGAGTAAACCATAGTTAGAACCGAATATTGTCAGAACTCGAATGAACTTCGGATTAAAAACTCCAATGCCTTGTAAAGAATCAATACAAGACAGAAATGATTCCAGGGTGAATATTCTTTATTAATGATGTGTTAGTGTTCTAAACATTCCATCATTGATAATGGATTATTATATAGTAATATTGACTTTGGAGGGGGAGTGTGTTGTTGGCGTGTTGATGACCAGAGGAGGTGGCAATTTGGAAGAGAGGAGACTTTTTTCTAGGAACAAAATGCATGGCAAATTGGAAGGGTTCCAAATCCAATTATGTAGACCACCAAAATCCTCATCTTAAAAGGGAAAGAGTGGTTTGTGGCCTTTGTCCCCCCTTCTTCTCCTCCACCTTGACCTCCACAGCCCAACTACACTAAAAATATACTGAAAATATTGGATCTTTTTTATATGTGAGGGAAAAACTACATATACTACTCCCTCAATAATTATGTCGTTGCCCTAATTTTTCAGTCTACTATTTCTCCCTCTTCTTCTCCTATTTCGATAGGTCACGACTACCTCATAATATTGATGTCGTTATTCTAATTTTTTTGGTCTACAATATTCCCCTCTTCCTCCACTATTCCTTCCTCCCTGAAAGTATGATAAAGCTTAACAAACCAGTCTTGATATGGGATGACTTCTTATCAGATGATGTCGAGATCATTTTTATTTCTGTCGTGGAATCTAATTGAAGGGTAACCCTCTAACGTTCAAGTGAAACCATATTAGTTTTCTAGGAGGCTGCACAATTAAAAAAAAAAAGAAGGATAAGACTAATAGATTGATATTGGATGACTGATGATCAGATGATATCAAGATTAGTTGTAAATATCTCGGTCGTGGGAATTTAGTAGAAGGGTCACCCTCTAACGTTCAAGTGGTCGAATTAATTTTGTAGGAGGTTACAAAACCGAAAGGACAAGAATAACATATTGGTACAGGATGACTTCTAATCAGATGATGTCAAGATCGGTTGTATCTTCTCTGTCGTGAAATCTAGTTGAAGGCCATCCTCCAACATTTCAAAATTTCAAGTGGTCAAATTGGTTGAAAACCCTAAATGCCCTAGCTACCGCGCGCTTATTCTCTTGCTTTCATTATGCTTTCTAGTCTCAATCTCTTCTCTCCACCCTTTTATCGTGTAGGTGAGCAAATATAGGGTTTTAGTTGATGAGGGAATATGTCGACGTATTATTATGGCTAGCTAGCTAGGGCTCTCCCCCATAAAGAATGGGTTGCCGTTTTGTCAAATATGGTGTGTGCTTTTGACAGATTCGACGTTTTCTTTTCTGTGTCTATCTTGGATTGGCATTTGCATACCGCATTTTGCACAAGCATTTCGTACACCAAGTTGAACCCCCCAACCCACCCGTAAACCTCCTCATTGGATCACATATGAAAGCAAACTTTGATTTGATCCCATTACCTATGCCATTTTTATGATGATGTAAACCATGTACCTAAGGGCCTGTTTACTTTCATTTCTGTTTCCTGTTTTTGAGAAAACAGATGTTGAAAACAAGTGAAAACAACATTTTGTCGTTTCCGAAAACAGCAGGAAGTTGCCACTTTCTGTTTTCATAGTTGGAAACGAATAGAAAACGGAATGAAAAGTAAACAAATTTTCTTGTTTCGGTTGCCAAATTTATGACATGAAAACAGAAAACAGGAAACGAAAATAAAAATGAACAGGGCCTAAGGTGCACTGATCATGTATATGCTAGTTAGCTAAGTACTAGGGCTCTCGACGTATTTCATGAACATTGTCGACGGACAAGTACACGAATGACAGTAAGGTCTTCTTCTTCTTCTTCTTTAGCTAGCCAAGTACTATTGCTCTGCCTGTTCCCCCCCAAACTCCCCAAGTACAATTATCGCCCATAAATGCAGGTTTCCCACCCTCTATTATTACTGTCAAATTTCTAACAGGCAACCAACCAGGCCCAGACTAAAGCCTAAACATGGGGTTAAAATGTTGGGTGAAATGAATGAAGCAATAAATAGGAATAGGGGAAAGGAATCAAGGATAGGGGAAACTATCAAGTTCTTACATCTGAAACAATGCTTCTGGACAATTCTAAATGATCACTGGTGAGTGAGTAGTAAAAAGACAACGCCTGATGGTTCCAAAACAAAGACACAAAAGCAAAAGCTCATGAAGCCATCAACTTCAATCAGCTATCATGTAAAGAAAGTCATCAACAATATTCAATCAAAATGCAGTTCCATGGCTAGAGCTAGGGCTATAGGGCTTATCCATACGGCAAAAGGAAAAGAGAGACTGATATTTCAGGTTATATGTTTTCTTCACAGAAATGAGACAGTGACCATTCAGAGTGGAGACCCAGCCAGCCAGCAAGTTGATGATGTGGACTCTCAATTTCAATGCCCACCCCCTTTCCTGAAAGTACTATCAAACTCAACGCCAAATCACTTTCTCAGGTTCCACAGCTGACATAACACGAAAAGGAGAGAGTAAAACTAACAAACCACACAGTCACACATACACAGAGAGAAAGCCATTTGTTCAAAGTAGTGAGCCCCTACTGCACGCATGCGAATAATGGGAGCTGTAACTGTCTCACCCCACCATCGATTCAACCTTTTGTCTCCCAACCCTGCACCAAAGTGATAGTCACTCAGACCACACTCCAAAATTATTCAGCATACCCACATCTTACTGTCTGGGGCTACAACCCACATGAAACTTTCCAGGTCCCTGGCATGAATGAAAACCACAACACGCAGAGAATAGGAAAACGAGAGGTTTCGTGATATGAAGAATGCATCACCTGGGCCATATTGCACCACCACCCTTTCCAGCTGCTGTGACAATAATGAAGAAGTAGTTGCGACGAAACTACATCACTCAACGATTGAAATGTTTCCATCCCAACTGCACGAGGCAATCACATTCGGCATCACTGGATGGAAAGCGACGTCTGTACAGGGTTGATTGTATGCTTTTATTTTCCTGATAAGCTCTGATGACCTGTAGTTGTAGAAGTATATCGAGCCATCTGAGGAGCCTGAGGCTATCTTCTCACCGTCCAAACTGAAATCGCACTTGATGGGAAATCCAGACACCCCATGTCTTTCGTACCTTCTGTACTTGTCTAGCTTGAATGGCGGTTTTAAAGAGAAGATTGCAATGTAATCGCCATTCGATTGGGCGATGAATGATGGGTCATATGGATGGATCCTAATGCAGGGACATGTAAAGGCTTCCACATAAACCTGGCAAACAAGGAAAAGTACAAAGTAAAACAGAAGGTTCAGAAACCAACTAAGAATGTTTACTGTACAAAGCCCTGTAATTCTATCAAACAAAGCTTATAGATTAGCAAACTGTGAAATGGACAATTGCAGCTAGAAGTCCCTAAAACATCTCTCTGGAACCAAGGGACATCACGATTTGGAATGTCAAAGTTTTGATCTAGTAAATAACTTTAGTAAATTTGCAAGACGCAAAGCAGGGAATTCATAAGGGTGGCCATGACATGAGTACATAGGATCGTCCAGCATCTCAGTGAAAAGCAAATATTTTACTGCTTCTCCTGACCTTTGCACCTCAAGATGGTCAGAAACCCAGCTTCTAGCAACTATCCTCATAGAGAAGGATGAAATCACAAGGGCCGTGCATTACTTAAATAACCATCATGCTTTTAAGATAACTCAACAAACCATACCATTTCACATACAGTATCCAAGTTAGACAAGTGGGCACAGAAATCTAATCCCTGATCATCATATTATCTTCATTCAAAGCTCCGTGAACAATGCTATTTATTAAACTCTTTTTTAAAGCTATACTGGTACCATAGTTATCCTGGTTATTTCAACAAGCTGTCCAAACATCAAATGCAATAGGCAGCTGTGCAATATACCCATGCTACTGCAAGTTTACAGCTTAGCCTGTAAGAAAGCTAGGACATACTACCTGGAATTCTCTTCCAATCAGAATCTAAGTTAAGTAACAATAACTACCTTTCTTCTATCAACTAACCTTTTAGTCATGCCCCCTTTGCACTAATTTATTCTGGAGAAATTGTTAAATCTAGTGTAATTTCAATTTCTGCTTCTCGTTACATGCTCCTGCATAAAGTGGTTTCTCATTTTGTTCCGCTCATCTATAGGTTTTCACTGTGGCCACAGAGAAATTCCACTTAATTTGCTACTAACATCACATGATGTCTACATTTAAGAAAAGAAGCTGTATCCTTGCCACTTGTCAACAAACAAAGATACTGCATATTTACCTGGTTTGACAATGGCACTTCTCGTGAAACGTCCCAAACAATAATTGCATTTTCAGTGACATTGCCTCCAGAGACATCACTAGACGAGATAAACTGCTTTCCGTTTCTTGTAAATTCAACATCAAGAATCGGGCCGAGACCTCGCTTGTATTCATGGACGACATTCCCTGTCCTAATATCCCATAATCTTATTTTTCCAGTTGAACCACCAGAAAGGAAGAGGCTTGAATTCTGCGGATGGAACTTCACCACCAAAACTGCCTGATCTTCCTTAAAAATCTGAGTCTGTATCCCCTTCTCCACGTCAATCAACCTGGATGAAGAGTCATACCCGCAGGAAAGTACAGTGAATCCATGAGGTGACCATCGCACATCTTTTACTGCTGCACCGTGGAATCTGAATATATGAGCTGTTTTCTGGCTTCTGCTCCAGACATTCCATATGCAGAGGGTGTGATCCATCCCAGCCGATGCAAGAAGATGGGCTGTAGATTGACTATAGTAAAGACGTCAACAAGGTCAACAACACACCCCGTAAATTAGGGTAATGGATTAACAGTGATTTCATTGCATAACCTTCAAACTCAACCCTACATCCAGCTCAATATACAATCAAAATAAAGTTGTAGAAATCGTAAAATCACAGATAGGACACTATGATCTATGAGTTGAAGTTAAAATATTGGGCTACATAAAACTTATGCATAAATGGGAAGAAGATAAGCGAACAAAATAAGCATACCATGGTTGGACGACCAATTGAGAGCATTGACTGCCTTTTTATGGCTGTTAAGAGATATGGACACCCTTTCAGGTATTTGGCTTAGCTTTGCACGTTCACTTGGGTTTCTCAAGGTTGAGACGATATTGTTGGGTAGATCTGAATCCTTTATACTCAATCTAACTGATAAGACGGGAAAGAAAACACATGAGCTAGAAAAAGAAACAAACCATAAGTGAAGTATTACGAAGATAAAGGTATGAAAACAGAATCAAGAACGTAGGCAAATGAGAAGAAAAAATCTTACAGCACCACAAGTTGAAAACCATTACAATAATGAGTTCCAAAGGAATGTAAAGCTACAGGTTCATTCAACGAGAGATGTGAATCATCTTTGATAGGTGATGCAAAACATACTAGGTTCTGGGGCTCTCAGCTCCTTGAATGAGGGGAAAAAATAATCTTCAAAGCATCTTTACAACTTCTACCCTTTCTATTTCAAACGATACATGTACAGAAAAGCTACCTGTTCAATATGGCACACTACTAAGCTGATTTAAGCAGGGCTTACAGTTGTTCTAGACCCTTGCATCACTCAACAATGAATTCATTTCTGCCATGTACAGTTGTACACAACTGTTCTAGTTCACCCCCCACCAACAAGAGAATGCAACAATCACCAACCAGCAGACCAAATTCACATCCAAAGTTTGGCAAGATAGAAACTTGATCCCGACTACTTCAATGAACAAACAAAGCATGTAAAAGATGATATTGAAACATGATATTGAAAGCATCTTTACAACTGTTACCCATTCTGTTTCAAACGAAGCATGTAATACAATGTAGTTGTTCAATGTGGCACACTACTAAGCCGATTTAAACATAACCTATAGTTGTTTTAGTCCCGTATATCACTCAACACTGGATTCAGTTCTGCCACGTTCACAACTCTTCTAGTTCCTCCCCCACCAATTAGAGATAGTGCAACCAAAAATCAACAGGGGACTGGGTTTTAATCAACTTATTTTTGCCCCCGGGGATCCAGCTAATCTCAACAATCAACAACTGACGCAAAGAAAAACAGCTTCCCAGTAAAACATCACTTCGCACAATGAAGATTACACTTCTTCATGAACAAGCAGACCATCAAAACGCATCAGCCCCAAATGTAAAGTCACAGTACCTGGTGAAGTTAGAGCAGCAGGGCTCTGGTTCTGTTCCTGGTCCTGATTATCAATGGAGGACTGTTCAGGAGCCGGGATACTCTGACTCAAAAGAGCCCGCTCTCGCTTGGATATGTATCTTCCCGGCGCCGGAGCATCTGTTTGCACGTTGACAACTGTATCGGTTCTGATACGCTTCACTGGAGGAGGGTGTCCTGAACCAGAGAATTGGGGCTGGAATCGGTATTGAGACGGCGGAGGAAAGACGTTGAGCCGCTTGGGTTCCTGTCGGCTCTGCCGCTCTTCGTCGTCGTCGGAATTGGAGTAAGCACTGCAGAGGAGATCCATTCTTTGTTTTCTTTTTTTTTTTTTTTTTTTTTTTTTTTTTTTATGGTCATTCTTTGTTTTCGAATGAATGTGAAAAGCCGTTTCTCAGGAGAAGAGACGAGAATCCACCTACCTAGATCTTCTGTAGAACTCGGCCTTGGGCCTGGAGGCCCCTATCCACCAATATTCTTTTGGGCTTCTACTTGGGCCAGAATAATTAATAGGATCTGCGTTCTATAAGTTCTTAGATAAAGTCAACGGTCAAAGTCATGAAATAGCAGGAACTGGCTGCCTCTCGCTTGATCGGATCTTCCTCTTCCCGCCGGCTTGCTGAAACGCAACCTCCGCCGCCGGTCGTTCTTGTCTCTGCCGCTTTTGACGGCAGCTGCCTCTCTCCGAGTTGGCGGATAATAATAAAAAAATGCAGCAAATTAACAAATAATTAAACCGCCTCGTGTTCTCACTTCAAGCCAAGGCAGTGTCGTGCCAAACACAATCGTTCTCTGTTTCCGACTACAAACAAGTCCTCGAATTGCTCTCCCGGTTGTTTTGTTCGGGCGGCGGCGTCTCCGGTCAGCAATGGATGGCGTTGCCGGCTGAGGCTTGGCTCTTTCTCTTTCGATCTGCAATTCCGTCTTTGCTCATCCCACCGGCCACCTTTCAGCTTCCGGGTTCGTATTCTGCCATGGCCAATTTCTGATTATCTTTTCCTTCCGGTTCGATGTGTTGTTGCTTTCTTTCTCCTGTTGCTCGATTTGTCTGTTTGGCCATTGATCTTGATTCTTGAACTAATTGCCCAATGGAACTTGTTTGGAAGGATGGGGTTAGCTGACCAGCTGAATTGCTTGCTTTTGCGAAGGCATGCTCTTCTTCTCGATTCAGATTGTGCGAACTAGTGCCAGCTCCTTTGGAACCATAACCAAGCTTGTATTTATTCAGTTGACACTGTTGGAATTTCTACTGGGAACCTGCTCAGCATAGTTGGCCACCTTTAGGATTCAAGAGGGTTTGAAGTTTGAGATGTTTAGCTTCATCCAATGGTAGGCTGAGTCCTGGAAATAATAGTTCGGATAGGATCTGGTATGCAATTCTGGATCTTCAAGCGCGTATTGGACAGAGATTTGTGTTATTGTGCTTGAGTTTGTGGGTGGACATGTCTAACTTCAAGAGCATACATTAAAATTAGAACTTCACCTGCTGGGGGAAAAAGTTGACATCCCAGTCTCTTCTTTTCGGCTGCAAACTGTT
The DNA here is from genome assembly GCA_946122785.1 of Linum tenue. Taxonomy (NCBI): domain Eukaryota; kingdom Viridiplantae; phylum Streptophyta; class Magnoliopsida; order Malpighiales; family Linaceae; genus Linum; species Linum tenue. The sequence goes on along the minus strand of CAMGYJ010000002.1, from coordinate 4,081,464 downwards.
GTATTGAAAAGTAGGATGTGATTTTGAACAGTAGGATGTGAGAAAATCATGGATAGATATTGTCATAGTGTGTCCATGATACTGCCTTGTTGTCTTTCAAAGTGTTTTCGCTCCATGGTTCACTGGGATAGGTTTTTCATGGTGTTGGCTGTTGGTTTTCCTAACCATTTGAAATTTTAATGCATTCATGAAGTTTAAGATATGCGGAGTAGGTCTTTCTGTTTTACTTGCCAATGTCTGGCACAGGGTCAACGAGTGATTTACTCAACTCTATACTAATTTACTAACATCTTCTTTGAAGAGCTCATCAATGATGGATACAGTATGGGAACTTAAAACTCTCGAAGTCTGTTTTAAGAAATGAAATCCATGAAGTTCAACTGCTAACAAACTTTTGGTTGGACTTTCAAATGAGGTTCCAGGTTTGTTGAATCAAGTTGGCAGAGAATAATTTGGAGTTGACTGAGCGTTCAACACAGCAGTCATAGACAAATCAGCACTTGTAAGACTGGAAGGATGGGTTCATTCAAGGGTCATGTTGTACCTGGTTCACTGTTTTTGATCATTGGATTATGGCACATATGGTGTTCTCTGGTTCGCTATATCTCCAATCCTAAGTCTTTCAGGGTCCGGGTTTGGAATCCGGTCCCGGGTTTTGAAGGGAAGTTGAAGCACTTGGAACTCTACATCATCGTGATTGGATCCTTTATAGACCTATGCATTGAGCTTTTGTACTCCACACACCTTAGGTTTTTCGTCAACGGAGTGCTCAATCCCAGTCACCTGAACAATTTTGAGCATACAGGGATGTTGCTGATGTTCTTTATCCTTGGTGTTCTCGCGTTGCTATCAGAGAAAACAAGGTCAGTGCCTTTCTTTTACCCCTTCATTTTTTTGCAATTCTGGATGCAACACTGTTGGCTGAGAATGTGCCATTGCTTCATTTCTCTGCAACTAGCACAAGCTTAGAACACTGTGATAAATAATAGATGCTTGAAATTGTATAATCTTTGATGAAGATGTCTCATTATATTGCAAAGGAAGCTCACTGTATGGAAATGCTGCCCACTGTATTATCACCAAGTTGGTGATTTTGTTTTGGAATGAAACATTAGTCCTTCGAATAAAAGATAAGAGGATTCTCAGATGATTCGCCTGCAAAACAAAGTAGAAGCATTGTTTTCTTGTAAACTACTACTAGCCAACAGTAGTCCCAAAGTTGTATCCAAGTTCAAAAAGTGAATAGAAAAGGAAATATGACAGAGAACAACAATGAAAAGCAGAGTTTTGCAGTCATTTTTTGTATTTGACCGGCAGATTCACTCACTCTTCGACTGAATAATGTATCATTCTTGGTGCCCGAGAAGGGTCAGCTATTTTATTGAGAAGCAAAAACATGAAATCGCATTTAACGTTAGAATTGCCATTCAAATGAGACCTTTTCAAGTTGTTTAGTGTGTGTATGGTTTTGAAATCTCATTTAGGTTTGATGGAAGCAATGTAAACTAGGAGCATACTTGTCTTGGTTTACCCTGTACTTTTTCTGTGACTAATTATCAATTTTAGTTATCTCAATATTACTGTTGGTTTTCAAAATTCCCCATTGGTGATCGAATTGTATGTTCAGGTTTCTACCCTTGCCAGATGGAGCGCTCTCCCTCGTAGCCGCCACTGCATTTTGTGCAGAGTACTTGCTGTTCTACTTCCACTCAACAACACACAAGGGCCTCGAAGGGTACTATCATCTCATCCTCGTACTCCTGATAGGACTATGCGTGGTCTCCTCTGTGGCTGGAGCACTCCTCCCGGCAAGCTTTCCAGTCGACTTGACTAATGGTATTGCCATGACTCTCCAAGGCCTATGGTTCTACCAGACAGCCTTCAGTCTCTACGGCCCAATGATGCCAAATGGTTGTCAGCTCGAAGGAGATCGAATCGTTTGTGGATCAGCTGTCAGTCGCGTTCGTGGCGAGCTGCTGGCTAACGTTCAGTTATTCTCCTTGGTACTTGGGGTGCTTGTTGCTGTCGTGGTATCATATGGTTATGCAGCTTCCAGATATGGCCGCGGGGAACTTCGCAGGTAAAGAACATGTTCACTGACTGTAAGTGAATGATGCATCTCCCCAGCTCCTAACTACTCGTTTTTTGGTGGTGATGTTTGGATTTCATTGACATGGAAAAATGAAGCGAATGATGGTTGTGATGCTAACAGTCGATTAGAATAGAATCTCTGATCTCTAATTCACTTGGGTTGTAGAATTGTGGAATTGGATTTTGGATACTTGTAATATTCTTCATTCGATAGAATTCTCTTCAGTTTGCCTCCCATGGTAAGATGGAAGGTGACAATGAACATATCAGCATACATAATCTTGTTGTACTTGTCATGCAAATTGCAATCTCACATTTACCCTGAGAAAATCGTTGAAACTGTCTTGCCCACAAAACGATTTAACAAAGTACAATGACCAACTTCTATAAACTCTAACGCTAATAATAAGGAGGCCAAACGAATGACTTGATTTTGAGTTTTCTCAACCACATGTATGTTTCTTTGTTGCTCAGTTCTCTTTCCAACTCAGTGAGTCTGCTTCTGTTGTGTTTCTTTCTCCAGCTCCCTCTCAAACCTTCCCCCTTGATTCCAGACCGATGATATCCCCTTTCGGGCTCTTGAAGATATATTTTTATAGGGTTGTTAGTGATTTGTGTTGCACGTCTGGCCTGGTGATTCGTGGATCAGACAGGGCATGTTATGTTGAAATGGCTTCCCAAAGTGACTATAGAAAGTCACTTAGAGATGATGGTTCGTTATCTTAGTCAGGGTGCGGCGACTGATTTGTCGGAAGGGTCCTTTCTCTGCGAGTATTGATTGTCGATCTCCTTTTTGGTTGTTGGTGCAGGTTTAGAGTGGTCCTGTGAGCCGCAAACCGAACTATTATAGAGTGGTGCGTAAAACTATGTTGTTATCTCCTTTAAATTTAGCTTCCTTTTTTTAGGTTTGCTTCACTAGTGTGTTGCCCTATAAGGGTGTTTAGGGGTCGGGCGTTTCCTAGTAGTTTATAATATTTCTCTCTTGATATCTCTTGAAAAAAATACAAAAGTTTTGTATGAAGTATAACGGCCAGCTTTTTTAATAACATTAATACTAATAGAAAAAATGTTCAACTTCTGGGACAAGAAATAAAAAAAAAAACTCTAATCAATATAATATAATACTCTTTGACAAATTACATAATAATAATACATGCTTGATTAGATTGTTTGTATGTCAAACAATTTTCTAAGTTATCTCCTACATGTTATCACATTTCCTTAGATCGTTGGTTCCTCCAACAATGGTAATCGGTTGGTCATTAATCGATGATGATAACGTCTGGTAGTTGTGGAGCTACATATAGTTTAGGAGGTGTTATAACTCTCCTCTATCTAAGATTAAAAAGTAATATGACATGGGATAGTAACATCCTCTTCTTCAATATCTAAATTCAATTGTAGAAAATTGATACAATTTGTCATTTTCAATTTCGCATTCTAAGTTCTAATTTCACCACGCACCTACGAGGTTCGTTAATGCATATCAGAATGATATACAAGCTTCTGGGTTGGTGAGGATACCTAGAATTTGGACAAGTTTGCAGCCTATAATAAACAATGGTTTAACGTTTTCGCCATTCACTGTCAAGCAAAAGCATGGCCGGCGGGCCGCTAGATAATTCCAGTTTGCTTTTCTGGGTGCATAGTAAGCTAAGGGAGCAAGCGTGCTTAGACTTTTGGTTGTATTTCAATGAAATAAAATACTGTTATCTTCGATAATGTCAAAACCCTGAGAGCAACAGATATACATTGTTTAGTTATTTGTTTCAAATTAACAATTGAAAATCCACCATCCACTTCCCTCTTGCTCACAAAAGATCCCACTTCCCTTGCCCACTAAATAGGATCTTTACTACTAGAATAAGTAAAGCATGGGGATTAAGCTCTCTAGCTTTATGGTATATACAAACTTCTGGCTGTAACAGATTAGTTGTTGGATTGAATTTAGAGTGTGGTGGATGTTATTATTATTAATTTAATTTTTTCGAGATTTGTTTAGATGGCCGTGCGAATCAAAGGGCTAATGATGCTTATAGTTTCTATAATATGTTTGTTTAGTTAACAAATAAAAACATTTTCATGTTTTTTATTCATTTTTTATTATTTTTTGTTGAAAACTTCATCCAAATTCATTACCGATTGCTTCATGTTATGTAAGCATTAATTATCTGCATGACTCAGTTCCATGCGTGTATTTTACAAATTTATGTGTCTGCCCCCTCAATTCGGCTCATGAATCTCATAGATCCGAGCTCTCGACCTTGTTTTTTTTTTATATAAAACTCTCGACCTTGTTTTAGTTACTTTCTTGTAAACAATTCATATATCTTTTGACAAAAAATAGATGAAAATCTAGCATATCCTACAAGTAGTGCTTACTTATAACATGGACCAAGGATCTCACTTGTAGCAAATTCGGATGAAATTTTCTACCGAAAATGATTGAACAATCTTTTTCTTACCTCGGATTTCATTAAAGGTGTGCTTGATTACTAAATTTGAGCCAACCCCTATCAGAAACTAATTTGGAAGAAACATTCGAATGGAATTACAAACGAGATAGTTATATTACTAAAAGTGTCACTAAACCCTAAATTAAAACTAACTTTTAAGCTTGATTCCTTGGTGTTGTTAGTTTTGGGTGGCCAATTTATATTTATTACATAGTAATTAATAAAAGGAATGCAAATGGTTTTATTGTTGGGTCTTACACGGAAATTGTTGTTGTTGGACAATGACATGGATGGATTGTAGTTGTAGCAACTCTATCATGCAGCCAATTGCCAAAGTGGCATTCCCTCTGCTCTTTCATGGTTGGAACGGCTACTTCTATAATATCCGTATGTGGCGGATTCGTATATATACGGTGTATTTGGGACTTTGAGTGTATATATGTACGTTGATGAAAATTAGTTGACAACTTGACATGCATGAATTTTAACAAACTCAACCATAACGTTTTACGTCATAACTCTATAGACGATCTAGTTTGCGTCTCACGGGACCGATCTGAAAACTGTACAATCCGAACAAATCAACTGACAAGTGACAACATCAGTTGAGCAAAGGTTATAAATTGATCTAATGGCTGGGATAAACATTGGTCTGTGATTAGTGGTTAATGACTTCACGATAGAACAATTAACCTAACATAAATTCCAGCTCAAGGTTTTTCTATTTTTGTCTTTTTAAAAAAAATTATGTGTGAGTTTTGTCATCTTGTGCGAGCCCAAAAACATAGTGGTGGTACATTCGGACCTCCAATAACACTTGAAATTTGACTTATGTCATGAATTCTTGGTTTGTGGCAAGACAAGGACAAATGCGCGTTGACATACAGACAGACTCGTGTGAATATAAAAAAACAAACAATATTGACTTATGACAAAGGTCAAAATGATCTTATCATTTTTATTCTTGCTGTGTGTGACAATACGTAAATGATATTAGCATTGACCTTAACACTCCCCACATTTCACCACTTCAATCCTGACATTATGAAGAAATGACTTTCAGAAGAAAAAAAATAAGAATTTATGGAAAAAAATAAAATACATTAGGACAGTGAAAAAAGAAGCACAAATTATGAGAGGTAGAATATGTAAAATTTCAGAGATAGAATTTTTATTATGTGATATATATAATTACTTCTTTTCAGTGCAACTACAGAAATCAAAGATATTTATGGATGACATGAATGGTTTTATGCGCTACTGTGCACTCTTGTGGTTTCTGAACTTGAACGATTGTTTTTGCGAATTAATTAGTAGGTGGTGATTACATTAGCACGAACAAAAAAAATTGGAATTTTATGGCGCCGTTCTTGTAAAGTTTGTAATGTGTGAAAAAAGGTTAATTAAGTGAAATCTAAATTGCCTTATATACCCTAATTTAATTGAAAGTATGTGGAACAACATATTTATAATGATTGTTGGCATCAATTTTGGAAAGTAGATCAATCACACAATCTTCTCATTAGATGATCATGTATATCTTTCATATAACACATCCATGACCTTTAATATTAGTTGTTATGATTTATACATGATCAAATAAATGATGTAGCTAGCTACTATAGTATTTTTTTTTTTTTTTTAATATATACCAAGAAGAGGTCTTCATTTTAGCTCCTATTTTTATAGTCTCAAATTAATTTGCACTCTGCCAAGTAGTAGGTTAATCATAACTTATCTCCCATATCAAGTAGTGTTAAATTGATACTTTCATGATTGTATGAGGAGGTGCTTAAGACCCAATTACTTACTGGATGAATGAAACGTTATTCGTTTGTTTTGGATAAATAGTCGCCTCATTGAATATTGGCCGTGATTGATACACTGAGACGATCGGCCACATGAGCTAGTTAAATTCCAACTACTCATATATATTGACTTGCAATTTATTTACCAATAGTATATTTATATGGACTATGGTGGCTTCTATAGTACTGTAGTGAAAATCGTGTTTTAAAACTTACGGTTTTACAATTCTAGGTCACCAAAATGTTTCTACATATATAGAATTGTGTTTCTCGCTTACAATTGTGGTCCAAATCCGCGCTTTAAAGTTTACAAACTTACGTTTTTATACTTCTAGATCACTAAAATACTTATACATAGAATCACGATTTTGACTGCTATTGCTTATGATAAATTTAGAGTACCACATACTACGAGTAAGAACACGCTTTCCAGACTTCAAATTTAATGTATTTAAGGGCATAATACTGTATACCATAACCCTTAATTAAAATTCAGTAGTATAATATCATAAGCCAAACTCCTATTACTTCAAAATCTAAATATAATTTTCTTGCAAATTATATGCGGTACTCCAAAATTTTCTCAGAGTAATATAGAACTCGCCAGATATTGCCTCGCCCCTAACTTCATTTTTTAAGGGGTTAATGCCACATTTGGTCACTGTGATTACTAAATTGTGTCATGTTTAGTCACTAGAAAAAGTTAATATCAAATTTGGTCACTCTAATTACTAAAACAGGTCATATTTAGTCACTCTCCGTTAGTCTCCGTCCAACTCCGTTAATGGAGTCCGTTATATGCCGACGTGGCTAACGGGAGCGCCTAATCAGCGTCATTTTGACCCAAAAATGGTCAAACCCGACCCGCCACGTCACCGAACCCACCATGTCATACACCCAACCCAAACTATTAAGCCAACCTAACCAAAAACTAAACCCTAACCCACCTAACAAAACCCTTTCTCCTTCCCCGCGATGCTCTGCTCTGCTCCTTCCCTTCAAGGTGCAAAAGACACCCAATTAATTCCCGCTGGAAGTCGCTGGAGAGCTCGTCGTCGAGATCCTTGAGCAGATCCTCGCCGTAGGTGGAGCTGTAGACTTCTCTTATCAGCTTCCGCTGGGCGGCGTTCTGGTGCGGCAGGATCGAGATGATCAGCGCCTCGCTCGTCCCCCATCATGATCGTTAAACACACCGAATCAAAAATCACGATCAACGGACGAGATAATCTTGAGATCTACCGACAATAATTGAGATAGAAGAAGTAACGTCGGCGATCTAAACGATCGGATCTGATCGTCGGAAGAAGGGATCGTGCTAATTGATCTATCGGAGAGAAGAAAGGAAAACAGAGAGGGACGGGGGAGGATTAACGGGGGAAGGGAAGGGGAAACCTGAGAATGCCTTGTGGAGCTGTTCGGAGTCTTCAGCGGCGTCGAGAGCCTGGTGAGGAACAGTGAGAGTAGCCATATCGCTGTGAAAATTTGTTTATCTAAACGGTCGTCGTCGTCGTCTTCGATCTCTCTACAATGGGTCTCGTTTGTTTCTTTGCAATCCCCCAGGTCTCAAGCGCCTCCAGGCGAGGTTCCCCAACATGGAGGTGGCGATTCTCGAGCTATCCCTAGAAGAATGCGGCAGCAACATCGACGCCGCCATTTATTGCCTCTGCCGTCTCTCCCTGGAAGAAGCGCTTGCCGCGAAACCCGGCCCCGCGGTGAAAATCAGCAGCGACCCCCCAACCCAGTGGGTTGAGTTGTTGGTGGAGGAGATGGCGACGAGCATGGATGACGCCAAGTCCCGAGCCGGCAAGGTTTTGGAAGCTCTGGAGAATTGCACCTCGCAGGAAAAGGGATAGCGTGGAGCTCTTCATCTCTCCCTGAAGTTCGATCGAATTGGTGAACCTAGAGGAAGGAGCAGTTCGCGAGGAAGGAGAAAGGGTCTTGGTCTGAAAATGGCCACTAACCCAATCGATTTTCCAATTTTGTTTGGTTAGGTGGGTTAGGGTTTAGTTCTGGGTCGGGTTGGGTTAATGGTTTTGATTTGATGTATGACATGGCGGGTTTGGTGACGTGGCGGGTCGGGTTTGACCATTTTCGGGTCAAAACGACGCTGATTAGGCTCTCTCGTTAGCCACGTAAGCACTTAACGGACTTCATTAACGGAGTTGGACGGAGACGAACGGAGAGTGACTAAATATGACATGTTTTAGTAATTAGAGTGACCAAATTTGATATTAAATTTTTCTAGTGACTAAACTTGACACAATTTAGTAATCACAGTGACCAAATGTGGTATTAACCCATTTTTTAAGTTACAAATTTTAGTTAATTAAGAAAATCACATAGTCCACATTATTTATTACGTCAACACCCCATTCACGCTGACGTAGAATAGACGAACGTTTTCCAGAAAATAACAAAATAATAGACCTTTTAATTTCAATTGATGAACTCCAAATTTGAAAAAAAAAAAAGGTCCACTCGACTCTGTGGAAAGTACTTAATTCAGACTTGTTGATCTCATCTCACTCACACTGAAGGGAAGAAAGTGAGTGGAAAACATACACTAGACTCTTTTCTTGCAGAAGCCATCAAGGAGTTGACCAAAAGAAAGACTACTAACAAAAATATCCTCACAACACAAACAAACAAAAAATCAGTATTAAAAAACTAAAGATTTAATAAAAGCTGAAGAGGAAAGGAGATGGAAGAGAGAAAAATGTCAACTACCACCAATCGTCAAATTTTATAATAATTGATCGCCACACCACGAGCTTGACGAAAAAAAATTCTCATTCTTCCTCTCTTTCTTTCTTTCTTTTCAATTCGTCGTCGATTTCATCATTATTGTCAATTCGTTTTATTTTTTTCTCCCCAACACCAACGCTCTCTCACACAAACAGTCAGCTCATCGTTTACAATCAGAAAGAACCATTCCCTCGGTTCGTTCTCCCTAACCCTATAAATACTCGGCAGATGCCGCGAACCGTCTTCTCCTCTTATCATTTCATGTAACCCAACCACTCAACCAACAATATTCCTTCTTCTACACCTCCACCTCCAAACTTCAGCTAGCCATGGGGGACGAGTACAGCAGCAGCATAAACTGGTGGGACCCTTCCCGTACTACCAGCAGGTTCGACAGCAGCGGAGCAGCAGCAGCGTCGTCCACCACCACCGTCGGCGGCGGTGGATGCTTTAGCTCCGCCGCGGATACTTCCGGTTCTGGTGCGGACGAGCAGCTGCACATGATGGGGCTGGGCCTGTCCTCGCAGGCGATGGAATGGAACCACGCGCTGCTGTAAAATAAAAATAACTTCCTCTTATTCATCACGAGATTGTCCATTCGATCGATCGATCTCAAAGTTATCAACGAAAGCTAACGAAGTTGTTTTACTTTTTGGCAGGAGGGGGGAGAATAACAAGGAGCACGACCAGCAGAGCAGCAGCTTCCGGTCAATGCTACAGGAAGACCTCACTTACGGCCACCACCAGCCGACCAGCGGCGGCGGCGGAGGGGGAGGAGGAGGAATGGGGCTGTGGAGGGAGCGGCCGACGACGACGACGTCGTCGTCGTCGGTGTACACCTCAGAAGCCGCCGCCTCGTCCATGAGAGGATTCTCCCTGGAGCAGCAGCCGCCGCTGCACGACTTCTGTGGCGGCGGCGGGGGAGGCGCGGGGGTTATGTTTCAAGCGGCGGCGGGTTCGTTCGACAGCAGGTTGATGGGCGGATACCCGACGGCGTCGTACGGTGGCGGTACTGCTGCTAATACGGCGGATTTTGGGATTGTTGGGAACGACTCGAGTTGGTCTAGTGGTGGGAATAAGACGGTGCCTCAATTTCTGAGGAATAACAACTCGCCGCCCAAGCAGCAGCAGCTGCACTTCTCTAACAACGCTCCGTTTTGGAACGCGTCGTCGGCGGGGATGGGTGGCGAGGTCCGGGCGCCGTCGGGCGGCGGCGGGTTCTTCCCGGCCTTGCACCACCAACAACAACACCACCAGCAGCAGCAGCAACATCAGTTTCCTGCTGCGTCGAGTTTTGATGACAAGCCAAAGGTTTGCTTAATCTTAATATATGTGTAGTTATTTTTGGATTAATTATTGCATAGAGGTGATTAAGATGTTCCGTTGCATCCTGGATTAAAAAAAAATGCAGAATAATATGGCTGGTGAGGAAGGGAATTCAAGGTCAGTGGTGGTGAAGAAAAGTGAGGGTGGAGGAGGAACTGCCACTAAAAGGCCCAGGAATGAAACAGCAGCATCCACTTTGCCAGCCTTTAAGGTACACTACTACACTACTTGCAAATTGCAATTAGGCCAATTGGGATCAATTTTTAAAATTCCTTATCTCTCTTAGGGATATAAATTAAAATCCCCTCCTCTCATTTCTAAATTATACACGGGAAATTTTGTAATCTGCAATTGAACAATTTATGGTGTCACTCGTAACGTTGTGAGACTATTTGCAGTGTAGCCTTTCTGCATCAGATTTGAACAAAATATTGCGCATACGCTACTTCGAAATTTCAATAGCTTTTGTAAGCGGAGTAAAAAAAACCGAGTCTGATGCTCCAGAATACTGACTCTACCTAATTAATAAATCGGATTAGCTGCTGTGTTAGAGGGGGGCTACTTAGCTATATGTACATGATCCATAGTTGCTTCTTTGTGCCCATCTCTAATTTGATGGATTTTACAATTTTTCATAGTTTACAATCATCATAATCATCAACACTAATTTTAATATTAGTAAATGTGGTGGTCTTTGTTGTATATATGTAGGTGAGGAAAGAGAAGATGGGGGACAGAATCACTGCACTTCAACAATTGGTTTCACCTTTTGGAAAGGTATTACACATATATATGAAATAACTAGCAAGCAAGCAAGCAAGCTGCCCCTTGGAAGATAAAAAAGAAATGTATATATAATGTCTCCATGGGTTATGATGAAAAACTGAGAAAATCTCAGAACTGGATACTTTGTCTAATGATGGTTCATTATCAATTAATCATCTTTTTTGTGCTTTGCTAGCTTGAGACATCTAAATTATAGACCCTAATCATGGATTCTTGTTCTTGTTTTAATTTTCACAAAAAATGAATATGGAAGACTGATACAGCCTCAGTGCTCTCAGAAGCAATTGAATACATTAAATTCCTCCATGATCAAATCAGTGTAAGCTCATCATCTCTCATTTTTTTTCTTCTTCCTTTCATTAATTCCCCAATAATAAAACAATTAATTAGCTCATCAAAATTGATGTTTTAATTTATGGCCAGGTGCTGAGCACTCCATACATGAAAAGTGGAGCTCCCATAATTCACCCTCACCACCAGCAGGACAAGAAGCCAAAGGACAAAGCTGCAGAAGCTCAGAATAAGGATCTGAGGAGCCGAGGGCTGTGCCTGGTGCCTGTTTCCAGCACTTTTCCGGTCACCCACGAGACCACCGTCGATTTTTGGACGCCGACATTTGGTGGAACATTCCGATGATTAGTTAATCATTTCATTATAGTTTTTTTTTTTTACTTACTACATATATACACACAGACGATTTCCAGCAAGATTCCGACGAGGGAGGGAGATGGGAAGAAGAATTTAGAATGTGGAATTAGATAACAAACAGAAGATGGCCAAAAAAAAAAAAAAAAGCTCACTCACGTCGACGTACTAGAGAGCCCACACATCAGTACTCAAGTTTCTCTTTTTTTTTTTTGGGGTTGGGAATGAAATCATGATCAGGATTGGGAAAGACAACGACTGTTCATCATGTGGCCGACTAGCTAGCTGCTGATAGATGCCTTGAGAAGACGAACAAAGGAGGAGTATTCTGTATTCATCATCAAGCTGCTTGCTTGATCGCTAGCAAGTTGGGTTCTTATTGGCCGAGAATTTGTAATTGGGGCCATTTTTATGACTACTACTTTTAGCTCTGTAATGTAACAATTAATCGGTAGCTAGGAATCAGAATATATATGTATAGCTAGTGATGATTGGTTGTATTTGCTTTCTCTTGTTAGTTGTTGTTTACCTAGTTTTTATGGTTGATCGAGATTCGAGAAAGATAATGATAAGTTAAACAAGTACGTACACGTCTATAACGCTCATTCAATTTTTGCGTATGCATGTAATGGGTTATTGTTGGTTTTTTTAAAAAAAAAATTGGGAGCAATGACGTTTTTGTTAGGGGTGAACAAACACACCCGCAAACCGACCCATCCGTCCAACCCGACCCAGCCCATCCGTATTTATCGCTAAAACTAAGGTTTTGGGTTGGGCGAGGGTTTTCTTTCGTACAACCCGCCTCTTTTGGGTTGGGTTTGGATTTTGGATTACGCAACCCGTCGAACCCGACCCAACCCGTGTTCCAACTATTAGTATGAGTTCGTGCACAAAAAATATTTATGTCGTATATAGCCATACTTATAAGAAAATTAAGATATTTTGCCATGTTTTTCTCCCATGATCTCCCTAAGCTAATGCATTCATTGACTTAAAATTTAGACATAGATTTAATATAGCTACGATTCACGTAATCTTTTTTCTTGTGTACAATTTTAATAGAATAACATATTATGGATGCGTTTGTTTATAACCTATTTAGCCTATTTAAACAAATATTGTGAAAAAAACTAGACTTATGTTAAAGTAAATTATATTTTATTAAAATTCAAACAACATTTGTGAATTTCGATATCTTTCACCTCAGTTTATTCGTTTGAGATTTTAATTAGTTATAAAAATATTTTTTATGGTGTAGAATAATTACATATTTTGTGTTGGGTTGGGTTTTTACTTAAAAATATCGCCAACCCGACCCAACCCAATTGAAAACAAACCGTAGGGTTTTAATTTTTTTTTGTTGGGTTTGAATTTAATATTTTCCAAACCGTAGTGCATGGGTCGGGTGATTAAAATGACTAAACCCGGACCATCCGACCCATGTACACCTCTAGTGTTTGTGACTATTAATACCGAAGTAATGATCCGTATAAGATCCTACATCGTCCAAAATTTGTCGATTTTTTTGTTAAGTTGGTTGGATGACCTATTTCTACATTGTGTTCGCCTAGCTTCGATGGCTCAAACAGATTAGGGATTCGGGATTTTCGGTTGGTTACTTGCTTGATAGATAGTGTGCTAGCTAGTAGTGTAACGTAATGTTGGTGACCTAATGAATTTGTTAGGTGATAGAGAGAGGCAGCAAAGCTTTTTGTTGAAGGAGAGGGGAAAGGTTTAACTAGATGAAGACGGAAATAAGGGAAAAGGAGAGGAATGAAAGGGAATAATTGAATTCCAGAATAAGTGATTGGAAATCTCACTTTTGATTGTTTATGTGTTTGGAATATTGGTAGTGGAACTCAGAGGGTACCCCACAATTTTATTAAGTTTCTTTTTGTTTTTTTTTTCCATGAGGATTATTATTAATTTGCGTAACTCTGTAATACCGGTTTAATTTCAAGGTAATATTACGTACATATATTAAATGTTTAACAAAGAATTTGTAAATTTTAACTCATAGCTTGCAAACATTACAAATAAATGTTTACAAATTATTAGATCGACCTAAGACCCATAACTTGAGCTCTGATGCATAAACCACTTTTATAACGGTGGTGCAATCGTAGTTTGATGTTCTATACAACGACGATACAATATCATACAACTATGAAATTCTATAGGACTTTGTAGGGTTTGCACCTCCATGAATATGTCCATCGTTTTGTTATTGGTTCTTGTTTTCTTTGTTTTCATTGATTGTCGACACTGATATTCAAATCGAGAATATGTTGGATGTTCCCATCGATCCCGCATTACCACCCGGCCAATCCTTGAAATTGTTTGGTTCTGGTTTTTCTATAGGAAGTTTAGGTTTATTTTTGGCCATGTTTAACATATAATTCGAGGGAAATTAAATCATAATAAGATAATACTCACAATGATCATTTTTCAGTGGTTTATCTTATCGACCTTAGTATAGAAATTTAGGTTGTCTGGATGACACGGTATATTGACATGATGTGTGATGTGTCTCCAAATGTATGGCGTATATATTTGCAAAATAATATGATTTTGTTTATTTATATGTACGATTGTGATACATTATTTTATAGGTTATGTATTGAGTAATTATATTGGTGTGCACGCTTTGTGGGGTAGATCTAATGGTCACTTTGTGAAGCTCCCATTGGTAGGTGAGAGTTGCCAAGTTGGAGTGCTTCTTCCACTAGCAACAGAAAGAAAGAGAGGGCTGACTCTATGTGAGGTCATTTGTGGATCATACATCCTTTTTAGTAATGTTATGACTTGATTAATTTGACTCATACTCTCCATTATTGGGTGGACTTGCAAGTCATCACATGTCAACCCCTAAACGTTTTTATTTTTTTTTTATGGGATAGGTATGATCAAATGTGAGCTAAGATTAGGGTTAGCTCAAAGTAAAAAGTTATTTGAAGTCTGACATGGATAGTTTTGATCTATCGTTATGTCATTGTATGTATTTTGCGCAGCTTGTAATGATCGCGGTCTCGTTTTCCTTCCTAATAAGTTGACCGATTTCAACTGAAATGTTAACACGATAGAAATTTTTGATTGTAGTCTATGGGGCAAGGTTGTCAAACCGGTTTATACCGTTGTGCCGGTTTGACAAGTGGAATGGTACGACCGGTGGTAGAACCAGTTTGTGCCGGTTCATGCCGGTTTAAAAAAATGTGAAAACAATTAATATCCAATGTATTTAATTATATATAAAACATATTTATGGACAATTTAGTTAGAATCCAACAAATATCATCAACTTTTAACTATTAAATTCATAAAATGAATAATATATAACTTTTTTTATTGATTAAATTCATTAAAGTGATGTCATTTTGCTTAGAATGCACAAGTCGGTCATACCGGTCATACCGGTGGTGTCATGCCGGTTTCATTACCGGCACAGGTTGAACTAGGTTCAACCGGGTGGCATGCCACCGGCATGACAACCATGCTATGGGGTGAGCCCCTTCTCACGCGCGAGACACAACTTTCTTTTGGAGAAAAGTGATTGATCAGAACCTAATATGTTTGTGGATTTGAATTGAGTTGTTGAAGTGTTGAAAGCTCCCACCTTTGCAAATTCGCAACATGCCATAAGCCCAGCGCAACAGAAATATGAATTTTCGCGACGGATTTATCGTGTTCGGCTCCAACCCCAACTTTTTGCAACAACATGTGAGATTCCCGTCGCCAAAGGTCTCAATTTTTTTTGTTCTCTCCAAACACATGAAGCTTCTTTTTTTTTTTTTTGGTTTATTGATACTCTGGATTCTAGTTTAGTTGATTGGCTGATATATTCTCGAAAATTTGATACCTCTAAGTCTAGATCAGTCAACAATATAGATCGAATCACTCTTTTACGTTGTCTTTTCAGAGAAACAATATCGAAAAAGTATGAAGAAAAAAATAAATTATAATGCATAGTAAAGGAATCCAAGAGATAGGAATTATCATTGCTAGGCCTACCTAGCTATAGCTCTTGCAGGTAGTTATATAATATACTCTTTCGACTACATTATTTTACTTTAGCAAAGGAACAACATTCATTTGTTCAGGAGATGTATAGAACTTCATTGTTCACCTGTTCTTAAATACACTTTCGAGCACCACCCACCTGCAAAGTTCAGTCCTCTTGTCACGAAATGGAAATCCCCTTTTTTTTTCTTGCCCAAGTTCTTCTAATAACTTCTCTTCGCCTGCAGTGGGAAGAAATGAAGAGGAAAGTCTGGTATGGGAAAGATTCTATCACAATCTCCATGTGCTTCCCTCTTCCTCTCTCTGCAGGGCTCTTTCCTGAAACCAACCCTGATTCCTTTCTCGAATCAGTCACAGGAAACTTTGCAGCAGAGGAAAGGATGGCATTCACTCTAACCCTAATTACCCACAAACAACTAACCCATGTTTTCGTCTAGTCTTGTTTGGGTATATATAATTTTTGTAAGAAAGTAGTCGTATAAGATCCATAATAACCTCCTGTCAACAATTTGAGTTATTGAGATCATTTGGTTATAACATGATATATGAGCTAGTTTGTATTTGACGTAAACGTGTTCAAGTACTCACGAGTCACGACCCCAATATTAACCGTTGTCGATGAAGCACATGGTATGGTATACGATTCATAATAACCTTCTTATAACAACTCGATTTATCGATACCAATTGGTTTATAGCATGATACAGATTGTCATGTGTTTGAATCTTCGCAACTCTCAATATTAACCCGGAGGAAGCCCGCCATTGCATAATGATTAGCTGATTGATCGATTCATCATTGATGATTTTGGAGATAATCAAATATAAAAGAACAACAGGGGGAAATGGGAATGCACAAATTCCATTGCTTTAAATTAGGAAATAATTATTGAATGGGCGAGAAAAGAAAAGCAAGGAATATAGTCATAACAACAACTACCATATCCCTTTTCCAAAAGGCTCCTTTTCCTTTCCTTTCCTCTCCTCTCCTCTACCTTTCCATTTTCAATGAGAAAAAAAATAAGAATATTAGTACTGTAGTAATTTCTAAAGTGAAATCTCTTTTATTAGGAAAAAAAGCATTTTTAATTTGCTACCCAGATGCTGGAGGAACATTGTTAATCAATCTGCCTCCAATTAAAGTTAATATTCTATGTGCCCCATTTTGATTAAAGCTAACATATATACTCTTTAGTACTATGTATGATCATGAAGGACAGTACTGGAATCTTGATATTATATGGAATGGGAAGCTGAAAATGATTGTTCCCTGACACCCACAAGATTTGGATTATCTGGTTTTCCCTCCTGGGCAGGCACAGGAGTCAGTGGTCAGTCAGGGTGGTAGTTCTGATCTCTGATGAACAACAAAAAAAAGCGAAAGAGAAACAAGGACTTGATATAGCGGTACTATCTCGCTGATTTAATACGAACCGATGAAAGTGAAAGAGTAACTACCAAGAGAGACACGGACTGAGCAGACTGCATACCCTTTCAGTAACACATAGCTTTCGATACATAGAAACTTCCATGAAGAAAGTAGGGTTACAGAACCAAGCTAAAAGAAAGCCACCTCTTCCTTATCATTTACACAGATCGACCATGGTTGCTTAGTAAAGACATACAGAGACCTCGAATAGCCTCCGACTAGCATTGCTTTCTTTTGGCGGGAGCGAAAATTATATACCGAAGAATGAGAGCGAGACTCCTGTACTGTATTAAACCCGATTGGATGATTTAGGCCGCACCCTTGAGCTTCTTTGTGATTGCGGCAATGTACTTCCCCTGGTGGAAGGCCTGCTCCAGCTCGAGCTCCGATGGCTGCCTCGATCCGTCGCCTGCAAAAGTTCCGGCTCCGTAAGGACTGCCGCCTTTCACCTTCTCCATCTCGAACATGCCGGCACCAAATGTGTAGCCGATGGGGACGAATATCATTCCGTGGTGAACAAGCTGAGTGATTGCAGTCAATCTGTTGGTGGGGCAGTCCCGTAATTCAGGTCAACTAGAGGAGTTTAGTGTCCAGCTAATGATGGAATCACCAATTTGTGAATCTGGTTTCGATAAGGAAAGAAAATGGGGACTTACGGCGTGGTTTCTTGGCCGCCACCTTGAGAACCAGTGCTGTAGAATATGCCAGCAGGCTTGCCAGCCAGCTGCTGTGTCCTCCAAAGAGATCCAGTTGCGTCCATAAATGCTTTGAATTGGGCAGACATCATTCCGAATCGGGTTGGGAAGCCAAACACGAATCCATCAGCATCAGGGAGCTCGCTTGGTGTGATGTATGGTACATCACTCTTTGTTGGTGCACTCATCTTTGTCAGGACCTCTTCTGGCAGAGTCTCGGGAACCTTTACAGGGATCAATGGAGAGGTAACATCAGGATCAACCTCTGAATTCAACTTTTACTCTCAAAATAGACCTTCGATATTAATAAAGACTGCTACAAATGTTTTAATCTTGCATTGTAGCATTTAATGGTACATATTTTGGCAACCAAGAGTTGCTTAGTGAAAGCTTATGCAGTAATGAGCAAAAATCAGATTATGAAGAAAAGCCAGTGTCTTTTCGGCTGACAAACAAAAGAAGGGAGCATTCCAGCATAGTAAATCACTAACCAGACAACAATCTCCTTCATTTTTATGTTAAAATCAGGATGCTAAAGGAACAGGTTAGAATGCCACAATCATGGTGCTTTAACATATCAGAATTAGGCAGCCAATAGGCAGAATTGAATCCAAAGGTAACAATAATGTGATTTGGCAGCAGAGTTTGAGGACAGACTTTGAAACCATTGAAAAGATATCAATAGCTTGTTTGGCCAAAACTCAAGGAAAAAGCAATCAATAACAAATTGGAGAGCAATTCAAGCGACAAAATCGAATAGAATGGGCAAGCTGATTAAGGCACTACAGCTGCTGCACATTGTAATGGGGGCAATATAGATATTTTGCTATCAGCAACTAGCCAATTTTCAAAAGACAAAATACATATCTAACAACATGAAGTTGAATATGAATATTCCAATCCAACTATGATATTCAACCATAAAGACCAGTACCTGCCATAATTTGGCTTCAACACCTTCAACAGATGCAGCTCCTTCCTTTATTTTCTCTGCAAGTTTCTCCACATGCCCATACATAGAATAGTATCTGTGGAGTGATGAGAGGTTTTGAGAAAGAGTAGTGATAATTGACTTGGATGACTAATAATAACGGAAGCAAACTGGACATAAGTCATAACAAAACTTGAAACTGCATACACCACAAGAACTAACACATTCATAAAGAAAGATAGATGATATATCAAGGAGATATGGTTATTCTAGACTGTTTCATAATTTGTATTTTTAATAAAACTTGGCCTGATATCACTGTTGAAACTAAGAGGCCCATACATGGGATTTATTTGCAATTCATGGACCATCAGGATATGTAATCCATTTCACAAAGATCCATTAGATGTTCAAATTGCAATATAAAGAGCTTCCCGATGTCCTTCCAATCAAGGACATGCATATTCTCAAATAACCCCCTTTCCGTAACAAACAAGTTAGCCTCTTGGACAAGACCTGCAGAATTAATTACAGTTCTAAAGCAGATAAAAACTGGACACAATTAACGCACATCAAAATGCAATTTGATGTATGATGCACAAACTTCTTGTTTTCTATTCATATATGCGACATAAACCCAGGTGTAAAGAATTAATTATGCCCCGCACTGCTCAAGGACGTTGTCACTTGTATTTGCAGTTCTCTAGTTTTTTCCACAAAAAGGAAGCTCCTCATCTGCTAATCTAAAACATAAGATTTAAGTGGCAGAGGAATGCTGTGTTTTATAAGAAAATATCACAAACACTTTTTTTCATTACCCGTGAAGGATCCATGTAGATATTTGCACAAAACTATGTTGGAACCTAAGCGAAACTTATCAACACATTACTATGTATCTTGCCCTACCATACCGATACTGAAATCTTAAAGGGGCCTTAACCAGGCGACATAGAAGTTATGCTTACAATTAGAAAAGGTATAAATAGGATGAATATAATAGCCTAGAATGGGAAAACGAAAACAATCTGAGGGAAATTCCAGCAGAAGCTCACAAAGATAAGACCCTCAGCAGAAGAATATGAACTCATGCAGTTTAGGTGTATGCTATACCTAGCGCATCTACCAAGCGAACATAGAGATAGTTTAACTATGTGAATTGAACATCTGGGTGGCTTATAATCTGTATTTCTTCTGTAGACGCACAGCACAATAATGAAGGGAGAAGACAACGTTCTAAAGAAATTTTGACCAGGAGACTGGAAAAATTAGGTAATAGTTGCCCTGTCTCCAACTTGCAAAGACTACATTTTGAATTTCATCCATCAGACACTGGCATCAAAATTAGAAAAACTATTATGTTCTCCCTAATCTCAACCGCCTGCATGTGCTGTTCGCTGTAATGACTTGATCTATATTATCGTTATTACACAGCTCCAATTGACCCTAGTCCTAATTACCCACCAAGGATCTAACCAAATATCCGAACTATTAGCTTGTACAAACAGCACACCAGAAACCCAAATCAAAGTAAAACAATAGGCTAAATGCTGAAAACTCTTCGCACAATCTCACAAACAAGTTTCAATTATGAGTGCTCAGCAGTTGACAAGATCGGCAATCATTTCCCCAGCTCCTTCAAATTTTAGAGACAAACTTCACAGCAGCCAAAGAGACACCGCAAGAAAAACTCACAGAGCAAAAGCATAGATCATGCACAGTTGGCTTCCCACAACCACGCATCAGAGCATAAATGAGGGAAACGAAATTGACATCCGTTCCAACAATTACTTCGCAACTGCCAACTGCATACCGACTGGAAGCACCGCAGAAGCGGATTCCCGAAGGATTCTCAAGTTTCAACCACTACAATCATACTCTAGATTAATAGACATCGAGAGAGAGAGAGAGAGAGAGAGAGAGTAACGTACATGATGTACACTTTGGTGGCCATGGAAGTCGATCGAGTGGGAGCGAAGCTGTGAGTTGCCTTTTCCTATCTACAGTCGGGAGCTTGAGGTGCTGAGGCCGCTGAGCTAGTCTTTTTCGTCAAAATATTAAACAATTACTTATTTGACTCGTTAAGAAAGTTATCGGCTTGGAAATGAGTATGGATGGCAACAAAACCCGAATTAGTATTTTACTCGATTCAATCTGGTCAATATGAGTAAAATTTGTGTCCACGGATTTCAGATTGGGTTTGAGTTTAAATCCGTACACTATTTATCGGGTTATATTGGGTTTGGGTTTAGGGGTATCCGACCAATGGATACCTGCTCAACTTATTTCGTTGTCCTACTCTCCCCAAACCCTACCCTAATTCTAATTTTTTCCAATCTAACTCTCACTACACTTATTCCGTGTGATTTTATTTAGTGTAATTGTGATATTTTGAATTTTTTAGAATAGTGTTATATGTATGAATAATTTGTATGGGAAAATTGATGTTTAAATTTTATTTTGATATGAACTTGTCATTGTAAATTTTTTAGCACAAAAACCCATGGGTACCCCATGAACCCGTAGATACTCAGCGGGTTGGGTTTGAATTTTTCAAACCCAGTTGGTTTTATCCCCTTTTTTTTACGGATAAACCCATGAATTTTGCAAAACCCGACCCAACCCGACCCATTGTCATCCCTAGAAATGACTGATCATGTCAATCCAATGTTTAGGGTATATATCAGTTTAGTTATAGTATGTAGGAAAAGTGTGAATTAGTAACGCTAATGATGGAGCACTTCTACTATACTTTAAAGTATTTGTGCTTTAAAGTACAACTTGAAATTGTACCACAACGTTAAAAATACAAATTAAAATTGTACCATAAGAAATTTGAACATTTATGTTCTTGTACAATTTCAGGTCGTACCATAAGTAGATTTATACAAATGAGTATCGGTACAACATCGAGTTGTACTATGACGTTAAAGATACAACTTCAAATTGTAACCATAAAGACAAAAACTAGAACAACAATGCTTTAAAATATTGTAAAATTCCTCCCCCCTATAATTTATATTTTTATTTTTGTAAATTACAATTCATCATATTTAAATACACAATTTTTGTTGTATTTTCTTTTGAGATCAGAAATTGGTCATACCAATTGGACAAATGATAATTTTCGGGTTAAAGACACATTTGGTCACTGAGATTACTAAATCGGGACATGTTTAGTCACTAGAAAAAGTTAATATCAAATTTGGTCACTATAATTACTAAAACAGGACACATTTAGTCACTCGTCGTCGTCGTTAGTTGCCGTCCAACTCCGTTAACAGAGTCCATTATGTGCTGACGTGGCTAACGTGATCGCCTAGTCAGCGCCGTTTTGGGCCAGAAATGGTCAAACCCGACCCGCCACGTCACTAAACCAGCCACGTCAGACATCCAACCCACACCATTAACCCAACCTGACCCAGAAATAAACCCTAACCCACTTGAAAATAAACTGATCAGTTTCCATTTGCAGACCCGGAAACCCTTCTCCTTCCTCCCGGAGGCGATCACGGAAGAGAGGGACCAATTGACCTTGAAATAGAGGAGAACGGCGAGCAGGACGACGGAGTAGACGACGGCGAGAGCGAGGAAGTAGGGAGAATCGGCGTCGATCTCGAGGCACGCCAAGTCCAAACCCTTGATTACGAAGTAGAATGAGCAGAGGAAGAGAAGCGCCACCAGGGAGAGGAGGAGCTTGACGACGATGTGGGTGACGAACAGCCAATCAGCGGAGAGGGGAGTGGAATCGGAGCGGCGAGTCGAGCTGGGCGTGGTGCGAGTCTGAGTTGGAGGAGGAGGAGCGCTTCATGTTCCTAGTGTTGAGGAAGTCGACTCGAGGCTTCGATTTTGAAGGTCTCGAATCCATGACTAGGTTTCTAACTCGCTCTCGAAAAGAAGAAGAAGAAGGGGGAATGTGAATTGAATGAAGAGGAGAGAAAGCGCCGAAGGAAGGGGCTGTTTGGCGAGCGAGAAAATGTGGGAGGAGGAAAAGGACGGATAAGACTAGGAAGTGGCGGGAGTGGGCATTGATAATGAGCTTCGATTCAGATAGGACGATGGAGAAGTCCAGCGGCGGCGGCGGCGGTTGGGCTGACATGGCGGTGGACGATGGGGGCGATCGTGGAGTGGGGATTGGATGACAGAGGAAGGAGAAGGGTTTCTGGGTCTGCAAATGGAACTGATCAGCTTTTTTTAAGTGGGTTAGGGTTTATTTATGGGCCGGGTTGGGTTAATGGTGTGGGTTAGATGTTTGATGTGGCGGGTTTAGTGACGTGGCGGGTCGGGTTTGACCATTTTCGACCTAAAACGGCGCTGACTAGGCGCTCAAGTTAGCCACGTCAGCACATAACGGACTTTGTTAATGGAGTTGGACGGCAACTAACGGCGAGTGACTAAATGTGTCCTGTTTTAGTAATTATAGTCATCAAATTTGATATTAACTTTTTCTAATGACTAAACATGTCCCGATTTAATAATCTCCGTGACCAAATGTGTCTTTAACCTGATAATTTTCAGTATTGATTACCACTCCATGCCAAGGATGTTTCAGCCAATTTGTATCAAATTCCGATCTACATGACAGTATGGATATTAGATGTATGGTGATGACTGAGGTGATCGTATTATGAGCTGCAAACAGAGGAAACAGACAACCATCCGAACTGTGTGTTTTGTCTGCGTGTGGAAGGGGATAATTTTCTTTTATTTTCCCACAGATTCGGGAATATCCTCTATCAGATTTGAGCCGAGTATAAAATTGGTGCTACGACACTAGAAGTTACAAACCCTATGCCCAAGTTAGGGAAGATGAAGACAAGACAAAATCATATAAGTTGGCGAATAAATTCATCAAGTGAGAGCAATAATTAGTACTAGAATAATTAGTCCCCTTGCGTCAGAAATTATATCAGAATCACATGTATGACGTAGCGCCGGTGAGTATAATAGTTTAGCAAAACAATTTGGTTTACTACGCGTATGGCGCGGTTGTATACATTACTATTTGTATACTGCTCGTCTCACTTTTTCTTCTTCTTTTATGTTTCACGTACAAAATAGTATAACTCGTACTTTGAGGAATGTATTGTAAATATAAGATGATATGTACAATTTTTGTGTTAAGACTTAAGACCTTAGCATATCTGTACATAATTTTACTAACTAGCACGAGTATTGGTAGTCCTCACTAATTCGGTTAGCTAAACCAAAAAGTGTTATGAACGAGTACTCGCTTCTCTTTTCATGTACGGTGAATAGAGGTGGCAAATGGATTGATCCATGGATTGGTGTATTGGATTGGGTCAAGTGGATTGGTGGATTATCCATGAATCCAAATGTCATCCTCAACCAAGGACCAATATGTAAAATGTGAAAAGTAGGTACTAAAATGTCATAATGAAAAATTTAGGTACCAAAACGTAATTTTCCAATGATATTTTTTGTATAAAAAATAAATTTTGGGTACCAAAATGTAAAATGTAAAAAGTATAGGTACCAAACCGTAATTTTTCATTTGGATCCATGGATCAATCCATGAGTCCACCAATCCAATTGGATTTGGATAAAATGGATTGGATTTAAATGGATTGGATTAAGTAGATATTTTTAAAGGGTTGGTGGATTGGATTGAGAATTGTCACCCCTAACGGTGAATGATTGAGTTTTAACTAGTCAACATAAGACTACTATAAGTAGGATCCATAGTACCACTAGGATTCCTAAACCAATTAGGAAAACTCGTCATTTTGGTCTAACTAGGATACCTGTTATGGGACAATCCAAGTGTCACATCGGTAATATAAGGGAAGGAACCCTTGTATATCAGTGTCCACCTAGCCCAATTAGTACGAGGCCTTTTGGGGAGGACATCCAAAAATAAATCCGTGCGGACTTTGCACAAAAAGGACAATATCGTACTAATTGAGCATCCCCGGTTATGAATCCAATAACTCATACTTCAAATACGTGTATTTACATTCATTTAATAAAATATATAAAAAAATAGTATAAAATACATACTCACACGTCACACCACTCTCCACAATTCCAATGATCGCATTTACATCATTTCCGTTTTATAAATTCATTTACACATCTATCAAGCCATTAAGAAACAAGTGGAAATTTGTCGTTTGACACTCATCTTAATCACATGCATGAGCATGACTACTTAATTAATTTATCTTCTGTCAAATAATAGAAAGAAAAAAACATACTTCATCACTTGTTAAAAGGAAGCCACCTTTTCGTTCCTATAGAAAGCCACAGGCAGGGAAGCTAATCTATCTATCTATATATAGCTACATCCGATCAGATCGAGTATTCTGTCTGCCCTTGCGCTACCTGTGTCCCATTTCCACTGCCTTGCTCGTTGAATATTATACACTTGTCGCCGGCGGCGGACCGAACAAAACGATGAGGGTGGATGAAATCCGCAAGCTGCAACGGGCCGAGGGCCCTGCCACCGTACTCGCCATCGGCACCGCCACTCCTCCCAACTGCTACCACCAGAGCTCTTTCCCTGACTTCTACTTTCGCGCCACCAACTCCGACACCGATCTCAAAGCCAAATTCCAGCGCATCTGTAAGACCTCTCTCTCTCTCTCTCTCGAAATTTTTACACTCACACGTAATCTGCGGTAGAGCCACGTGTAGTTAACGGAGACTATCGATTATCCTCCTTCAAAATTTAGGTTCAATCGTAAAAAATTGTTGCAGTTTGTTATTTTCAGTCCCTCGTCGCGCGCTTTATGATATGCACACATAATCTATCTCCTTATTCCTTCAAGTTTGATCCTTGCAGGTGAAAAGTCAAAGATCAGGAAGCGTTACCTGCACGTAACCGAAGAGCTTCTCCAGGAAAACCCTAACATGGGCTCTTACTCGGCACCGTCACTGGACGCCCGCCAAGAAATGATGACCGTGGAGGTCCCGAAACTGGGCAAAGAAGCCGCCACCAGGGCCATCAAGGAATGGGCCCAGCCCAAGTCCAAACTCACCCACCTCATCTTCTCCACCAGCACCGGCGGCCACATGCCAGGGGCCGACTACCAGCTCGCCAAACTCATGGACCTAAGCCCATCCATCAACCGGCTCATGATCTACCAACAAGGCTGCTTCGGCGGCGGCACGGGCCTCCGCATCGCAAAAGACCTTGCCGAGAACAACAGAGGCGCCAGAGTCCTCGTCGTTTGGTCGGAGATCACCACCATAGGCTTCCGCGGGCCGCCGCCTGATTCCGACTCCGACATATCCATCTTAGTCGGTCACGCTCTGTTCGCCGACGGCGCGGCGGCGGTAGTTGTCGGCTCCGATCCGATTCCCCGAGTCGAGAAAGGGTTGTTCGAACTCGTCCATACGACTCAGACTACAATCCCCGATTCCGAGGGAGCTATTGAAGGGTTTACTCGTGAAGCAGGTCTGGTTTATCACTTGTCGAAGAGGCTGCCGGAGCTGATTTCGGAGAACATTGAGAAGTGTCTGGTTGAGGCGTTCCGGCCGTTGGGGATTTCTGATTGGAACTCGATTTTTTGGGCTGTACATCCCGGTGGGCCCAAAATTCTGGATAGGGTTGAGGAACGGTTGGGCCTTGAGCCCGAAAAGCTGCGGCCCACGAGGCATGTGTTGGCCGAATACGGTAACATGTGGAGCGGGAGCGTGGTGTTTGTGCTGGATGAGATTCGGAGAAGGTCCGTGAAGAATGGGTCCAGGACGGTCGGAGATGGGCTGGATTGCGGGGTGCTTCTTGGGTTTGGGCCTGGGCTTACTGTGGAGACTGTAGTTCTACGTGCCCTGATTTAGGCTGGAGTCGTTTGACTTTTTCATGCTTCATTTTAAGGTTGATGTGCTTGCCTGAGCTGGGGGAAAGTGTTTGTATGGTCTTTGTTCATTTGTTAAAAGGTTCAGTCTCTTTGTCCAATAAATGTTTTGGTGTAAGTAAGGTGTTTGTACTTAAGGGTTAAATATTTGCACGATCAAGAAAAGCATAATTGAAAGGAGTCATTGAACAGTTAGAAACTGTCTGTCATGCAACTTGTGAATCAAGGTCAACCTTCACATGGACTCCAAAATAAGAGCTGCCATAGAAGACAGATCCTCCATCCAAAACACCAGACATCAGCATCGTTGACCTCATTAAATTGTTGCAAAGTCTCTGTCTAAGGTCAAGGCCGTCCCGATGCGAAGGAAACCTTTCAACTTCAAACCCCACCTTAACCTTCAGCCGCCATGCTCTCATGGAGATTAGAAAACATCAAACAAACAGGGAGTCAATGGAAGTAAGAAAATAAGCCATGGGAGAAGAACTCGCTTGAGTCATCTTCAAGCTGCAGTAACTCTGCAACAAGTTGAATAATATCACCCCCCATCCTCATCTACCCTTTGAGCATTTCTTCATCCCGCATTCAATGGCGACACCAGAAAAGGAATATGTCTTCAAATTATTCAGCGGACGGTTGGGGGAACAGCCAACGATATGTTACTAATAAAACATCTGCTGGCTGAGCCCTCGAATCTAAATCCATCTATCTATTCAATCTCAATCTCATTCCCGTTCTTTAACAAAGAAAAGCTCGCCAGACAATCATCCATGGCGTTAATCAACGCAATCGCAGCTCTGCTCTGCTGTCTCTGTTTTCCCCTGTTTTCTGCCACCACCGACACCATAACCCCAGCTCTTCCCCTCCGCGACGGCGACACCATCTCATCCCCCGACGGAACCTATGAGATGGGATTCTTCAGCCCGGGGAGCTCCAAAAACCGGTACTTGGGGATTTGGTACAAGGAAATCCCTGTTTTCACAGTTGTTTGGGTAGCCAACCGCGAGAAACCCATCACCCCTGACTCCTCCTCCCCTGCATCCTCATCATCATCATCATTTTCAGGACTTCTTCACCTAACCAACGACGGAACTCTCGTCATTCGTCTCAATTCCACAAATTCCACCGCAATTTGGACATCAACGACCACAGCAGGTTCGCCACCGGTCAGCAGTAGTACTAATCCGGTCGCTCAGCTTCTGAATTCAGGAAACCTGATAGTCAAAAGAAACGATGACATGGAACATGAAAATCCACTCTGGCAGAGCTTTGACTACCCAGGGGACGCGTTCCTCGCCGGAATGAAACTCGGGAGAGACCTTGTCACGGGTCTGAACCGGCCGATGACGTCGTGGAAATCCCCCGACGACCCATCACAGGGAAATTACAGCTACGGGGCGGAACTCGGCGGATACCCTGAACTCGTGCAGAGAGAAAATTCAATGGAGCGGTTCAGGACAGGGCCATGGAACGGCGTCAGCTTCAGCGGGACGCCACATCTGAAACCCAATCTCCTCTACACCTACGAGTTCGTGTTCACCAAAGAGGAAGCTTACTACATCTACTACCTCCGCAACACGTCGGTCATATCCATGATGAAGATAACTCCCACCGGTCTGATCCAGAGGTACACGTGGCTCGGCGTCAAGCAAGGCTGGATGATCTATCTCACGGCGCAGAACGACAACTGCGATCGGTACGCGGTGTGTGGAGCTTATGGCAGCTGCGACATCGAGAGCTCCCCGAGCTGCAGCTGCCTCAAAGGGTTCGTCCCCAAGGTGCAGAGGGAATGGGATATGGTGGATTGGACCAGTGGATGTGTGAGGAAGACTCATTTGAATTGCCTGGATGATGGGTTTGTGAAGTACTCTGGCGTTAAGCTGCCCGAGATGTCGAACAAGTCGTGGTTCGATGTGGCGATCGGCTTGGAAGAGTGCAGGAAAGTGTGTCTGAGGAACTGTTCGTGTACGGCTTACTCGAGTTTGGACATCAGGAATGGTGGGAGTGGGTGTCTGATTTGGTATGATGACTTGCTTGATATTAGGCAGTTGTATGACAACGGTGAAGATCTCTATGTGAGGATGGCTCGTTCTGAGATAGGTAATGAGGGGAAAGGTTTGGTTTTAGTTCGCCGTCGAATTTGGACCTGGCTATGAATTGAATGTGTGTTTTGTTTTTCTTCCGCAGAGGAGGAGAGTAAGCATCTGAAGATCAAGGAAGCAAGAAAGAGAAGAGTAATTTGGATCTCTGTGGGAGGAGGGTTATTAGGTGGTGTGTTGTTTGTGATGTTTGGATTGATCATTTGGGCGAAGAGAAAGAAGGTGCAGGGGAATGGTAAGAGCAGGTTTCGATTCGTATCGGATCGTCGATTGTATGATATGGTCAAATTTTACTAAGGTGGTGGCGAAATTTTGCAGGTTCAGCTGAATGTTCAGACTTTTTGCGATGTATGAGCGGAAATGATATGAGGAAAGAAAGGGAAGATATGGATTTGCCATTGTTTGACCTGGCTACCATTGTCTCTGCAACTAACAACTTCTCTGACACTAATGTTCTTGGACAAGGAGGGTTTGGAACTGTTTATAAGGTAATGCCTTTACTTTTGGAACTGTGTCATTGCCGATATATGTAGCAGAAACTAGAGGCTGAGAAATGGTGTACATTTTTTCGTACAGGGGATCCTAAGAGATGGAGTGGAAATTGCTGTCAAGAGGCTAGCAAAGGATTCACTACAAGGAGCCGACGAATTCAAGAACGAAGCAATGCACATTGCGAAGCTTCAGCACCGGAACTTGGTGAGGCTCCTGGGATGTTGCTTGCAGCGCGATGAAAGAATGCTGGTCTACGAGTTCATGTCCAACAAAAGCTTGGACGTTTTCATTTTCGGTTTGTGTTCCGTTCTCCCCCCTCTCAGCTTGTCAGACTGGAAAATCTCCAAGCTGAACTGTTTTTTACAAAAAAACTCGAAATCATATGTTGTGCAGATAGCAACCAGAGCCACATTCTGGACTGGCCGAAGCGACACAACATCGTCAAGGGGATTGCTCGCGGGATTCTCTACCTTCACCAAGACTCGAGGCTGAGAATAATCCACCGCGACCTCAAAGCCGACAACGTGCTGCTAGATCATGAGATGAACCCCAAGATATCGGATTTCGGGCTGGCCAGAACCTTTGCTGGAAATGTCATCCAAGGAAACACAAGAAACGTTGTGGGAACATAGTAAGCAGGATCATATCTGTTATCACCCTTAGAATATTTAGTTATTTTCTTCGAACTCATGAATTAATTGAGAATCTATCTCTTTCTGAAGTGGCTATATGTCTCCTGAATACACGATCGACGGGATCTACTCGATCAAATCGGACGTGTTCAGCTTCGGAGTGATGGTGCTGGAGATATTGAGTGGACAAAGAAACAGGGGATTCAGCCATCCCGGCCACGAGCTTAACCTCCTTGGCCATGTAAGTTTATATATACAGACATTGTTGATTGTTTCCACTTTGTCATCTGCAATTCTTACTCCAAACTGTGAACTAAAAATTCTCCTGTTGGGATTTTTGGCTCAGGCGTGGAGCCTGCAAAGAGAAGGCAGGGGTCTAGAAGTGATCGATGCAACGCTGAGAGCGTCGTGGGACGAATCGCAGGTGCTACGATTGTTACACATCGGGCTACTTTGCGTGCAGAAGAGCCCCGACGACAGGCCGAGCATGTCGATGGTGGTGGACATGTTGAGCGGGCACGGTGGTCTGTTGGGACCAAACCAGCCGGGATTCTTCGCCGAAAGGGACATCTCATTCGCGAGTTCTTCTTCGAGCGGGAACAGAGGTCCCTGTACAACTACCATGTCTGTTACGCTGCTACAAGGGAGATGAAGAGGTTGTAACAAAGGGACGTCAAACAGGAGGGAAATGGGTTAGGAATTAGGCGTACAAATATGATACGAGAGCTTTGTAGTGACGAAATGGTTTAGTAAATATTTTCCCCACTTCTTTTCTTGAGTTCTGAAAGAGCCATTCAGGTTTCGTGAATCGTAACTGTGGATATGTACATTTTTTTTTAGTCTGTGATGATGGGCTTATTCAGAGCAAAATAAGGAAGGAAGAGGTTAACCAAATACGGCCCAACAGAAGGGAAACGAGCCAAGAACGTAGGGCTTTTTCATTAGATTGATAACTGGGGTCCAACGATGTCAATTGAATCCTGTTGGTAATGAATCTTCCTGGTAATCAATTCGGTCAAAACGAGTAAAACTAATGTTGACAGGTTGTATATCGGATGTGGATAAAAATTATTTTTAAAAATTGGCGGATTGGATTGAGTATGCGTGTGAGTTTGGTCAAAACTAAACCAACGTTCTACCCGACCTGCATTAAAATAATAATAATAACGTTGTTTTGCATCTACCATAATAATATGAATAATTTACGAATGTTGTTACTAGTCTTTTTGGCAATACAATTATAATAATATGGATAATCATTGATATTATTAGTTTTTATATCAATATAGTTGTAGATAAAATTTGATAACATGAGGATGTGGGTGTTCGGAGGACTGATCCGTGATTGTGTTCATGAATCCATGAATACTCATACATCCATAGATATTCGTTAAGTTGACTTTTCTCTTTCAAAATTTACCAGATTTTTTAAGGGATGTAGTCCACTCAACCCAACCCCGACTAGTTATTACTTATTAGCCCTAAGTATGACGATTAGCTTGAGATACATGATCAGCTATGGTATTGGTTAAATTCCTAAATTTGAAGTTAACTAGCAGTACATATTAGAACTTCAGTTAATGCCTTAGCAATAAACAACCTCTATGCCCAATTATGGGAAAAGAGAAATAAAATAAGGGTTTTGCCATAAGTGATGAACCGAATTTTCAATTAATTTCATTGTTGACCTTATTAAATCTGCAAAGTCTCTGTCTCATGTTGCTCTTCGACTTTTAGCAGCCATTCTCTGTTCCATTCTACAAGCAATTATAAAAAAATTGGCGCCATTACCAAACGAGAATAGAAATACCAACACACAAATCATGCCTCCCTAGTGAATGGATCACGAATCTTTGTTTTTAACCTTTTGAAAAACAAATTTTGTGATTTCTCGAGTGCGACATTCACATAGGTTTATAAGACTTTGACTTGATCTATATCGATTTCTCAACTAAATTCTTGGAACCTGACCAATGATTTTATAGTTTTGATATTTCTAAGTTAAAGAATTCGTCTCCTAATCAAGAACCCTTCACCAGCATTAATATTTTTTTTTGAGAGAAACAAGCATTAATATTTTTTAGTTAAAGCATTCAACTCCTTATCAAGAAATCCTTTTACTCTTGACTAAGTCTACCTTCTGTCTAATATTGAAATTCTTAATATTTTATCATAGTCATGCATTGTGGTTCATATGTAATTTGACTCCTTCTCTCTCGACATTTAAATGCGGCAATGTAGGGTGCTAAACAAAAATTTTGTCAGCAATAACACACAAATTTATTATCTAATAAAATACAATCCGTTCCTCGTAGTCCAAAATTTGAACTAACTCTCAATCAAGGATGGATTTTCGCAACTCGATCTAAGACACTTGACAGTTAACACACCATCAAGAATTGTCCTCTTCTTCACATGATTATGATGATGGATGCCTAACTCTTAGCAATTAGCATGTCTCTTTGTTAGAATTTTTTTTTTATTCAATCTCAACGAATTGGTCTAGTTGTAAATTGTAATGCGAATATGAGAATATCCGTCATACTTTAATCAATAACAAAAATTAATTTTGTTAGAAACTTGACCGCGGGAAAAAACTACTACTAACTCTGCTATATATTATTGGGTAGAGAAAGATTGGGAGATTCCTCGTATCTGTCTCCACAAAGAAAAACTCGTCCAAACATTCAGTCATGATCAACGCAATCACAGTTCTTCTCCTCTCATGTCTCTGTTTTCCCCTGCTACCTGCCACCTCCGCCTCTGCCAACGCCGTGAACCCAGCTCTTCCCCTTCGCGACGGTGACACAATCGCCTCCCCCGACGGAACCTACGAAATCATAGGCGGAGCCAGCCTATATTGCCCTTGTCCCAGGACAGGGGTAATATTTGGCTGGTAAAAAATACCCTATATATATATATATGTACGCAACATCTACAAGTAATATAATTAAGGATATTTTATTACTACATCGCAGTTCATTACTTGTTTAATAATTGATAAAAATAGTTAATTTATTTCTTCCATTCATAATAATTATTTGATAATAGCTTGTTGGGTATTATCATGATGTTATGAGATTTCATTAATTGAAAGAAATTGATGAATTATCTCAAATAATGATGAAGACAAAAGTACGTAAGTCATATCCGTCAGTTTATTTGCTTCTGAAACTAGTTTTGATTCTACCTGTTGCAACTGTAAGTGTAGAAATAACATTTTTAGCTTGAACTATACTAATATCAAGTTTCGAAGTCGAATTTGTGATCAGTTTGCTAATGAAAATTCGTCATAGTTGTTTATGCAAACATCAATTGTATTAGTCGATTAATTCTTTATTTATCTTAATTATTAATTATATTTTTATATTTTAAAAAGAGGACAGGGGTAGTTTCAAATCCTGCCTCCGCCACTGTACGAAATGGGCTTTTTCAGCCCGGGAAGCTCCAAAAACCGCTACTTTGGAATCTGGTACAAAGAAATCCCTCTTCTCACAGTTGTATGGGTAGCCAACCGCGACAAACCCATCACCATTAACGAGTCTCTCCTTTCATCATCAAGACCAATCCTTCAGCTAACCAACGACGGAATTCTCGTCATTCGCCTCAATACCACCAACGCCACCGTAATTTGGTCATCAACAGCAACAGGCTCGCCGCCGGTCCGCGATCCGGTGGCTCAACTTCTTAACTCAGGAAACCTGATAGTCAAGAAAAGCGAGGAAACTGGAAATGAAAATCCGCTCTGGCAGAGCTTTGACTACCCAGGGGACACGTTTCTCCCCGGCATGAAACTGGGGAGAGACCTAGTCACCGGTCTGAACCGGCGGATGTCGTCGTGGAAATCCCCCGACGACCCTTCACAGGGGAACTACAGGTGCGTTTTGGTGATCTAGAAACGTAAAAAAAAATGTAACATTTTAAACTTTAAAGCGTAAATTTTGACTACATTTTGTAATGCGCGCGATTATGACTACATTGCAGTTACGGGGTGGAAATCGGCGGCGACCTCGAGCTGGTCCTGAGAGAGAATTCAATGGAGCGGTTCAGGACGGGACCGTGGAACGGCGTAAGCTTCAGCGGGACGCCGCCATTGAAACCCAATCTCGTCTACACTTTCGAGTTCGTGTTCAACGAGAAGGAAGCATACTACATCTACCACCTCCGCAACGACTCTGTCATAACCCGGATGTCCATAACCCCGGCCGGTCTGATCCAGAGGTATACCTGGCTCGGCGGCAAGCAAGGCTGGGTGATCTATCTTACAGCGCAGAACGACAACTGCGACCGGTTCGGGGTGTGTGGGACCTTCGGCAGCTGCAACATTGAGAGCAACCCGAGTTGCAGCTGCCTCCAAGGGTTTGTGCCCAGAGTGCAGAGGGAATGGGATATGGTGGATTGGAGTAGTGGCTGTGTGAGAAGGACTGAGTTGAATTGCGGGGATGATGGGTTTGTGAAGCTCTCTGGCGTTAAGTTGCCGGGTATGACGAACAAGTCCTGGTTTGATGCGGAAATGAGCTTGGAACAGTGTAGGGATGTTTGTCTGAGGAACTGTTCCTGTACGGCTTACTCGAATTTGGACATCAGGAATGGTGGGAGTGGGTGTCTGGTTTGGTATGGTGACTTGCTTGATATCAGGCAGCTGTATGGAAATGGTGAAGATCTCTATGTAAGGATGGCTGCTTCAGAGATAGGTAATGGGGGGAATTGAAATTTTGGGTTAGCTCTAGCTGCCAAGTTGAACTGAAAATGATTGAATTGAATGTGTTCTGTCTCATTCCTCAGCTGAGGAGAAGAGTAAGGAAGGGAAGAAGAGGAGAGAAATTTTGATCGTTGTGGGTGGAGGGTTATCAGCTGGTGTGTTCTTCGTGATGATCGGGTTGATCATACGGGTTAAGAGAAAGAAGGTGCAGGGGAATAATGGTACGAGCAAGTTTCTATTAGTATCAGATCGTCGTTGTATGATGTGGTTAAATTTTACTAACTTGCTAAGTTGGTGGTGAAAATTTGCAGGTGCAGCAGAATTTTCAGGTTTTTTGCGATGTCTTGGTGCAAGTCGTACCAGGAAAGAGAGGGAAGGTCTGGAGTTACCACTGTTTGATCTGGCTACCATTGTTTCTGCAACTAGCAACTTCTCCGGGACTAATGTTCTTGGACATGGAGGTTTCGGAACTGTTTATAAGGTAATGCCTTTTGTTCTTGAAGCTGTGACGTTGCAGAATGTGTGTCTAGCAAAACTGCAGGTTATGAAATGGGAGAATATTGTGCAGGGGATCCTGAGAGATGGAGTGGAAATTGCTGTGAAGAGGCTGGCAAAGGATTCACAGCAAGGAGCTGACGAATTCAAGAACGAAGCGATGCACATTGCCAAGCTTCAACACCGGAACTTGGTGAGGCTTCTGGGATGTTGCGTGCAGCGCGACGAAAGAATGCTGGTCTATGAGTTCATGCCGAATAGAAGCTTGGACTTCTTCATTTTCGGTCTGGTTCTTACTTCTTCCCCCGTTGCTCTTTGCCTTAATTCTGCCCCACTGAGAAATTGCCAAAACTAAACTGCTGATTTCCCCCAATAAAAACATGTTATGCAGATATCAAGCAGAGACATTTACTAGATTGGCCTACGCGATATAACATTGTCAAGGGGATTGCTCGCGGGCTTCTGTACCTCCACCAAGACTCGAGGCTGAGAATAATCCACCGCGATCTCAAAGCCAGCAACGTGTTGCTGGATTATGAGATGAACCCTAAGATATCGGATTTCGGGTTGGCTAGAACTTTTGCTGGCAATGACATCCAAGGGAACACAAGGAACGTTGTGGGAACATAGTAAGTTAACCCATAAATTATATGTTAATCAACCTACAGTGTATAGTTAACTCCTTTGAACTGATGAATCAATTTCCTCCTGAAAGTGGCTATATGTCACCGGAATACGCGATCGACGGGATTTACTCGATCAAATCGGACGTTTTCAGCTTTGGAGTGATGGTGTTGGAGATACTGAGTGGGCAGAGAAACAGGGGATTCTGCCATCCTGATCATGAGCTTAACCTCCTTGGCCATGTAAGTTGGTTACATTGCGATCTTGTCCCTCCACTTTCTTATCTGCAATTTTGCCGCACACAGTGTGAACAATAATTGTCCTTCTGGTGGGAATTTTTGGCTCAGGCGTGGAGCCTGCAAAGAGAAGGCAGGGGTCTAGAAATGAAGGATGCAACACTAAGAGAGTCGTGGGACGATTCGCAGGTGCTACGACTGTTGCACATCGGACTACTGTGCGTGCAGAAGAGTCCCGACGATCGGCCGAGCATGTCCGTGGTGGTGGACATGTTAAGCGGGCAAGGTGGTCTGTTGGAACCAAACCAGCCGGGATTCTTCACCGAAAGGGAAATCTCGTGCGCAAGTTCTTCTTCTTCGAGCGAGAACAGAGGTCCCTGTACTAATAACATGTCTGTTACGTTGCTACAAGCGAGATGATGAATGTAAACAGAGCATTGAAACAAGAAATGGGTAAGAGATTAAATGATACGGAATCTGTCACAGATCCACAGATATTGGATACTGAACATTTTGGTGTTTGCATTCTTTTCTTGACGAACAAGGCACGAGAACATAAACTCAAATGAAGTTGAAGTCTTGATGATGCGGCCCAAAGCCCCAAACTATGCATTGGTGAGATTGAGCATAAGAGGCCGATATTCGTCAGAGGGAATTGGGCTCAGGAGGTTAAGAGCAAAATGAGGAGAACCAGAACCAAATACGTGTGTATAACTTTTTGAGGACTACAATTTTCATAACGTGTGTATTTTGAGAATTTTTTTTAAAAACATGTGTACAGTGGGAAATTTTCCACGATTAAGTCTCATTGCCAACCACAGAAGGCACTTGGGTTGGGTGGAAGCTAGCCAGGGGAAGCCAACAAGTCACTAGTCAACTTATTAGGGAGTGTACGATACTTTTAACCGAACAATTTTCACTTTATCTCACGTGGATATATCTAGTACTTGTGACATGAAACTTTTTTAGTACTCATATGTCATATTCACTTTCCATTTGAAGTATTCGTTCATATAGAAAACAAAGTCACTAACCACATATTATTAGAGACAAATTCTCTTTATTTGTAAAAATTTCACTTCTATAACAGACGTATCACATCTTTCATTGCCCTATCAACCAATTGCGTAGAGAAAATTGACGCCATATGTGGTTTCGATACTAATTAACAATGTATAATTCACATCCCAATATCTAGGGGGTAATGAACATTACACAACATATTAAACAGTAGTAGCTGTTCAAAAATACTATTTGTTTTTTGTTTTTTTATAGCCGATGATCAGTGTGTGGAACGGTTAACAAATATGACGGTTATTCGATACTTTAAACACAAAAAACAACATGTTGTTATGTGAAAGTAGGGTACGGACCATTCTGATAACCCACAACCCACAATAATAAGTACGAATATGAAATTTTCGATTCACGATTCACTCGCATTAATCGCGCGGTTTGAATTATCTACAAGTAATATAATGGAGATTCATGTATCACTTTTTCTCCATTTTGAAATTGCAGCCACGGGAGTGTTTTGCGGAAGGGCAATTATGACAAATCCTCTCATTTTAATTCAACTGAAACTCCGCGTTTTGAACACCAACGCTTGCAACTCGACAATTTCCAATCCTTGAAAACCACCTCCGTCTTCAGTGCTTCCCCGACGTCGTCCCACCTTCCCCTCCCTACACGCCGTTTTCACCAATCCTGCTGGCAGTTGTTCACGAAGAAGCTAGGCGTCGGGCAGTTGTTCTAGACACTAGCTGCAGAATAGAGCATCAGAATCGTCTTCTGCCCCTTCGCCGATTCCCCATTATCGACTTTGTTGTCACCTTCCCAGCTACTACCTTTTCTCAACCCTCTATCTGTAATCCCTAACTATTCTCCAGAATCCGATTTCTCGACCAGAAACAGGTTAGAACTACCCTCCATCTTGGCTTTTTTCCCTTCCCCAACACAGTAGCGTCAGTTTGGGAGAGTGTTTTTGGACTGATTTTTGTTTCTGGGCACAAATGGCCATTTTCATTTTCATCATCAATTTCCGCTTATGTGATT
The DNA here is from genome assembly GCA_946122785.1 of Linum tenue. Classification (NCBI taxonomy): domain Eukaryota; kingdom Viridiplantae; phylum Streptophyta; class Magnoliopsida; order Malpighiales; family Linaceae; genus Linum; species Linum tenue. The sequence goes on along the minus strand of CAMGYJ010000002.1, from coordinate 4,043,384 downwards.
TGATTGCTTCCATATGTTCTTACCTCTTTTTGTAATTTTCCCCATTTCTTTCGTTTGATGAGGATTGTTCCTTTCACTGTTAAATAGTTCAACGTATGTTGATTTGTGCAATTGATTCTTGCTTGCTTTCAGTATGATTTTGATTTCACTCTTGAATAGTTTAGTTTGCTGGCAGGGAAACTGAAACTTGCTCTATCAGTAGTCATATAATCATATTCTAATTCACTCAAGTTCTTCAACCGGGAAGTAAACACTCTAGATTCTTCGTGACGTAATTGGAGGTATGTATGTAGCGCTGTAATTTTACATGGTTTTTATTCCCATCAAGTGATGAATTTCCCTTTTTAAGTTTCTTGGTGGATTTTGGAATTGCTTTAATTATCTCTGATATGGCCATTGGCTACTTAATCATTTAAGTTGTTTTTACTTGAAGACCACAATGATTAATGATACCACAAAACCCTTATAAGTTATCCCCTAAAATTCACGCATCCCACCTAGCTTGACCTTGCTTCACATTCCTCCTTCCCCTTCCCCTTCCCCTCCGGCAGCTATTGAAGAAGAAACCAGCTGTCCAGCAGAACATTGGAATCGTCATCTTCTATTGATGTAGTTAATTGGTTCCTTGCCTCTGTTATGGACCGCCGATAGCAAAGATCTGCCTTTTTGGGTTGAAAGGAGCATATTTGGAATTTCAGCTCCCTCCACGTCTCTATCACATGAAAATATTAATACAGAAATTAGCAATGAGGCATATAAAGGGGTTCAACTTCTAATTGTAACTTTCGTAATGCACAAAATAATCCTTTGGTTTTTCTTTTATAGCTTGAACCCTTGACTCATATTAAGAATGCTCAATCTGAATCTTTGCACTAGGTCATTTTATGGTTTCTCCAATAGCTAATACAACGAAGCTCTCTTCTATGCATGCAAAATGGTCACAAATTCCATGGGATAATAGTTTGTGCAAAATAAGTAAGGTTAATATTGTATCGAGAAGGGTTTTTACGTCGTCGTGTTACATCTTCAACATGCTACTTCATATTGTTGATCAATCTCTAATGTGCCCTGTATTTTCTTTCGCATCATATAATTTCATATCTATAACGTGTATCGTGATGAATAAAGACGGTAACTATTGAGAAAATGTATTTGATTAAACTACATGAATAGACAATCATTTTCATTTACGATTAAGATGGATTATATGTGTATAATGGAAGAAAACTCTCATGTTTTGTTTGTTGATGTGACTTGAATCGAACTATCAGCTGCTACAACTGGAAGTCATGGGGGTTGATACACGTTTGGGTTGTCAGTTTTGGGCCTGGTCCGTAACCGTTTCCTTTACCATGTTGAATTAGGTTTTAGACCCACATGGAGAAGTATAAATACTTCTCATCTCCTCTATAATATGTAATCTCCTCGATATAGTGAAACTGGCTCTCGCGCCCGTGGACATAGCTAATACACATCGTGTCAGTGAACCACGTAAATCGTGTGTCTATTTTTAATTCTCGCTTTCGTATTCTTGCTTTCTCGACTCCAGCGATTTTCTAATCCGTAATAGCGCAGTTATAACATTGTTCTATTGAAATACAAAATAAATAGACATCACTTTCTTACTAGATATCATTATTCGCTATTTATTTTTATATTTTTTTATCAGTACCGAACAACTTTACATTATGAATGATAACAACACATAATCAAACTCTCCGGCCAAGGGCCGGGCCCAGTGCTAGTTTATGAATGGAGCTAATATCAAAGTGCAGAGTAACCACCCACCCACACACCCTCGACCTACGTCCTACGAAACTAAGAAGAAAACGCGAAGAAGCTACCTTCTCCTGGGCCACTGAGGACGAAGATGCGGTCCAAAATCGTACCACTACACCATGGTTGTCACGCCGGCCGGCGTGCCACCGGTTGTACCGGGTTCAACCGATACCGGTCATAAAGCCGGCGTGACACCACCGGTATGACCGGCATGATCGATATACGAATCTTTAAGTAAAATGACTTCAATTTAGAAAATTTAATTGACAAAAATTATTTTATTATTTATTTTATGAGTATAAAAGTTAAAGATTGATGTTATTTGTTGGATTCAAGTATAAATGTTTAGGTATTGACGTTAAATGTCATGTTTAAATATGATTATTTATAATTTTATTTGTAATATTGACCGGCATGAACCGGCACAAACCGGTATGTGCCACCGGTTGAACCATTTCACTTGCTAAACCGGTACACTGGCATAAACCGGTTTGACAACCTTGCACTACACCAAACACTTTGCTAAAACTGGGTCATCAAAATCTAAGGCAATTCTTGAGCAGAAAATTCTGTGTCTGGGAACTGGAAGTCTTTCCTTCTCATTTTGAACGTCATTATCTCTTCTCCTCACGGCGAGCAATTTCTGGATTTTTCTGCTCTGTCCGCATCCCCGTCTTCCAGATCATATTTGACTACTTCTCCCACTTTTGCCATTTAACAACAAGCAGAAAATGATAAACAAAATTGACTGCTTTCCCTCGAAAGCAGACAGAAAATAAAGTAGCTGCAGGGTCATCAATATCAAAAGAACAACCCCGTTTTCACACGCGGCATTAAAGTAATGGAATTGATGACTTGTGAAAGCGGAGAATTGGAATTGATCACCTCTCCAATAATTAGGACCGCATAAATATTTTATGGTGTATTCGGCTGTTGACTTCATGGACTCAAAGCTTCCCTTAGATCTTTTCTTTTCCCCCCATGGCCACCACAGAATTCTAGTCAGCAATTCATCATCAATGGGTTGCTGGGCACATGCTCTGTTTTTCTGTTCCTCTGTTTTTCTGGCAATAACCCAGTCCAGAGCGGTCGACACATTCAATTCATCTCAACCCATTGCAGACGGCGACACCATCGTCTCAGCTGGTGACACATTTGTGCTGGGATTTTTCAGTCCACGCAACAGTTCAACGAATCGCTACTTGGGCATCTGGTATCGCAACATCCCCGGCCAAGCCGTGGTTTGGGTTGCAAACAGAGACAATCCCATCAACGACTCAACCGGCCTTCTCACGATTAACAGCCAGGGGAATCTGGCTCTTCTTTTGAATCCCAACAACGGGAGTTCATCAGTCTGGTCTTCCAACTCCTCGAGCCCAGCGAGAAATCCAGTCGCCCAGCTTTTGGATTCGGGCAACTTGGTTCTGAGGGAGGCAGGGGATGACAACTTCTTATGGCAGAGTTTCGATCATCCGTCTGACACGCTACTAGCAGGGATGAAGCTTGGATTAGACAAAAGAACCGGGCTTGATCGGTACTTGACATCTTCCAAGGCAGCTGATGATCCTTCCAGCGGTAGCTTCACATACAGGATTGACCCCAGAGGATACCCTGAGTTCATCCAGAGCGAAGGCTCGACCGAGCGTTATCGAACTGGTCCATGGAATGGGTTGAGGTTTAGTGGAACACCATACCTAAGGGCTAACCCAATTTACAGGTTTCAGTTCGTTGTGAGCGACCAAGAGATCTACTACAGCTATCTCCTACTGGGCAACACTTCGACCGTATCGAGGTTGGTGTTGAATCAGAATGGGATCATTCAGAGGCTGACTTGGTCAGGAGATACACAAGGCTGGGTGATCTATGTCACGGCTCAAATGGATTTCTGCGACCGATATGCGCTGTGTGGCGCTTACGGTAGCTGCAATATACGAAGCTCCCCTGTCTGTAATTGCCTGAGAGGGTTTGTGCCCAAGGCTCCTAATGAGTGGAACTTGGTGAACTGGTCTAATGGTTGTGTTAGGCAGACTGCACTAAACTGCTCTGCAGATGGGTTTGTGAAGTACTCCGGAATCAAGCTGCCTGAAACACGTAGATCGTCGTTTAACGTGAGTATGAGCCTCGATGAGTGCAGGGGGAATTGCTTGAGGAGCTGCAATTGTACAGCTTATGCTAATCTGGATATCAGGGATAGAGGGAGTGGGTGCTTGCTCTGGTTTAGTGAGTTGATTGATATAAGAGAGCTGGAGGATAGTGGACAAGACATTTACATAAGGATGGCTGCTTCTGAGATAGGTAAGGAAGCTGAAGTGTGTGTTTGCAGACTAATGCTTTGATTATCCATAAGAAGAAACATGTGTTTGTGTGTTCACTTTACTTATCTTTAGTTTCTTGTTTTATTTTCTGGATGATTCATGTAGAAGCAACAGGGGATTCAGAGACTAATTCCGGATCCAGTATGAGGAAGGAAATTATCATTTTGATCGTTGTGTTGTCAACAGGGCTGGTGCTGATAGGTCTAGCCTTGATCTTCTTTCTGCGGAGTTTCAGGCAGAAAAAACAGAGTAAGTATTCTAATTGTTTGCAGTTCACTCTTTAGACACACAACACCAATACTATTCTCAATCCCCAAATGGATCCACTAATTTCCATTCGATCCCTTCAGATAATGATAGCTTGAAGATTTCTAGTTGATGAGACAGAGATGTGGTTGTTTGTCCTATGTTTCAGGAGAATTGGGAGGAGTTGATCTAGAAGAGAGTACAAATTTGAGCACAAACAAGGATGATTTGGAGCTGCCACTGTTTGATATGCCTACAATTGCGTTAGCAACAAACAGCTTCTCCCTCAGCAATGTAGTTGGAGAAGGTGGTTTTGGACCTGTCTATAAGGTAAAATAAGAACTTGATGAGCAAGTCAATCAGTCGATGGATGTCAGGGTGAATTTCGGAAGAACAGAGATGGGTGGTGGCCTAACTCTGATTAAAACCATTTTACAGGGAGTACTGAAAGATGGACAAGAAATAGCAGTGAAGAGGCTATCAAAGGAGTCGAAACAAGGGCTTGGTGAGTTCAAGAACGAGGCCAAGCACATTGCCAAACTTCAGCACAGGAATCTAGTGAAGCTCTTAGGATGCTGCATTCAGGAAGAAGAGATGATTTTGATCTACGAGTTCATGCCCAACAAAAGCTTGGACTACTTCATTTTCAGTAATGCATTCTGCCTTTTTGTGCTTACTTAATGTTTTGATGTGAAAGTACAGTGGACTGACTGGGTAAGGAATGACTTGCAGATGAAAAACAAAGCACGTTACTTGATTGGCCTGCGCGGTATCAGATCATCAATGGGATTGCTCGCGGACTCCTGTACCTCCACCAAGATTCAAGACTCAGAATAATCCACAGGGATCTAAAAGCTGGCAACATCCTGCTGGATTTTGAGATGAACCCAAAAATTTCAGATTTCGGATTGGCAAGAAGCTTTTCAGAGAGCGATAGCAAAACGAACACCAGGAAGGTGGTCGGCACGTAGTAAGTGTATACATCCACAAACATATTGATGCTTTCTTTCAATCATGAATGTAAAGTCAAAGGCTTTAAGACTTAAAACTTCCTGGGTATTTCATGGCAGTGGTTACATGTCACCAGAGTATGCAATCGACGGCATCTACTCAGTGAAGTCGGATGTTTTCAGTTTTGGGGTGATGGTGCTAGAGATTATTAGTGGGAAGAGAAACAGGGGCTTCTCTCATCCTGATCACCAACTCAACCTTCTTGGCCATGTAAGTTACACCCAGAATTTGCATTTTATCTTCACAATAAAATTGATTGCAAATGACACGTGATGACAATGCTATTTCATTTGGTTCAGGCATGGAAGCTATATCAAGAAGGAAGGTATGAGGAACTGATGGATAAAACAGTAAGGAATTCATGCGACCTCGACCAGGTGTCCCGGTCAGTCAACATTGGTCTTCTTTGCGTTCAAAGGAGTCCAGAGGACAGGCCTACCATGTCGTCTGTGGTTCTAATGTTGAGCTGTGAAGGTGAGTTGCCTCAGCCTAAAGAACCAGGGTTCTACGGCGAAAGAGATTTTGTAGAAGTTGGCAATTCTTCAACCAGCAACAACGTGCGGTGTTCAGCAGATTATAGTTTAACTGAAATAGAAGCTAGATGAGGCAAAGCAGCAAGTGGAGATATAGGGCAAAGAGTACTTACATTACAGTTTCATGACATTTGATGCCAGAGCTTAGTTAGTTCCACATTTGATACCGGCTTCTGCTTGTGCCTTCTGCATTTGATTTTGATGTATAGATTGATGAAATATCTTGACCTGCATTATTGCGTCTTTCAGATCAATCAACCCTTCAGAGGAAATTGTCCAAAAAAGAAAAAACCTAGGAAAGAGCGATCATTACTAACATTCTCGTTTGGGCAATTCGTCGAACAGTTAGCGGGCATGTCACTGTTAGTATTTGCTGCATCGATCCATCAAGTGTTCGGCGAGTCTTGATTGAATGAAAGAAGTGACGAGATATTGAGATGCCAATTTGGCATTTTGCTCATATATGACGTCGTGACGTAGCAGTGGCGCCAACATTGAACTAGGTTGAAGTTCTTGACCCGTTTCCTTCCCTCTTCCCTCCGTTTTCACTCCTGAAAGGCTGAAATCAATCAATCAATCATCGAAAACCAGAGTCAAAAGTTTCTAGATAAAATTCAGGGACCCACCAGCACCTGCTTCCCCACTTCTGAGAATTTGGAGAAAAAAATTCTGCCCAATAGGCCAATACACTCATTTCCTTTTCCATCCCCTGTTCGTTGTCTATCTTCTTTCCTCCACAAAATCAGTGTTTAGTAGTCAATGAAAACAATCATCTTTCTTCTCCCCCCTGCAAGAAAGCAGAAGAAAAGCAAGACTAGTAGTATAGTTTATTCATGGCAGCGACTTATTAGACATGCTTCTCCTCCCTGGAGTCTTCCCACCAAATCCAACCACTCCCCTGTTTCTTGCTCCATTGCTGCGGACAGAACGATGAAAGTATGAAACTTTCAATTTGATCATCTTCCCCATCCATGAAAGGCTCCAACTTTCCGCTTTTCCTTGTTGCCCTTCTCCTCCCCTTCTTCGCACTTTCCACTCTCGCCGCCGACACAATCGCCGTCAACCAATCCATCGCCGACAACCAGAGCCAGACCCTCGTCTCCTCCGGCGGCAGCTTCGAGCTTGGCTTCTTCACCCCTAGCTCCAGCAGCAGCAGCTCATCGTCGTCGAATCTCCGGTACATCGGAATCTGGTACAACTTCTCCAAGCAATCCGTCGTCTGGGTCGCCAACCGAGATTCCCCTCTCACCGATTCATCCGGCGTCCTCCAGCTCGCCGCCGACGGCTCCCTCCGTCTCCTCAACTCATCGAACGCGGTTGTTTGGTCTACCAATAGCACAAAAGCAGCCAACCCACCTCGAAATCCACTCGCCAAACTTCTCGACTCCGGAAACCTCGTCGTCGGGGAATCCAACTCCGACGATTACCTCTGGCAGAGCTTCGATTACTTGAGCGACACGATCCTCCCGGGGCTCGAATTCGGGCACAATCGAGAAACCGGCCGAGACCGTTACCTAACCTCGTGGAAATCCCCTGATGATCCTTCCCCTGGCGACTGCACGACCCGGCTTGACCCGGACGGGTACCCGCAAATCTTCATCCGAAAAGGCGAGAACATCGTCTTCCGGTCCGGCCCATGGAATGGGCTCCGGTTCAGCGGGATGCCCAATCTGAAGCCCAACCCAATCTACACCTACGAGTTCGTCTACAACTCCAAGCAAATCTACTACCGCTACGACTTAACTGACAAATCTGTGATTTCCCGGCTGGTGCTCGACAACCAAGGGATTCTCCAGCGGTTCACCTGGACCACCAGCACCAGGACATGGAACCTCTATCTGACGGCGCAGATGGACAATTGCGACCGGTACGGGCTTTGCGGCCCGTACGGGAGCTGCAACATCAACAATTCGCCGCCGTGCGGTTGCCTGATCGGGTTCGAGCCGAGGTCGCGGCAGGATTGGGATTCAGGGGACTGGTCCGGCGGGTGCGTGAGGCGGAACGATTCGGTTTGTGGTGTTGGCGAAGGGTTTCAGAGGATTGTGAGCGTGAAGCTGCCTGATACGAGTAAGTCGTCGTTCAATGCTAGTATGGATTTGGGGGAATGCGAGGCGACTTGCTCGAAGGATTGTTCTTGTACGGCTTATTCTACTCTGAACATTACTGATGGAAGCGGGTGCTTGCTTTGGTTTGGTGATCTTGTTGATGTTAGAGAGTATACTGAGAATGGTCAGGATTTCTTCATCCGGCTTGCAGCTTCTGATCTGGGTACGTTCATTTTCCTTCCGCTGCACTTTCCTTCTGGTTTTGCATCAAAGGTTTAAGAAATTTCTTACAAGTCGAAGTTAAAGTTTTGAACTTTGAAGGATTGGGAAAAGGCTTGATGTCTGTCTTGCTGACGTTGTCACGCGCAGACAATTAACTGCGCGCCAAAATTTTCTTCCTGCATTTGTCACTTTCAGAAACATCAAACATTTGATTGTTACGTACAAGTTCAATTGAGAATGGACAGCGCCAAATCTAGTGTAGTTCCGGTAGCAGTAGATACAGCAATAGTTTGTATGATAGGATCAATTTATCGTCTCGTTTCTGGATATGTGATCTGAGAATTTTGGGATGGTGACAGTGTCAGTTGGCGGCTCAAAAAGGAAGACCAGGCTATGGATCATAGCTGTGTGTCTACTGGCAGTGGGGATTGCGGCTCTAGGTTTCTTCTTGATCTTCCGTTTCCGAAGGAAAAGGCTTCGGAGGCCAGGTACTGTTCAATTGAAAGTTATGCTCTTGCTAAGCAATCACTGTTGGTGCTCTTTGTTGAGCTAAATATTTATCTCGTGGGGATTCTTGCTTTGCAGCAAGCATCATGATGACACAAGAAAGAGACCAGACGGTGGATGAATCTCGAGAGCACGAACTTGAGTTGCCGCTGTTTGATTTCTCGACGATAACCAAGGCGACTGACCTTTTCTCTGAAAGCAGAAAGCTTGGAGAAGGTGGTTTTGGATCAGTGTACAAGGTAAGCACATTTGAGTACACTGGGATTTGTCTGTAAAACAGTGTTTGAGGTAAAGATAAGTGATTATTAAGAATGAGAATGGTCTTTCCAGGGCGTTTTTAAAGATGGACAAGAGGTAGCGGTGAAGAGGCTATCGAAGGATTCGACACAAGGACTCGATGAGTTCAAGAACGAAGTCATAACCATTGCCAAACTCCAACACAGAAACCTCGTGAAGCTTTTGGGCTGTTGCATTGAGAAAGAAGAGAAGGTTTTGGTTTATGAATACATGCCCAACAAAAGCTTGGATGCCTTCATTTTTGGTATGCAACCTCTTTGACAGCTTTCCTGTTGTTTCTCTGTGGCTCGGATAAACTTTCATCATAATGTTACCTGGTCTGATATATCCAATCTACAATACAGATCAAAAGCTGTTTCTTTTTTCTAATAAAACCTTTCATCATTTATAATAAAAAAAAAAATATAGATCCAAAGCAGAGGAAACTACTGGATTGGCCAATGCGGTTCCACATCATAAATGGGATTGCTCGGGGTCTGCTGTATCTACATCAAGATTCCAGGCTGAGAATCATTCACAGAGACCTTAAAGCGAGCAATGTACTGTTGGATTATGACATGAATCCCAAGATCTCAGATTTCGGGATGGCCAGGATTTTCGGTGGTAATGAAACCCAAGGCAACACGAAAAGGGTTGTTGGAACATAGTAAGTAAAGAGTTTTCTGCTTGCCAAAACTCTCACTTTCTCTGGGCTGGGAGTTAGTTCCCTTTCTGACTTTGCCTTACCATTCATTTCCTTTTGCAGTGGATACATGTCTCCAGAGTACGCCATAGATGGGCTTTTCTCCATCAAATCGGACGTTTTTAGCTTCGGAGTCCTGGTACTGGAGATTATAAGTGGGAAGAGAAACAGAGGGTTTTATCACGAGGATCACAAACACAACCTTCTAGGCCACGTAAGCTTTCTCCATCAACCAAAGCTCTTCTCCTACCAGGATGAGCCAACTTTCTGAAACTCTTTTTGGTTTTTTTTTCTTTACAGGCGTGGAGGCTGTACAGAGAAGGGAAGCCTGAAGAAGTGATGGACGAAACTATGAACGATTCGCAAGTGCTATCAGAAGTTGTGAGGTGCATCCATGTGGCTCTGCTGTGTGTTCAACAAGCTCCTGAGGACAGGCCTAAGATGTCGAATGTGGTTTTGATGTTGAGCAGCGATATTCTGCTGGCTGAACCAACAGAGCCTGGGTTTTTCACTGAAAGGAAAGTCTTTGATCAAGAATCATCTTCCAGTAAGGTTGATACATGTTCTACCAATGAGATCACCATTACATTGTTGACTGCTCGATAGAAGGCCTCCCATTCTTTCGTGTTCCTTGGCACATATAATCAAAATCATTCCATCAGTGATTTGTGTCATGGTTTGTTCATTTGTTCTGCTCATTGTATATTCCTTTTGCTGATCCGTTTTCCAAGTTGATAAAAGGGAAAATAACTTAAAGTTATTTAAGATAATACAATCTAAATCGGATATAATTCGATCGAAAACTAAATAAATAGCATTTGGGTCAAATGCATAAACAAAATCGAACTGGCCAACTGTATCATTTTGTTACAAATTGCAACCCAAATTGCCACTTTGTTATTCACAAAAATTATGTAAAAAAGTTCAGTACAGAGAAACTATGCAAAAATGAATGAAAAAAACCAGAAAATGGAGAGGTTTCATCTAGCATCTATAATAGTTTCAGACAACTTGTTATTGGTGGAGGAGTATTCATGCTTGCTGAATGAAGAAGAAGCTTCCAAGATATCCCTTTCAGTGAAGAAGCCAGGCTCTTTGGGTTGAGCTAGTTCAATCTCACTGCTGCTCAACATCAGAACCACATTTGACATGTTTGGCCTATCTTCAGGGCTCTGCTGCACACACAGAAGCCCTATGTGAACGATTCGTTCGACCTCTGCCATGTCGCTGCACGTGCTCCTTATGCATTCCTCCAGCAACTCATCAGGTCTGCCTTCTTTGAGCAGCATCCATGCCTGCAAGAAAGAAAGAAAAGAACCAACCCACTGGAGTTCGTCACCATCACCATTCACACAACTTCTGTATCAGATAGTGCTTCGATTTCAAGGAAAACAACTCACATGGCCAAGAAGATTGAGCTTGTGGTCAACGTGAGAGAACCCTCTGTTCTTCCTCCCGCTAATTATCTCCAGCACCAAAACTCCGAAGCTGAACACATCCGATTTCACCGAGAAGAGACCGTCGATCGCATACTCTGGCGACATGTAACCGCTGCAACAAATGTGTTTGAACCGCATTAATCATTCAGAAACTGATGCAATGGGAGCATGGAAATGTAATAACCAGGTTCATTTTCGAGATGTTTTACTATGTTCCGACGATTCTGTTGGTGTTTGCACTACTTTCGTCCCCTGCAAAGCTCCTCGCCATGCCGAAGTCCGATATCTTGGGGTTCATCTCATGATCAAGCAGGACGTTGCTAGCTTTCAGATCTCTGTGTATGATTCTCAGCCTCGAATCCTGATGAAGGTAGAGAAGCCCTCTCGCTATCCCGTTGATGATGTGGAGTCGCTTAGACCAGTCCAGTAACGCGCTTTGCCCTCTATCTGCAAAACAAAGTCGTTGCAATCAACCAAGTCAATCCCAATACGTACAAGCCAAGTCAAGATAATATCTAAAATGCTAATTGACGAGTTGACTTTATCAGGAAAGACAATATGGCCTCATTTGTTGACCGAGGCAATAAAGGAGCAACTTGGCTTCCATTTATATTCAGAAGTGGACTTGGTGATCTAGAAAGGGATCGGATCTGGTCAAGAGAGACAATATTTTTCTATTTTTGTTTGTACCAACCGAAAATGAAGAAGTTCAAGCTCTTGTTGGGCATGTATTCATAGATCAGCATTCTTTCAACGGACTGAATGCAGCAGCCAAGAAGCTTCACAAGGTTCCTGTGCTGTAGTTTGGCGATGCAGGCGACTTCGTTCTTGAACTCACGGGTCCCCTGTCTCGACTTCTTCGACAGCCTCTTTACTGCAATCACTTGTCCATTTTTCAGGGTGCCCTGAAGTAATGAGCAAAATTCATATCAAACGGTGTCATGGATTTTCAATCTGCAAAAAAATTTATGGCTAAGATTAGTTGTTTCATTTGGTATACCTTATAAACTGGTCCATAACCGCCTTGGCCGAGCTTGTTGTTTATCGAGAAGTAGTTGGTCGCATCAGCAATTGCATTAAAGTGGAACAATGGTAGCTCTAGATCTCTGTTCCTGCCTTCATGACTTTGCTCTTCATCATATTCTTCGTCGTCCTCGTCTTCTTCGTCCTCACTTTCTTCTTCTGAACTCTGTGGCATACTTGCTGCATAATGAGAACCAGAATGCAGAATAGTAATTAGCATGGCAGACCTACAATCAGAGTACAGTAAGAGCAACAAGTACTGATATTTTACTGTTACTTGTGTAACAAGGCAACTCTGATACCAGTTTTCTTTCCAGTGGGTACCTTGTATTCTAAGCTGTTTCTTCCTCCTTCTGATTCTCAGAACTACACAGAGAAGTAGTAGAATGAATGCCATCACCGATATCGGGATGACTATGATCCGAACTCGTTTGTTCCCATTCGATCGTTCGTATCTGTCTGCAGCACAAAACCAGTTGATTCATAGATATATCAAAACTGAAAAGATGACAGATTTTGCAGAAAGAATGGACATACACATACCCATTTCGGAGGCGGCCAATCTGATGTAAACATCCTGACCATTGTTATCGTCGTACTGCCGAATATCAACCAAGTCACCAAACCACAAGATGCACCCACTCCCACCATTCCTAACATCCAGATTCGCGTAAGCCGTGCAAGAGCAATTCCCCCTGCATTTCCTCTCACAATCCCTGAGCTCCATGCTGCCATTATACCAAGACTGCCTAGTATCCGGCAGCTTGATGCCAGAATACTTCACAAACCCTTCACCACTGCTGCAATCCAACGCCACCTCTCTACCACACCCATTCGACCAATCCGCCGCGCTCCATTCCTCTGCGAATTTCGGCACAAACCTCGTCAAGCACGCACACGCCGGCGAATTGTCGATGTCGCAGATCCCATTCGGCCCGCACAGCCCAAACCTGTCGCAGTTGTCGGTGTGAGCCGTCAAGTAGAGGTTCCATTCACCAGTCCTCTCCACCCAGATGAATCGCTGCAAGTTGCCTTCAGGGGTCAACACCATCCTCGTAACCACCGAGCTGTTGATAAGCTGGTAGCGATAGAACATCTCGTTCTCGTTGGAGACGAACTCGTAAGTGTAGATTGGATTGGGTTTCAGATTGATCATCCCGCCGAATTGCTTCCCGTTCCACGAACCGGACCTGAACTCGATGACCGAGCTTCTTCTTGTCAAGAAGAACTGCGGTACTCCACTGGGATCCAGGGTGTTGGCGTAATCGCCAACAGCTGGATCGGTAGCTGTCCTCCACGAAGTTAGGGCTCGATTGAGCCCCAATTTGAAGTCGATGCCGTACTTCATCCCTGGCAAGAATGTGTCACCTGGGTAATCGAAGCTCTGCCATAGAAACGTTTCGGAGTTCCCGTCTCGGATGACGAGGTTCCCCGTTTCCAGAAGCTGGGCGACTGGCCTTATCGGTGCTGTTCCTGTCAAATTCGTTGACCAGGTGATGTTGCCGTTGCCGCCGCCGCCGGCGGCGAGAACGGCGAGATTCCTCCCGCCGTCGATGAATCTCAGGACGGCTCCTTCGGAGCCGTTGAGAGGGGCGCCTCTGTTTCCGACCCAGACGACGGTGGAGGTGGAGATCTTCTTGTACCATATTCCGAGGTAGCGATTCTGTGTAGTGGGCGGGGTGAAGAAGCCCAGCTCGAAGGTGCCGCCGGAGGAAAGTAATGTGGATCCGGGTTGGAGCGATTGAGTCGCATTGATGGAATCCACGGCTGTGGAATTGGGGAAGAGAAGAGACAAGAGGAAGAAGACGAGAAAGAGCTGCATTGTTGTTGCAGCACAGCTCAGATTGCCCATTTCGGAAAATTTCTTATCAGACTAAACCTTGCATGAAGTAGGTAGAGACCAAATCAAAGGAAAAGGAAAGATCTTTGGTGGGTAGCTTCGGCCTCCTTTTTTTGTTTTTTTTTTTTTGTTTTAGTGGATTCACACTCCATCCTGTAAAGAAAAGTCAATCCTTTGACTTTGTGGGTGGAGGAAGAAGAAGAAGGAGATCACACCAGTTCATTGGTTGAAAGATTATGACAATTGGCCTAAAGATTTTGTCCGTAGAATTTTTTTTTTTTTTTTTGGTGGATGTCCGTAGAATTTTTAATTACTAAAAGTAATTTTCTGCAGAATTTTCTGCACGACTCTTTATTAAAGTAATTTTCTGCACAATACCCAAGCCCAAGGCCTGTATCTAATTAGTCGGGCCCGTCCAAATCTCCATGATTTGCCCGTCCAAGCCCATGTCCGTCTAAGCCCATCATGTTTTCGTTTCTGTTTAACTTCTTAGAGGTGAGTTTCAGTTACCATTTACCAAGCGGCAGCGGCAGCCGGAGCCAGAAGGGATCGCCGGCGTCTTTTTTATAGTGTGATTAGGAGTAGAGATTGGGGTTTCACGATAACGATTCATGGACCAGGAGACATAGAGAAGGGATCAGAGATTCTCTGAATTGAGTGGGATAGAGGGTAGAGCCTAAAGTAAGCGGAATACAACAAGGGTTGAGGAAGCTGAGAGAGAAACAAAGCGCCGCCGTCGTTAAGGCTAGATCACCACCGCCGACACGATAGAAGTAACGGATTCAGAGAATGGGAATAAGGCATTTTTTTCTAATGACAATGTAAGCCGCGATTCTCCTTTCTGTTTTATTTGTGCTAAGCATGAGCTTTTTTCCAATTATCACCTAGCGACCAACGATGTCAATGTTGCTTCATTAACAGAGTGCGGGTTGTTCTTGCTCGATGAGCTGGTATCTCTATTATCAAATGGGTTTCTCGCTGTGAAAAACCCAGGCTGTTTAGGATCCGGGAGTGGATCCGAGCTGCCTAGCATTAGAACAACGAGTGATATGGTTGGCCGGTCTTCTGGTCTTTGTTGCACGCATAGTAGAGCTACTTGAATGCTTCTTAGTTCGAGAATTGACACAGGATTCCAGCTGACATTCGTCGACTAGTTCTAGAGCTGCTCCTTTCATCCATAGTGCCCATGCCTGTTTAGTACATGATCAGTAGACAATAGGGGAAAACTCTTAAGGAATGAAGGGGATAAATTTTATAATGTTTGAGAGCTTACATGGCCCAGAAGGTTAAGTTCATGGTCAGGATGTTGAAATCCTCTGTTTCTTTTCCCAGTTATTATCTCCAGGACTAAAACCCCAAAGCTGAAAATATCAGATTTCACCGAGAAAACCCCTTCTATGGCATACTCCGGAGACATATAGCCACTGTAAAGGTCAAACACAGACATGTACATGTTTTAGCAGTTAGGAATAGATCTAACCAAAATAGATAGCACTTTAAGTTGGCAAAACTGAATAATGCTTACTGTGTCCCGACTATTCTATTTGTGTTGGCCTGCGTTTGATCTGCACCAAACGTTTTCGCAAGGCCAAAGTCAGATATTTTTGGTTTCATGTCATTATCCAGTAGAATGTTGCTGGCTTTGAGATCCCTGTGGATGATTCTGAGCCTCGAGTCCTGGTGAAGGTATAGAAGACCTCGAGCTATTCCATCTATGATTTGGATCCTCTTCTGCCAATCTAGCATCTTGGATCTTGATTTATCTGAGAATGGCATTCATTCAAGTAAGTAACAACGACTAGCGAACACATGAACGTCTCCATATATATAAGCCAACAAAAGTGCAATTTATGGTCATTTCTTACCAAAAATTGTTGAGTCTAAGCTATTGTTAGGCATATATTCATAGATCAACATCTTTTCATCCTTGCGAATGTAACAACCGAGAAGCTTTACAAGATTGCGGTGCTGAAGTTTTGAAAACAATATGACTTCGTTTTTGAACTCGTTCAATCCTTGGCCAGAGCTCTTGGATAGCCTCTTTACCGCTATTTCTTGCCCTTCTTTTAATGTTCCCTGCATATATATATCTTCATTTTTCGGGTTGTTTATTACATGGACTTTGTTTGTTGCAGAGATAGTGTTAATGTTACCCTGTAGACAGGTCCAAAGCCACCTTCTCCAAGCTTGTTGCTGTCTGAAAAGTTGTTGGTTGCAGCTGCTACTGTGTCCAGTTCAAATATTGGTAAGTCCATATCTCCTTCTGCTTTTGCTGAAATCGTTGATATCTATAAGCGTGGCAGAATATTCAGAAAACTTATAAATTTTTTCTGATTAATTTACCTTTTATCATGAGTTCTCTTTTCCTTTTGATGAAGCAGCCTATTGCTAATGCCACCATGATCAGAAATAGTACCACAACCGAAATGGAAACTGTCATTGTCCTCTTCTTCTCATTTGAAGCCTGTTTCTCTCCATATTCATCTGAAAGAAACAAGATATTGGCTCGAGAAAGAAATTGCAGCATGCAGTATGGAGTTCTGGGAGTTTCATACATACCTACTTCCGAAGCAGCTACCTTTACATAGAGGTTTTGTCCACCCTCAGCTAATCCTCTTATATCAATCAGATCGCCAAACCATCTCAAGCAGCCACTTCCGCCATTCCTGATGTCTAAACTTGCATATGCGGTGCATGAACAGTTGCCCAAGCACAAACCTGCGCATTCTGTTAGACTCGTGTTCCTGTTGTATGAGCTCGAAGATGTGTCTGGCACTTTAATTCCTGCGTACTTCAGAAACCCATCGTTCCTATTGCAATCAAGTGGTGTCCTCCTAACGCAACCATCAGACCATGTTGTGTAATTCCAATCTGCAGGAGATTTCGGCAGAAACCCATTCAAGCAAGAGCATATGGTAGATGTGTACACTTGACATCCAGCAAATGCACCACAGAGAGCATAATTCTCGCACTGATCCACTTGTGCTGTAGCAGTAATCATCCAGTCGTTCATTTGATCGTTCCACGTGTACCGCTGGAGAAGGCGCGAGGGATATATTGTATATCTTGTCAGAGGTGAGTTGTCAGTGGTTTCGAACTTGAGATATACCTCATCTGAGTTCAACACAAACTCAAAGGTGAAAGTTGGGGTTTGCTGTAGTCCAGGAAGCCCTGTAAACCGCTCGCCATTCCATGATCCTACTCTGAACAAAGTTCTATTTCCCCTCATCACCAATAGCTGTGCATAACCTCGAGCGTTTATCTCCAAAGTATATTCTCCCTTGGCAGGATCTTCGGTGCTCTTCCAAGATGTTAGAGGCTTGTCCAGGCCCTTCACCAAGTCCTTCCCTACCTTCATCCCTGGAAGCATTGTGTCACCAGGGTGATCAAAGCTCTGTCACAGGAAGTTGTCAGCAGCAGCAGTGTCATTCTTCTGTAGGGAGTCGAGCACAAGATTCCCTGAATCCAGGAGCTGCACCACTGGAGATTGCGGAGATGATGAATTGGAAGACCAGACAAGAGTCTGGTTCCCATCGAAGAGTGTCAGGTTTCCTTGACTGGTGAGATTTACAACTCCCAGAGTGTCTTGTATAGGTGTTTCTCTGTTGGCTACCCATACAACCGTCTGAGGAGTAATGTTTGTATACCATATTCCGAGGTACCGGTTTCTTGAATTCACGGAGCTGAAAAATCCCAGCTCGAATCTTCCCCTTCCTGCTGAAACTAGAGTAGTATCACCATCCCTCAGTGGCTGGCCTGGATTAATGGTATCTTTGGCATTGCAGCAGGTTATTGAGAAGCATAATATGAATGCGCAGGCAACCAATGCTAGACCTGCCATGATTTGAGGGCTTCTCGGTGGCTCAACTGATCCTAGTTCATAGAAATATTATATGAACACGTATGAGACAGAGCAAATGTCTGGTTGTGGTGGGAAATTAAAGTGGGGCCGCCAAGTCGTTGAATTCTTATACACATTCAACGAAAAGGTAACATTTCTAGGAAGCTGATCTCCTAGAAAACAAGCGTGATTCCACCAACTTCCTTGCCTCTCCATCACTCAACCTCATCTTATTGGACATTTTTGACAGTTGCTGCTACATCTTTTCTTGATATTATATGTTGTATTTTCTAAATGAAGACGTTCATGTTATATAATAGTCATGGTAGAAGTTTCAACGTGCTGTCAAAATCACTAGAAACAGATTGATAAAAAGGGAAAAGAAGAAACCATTACAAACAGGGAAATGTCCACCAATTATCAGTCTTACTTTTCTAAATATAGTATCTTTCTGTGGAAACGTTGACCACCACACCAGACTTATATCAAGAAGCCAGGGTTTCAAAACACAAACCTACACAAATTATAAAACGGGATACTACTATGAAGAATTCCCGTTCACATAGATTGGATTGTTAATTGCTTACAGACATAGAATCTGAAGATTATGTTTATGCTTCAAGTTCTTGAGTGCAATTCATTTGCTGCAGGTAGTATTGTACACATTTCAGATATTTGATAGCTGTTGGAGTTGACAAACATTTGATGCCTGGCTAATATGTTTATGCTTGATGCATTGTTCTCTCCAGACCAAAGCTGGCCTACCTAGCATCTAGCTTCGAGATTGCAACTTCATTCACCGATGCTGAATGATGCTTATTATCTGAAGTTGAAGTCTCTGAATCAGGCAAATTACTCTCAGTGAAAAAGCCAGGCTGCATCGTTGAGGCAGCAGAGTCTCACTGGTCAACATCAGAACCGCAGATAACATGCCAGGCCCACCATGTCTCCATCTCTGTATGACTGTATGGGTAAAATAATAATAATGGAAAAAGACATCTCGGGTGAGTTTCATACTTTCAGACTTTCAGTTACGAAACGGAAGCGGCAACGGCAGCCGGATGGGGTTGCCGGCTGGGTTTTATCTCATTAGGAGTAGAGATTGGGGTATCACACGATCATGGTATATTGGACGAGGAGACAGGGAGCCTAAGGGAAGAATACAAGAACGGTCATTAAGGAAACTGAGAGAGAAGGAAAGCGCATTCGCCGTCGAGGCTACATCACTTCCACCTCGATAGGGATATCGAATTTAGGGGATGGAATTAAGCCTTGGATTTTGAAATGTAAGTTGGAATTCTACTTTCTATTCGATGCATCTCAATTCGCATTCAAAACGGCATTTTACTGTGGGATGAACTTTCCCTGTTATCATCTAGCGGCCAACAATGTCACAGTTACTTCATTTACTGAGTGCGAGTCGTTCTTGCTTGATGAACTGTCCCCTTTATCGAATGGGTTCCTTGCTGTGAAAAACCCAGGCTGTTTAGGTTCCGGCAGTGGATCCGCACTGCCTAGCATTAGAACAACCAGGGATATATTTGGCCGGTCTTCTGGTCTTTGTTGCACGCACAGTAGAGCTACTTGAATGCATCTTAATGCTTGAGAATGAGCACAGGATTCCATCAGACATTCGTCGACTAGTTTTAGAGCTGCTCCTTTCATCAATAGTGCCCATGCCTGTCGAAAAAATGAGCAATATACAATAAGGAAAAACTCTTTAGGCGTGCAAGGGGAAAACTTGTATGGTTTATGAGAGCTTACATGGCCCAGAAGGTTAAGCTCATGGTCAGGATGTTGAAATCCTCTGTTTCTTTTCCCAGTTATTATCTCCAGGACTAAAACCCCGAAGCTGAAAATATCAGATTTCACCGAGAAAACCCCGTCTATGGCATACTCCGGAGACATATAGCCACTGTAAACACCAAACCCAGACATGCACATTTTTTAGCTGCTTGGGAATATAGCTCAAACCAAAAGGGATGGTGGCAAAAGTGAACGATGCTTACTGTGTCCCGACTATTCTATTAGTGTTGGCCTCTGTTTGATCTGCACCAAATGTTTTTGCAAGGCCAAAATCAGATATTTTGGGATGCATTTCCTTATCCAGTAGAATGTTGCTTGCTTTGAGATCCCTGTGGATGATTCTGAGTCTTGAGTCCTGGTGAAGGTAAAGAAGACCTCGAGCTATTCCATCTATGATTTGGATCCGCTGTTGCCAATCTAGCAGCTTGGATCTAGATTTGTCTGAGAAAAGCCTTCATTCAAGTTAGTACGAAGAACTGGGGAACTCAAGAACAACTCCATATATATGCCAAGAAAAGTGCATTTTCGGTCATTGTTCTTACCAAAAATTATCGAGTCTAAGCTTTTGTTAGGCATGTATTCATAGATCAACATCTTTTCATCTTCACGAATGCAACAACCGAGAAGCTTTACAAGATTACGATGCTGGAGTTTAGAAAACAATATGACTTCATTTTTGAACTCATTCAATCCTTGGCCAGAGCTCTTGGAGAGCCTCTTCACTGCTATTCCTTGCCCTTCTTGTAATGTGCCCTGTATATATATCTTCATTTTTCATGCTGTTTTTCAAAGTTGTTAGATCGAATTGTCTGTTTGAAAGATAATGTTAATGTTACCTTGTACACAGGACCAAAGCCACCTTCTCCAAGCTTGTTGCTGATTGAAAAGTCATTGGTTGCAGCTGCTACTGTATCCAGTTCAAATATTGGTAAGTCCACATCTCCTTTGTTGTCATCATTATTCCTTACGATCAATCCTTCTGCTCTTGCTGAAAACATAGATCATTATCAGTGTGACACAAGAAATTCTAGACTTTGAGCCTTGCTTGTTCAGAGAAGTTAAACAGACTTCTCATTGATTTACCTTTCATCCTGAGTTCTCTTTTCCTTTTGATGATGCAGCCTATTGTTAGTGCTACCATGCTCAGAAATAGTATCACAGCCGAGATGGCAATTATCACTGTCCTTTTCTTCTCATTCGAAGGCTGTTTTTTTCCAAATTCAGCTGAAAGAAACAAACTATTGGTTCCCGCAAGAAATTGTAGCATGCAAAATATTGTACTGGGAGCGACATACATACCTACTTCTGAAGCAGCTACCTTTACATAGAGATCTTGCCCACCCGCAGCTAATCCTCTTATATCAATCAGATCACCAAACCATCTCAAACAGCCACTCCCACCGTTCCTGATGTCTAAACTTGCATATGCTGTGCAAGAGCAGTTACCCGAACACAAACCAGCACATTCTGCAAGACCCATGTTTCTGATGTATGAGCTCGATGATGTGTCTGGCACTTTGATTCCTTCATACTTCAGAAACCCATCGTTTCTACTGCAATCAAGTGGTGTCCTCCGAACGCACCCATCAGACCAGTTTGTTGAATTCCAATCTGCTGGTGATTTTGGCACAAACCCATTCAAGCACGAGCATATCGGAGATCTGTACACTTGGCAGCCAGCAAATGCACCACAGAGAGCATAGTTCTCGCACTGATCCACCTGCGCTGTAGCCGTAACCATCCAGTCGTTCGTTTGATCGTTCCATATGTATCGCTGGAGAAGGCCCGAGGGATATATTGTATACCTCATCAGAGGTGAATTGTCAGTGGTTTCAAACTTGAAATACACCTCGTTTGAGTTCAACACAAACTGGAACGTGAAAGTTGGGGTTTGCTGTAGGGCAGGAAGCCCTGTAAACCGCTCGCCATTCCATGACCCTACTCTGAACAAAGTTCTATTTCCCCTCATCACCAATAGCTGTGCATAACCTCGAGCATTTATCTCCAAAGTATATTCTCCCTTGGCAGGATCTTCGGTGCTCTTCCAAGATGTCAGAGGCTTGTCCAGACCATTCACCAAGTCCTTCCCTGTCTTCATCCCTGGAATCAATGTATCACAAGGATGATCAAAGCTCTGCCACAGGAAATTCTCATCAGAACCAGTGTCATTATCCAGGGAATCTTTCACTACGAGATTCCCAGAATCCAGGAGCTGTGCAACTGGAGATTGCAGAGATATTCCTGATGAATTGGAAGACCAGACAAGAGTCTGGTTCCCATCAAAGAGAGTCAGGTTTCCCTGACTGGTGAGATTTACAGCTCCCTGAGTGTCTGGTATAGGTGTTTCTCTATTGGCTACCCATACAACCGTCTGAGGAGTAATGTTTGTGTACCATATTCCTAGGTACCGGTTTCTTGAATTCACGGGGCTGAAAAATCCCAACTCGAATCTTCCCTTTCCTTCTGAAACTAGAGTAGTATCACCATCCTTCAGTTGCTGGCCTGGACTAATGGTATCTTTGGCACTGCAACAGGTTATTGAGAAGCAGGATATGAAGGCGCAGGCAAGCACTGCTAGACCTGCCATGATAGGAGGGCTTCTCTGTGGCTCAACTGATGAAGTTCAGAGAAATATTATATGACTGTGCAAGATAGAGAATAAATGTCTGGTGGTGGTGGGAAATTAAGTGGGGCCGCCAAGTCGTTGAATTCTTATATGCATGCAACGAAAAGGTGACATGCTAAAAAATAATTGTGAGTTCACCAATTTCCTTGCCCTCTCCGTCACTCAACCTTATGTTATTGGGCAGTTTTGACAGTTACTATTCCATTTTTTCTTGATATTTTGTGTTTGTATTAGTCAATGAAGACGTTCATGGTGGCATAACAGTCATGGTAGAAGTTTCAACTTGCTGTCAAAATCACTACAAACAAATTGTTAAAAATGTGGGAAAAGTAACCTGTAGAAACAGGGGAGGGGAAATGTCCAATTTTCATAGGTATATTTTTTCTAGATGTCTGTCTGTGAAATTGGTGACTAAACACATGACTTCATGAATTGACTATCACTCCAAACTTATATTCAGATGCCAGAAGCCTCTTTTTCCAAATTAGAAAATGAGATACTTGTAACAAAAATTTCTGCTGATATTGACCGGATTGTTAATCGTTTACAGATGTCGAATCTGAAGATTATGTTTATGCGTCAAGCTCTTGACCCATTGCTGTGCATTTCATTTGCTGCAAGCACCAGCTATACACGTTTGAGATATTTTATAGCTGTTGGAGTTGGCAAATGATTGAGGCACGACTATTATGTCTATGCTTGTTGCAGTCCTCTCTCCAGACCAAAGCTCGCCTACCTGGCGTCTAGCAGCGAGATTGTAACTTCATTCACCGATGCAGAATTATGCTTATTATCTGAGGTCGAACTCTCCGAATCGGGCAAATTCCTCTCAGTGAAAAACCCAGGCTGCTTCGGCTGAGGCAGCAAAGTCTCACTGGTCAACATCACAACCACAGATGACATGCTAGGCCTGTCATCCGGTCGTTGTTGAACGCATAGCAACCCTACTTGAATGCATCGTAATACTTGAGTTGTAGTAGAAAGTTCATCATCCACAATTTCCTCTTCCACTAGCTCAATTGGCTTCCCTTCAATCCACAACCTCCAAGCCTGAATACACAACAGAGAATGTCAGAAGCCGGCTTTACTTGTATACAATTGCACTTTGTATTCTCATTGTTCTCGTCTTACATGGCCAAGAAGGTTGAGGTTGTGATCTTGGTGGGAAAACCCTCTGTTCCTCTTCCCACTAATGATCTCAAGCAATAGAACTCCAAAACTAAACACATCGGATTTCATTGAGAAAAGGCCATCAATAGCATATTCTGGAGACATGTAGCCACTGCAAATATATAGCAGCAATGGTTAGAAAACATCAAGGAGAGACTAAAACAAGAGGTACGCAATATATATTGTTGTTACTTACTATGTGCCAACAACTTTACTGGTGTTTGCTTCAATTTGGTCACCACCAAATATTCTGGCCATGCCGAAGTCTGAAATTTTAGGGTTCATATCCTTGTCTAGCAACACATTGCTGGCTTTTAGATCTCTGTGGATAATCCTTAGCCTAGAATCCTGATGGAGGTATAAAAGCCCCCTTGCAATTCCATTAACAATGGCTATCCTCATGTTCCAGTCAAGGGACTTGCTCTTTGTTTTATCTGATGAAATTTAGTTTAGACTTTGATCATCATATTCATAATTAAGTCTAGTGCACGAAATATTGCTGGAAAACTGGACTGAAGGTAGTTAAAGAGAGATTATCATACCGAAAATGAAGAAATCCAAGCTTTTGTTGGGCATGAACTCATAGATCAACATCTTCTCATCTCCTTCGATGCAACACCCTAGGAGTTTCACGAGATTTCTGTGCTGGAGTTTCGCGATCAAAACAACTTCATTTTTGAACTCTGTTGTTCCTTGTCCAGAACTCTTTGATAGGGTTTTCACAGCAATTTCCTGCCCATCTGCTAATGTTCCCTGCAAATTCTCATTTCTGTCAAATCATGCATATATCCATATATCCAATTACTAGGTGATTGTTTCTATAAGCATATTATTCCATCATTCTACCTTGTAAACAGGTCCATATCCTCCTTGCCCTAATTTGTTCTCCGTCGAGAAATTATCAGTAGCTTTCACCATAGTCGCCCTGTCAAATATATGCAACTCCATTTCAGAATCCTCTCCCCCTTCTTCGTTCCCACCATCCCGTCTGAAAATACTTGCTCCTCTCATTCCTGAAAAGATGGATAACTAATTGTTATACGACGATAAAAACTAAACATCCCAAACTCTAAAAGATTAAACATCCCAAACCTAGACTTCTTTGTCTCCGATGCCATAAAACCAGAACGAGGACTGTTCCAGCCAATCCTGCTAACCCGACTGAGCTGGCTACAATGGCCACTAAGTTCTTACCACCAGAATCTACGCATAAAAACAAGTTAATTGGCCAGCAAGCTACTCACAACAACAACAACAACAACAACAAAAAAGCATCTGCAAAATTTTCTGTAGAAGTACTTAATGTTGCTGGTGATTTTGGTACTGCAGCAGACAATCTGACGAAGAGCTCTTGACCTCCACTATCGTATTGCCTCATATCAACTAGCTCACCAAACCACATCAAGCACCCACCATCAGCTTTTGTAATATCAGCATCCGCATATGCCATACATGAGCAATTCCGCAAGCAAACTTCCTGACATTCCCCGAGACTCCGGATCTCACTAAACCACGAGGAAGTAGATGTGTCTGGCAACTTAACCCTAGTGTAGTTCCAGAAGTACTCGTTTTCGCAATTCAATGGCACCTTCCTTGCACACCCTTTGCTCTGGTTTTCGGGATCTATCAATTCAAATTCGTCGAGGCAGTCACAAGTTGGGGGACTGTTCTCCTCCATATTGCAGGTCATATGTGCTCCACAGTTTCCATACAGGTCGCATTGATCCATTGGAGCTCCGTACAAGCTTGTCCACTCGCTTCTTCCTTGGGAGCGTGCGTAACGCTGCAGGAACCCTGTTTGGTTCAACACCAGTCTCGAGAGCAGGGCAGATTTGACATTGTAAGTATAGTAAACGTCGGTCTTGTTCATCACGAACTCGTATTCGAAGATGTTGTTTTCCGGAAGCAGGGGAGTCCCCGTGAAGTACTTCCCATTCCATGAACCCAATCTGTAGCGATTTTCTTCCCCGTTTTTCAAGATCAGCTGTGGGTATCCACGAGGGTCGATCGACATTGAAAATCGACCTTCATCGGGATCCTGATCAGTCTTCCAGGATGTCAAGAATGTTTGCTTACCGGTCGCAAAATTGGACCTGATTTTCATTCCTGGAAGCAGTGTGTTTGATGGGTGATCGAAGCTCTGCCACAGAATGCCGACTCTGTTTCCATCTATCACGACCAAGTTGCCGGAATCGAGAAGCTGTAAAGTTGGGTTGGGGGTGGCTGCTTGTGATGGATTGCCGTTGTTGGAGGTCCAAATTGTTTTGTTTTGGTTATTCAGAAGTACCAAAATGCCAGTGGGAGAGAGAGAGAGAGCTCCAGAGGTGTCGGAGAGGGAAGCATTTCGGTTGGCTACCCAGACAACTTCTTTGGCTGGAGCATTGTGATACCATATTCCTAAGTACCGGTTGTTGGAGCTGCCTCCTGCTGTTCCAGGGGTGAAAAATCCCAGCTCGAAGGTTTTATCTGGTGAAACCAGAGTCTGGTTTTGGGAATCTCTGAGGAATTGGCCAGGAATAAGGACAGTTGAACTATTTTCTGAAGTAACTAAAATCAGAGCAAAGAGAAAGAAGCAGAAGTGAAGAGTAACCCTTCTTTTGAAGCTTAAGGTTGTCTTTGCCATGTTTCCAGCGGAAACAGGGGAGCTGGACTATACATGTAGCAGCAAGAAAGAGAGGGAAGATCAATCAATGGTGGACGACTAAGAACTTAGAAGGCGGTGTTTAAATTGGTTCCAAATGTTATGGCAGCAAGGCCAGACTCTGTTCTGCAACTGCAACTGAGAAAGGCAAGTTCATGGACAGGTTTGGCCCGTTCAACCAGACTTATTCAATGTCGAATTAATGGTCGTGGCCCATGAATCGGATAGTTTCCTGGCAATTGGGACCTCCAGTCTGTTCGACTAGTTTTGGTTGCAACACTAATAACTCCGGCAACTACATCTATACTGGTACTGTAGCTGCTAGATATTCAGTCTGGTGGTCTGAGTATTGAAATTTCTTCTCTCGGTGACAGTCAGTCAACAAGAGAACGGTTAGATAACAACGAAGTATTATCGAGATTTTGATATTTGCGATTTCGATTATGAGTGCGACCTGCTATGCACAATAGAATCCACTTATGATAATGAGAGAGGATTCCTTCTATAAGGTAGAACAGAGGCAAAATTTGAATGAGAAAATATATGCATCACCGCGGCTCCATTACTGTTAGGGAGACTTGATTAGCAGAGTAAGAATCATTGTTGTTGTTAGAGGAAGAAGACTCTGCCTCCGGTGGATTTCGTCTGAGGTAAAACCCAGGCAGCTTGGGCTGTGGCAGAGTATTCTCGCTGCCCAGCATCAGCACCACAGCTGACATGTTTGGCCTGTCGTCGGGTTTCTGTTGCACGCACAGCAACGCTACGTGGATGCATCTCAGCACTTCTGATTGATTGCAGCTCTCCTTCATCGAGTCGTCTATCAGCTGCAGCGCCGCACCTTCGTTCCACAGCGTCCATGACTGGACAAGCACACGATACCACCAGGTTCATTATAGCCAGGTTCTAATAGAAGCTTGTGACGAAATTAGCTATAACTATGCAGCGAAAGGACTTACATGGCCCAAGAGGTTGAGGTCGTGGTCAGTGTGGGCGAATCCTCTGTTCCTCCTACCGCTCACTATCTCAAGAACCAAAACTCCGAAGCTAAATACGTCGGACTTGACAGAGAAGAGACCATCAACTGCATATTCCGGAGACATATAGCCGCTGCAGAAGAACATCAACAGCCAGGATGAGGTGATGATCAGTTATGTCACTCACATTCAGGTTAGAGCCAAATGGTGAAAAAAGGATGAGGTCCAACCCCTGCCACATCCATGAAAAATTTGCATTTTAGATAGTGCAGTACTTACAACGTGCCAACGACCTTATTTGTTTCGCACTCTGTTTGATCTCTTCCAAATGTCCTCGCAAGACCGAAGTCCGATATCTTAGGTTGCATCTCGCTGTCCAGCAATATATTACTGGCTTTCAGATCTCGATGAATGATTCTCAACCTGGAGTCCTGGTGAAGGTAAAGCAAGCCTCGAGCAATCCCGTCTATGATTATCGCCCGCTTTTGCCAGTTCAATAGTTTTCTTTGCTTCTCATCTAATAATCAACATATATGATTTCACAAACATTGTTGATACATCGATACTAAATATTATGAGCAACTTAATTGTATGTACTGGTTGGGAAATGGTAAGATAAAATCTCACCGAAAATGACGAAGTCCAAGCTTTTGTTGGACATGTATTCATAGATCAACATCTTCTCATCGCCAGGAATGCAACAACCCAACAACCGAACAAGGTTTCGGTGCTGGAGTTTGGAGAACAGAATGACTTCGTTCTTGAACTCACTGATCCCTTGTCCCGAGCTCTTTGACAATCTCTTCACCGCTATCTCTTGCCCTTCTGGAAGTTTCCCCTACACCTTCAAAAATCAGACCAAAGTCCAAACAACAGGAAACAGTTGAGAGTGAGAGTGATTCTTAGTGAATATTTACCATGTAGACGGGGCCAAATCCTCCTTCCCCGAGCTTATTGTCAATGGCGAAGTCATTTGTGGCCTTAACTATTGTGCTCAAACTGAATGTGGGCAGATCCATCTCTTCATTGTGCTCCTTCTGTGACATTGTGTGCATATCTTCACCAAAAGAACGGGTCAAACTAACAGCATTAGTATCACTTGGGATTGAAACGAATTGAACCAACTTATCAATGAACAGGGGAGGGAAATGCATATAGCAGGGGAATCCCTTACCTTTTTTCTTAAGTTTCCTTTCTCTCGCGCAGAACACAATGACCAAAATTGCCAAAAGAGCCACAGACGAAACCACTGAGGCGACCACGATGATCATTTTCCTCCTTTTCTTGGAACTCCCCTGCTCTTGAACCACTCCAATTTCCGATCCGGCCACCCTGACGTACAAATCCTGCCCACCGTCGGACAGTTCTCGAATGTCAATCAGATCATCGAACCACATCAAGCACCCGCTCCCGCCATTCCTTATGTCCAAGCTCGAATACCCGGTACATGAACAGTTCCCCAAGCACAACCTCCGACATTCCTCTAGCCCCATCGTCCGGTTCCAGAATGCCGTTGCAGTATTTGGCAGCTTGGCGTTTGAATGCAAGATAAATCCATCGCTCGAATTACAAGCCAGGGCAGTCCTCCTGACGCACCCACCTTCCCAATCCGACTGCTCCCAATCACTCGGGTTCCTCGGATCGAACCCGGTCAGACACTGACAGGCCGGGACCATGTAAGTGTAACAACTCGAGTATGTGCCACACAGACCATAGTTGTCACACCGGTCCCCCTGAGCCGAGTATATCACAATCCAATCGTTACTCCGTCTGCTCCACATCCACAACTGGAACAAACCCGTTGGAGAAACCACGTACCTCGACACGACCGTGCTGTTGGGCACATGGAACCTGAAGTAAATCTCCTCCCCCTCGTCGTACTCATACTCGAACGAGAAAGTCGGGCTCGAATTCAGGGTCGGAGCCCCGGTGAAACGGAGGCCGTTCCACGATCCGATTCGAGCCTGGATCGTGGAGCCCCTCCGCACCAACACCTGAGGGTAGCCTTGCATCTCGACCCCGACCCAAAATTCTCCCTCGCCCGGGTCCTCCACGCTCCTCCACGACATCAGGTTCCGGTCCAGACCGGATCTCAGATTTCTCCCCAATTTCATCCCCGGGAGCAGAGTATTGGTGAGAAAGTCGAAGCTCTGCCACAGGAAGTTATCCGGGTTCTCGTCGTTCGCGTCTCTGACAACCAAATTGCCGGAATCCAGGAGCTGGGCGACGACCCCAGTCGCCGGAGGCACTCTTCTGGTCACATTAGAGGACCAGACGGCGAGGTTGTTGCTCCGGCCGCCGTCGGAGAGGACGAGGATTCCTTCCCTGGTGAAGTTGAGGAACCCTCTGGTGTCGGAAATCGGAGATCCTCTGTTGGCTACCCATACGATCGTTTGAATTGACACCCTGTCGACGCCGTACCAGATTCCCAGGTACCGGCTGCTGGTATTTTCCGGCCGGAAGAATCCGAGCTGGAAGCTGCCGCCGGATGAGACGATGGACTGGCCGTCGGTTAGAGATTGGCCTGGCGCTAGACTATCTCGTTGTTGTTGTTGCGCAGTACTGGAAAAAGTTAGTAATATGGAACAGAAAAGGGAGAAGAGCACCTGAAAACTGGATCTTGTCATCGGCGGGAGCTTTTTTTTTGTTGGAGTTTCCCCTGTTCTTGAATCGGGCGTCCTCCTGACGACGCCTAGATGTGAAAAGTGGAATTGCTGCGCAAGATCAATCATAGAAATCAGAGAGGGGGAAGGAAGACTCCGTTGTGTTGACGAAACAGTAGCGAGTGGAGGAGAAGGGAATTTTTTGGCTATGGCGGGTCCAAAGCGAGTATGTCAGCGTGGAAACAGACGACTTTTCTGAGTTGGCCACATTTTCGTCGTCAGTCTTTGTTCAGCTGCATACACTTCCACAACCGCGTGGGAATGACTTTTTTTTTATGTTTTCGAATCAAACAATTATTGATCTACAATGTAATATACGGGATCCGGCTGATCGTACGAATCTAATATTTTTTATTATAAGAATAAAAAAAGAGAAATAAGGGGGAAAATAAAATAAGGAAGAGAGAGAGAGAGAGCGCAAATGTCTGGTGGAAAGTTTAAGTGGGGGCCACCAATCGAGGAATTGTTAATATCACGAAAAGGCGACATTTCCTGGAAGCTAACGTGACGCAGTGGCCGGCCGGCCATGCTAGAAAAGTAAATTTGAGTCCGCCGCCGGCAACTTCCTTAGCTTGCCTCACTCATGACTCCACCTTGACGCACATGGTGGGATAATTCATCCTAGTATAAAACGTGCAGTCAAAATCACTTCAAACAAATTATCATATAAAATAATCACTACAATACAACCAAATTGATGATAAAAATAAGAGGAGAAAGTCGATACAAGGGAGGAAATGTCAATGCCGTTTCGTACGTCATTTCCAAACTCTGTTCTGCAACTGCAACTGGAAATGGCAAAGTTGTTTACTTGTTTTTGAATATGTTATGATGATATATAAATGGGCCCTCATTTGGGCTCAGGTGGCCCATTCAACCCAACTTATAAATGCATACGAATAGGAATGGCAATGGGGCAGGTCCGGGGCGGGTTTCTTGGTAACCAGACCCGCCCCGTTGCAGGGCGGATCCAGGTTGGGTAATTGATCACGGGTCGTGGGTCGGGGCAGGTCGACCCAATGGGTATGCAATTTATTTGAAAAACATTAGAAAGATTCGTTATTTTTATTATAAAACTAAGAAAATAAACAATATTATGACAATTGTAGTTAAATTATTGGAGAAATTGAGGTTTTCACTAATTTACAACTTTATTATAGCTAAATTATGATGCGATAAAAGTAAAATTCAAAGTAATTTGACTAAGATTTCATGTAATTTAGACACAAACGGGTCGAGAATGAGGCGGGTCAGGGCAGGTCGGATCGATGAGACTACCACCCGGCTCAAAACAGGTCAAACAGGTCGGGTAAAACGAGTCAGGTCGAAATTGTCATCCCTACATACGAATTAATGACCGTGGCCCATGAATTGGACATTGCCCTCATTCCCGTCGCTTGGGCTCCTCCGGCCTGTTGCAACTACATCCCCCCACACGTGTGCCTCACATAATGACAATTCAGCAACAAAATGGTGCACTCACTCACTTACTCCGCTTACAACGGTCCCTCCAGCGACATCCGATAAAATTGGAACGATACACATTACAATTTACAACTGATCCAACAAAAATAAGAAATTCTAAAGTACAAAATTTTCAAACTGACATGATGACATCAAGAATCTTTTAATTACCGAGGCTCCAACACTGTTAGAGAAATTTGATTATTACTGTTAGGGGAACACATTGGGTCGGCCGCCTCAGGCGGATTCCTTCGAAGGTAGAACCCAGGCAGGTTGGGCCGGGGCAGAGGATTCTCGCTGCCCAACATCAGCACCACGGCCGACATGTTGGGCCTGTCGTCGGGCTTCTGTTGCACGCACAACAACGCCACGTGGATGCACCTCGACGCTTCTGATTGGTTGCAGCTCTCTTTCATTGAGTCGTCGATCAGATCCAGCGCCACGCCTTCGCTCCACAACGTCCATGCCTGGATCATGCATGCACGTACACGACAAACACCAAGTTCATTACAAGACATGAGGAAATTAGTTGCAGCTATATATACAGTTGAAATTAAAGGGACTTACGTGGCCTAAGAGATTGAGGTCGTGGTCGGAGTGGTAGAATCCTCTGTTCTTGCTACCGCTCACTATCTCAAGAACCATGACTCCGAAGCTGAAAACGTCTGACTTGACCGAGAACAGACCGTCCACCGCGTATTCTGGAGACATATAACCGCTGAAGAACATCGTGAACAACGAGGAGAAGATGGTGAGTTATGTCAAGTCACTCACGTTCAGGTGTTATTAGAACCCGAGAGTGAAAAGGAAAAAAATTGATTGGTCCAACTGTATCCATGTAATTTTTTGTTTGTATTTAAGATGGTGTAGTATGTACTTACTACGTGCCCACGACCTTTTTTGTTTGCCCTTCTGTTTGATCTCCTCCAAATGCCTTGGCGAGGCCAAAGTCCGAAATCTTAGGCTTCATCTCCTTGTCTAACAATACGTTACTGGCTTTCAGATCTCGATGGATGATTCTTAACCTGGAGTCCTGGTGAAGGTAAAGCAGGCCTCGAGCAATCCCGTCTATGATTATCGTCCGTTTCTGCCAGTTCAACAGTTTCTTTTGCGTCTCGTCTAATCAACAAGACGAGATTTCACTAACATTTGTTAGTACATTAGTACTTATAATATTATGAACAACTTAGTACCACGCGTAAGTGCATGGATATTCGTAAGACGATTTCTCACCGAAAATGAAGAAGTCCAGGCTTTTGTTAGACATGTATTCATAGATCAGCATCTTCTCATCTTCGTGAATGCAGCATCCCAACAGCCGGACAAGGTTTCGGTGTTGGAGCTTGGAGAACAGAATGACTTCGTTCATGAACTCATTGAGCCCTTGTCCGGAGCTTCTCGACAATCTCTTCACTGCTATTTCCTGTCCTTCAGGAAGTTTCCCCTGCAACGTACGTACCAAGCAAGGTATCATGTCAAAGACCAACAATTGGGAAAATGTTGAGAGAGTGATTCTTACTGAAATGTTTACCATGTAGACAGGTCCGAATCCACCTTCTCCAAGCTTATTGTCGTTGGAGAAGTCATTTGTGGCCATAACTATTGTGCTCAAATTGAATGCGGGTAGCTCCATCTCTTCATTGCGCATTCCTTCACAAATAGAATGGGTCGAAGTAACAAAATTACTTAATTAGTATAAGTTGGGTCGACAATGGAATAGGGGAGGGAAAATTCTTATAGAATAGGAAATCAATTACCTTCTTTCTTCAGTTTCGTTTGTCTCACGTAGAGCGCAATCACCATCATTGCCAAAAACGTCATGGTAGAAATTACTGAGGCGATCACAATGACCGTTTTCCTCTTCTTGTTGGACCTTCCCACTTGAGATATGAACAATATCAATTTACAAGTAGTACATTGAAAACAAATGCGTATGATGAAGATCTAAAGGGTTTTAAGGTAAAGAAAAATGGGAAAGACAAAGAAATTAAAGGGAAGCAATCATATGCAAAATGAAAAAAAAAAAAAATCATTCTTACCTATTTCGGAGCCAGCCACCCTGACGTACAAATCCTGCCCACCATCCGACAGCTCTCGAATATCAATCAAATCATCGAACCACATCAAACACCCGCTCTCACCATTCCTTATGTCCAAGCTGGAATACCCCGTGCAGGAACAATTCCCCAAACACAATCTCCGACACTCCTCCAACCCCATCGCCCGGTCCCAGACCGTCTTTGCAGTATTCGGCAGTTTGACCCCTGCCTGCCTGATAAACCCATCGGTCGAGTTACAAGCCAGCGCAGTCCTCCTAAGGCACCCTCCTTCCCAGTCCGACCGGTCCCAGTCACTCGGGCTCCTAGGTCTGAACCCGGTCAGACACTGACAGGCCGGACCAGATACGTGTAACAGTTCGAGTAGGTCCCACACAACCCGTAGTTGTCGCACCGGTCCCCCTGAGCCGAGTACACCACTATCCAGTTGTCGGCCCGCCTGCTCCACATCCATAGCTGGAACGACCCCAACGGAGAAATCGCGTACCTCGTCATGACCGTGCTGTTGGGCACCCGGAACCTGAAGTAAATCTCCTCCCCCTCGTCGTACTCATACTCGAACCAGAAAGTCGGGCTGGGGTTCAGGGTCGGAGCCCCGGTGTAGCGGAGGCCGTTCCACGATCCGATTCGAGCCTGGATCGTGGGGCCCCTCCGTACCACGGCCTGAGGGTACCCTTGCATCTCGACGAGGACCGAGAAATCGCCCTCCCCCGGGTCCTCCAGGCTCCTCCACGACGTCATCATCCGGTTCAGACCGGACGTCAGGTTCCTCCCGAACTTCATCCCCGGGAGGAGCGTGTTGGTGATGTGGTCGAAGCTCTGCCACAAAAAGTTGTCCGGGTCCTCGTCGTCCGAGTTTCGGACGACGAGGTTCCCGGATTCCAGCAGCTGGGCGACGACGGGCCTGCTGCGCAGCAGGCTCGTCGTCGTCGTCAGCCGTCTGGTCACGTTGGAGGACCAGACGGGAAAGTTGTCCCGGCTGCCGTCGGAGAGGACGAGGATTCCTTCCTCGGTGAGGTTGAGGAACCCTCGGGTGTCGGAAATGGGAGATCCTCTGTTGGCTACCCATACGATCGTTTGAGTTGGTACCCTGTATCCGTACCAGATTCCCAAGTACCGGCTGGTGGAGTTTTCCGGCCGGAAGAAGCCGAGGCGGAAGCTGTCTCCGGCTGAAACTAGGGACTGGCCGTCGGTTAGGGATTGGCCTAGAGTAAGAGTGTCTTGTTGTTGTTGTTGTTGTGCAGTACTGCAAAACGTCAGTAACATGCAACAGGAAAGCGACAATAAGAAGTGCAATTCGGATCTTGTCATCGAGAACAATTTTTTTTCTTTTGCCTTCTATCAAGTGAAATAGTGAATCTAAGAGGACGTCGTGACGCCTATTTGTGGCAGTGGGATTGCTGCTTAAAATGATACAAAATTGGAGGGAACGAAGACTTAGCGGGGCTGCGGCATTGTTATATAATGTTTGACTAAATAGTGGAGTGGAGGAGGGACTTGCCGGAGTCATCGGGGGAACGACTTTTTATTATGCGTTGGCCACATTTGTGGTCGGCCAGGCGCACGTACGTACTGACACGACTGCGTGGAATGAGTTGGTGATCATGTGATGCTTTAAGTTTTTTGGATGATGTGGATTTTTGGAAGGGTGAAAGTTCGGTTTGCGGTATGCGGTTTAATAGCAAACTAGCTTATTACCCGGCCCGTTGGCCGGATTACTGTATGTTACTCACTTGTGGAATGGGAGAGAAAGCAAGTGAGAGTGAAGGGATTGGGATTCCACTTGATTAGGACCGACCCACTAATACAATTCTTCCCGACCCGCCCCAACCTACAAGGTCAAAAAGAGTCAATAAGAAAATACGAACGGGGAGGATTAGTCATATATCTTGACTCTTCAGAAGTGGGTCAAACAGGATCAAGGTTGGGTGAGGGCAATTTTTAGCGCTAAGCAGAGTTCTGGGTTGAATACCTTTACTTAAGCCTAGAAATTGGTGCTGATGCAGACTGCAGTTTTTATTATACCATCATCAATCATCATTGAATTAGTCCTGGGCATCCCTCCCCGTTGTCGGTCTGAATTCTAATGATGGCTTCATTCCTTGCACCAGCCATATCAGCGAGTTGTCATCTCGAGCATGATTTGCCTATGTACAAATAATACAATTAGAGTATGAAAATGAATTCAATGAAAAGGAAAAGAGAATTCTATCACATGCCAATAAATACAGTAATACACACATAATAGTTGAAGCTAAGTGAAAGTCATTACTCGCACATCAATTCTAAAAAATTACAGACTAAACATTGGCTAGAATGGCACTGAAACTACCAAGAATCATGGACGAAACAACTTGTCAAATTAAATAATCCTTATACTGAAACTACCTTCTAACTTGAAATAAGACATGATCACAGTTCATAGCTCTCTTCTCACTATGAAGTGGTTGCAGCTCGTCCTTATCACTGCCTCTCAAGCTCAATTCAAACAGAATAGAGACCGTTATGTAAGATAACCATATTCTTATTGATCATAATTCCTTTCTTCACTCCATTTTTGTCGGAGAAAAGAGTTATCCCCCTCTCCTGCATTTCCCTTTCCCCCTCTCTTCTCCCTCTTCTTCACAAACCGATCCCTAAACCAGCAATAACAACACAAAAATAGCCTTCGCCTCTCCCGTCTCCATCTATTGAACGCGTTGGTGGCAAGACAGGACTGCAGAAGCAAAATTTTCTAAAATCAACCTAAATTTTTTGAAGCAGACTCAACCACGAAAAAAGAGTAAAGCAACAATGCAGTAGATAGGGGTGGCTATACGGTCCGGTTAAATTGGCCCAAATTGATCCGGTCCAGTCCGGTTATTTTTAGAATATAAGGACCGAAGATTGGATTGGATACAGTCCGGTCTTGATCCGGTCCGGTCTTGACCCGGTCCAGTCCCAATTCGGTCTTGATTTTATATTGAGATTGTGGGAATTTGAGTGGCCTAAGGCCTAAAAGGGTGAGGAGTTGGTTAAGTTTTGTACTAAGTGTAAAGGTTTGTGACCGTTTATGCAAATTACCCTTAAGTTTTGGGTGTTGAGCTCTCTTATCCGGTCTTTATCCGGTTTTTTACCTCAAATCTAAGCCCAAAGATTGGATTGGATTGTTTACTATCCGGTCCCGGTCCGGTCTCGGTCCGGGTTATACGGTCCGGTTTCCGGTTTTTCATCCGGTCCCGGTCCAAATAGCCAGCCCTAGCAGTAGAACCCTAAATTTAACTACAATCAAGCACATATCAGCAAGATTTTCGATTTGTCTGAGAGTTAACTACACGGAGAGAACAATTGATGCATAATTGAAATGCTCCAAGCAAGTTGAAGGCAAACCATAACTTTAGAATTTGGTCATTATAATAACCTTCAAGTATTGATGCTTCTAAGAACTATCATGTCCAACCCCCACTTATACAACTACGTAGCCATAGTAATTAGTTGTATAATGAGAAATATTACAAAGAAAACTACATAAACAACCAATGTAAGTAAATATTAAAACTAACAACTGATAAAACTTAAAATCTCTCTATTGGTATAAATGTATCTATTAGTAACTACTATGCAATCGAGTATATATGATTTTTAGGCACTGAATAAGAAAAGTATAGATGGCTCACAAATGAAGACGTAGCAACTGAAGGTAGCACACAAAAACCGAAAATAGAAAAAGAGATAAGAAAAAAGGCGAGAAAAAGTCAAACAAAGAAAAAGCCCACATAGGAATACGTCGCTAGCTTTAGGGACTCTCTGCCACAACAAACAACCTTCTTAAAAATCTAACACCCTGAGACATCAAACAAACCTCCCACGACACTAATGTATGGCATTCCTATTGTCCAATAGGTTTGCCCAATTTAGACTTCTAAATAAATGGACTTTTCACCATTAAACCAAAACTCACAATCATTAACAGTTAATGCAAAGACATACATTTCTGAGGCCAATCACAGCATTTAAGCATAATTTTTAGTTGAAAAGAACAACTACGTATTTAGCTAAATGATATAGTAGAATGGACACAATCTGCTACCTACTAATGATATAAACGTGTACCGGTACCATCGTTGTATCCTGACTTGCCATTTGCAACGGGCACTTTGAAAGACAGCTGCATTTTAGAGAATAAACACCCATAAGGGCGTTACGAAACCAAGCTTAATCCAAAATCTTCATATTCCACTTCGAAGACTCCATTTTCAAAATAAGAGAGTTTAACATGTCAAATCACTCATTTGAAAAATCTCAAACAACTATTAATCAATGCAATATAATGGCACGTTCCAAATTATGTACTTGTAGAAATAATCCCAAATAATTATCAATTAATGCCCCAACTACCTAATGTGCAGAATAGCCCTGGAGCTGTGCTGTTGTTTGCGTTGGTCTACCTTCAAACATAACATAGTTGCATCACGAACCAAAGCAATTAAGCAAAAATCTTCATATTCCAAGTAGAATGACTCAATTCAATTTGGCCAACGCTTTATACATATTG
Organism: Linum tenue; assembly: GCA_946122785.1. Classification (NCBI taxonomy): domain Eukaryota; kingdom Viridiplantae; phylum Streptophyta; class Magnoliopsida; order Malpighiales; family Linaceae; genus Linum; species Linum tenue. Next base: position 4,005,669 of record CAMGYJ010000002.1, on the reverse strand, counting down.
TTTACCCATGGACCTGTTGCACTTGCGCCTTCAGATCTTCGTGAACACAATACAATTGCGGAGAGGAGGCTGTCAACGGAATAAAAATTGTTAATTAAGTGAATCACACTACGGGAAAAGTTGCATTTGCCAACACATGAAATGTGTTGTAAGAAGTCCCGAAAGTGTTGTATATGCAATATGCAACACTTTTCGTAGTGTCACCTATAGGTGGTGTTACATAAAGTAATAGATAACACTTTTTTCACCTTTTGCAACAAAAATTAGAGTGTTGCATATGTATACCCATATGCAACACTATTTTAGGCAACAATTGTTGACAAGTACAACCAACATTATATGTTTTATTCATGTCAAGATTTGTCGTCACATAAGACATACTCAATCGTGACAAAATTTCCTTGTAACGAATACTATACACTTTTGACGAGTTTGTATTGTCACCAAATGAAATTTAACTGTGACCAATTTAAGTTGTTACAAATGAACCACCTCTCCGACAATACTTTTGTGAGAAAATGCAACTTTTGTGATGTGTTCTTGTCACAAAACTATGTTTTGTAACATATTATTGGTATACAATTGCAACATTGGTGACAAAAAAAAATTGCCGAATACATTTTTGTGACAAATAATTTTGTCATATATGATAATATTTGTGACGACTATGCATTGTATGCTATAGCGTACATTACAATCTATGCATTGTCACACAAATATTTTTATTAAAATATCAACACAAATCAACAATAATAATGAGAACTTGAGTTATCACAAATACATATTATTTGTGACATTATTATTGTCACGTGTAAGTCTTTTAATTACAAGAGTTTTCTTCCATAAAAAACTTCGTCAATATATAAATAATAATCCCTATAAAATAACACTCATCACTTCGAGAAAAGCCTTTGCTTGATCACCCCTTCAATCAAGAAAGTGCTACTTTGGTTGAGGCTTTGACTTGATTGCATCTGGCATGGCAGCAAAGCAAAGAAATTAGCCGATAAAACATAATAAAACAATAAAGAAAAGCAACAATCACCAATATTGAATCCTTTATGGAGAGCACTCGCATCTTACCATCAACGAGCAAGTTAGTAGATGTGTTATCCACTTGCGGTCATCATAAAGACATAAACTCTCCGCCATCATGGACTCCGGTTGTCGAGCGTGTGCCATCGATCCTTCCATGCAACTCTCAGCTGGAGGACTTTGTTTCTAAAGTCGTCGGTACAGTTGCGCCTCGAATCATCACCGCTGCTGGAACCTTTGCGGCGCTGCTCTGGTGCGGCGGGGAAAGAAAGATTGGGGTTTCATAGGGTTTTTTTTTCATCTGGCGGAGGCGGGATTAGCTTAGGGTTTTGCTATTGATTGATTTATATATATAATTAATAATTAGCAAAGATGTGTAATGTGTAGAAGGCTAGTTTAGGGATTTTATAAATTATGATGAACCGGGTAGTTTAATTAGCTTATGATCAAGGTTTAGAGAACAAGAGGCTTCTGCCATAAAGTCTTTGAGAATTAATTATGTCTACTGATTTTTAATTATAGATTACTTTTCAAAGTAATTTCTATTGCCTATACCTATATTTGAGAATTAGTATTGATTTCAGGGGCAAGTTATGGTGAATCTTCAATTTTAAACATGTAAGTATGCAAGGGTATGTAACTAGGTGGTTTTACATTGTTGAATCAATCAGTAAAATATATATTTAATTATAAACATGTTTAACCTTTTTCAACATTATTTGTCACAATGTTGCTTAAAATGCATAAATAGGCAACATAATATCATATGTGATATAAATGTTGCGTATGCTTAACCAAATGTGACATAATTCAAGCGATGATCTATTTATGTTGCATAAAGTATCTTTTAAATAACATTTTAAAAATTGTTGTGATTGCTAATTTTCAGCAACACATTGAATTAGTGTTGCAAATAAAGTGTTGGCAAAAGCCTCTTTTCCCGTAGTGTCACCATACAACTAAACAAACGCGCTCTTCTTGATTAGCTATCAAAATAGTGGGGGTCGCTACAATCCATCGGTTGCTCCCTCTGCGCCTAAGTTGTAGATATTAGGTTTCAGTGAGAACTTTGAGTACATGAGGAGATATTTTGTAGTGGAGGAGATGACCCGGCGAGTAGAATAGGAAGATTTGGAGAGGCTGCGATCGGCAAAGCAGTTAAAATCGAGATTTTACCTAAAATCGAAAACTGGGGTAAAATCAAAATCGTATAATCGAATCGTAAAATCGTAGGATTTTAAGTACCATATAGAACATAGCATATAAGAATATTAATAAGGTAAATTATTAATATCACAAAGACACATAGCATTTAAAATGATAATTCAGAAGATTTTTTTTTCATAAGATAATTCTCAAGATTAATGTTCCAAAATCACTATTTTAATTGTTATTTAATGTGTAACTCAAAATAATTCATGATGAAGGGATATAGTTCATGGGTTTGGCTCTTATTTTCATGTTATGTCTAGGTTGTTTAACTCAAAGTAATATTTCGACATCGTCTACTAAGTATGATTTAAAACTAAAAATAATTGAACTCCAATAAAATAAGTAATGTTAGTGGCTTGGTACAAATATATTCATTAATAAATTAATTAGTTAATAATGATGTTAGTTCTTACATACTTCCAATATTAGGACAGGTGTTTTACCAATAAGTTAAATGGGGTGAAGGGAAAGAGATTAACCGAACCCTAATTTGGTTATTTTTATTATTTTTGAATATTTTTCTAATAGAAAAATATCTGAGAAGATTCTATTGCCCTTTCCGCTGAAACAGTTATACTTATTTTAAATTGGCTCAAACCACCTATTTTGTTCTCTTACGATCAAAATCCCGATTTCGGTACTATTTTACGATTTTAACGATTTTAGTCCCGATTTTAAACGATTTTAAGGTCCACCGATTTTATAGTAAAATCAAGATCGGAATCCCTAAGTAAAATCCTAAAATCCTACGATTTTACGATCAAAATCTCGAATTTGACTGCATTGGCAATGGGTGCACGATTAGTGGGCCAAATAACAGTTTGGGCCCGTTTAAATGAAAACATATTTTTACTTTCGTGCTCAACAGACCGACCGCACTGGCATCTTCTAAATTTACCCCTAAAAAATTGCTCTGTACGCATCAAATTTGAAATGGAATCCCTCTTTTCTCATTTCACATTTCACATTTATATGATGTGTAGATTGTGATGAGTGTAGATGTAGACCTGTCATTGTCCTACAAATTCATTAACACGCCAAAAAGTGGTGAAATGAGCCACCCTATTAAACACAATCTTGTATAATGATCATTGGATTCAATCATGCCAAATTATGAAGAAGTTTAAAATGTAGCGGTTATCCCGACTAAAACATTAAAAGAACCAGTCTCATATAGTTTGCACAAAGATATAATTTCTCCATAGTAATTCTGAAAAATAATATTAATTTAAGAAGTCGATATTGCTTCTACATGTTTAATATTGCAATTCGATATGCAATATTCGAACCAGTGATATTTGGGCTGCAATGTTAGGGTTATTGTATATTTATAAAATAGATAGAAATTTAAATTAAGTATTAAACTACAATTAAAATAATCAAAGTATTAGAACACCAAATAAGTACTTACGGGAGATTCAGTGGCCAACTAATCGTTAAAAAAGTCATATGATTTTCATAATTTAGGTTCGTGTATGTTTGAATTTAAATAGATACAATAAATATACTTAGTGTAATTGGTTATGATCCTTGCTTGCATTTAAAGAGACCAAGGTTCAAATCCCAGTGAATGCCTTTTTTATGAATAAATAAATAAGAAAATAAGCAATTGTGAAGACCAAAATGTCCTTCCTATAATCACTCTCGTTGCAGGAAATTTGAAATGGAGCAACAGTTTTCATCATTCGGCTTTTATTTATTATCTAGATTACAGTGGAAAATTGGGTAAATGCCACATTTGGTCACTGAGATTACTAATTAATTCGTGTCATGTTTAGTCACTAGAAAAATTTAATGTCAATTTTGGTCACTCGAATTACTAAATTAGGTCACATTTAGTCACTCTCCCATTAGCCCCCGTCCAACTCAGGTCACTCGAATTACTGAAACAGGTCACATTTAGTCACTCGAATTACTGAAACAGGTCACATTTAGTCACTCTCCCGTTAGCCTTCGTCCAGCTCCATTAATGGAGTTGGACGGAAACTAATGGGAGAGTGACTAAATGTGACCTGATTCGGTAATTCGAGTGACCAAAATTGGTATTAAATTTTTCTAGTGACTAAACATGACACGATTTAGTAATCTTAGTGACCAAATGTGGCATTTACCCGTGGAAAATTAAACGCTATTTTCATTGATTTTATGTTAGGGTTTCGTAGGGCTGCCAGCCTAACTACCTAGTACCTACTGACCCTATTTTTTGGACCGCCAGATCTATACCAGATGTATGATGTTTCGTGGTTATTATTAGGGGTGGATAATGTGCGGGTTGGGTGAGTTTTGTTCTTAAATTGACCCACCCACTTACTAGCGAGTTGGAATAATTGTAACTCGCAATCCATCCACATTCTTTTATGGGTCAGGTTGGGTGGGTGGCGGATGATCGTGCGGTTGGGTGGTGGGTTAACCCGCAAAAGAAAATTTTCAACTATCCATTAAGAAAGTTTACTAATATTTATAAGGGTTAATATTTTCGTATGGCCTGAACTTTGACCAAAATAAACATCCTGGCCAATCTTTTCGATCTATAACATCCTGGCCCGAACTATACACCAAAATAAACAATTTGGCCATATCCGACTTTTGACCGTTAACTTGGACGGTCAAACGCGTTGACTGTTAGTCAATGCGCCATGTCACTGCCAAGTCAGCATAAAATATTTAAAAATAATTCACAATTTCCACACATTCCCTAATTTTAAATTATTATAAATTAAAAAAATCATCTAATACCTTAGTTAAACCAAAAATAAAAAACGAAAAAATTAAATATTTATCAAATCTTCTAACTTGGCAGTGACATGGCGCGTTGACCGTTAGTCAACGCGTTTGACCGTCCAAGTTAATGGTCAAACATCGGGTTTGGTCAAATTGTTTATTTTGGTGTATAGTTCGGGCCAGTATGTTATAGATCGAAAAGATTGGCCAGGATGTTTATTTTGGTCAAAGTTCTGGCCATACAAAAATATTAACCCTATTTATAATAAGTTCATAAGAAATTAGTAAGACTATTTTAATTTGACACTTCTCACCTTGTCTCAAGTGAATTCATGTAGTATTTGCATCAAAAAATTTATCACTCTATCAACAAATTATGTAGATAAAACTTACGCATACAAATACAATTAATAATTTATATTTTTCATCACAATATTTTATGGATATTAACAATAATTTGCATCCCAATATACATTATTTAATGGATATTACACAACACAATAATCAAGAATAGTTGTCAAAACAGTTTTTTATTCTCCACTTCTAGTAGTATATGATCAGACTATAGTGTGGTTCGGAAATATATATGATGAATATTCTACTATAAAAAAACAATATTTATTCATGAGAAAATAGGATGCGGGTCATACGGGTGACCCGCAATCCACCCACCCGCATAAGTGGTGGGAGATTTATCAATCCGCAATCCACTTACATCAATCACCCACTACTTGCATATCAAGTTATTTGCGGGTGAATCGATACCAATCCGCGGTTTAACCACCCATGTGCCTCCCCCTAGTTATCATATTAGTTCGTTTTTCACCCGCCTTGCTGAGTTGATTACACAAGATTTCTACATCATACAAAATATGTTGCATTATTGACGTCTAGCGAAGAATAAGGAGGATTTTGAATTGTTTGCTTATGTTGTCTTCTGCCACAACAACTCTTATTCATTATCTTGTCTTTCTAATAATTTCTCTAAGGGGTTTCTTTATTTAAATTTTTTTTTTCTGTCTAGTACGTGTTATAGTGTGGTGTCCTTCTAGCTGTATTTTCTTCTTTTACACCTTTACATTTCTCTATTTTCAATTTATGAATTAATAAAATACTTCAAATTTATTAAAATCCCATTAATGAACTAAGGATTTAGATGATTCGTATTTTGAGGTTAAGCACAACTAAATCATACCAAACCAGCACAAGAATAATGGCTAGTTTTTCTTGGCGCCGGCTGTATTACGTAGCTAGCTAGTTGTGCTAAAGAACTTGGAAGCCAGCCGCCTCAATGGATTGAAAACAGGATCCAGTACGAGGAGGCCTGAATATATCCTCTAATTAATTAATTAAGGCCGCAAATCATATAATTGGAGAAAACATTGTAGAGGAAGACCTATAGCAGCTATCTCATTCACCCACCCTTTTTAGTATCTGATTAGTGTTTGGAATTTGGATTGAAACATTATAAATGTTCCAGATCGGGTTGTACCCAGAAAAAAATATATCAGGTAATTAAGGAATAATTAGAAAGATTAATTAATGTAACCATTTCCTCAAGTCAACTCCTCTTGTGATATGAACAACGTACCACCTTACCTGCCGCTGCCCGAATACATATATAAGTATATTAAATAATTAAGAATAACAACAGTGATGTGACTGTTTGCCAACTGCAGAATATATATTGTTGCAATAATAAATAAGAAAACCCTATTGATTGCGAATTTCTCCAGACCTCTAGAAAAAATTTATGAAAATGGCTACAATGGTACGATACCTCTATCGCCTCAGGATGAAAGGGGGGCACCTAGAGATGATCAGGAAGGGTGTAGTAACTAGTGTTTCCCCGAAAAAACCAAATGCCACCGCCGGTGCCGAATTCGTTTCCGGCGATGTTGATTCGATGTTTCGCGGTGGAAACTCTTGCGGTGCCGTTTGATCGAATGCACCGCTGTTTGCTGAAATCGAGACGACCGTCAAATATCCGCCGCCGAATGTCGGCGCCGTTGATTTGATCGATGCACCTCTGAATGGTGAAATCGACGTGACCGTCAAATATCCGCCACCGAATGTCGGCGGTGTTGATTTGATCGATTCACCTCGGACTTCTAACCAACGCGACCGTTACTACGGTTCGCACCTCTCCAAACTACGTTCGAACGAGGGTGTTTGAGTTTTTGAGGAATCTACGTTACGACTACTCCTATGGAGATTCCTGTGGAGAGCTCCGCGACTACGACTAAGACTACAACTATGGAGATCCTTCCTGGAAGGAGAGCTCCGCGAAGGAGTTACAGAGAAAAAAGGTAAAATTTGACAGATGTGTTTCTGTGTTGATTTGGTTCTCCTTTCTCTCTCCTTGCTCCACTGCTTTTATTCGAAAACTGCTTCGTAGCCTTCACGCTCGGTGGAACCGCTTCCTCAACTGCTCCGTTGTGAAATCCCACGTGTCTCAACTGCCTTGATCTCCTCTTTCTGCTTTGCGTAAAAATCACGTGCCATCGAAACCGCTCCTGTTTGCAGAAACATGGCGAAACGACATTGAGCCAAATCCTACAACCTTGTCCATGCAACGATGTCATTTCACCAATACCGCGGCCTCACCTTTCACTAATCGATGCTGACAAACAATGTCGTTTTCCATTCCGCGACATTGTTTCTTTTTCAACCAAACGGCACCGTTGTGCTTGCCAGGCCTCGCCAAAATCCAAACCATTGTGGTATGGTTTTTAACTAAACGACACCGCTTAGTGATACTGCGGCGTTGTTGATGCCTTAAACGGTGTCGTTTTTAACTGAGCAGCACCGCTTGATTCTACCCGCGACATCGTTTTAACATTAAACGACTCCGCTTCCAGCCTTGCGGTGTCGTTTTCTTTCCCAACCAGCTCCGTTTGTTTTTTCTTCCGCGACACTGTTTATTATTAAACACTGTCGTTTGCTAATCCGCGGTACCGTTGGGCCTACTCGCGGTACCGTTTTAACTCTCCGCGATACCGCTTGTCTCCATGCGGTACCGATTTTCCCCTTCCAACAAGGAATAAAAATATTAATTAATTATAAACAAAACTCCTTCCCCAACACCTACGGCCCCTCTCCAGTTCCGCGGTACCGCCGAGCTTCCTCGCGGCACCGATTTTCTGTTTCGCGGTACCGTTTTAACTCCCCGCGGTGCCGCTTCTCACAAGGAATAAAAAATAATAATTAAACAATTAAAGACTCCTCCTTCAACCCCATTAAACACACGGCCCTCTTTTTTTTATTTTTCGGCAAGCGGTGTCGTTTCCAGCGTTGCGGTACCGTTGAGATTCCTTGCGGTACCGTTTTTAGTTTCGCGGTGTCGTTTTAACTTCCCGCGATACCGCTCGACTCACAAACGACACCGTTTTTTACCCACGGTATCGAATTAAATGCCGAGACTAATTAATGCGGCATTTAATCCCGGCCGAATTAATTTTAGGTGTAAACAACTAGTAAGTGATGAAATGCTTCGGAAAGTTGAAAATTAAAGTTTGGAGATTCCCAAATTGGTCAACCTTTCAAATTGCTGCTGAATCCGTGGGCAGGCAGGAGACAACCTTCCGGAAGTATATTCTGTCATATGTAATCACCAGCTTTATCAAGTTTTTCTCCATTTATTTTAAGTATTTTTGGTTGTTTAGGGGTTTTTTTTTATTAATTGGTAGGGTTTCATGTTTTTTTTTTATAATTTAAGTAGGGTTTCATGTTGTTGGAATGATAATAATTTGCAAATAAACAAAAAGAAAAACATATACAAAAAGCTATTGAGGTGGCGGCCGGGCGCCAAGCTTGGTAGAATGTAGATGAAGAAGGAGAACTAAATAAAGCAGCCTACCGTTGAACGATCAGTGGATCAAAATGCAGCCAGCAAAGTTGACTTAATGATGAGAGGAAGGTGGACAGCAAGCAAATAATGCATCAATAAAACCAAAGGATAGAGAATGCAAGCTGCCCAGATGAAAACTAGACAATCAAAGCCCTCTTGGCCAATTTAAGTAATGAAGGTGGCATTTACGTTATAATTATCTATTTTTTTAAATTATAATTGTTTTGTTCCCCCAACTCCCCAATCCTACATATCTATATACGTGCATGGCCACATGGGCATGTCCTGATGTCAGAGGAGGAGGTGAGATTAATTAAATGAGGAACTAATTTATAAGTATTCATCCAAGTTGTGCAATAAATCTGTCTATGTATAGTTACAATCTAAATTTGTATCATAACAAAAAAGGTAAAAATTCAGTTTGGATCGTAATTTTTTTTAGGTAAATACCACATTTGGTCACTGAGATCATTAAATCGTGTCATGTTTAGTTACTAAAAAAAAATTAATATCAATTTTGGTCACTCGAAATACTAAAACAGGTCACATTTAGTCACTCTCCCGTTAGCCTCCGTCCAACTCCGGCCACTCGAATTACTTAAACATGTTACATTTGGTCACTCGAATTACCGACACATGTCACATTTAGTCACTCTCCCGTTAGTTTCCGTCCAACTCCATTAATGGAATTGGATAGAAACTAACGGGAGAGTGACTAAATGTGACGTGTTTCAGTAATTCAAGTGACAAAAATTGATATTAAATTTTTCTAGTGACTAAACATGACACAATTTAGTAATCTCAGTGACCAAATGTGGCATAAACCCTAATTTTTTTCTATCAAGAATTCGTCCTTGTTTCCAATCTTTTACATTCAACTTCAAACCCTCCTCAAAAGTTTGAACGAAAACAATCCACGTACGCGTTACTCTTTAACTACCGGGCCTCCATCACTGTTATAGAGACCTGATTAGCAGAGCAAGAAGAGTCGGCCGCCTCCGGCGGATTCCTTCTGAGGTAGAATCCAGGCAGCTTGGGCTCCGGCAGAGGATTCTCACTGCCCAACATCAGCACCGCCGCCGACATGTTGGGCCTGTCTTCGGGCCTCTGTTGCACGCACAGCAACGCCACGTGGATGCATCTCAACACTTCCGATTGGTTGCAACTCTCGTTCAAAGAATCGTCTAACAGCCCTAGCGCCGCCCCTTCGTTCCACAACGTCCATGCCTGAACATGCAACATGCACACGATTAATACCACCACCAAGTTGATTGTGTGACGATCATGTTCTAATTAGAGATTACGAGGACATTTATTAGTTATAGCTATGCAAATGAAAGGACTTACGTGGCCGACAAGATTGAGGTCGTGGTCAACGTGATAGTATCCTCGGTTCCTCCTACCGCTCACTATCTCAAGAACCAGCACTCCGAAACTGAACACGTCGGATTTGACCGAGAAGAGACCATCCACCGCATACTCCGGAGACATATAGCCGCTGAAGAACAAACATGAGAGAGAGAGAGAATAAGGGACTTGAGAGTTCAAACCCATCCATTCATGGAAAAATTAAATTGCAGTTAAGAGATGCATGTGCATGAATTACTTACAACGTGCCCACGACTTTTTTTGTTTCGCCCTCTGTTTGATCTCCTCCGAACGTCCTCGCGAGGCCAAAGTCGGATATCTTAGGCCTCAGCTCCTTGTCGAGCAGGATGTTGCTGGCTTTCAGATCTCGATGGATGATCCTCAACCTGGAGTCCTGGTGGAGGTAAAGCAGGCCTCGAACGATCCCGTCAATGATTATCGACCGTTTCTGCCAGTTCAATAGTTTCCTTTGAGTCTCGTCTGAACCGATAGAAAGTATGAAACTGTTAGCGACACGAAGACTATGCTTAAAATTATGTAGAACTTGGTAAAGTTTTGGAAAGAGGAGGCGTTAGGGCTTCTCACCGAAAATGAAGAAGTCTAGGCTTTTGTTGGACATGTATTCGTAGATCAACATCTTCTCGTCATCGTGAATGCAACAACCCAACAATCGGACAAGGTTTCTGTGCTGGAGTTTGGCGAACAAAATGACCTCGTTCTTGAACTCGCTCGTCCCTTGTCCCGAGCTCGTTGAGAGTCTCTTCACCGCGATTTCTTGTCCTTCGGGAAGTTTTCCCTGCACCCCGTGGATGTCATGTCAAAATTCAAAGGGTGTTGAAAACTGAGTATTTCTATCTTATCGAACATTTACCATGTAGACGGGTCCAAATCCACCTTCTCCAAGTTTATTGCCAATGGCAAAGTCATTTGTGGCATCCACTATTGTCCTCAAATCAAATGTCGGTAGATCCATCTCTTCATTTGTCTTGGGTGTTTCTGCACAAATAGGAATGGATCACAGTGCCAGAAATCAGTAGGGACAAGTTGAAGTAAATTAGCTATGGAATAGCCCATGTTGATGAGGGAAAATTCGTTCACCATGGGATGGGAGTTACCTTTTTGCTTAAGTTTCCTTTTTCTAGCATAAAGCAGAATCCCGAAAGTGACTAGCAAAGCCACTAGTGACGAAACCACTGAGGCGATCACGATGATCCTTCTCCTTTGACTTCCTTGAATTACTCCTGAAACACAAATTTAAATAAAATAATTAACTTAGGTTATGTATATGTGAGAACAGTGAGTAATCTAAACCCGTCTTGCCTAATATTGTCCGATTTAATCCACGTTGGAGTATTACCCTACTCTACTCTCTACAATGTAGGTGGGTTTAGGGGGGAAAGTGGGAAAATAACCCACAATGTGGGTGGGAAAAGTGGGAAAAATGGAGAAAGGGGGAAAATTGGGTGGGAATACCCACCCACTAACAAACAAATGGTGGATGCAATGGAGGGAGGAGGGGGCCATTGTCGGGCCCGCATATAATTTGTTTTTTCAATTTTTTTTGTTCTAATTTATTTGTTTTAATGATTTTCTTTTATTGTGAGGTATTTTGAATAGTTTTATCCGCAATGGACAAAATTAATGACGTTATATTTAATTAGTTATGAAAAAATTATGTCCAAATTTTAAAAAAATTATATCGAAATGTTCGTATTAATTAATTATCACTAACTACGTAAAAAAAAAGATCATTATATACAAATAAAGTAAGCAAATCAACTATAAATTGATTTTAACAACAAAGTGTTAAACTAATTATCCACTTTTCCCACCCCTCACATTGTGATCAAAACATCAATTTTTCTCTCTTTTTCCTATTTTCCCACTTTCCCCTCCCACTCACATTGTGGATGGAGTATCTTGGGGTAACATGAGGAAGATAATGTTTATCACTCTTCTTTCTCTCAATAGTATCATACACGTTGGAATCATGAATGTTAACCATAATTGGCCTAGGTTAGCCGCCAAACCCTAACATTATTAATTATTATTATACTAATTATATGTCTAACAGTTAAGGTGGTTAACGAAATGTGGTTAACAAAATGAGGAAGAGGTTGTTGAGTTGAGAGGCAGAGGAGAAAAGGAAGGTGACACATGTTTGTGCTCAATCTTATATCAAGTGTCCAACATGCACATAATAAGACTTAGTTTGGTGTAAATAAAAGGGAGGACAAGAAATATGTAAGTATTGCAATGTGTGGATTTATTGGCAATTTCTCTTTTTCAACTTAAGCTATTAACAACTGTCAAAAAAAAACTTAAGCTATTAACTCATTAGCCTAGCTTTCAGAATCTCCAATTTCTAGACATGTACTTAGAGAACTTCTCTGTTGATTCTTTGTACTTTTAGCCAAAATAATGAGCTCTAATTCGTCGTAAGAATAACGAGCTCTCAAATGAGTTGATAAACTTTAAATTGTAAATCAAAGGAACGACCTGCTCGACCGTCCTGACTTGTAACAACATAGATTTTAATTTTATTCCGCCTAAATCGCATTTGATGCGAACAAGTATGAATATTTGAGGTGTTATAAAGACCGCAATCAAAAACAAAATTATGCATTTAGTTTTTTTTTTTTACCTTGTATTTCCGACCCGGCCACCCTGACGTACAAATCCTGCCCACGATCCGCCAGTTCTCGAATGTCAATCAGATCATCGAACCACATCAAGCACCCGCTCCCGCCATTCCTTATGTCCAAGCTCGAATACCCAGTACAAGAACAGTTCCCCAAGCACAACCTCCGACATTCCGCCAGCCCAATCGTCCGGTTCCATCGTGTCACGGCCGTGTCCGGCAGCTTGACACTCGAATGCAAGATGAATCCATCGCTCGAATTACAAGCCAGCGCAGTCCTCCTGACGCACCCTTCTTCCCACGCGGACCGGCTGAAGTCGCCCGGATTCCTCGGGCTGAACCCGGTAAGACACTCACAGGCCGGGGCCCGGGACCCGTAACAGTTCGCGTAGGTCCCACACAACCCGTAGTTCTGGCACCGGTCCCCCTGGGCCGTGCCTATCACTATCCACTCCCCCGTCCGGTTGCTCCACGTCAGATGCTGGAGCAGCCCGGACGTGGAGATCGCGTATCTGGACACGACCGTGTTGTTGGGCACCGCGAACCTGAAATAGACCTCCCGTCCCTCGTCGTATTGGTACTCGAACGAGAAAGTCGGACTGGGGTTCAGGGACGGAACCCCAGTGAAACGGAGGCCGTTCCACGATCCAGCACGAAACTGGATCGCGGCCCCCCTCCGTACCAACAGCTGAGGGTAACCCTCCGTCTCGATGAGGACGGAGAAGTCACCCTCCGCGGGGTCCTCCCCGCTCCTCCACGACCTCATCGTCCGGTTCAGACCGGACGTCAGGTTTCTCCCGATCTTCATCCCCGGGAGGAGCGAGTTGGTGAGGTAGTCGAAGCTCTGCCACAAAAAGTTGTCCGGGTTCTCGTCGGCGGCGTCCCTAACAACCAAATTGCCGGATTCCAGGAGCTGGGCGACGAATCCACTCGTCGGAGACACTCTTCTGGTCACGTTGGAGGACCAGACGGCGAGGTTGTTCCGGCCGCCGTCGGAGAGGACGAGGATTCCTTCCCTGGTGAGGTTGAGGAACCCTCCGGTGTCGGAAATCGGAGCTCCTCTGTTGGCGACCCATACGACCGTTTGAGTCGGTACTCTGGCGCCGTACCAAATCCCCAAATACCGGCTGCTGGAATTTTCCGGCCGGAAGTAGCCCAGCCGGAAGCTGCCGCCGGATGAGACTAGAGACTGGCCGTCGGTTAGTGATTGGCCGATCGTGAGAGTGTCCTGTTGCTGTGCGCTAATGGAAAATGTTAATAAGATGAAGCAGAGAAGGGACAAGAAGGAATGCAATCCGAATCTTGTTGTCATCGGTGGGAGAGTTTTGTTTTTTCCTCTGTAAAATTAACATTTCCGGCTTCTCTTTATTCTGATCAAAAGAATTGATCAGGGCGTCGTGTCTCGCCGGAAAGTTCTGCGGAAGTGACAGTGCCGCGTAAAGGGATCATTACAAGTTGAAGTTAGAGAGGAAGAAGACCTAGTGTTGACCAAATTGTGGAAGAAGTTGGGCTACTGGGGGCCTGGGCCTGGGCCCAAAGGTGGTCAGTCAGCGGAGAAATGGACGACTTTTCGTGGGCTGGCTACATTCGCCCCAAGGGGAAGACACTAGAAACTTCCTCGACCGTGTGGAATAAAGAGGGGTATTCGTTCGTGAATAATATTTTTTTATATATTTAAAATAATATATTTATTTAATAATTATATGATTTGTAAACTTTTAAGAATAATGTCAAAATTATATTCTTTATTTCTTGATAGCTTCAGAAAAAGTGAAAGAGGATTGGCAATGCTGCATTCCGAATTTGAGTAAATGGGGTTCTATGCATTTTTTCCAATACAAATTGAATTATAAAGTTATTCGTCAAATCATTGTTTATTCAGTTGTATAACTAATTTAGACCTCTGTTAAAGGGTTTATCTAATAAACCAAAAATGTTATCCTACCCATATTTACTAAAAAAAAACATTTTGTTGACTTAAAAAAATTATCTGCTTTCATTATCAAGGAGATAATTGAATTTTGTAGTTTGTGAGGTCTTCAAGTTTTATCCTACTGTGCTGGAAGAAGTCTTACATTATTTTGGTAGCATCCCTGGGTTTAGTGTGCGATTTATAGGTCGGAGTAGTAATAGGGTAGCCCATATGGTGGCTAGCAAAACCCTCTTTTTGTACCCGACTATGAGTCGTTCTTTTGATTTTCGGACCTGACTTGGATCCAGGGTGTAACTATCTATATTTTGGTATCAATATATGATTATCTTTTGTAAAAAAAAAAAAAAATTTATCCTACCCATATTTGCTAAACTCATCCGCATATGCATTCTCATTGTTATTTGACCAAGTGGATCCTGGAACTCCAGAACTTAAGAAAAAAAAAAGATTCACCATACAAAAATTGTTTTAGAATGCAACATTCTATGATGAAATTTTTATGCAATGCAGTCAAAAACGTGATTCTACCTAGAAGCGGAAAAAGGGTAAAATCGTAAAGCATAGAATTAAAGCGTAAAGGGGGTAAATTCTATGCCTTACGGTATTTCAGTTTTTGAGATTGACTGCTATGTGCTATATTTGCCTTTGTGTGTTTATTTGATGCATGTGATTTGTGCTTCCAGTTACACATATTATAATGCGTGCTTTATTTATAAGTAAGTTAAAGTTTAAGAACACGTTTTCTATTAAGAAGTACTTCATCTTCAAGAAGGTGAAACTGTTTTAAGAGTTTTTAGTCACTAGCGCTAGTCTGTTGCCATTTGAGATTTTGAGATGGAGCAGCAGTTTTGCTCTTGAGACTTTTAAGATGAGCATCAGTTATGCTCTTGAGATATTTTAAGATAAGCAGCAGTTATGCTCTTGATAATCGTGGAAGAAGAGCCTTCCACGATAAGTTTAAGTTTAAGAAAAGCCTGGATGGGCTCTCATACGTATGAGTTGGCAATCGGACTAGCTAGTGAGTAGAGGTGGCAATTGGATCGGATTCGTGGATTCGTGGATTGGATTGGTGGATCCATGGATCAAATGGATTGGATCCAATGGATTGGTGGATTCATGGATTGGATCCAATGGATTGGTGGATTGATCCATGAATCTAAATGACATCAAAGGCTTGGACCAAAATGTAAAATTTGAAAAGTTTTGGTACTAAAATGTTATAATGAAAAATTTTAGGTACCAAAATGTAATTTTCCAATGATATTTTTCGTATAAAAATATAATTTTTAGGTACCAAAATGTAAAATATAAAAAATATAGGTACCAAATCGTAATTTGCCATTTGGATCCATGGATTGATCCATGAATCCACCAATCCAATTGGATTTGGATCAAATGGATTGGATTTAAATGGATTGGATTAAGTGGATAATTTGGTGGATGGATTGGATTGGATTCATGGATTTGGATCCTAATTGCCACCTCTACTAGTGAGGGATCCCAGTGTCAGTCCAATATTTAACTTGAGATTTGAGCTTTAAGAAGGGAGAGTAAATTTAGCTCCCGCACAGTTTTAAGAGTTAAGATTTTTGAGAGTGGAAGTACAAACGTAAGGGCGTAGACTGACCCCATCTCACTCACCAGTTTGAAAAGCTAGAGGAGGAGATAGAGTAGCAGTTAGTGAGCAGCCAGTTTGAGGGCGGCCAGCTAGAGGAGAACGATACGAGCGCCTTGGAGGATATCCAGTCAGAGTTTCATATGAGCAGCACCAATTGAGACTAGTTGGTTATTACGTTTTATGATTATGAGTATACACTGGAGATCATATTGAGATTTTAAAGTTTGAGTTTAATTTGCCCGCATGTTAGGGTATTGCATTAAACTACAAGAGTGTGTTTTCAGTATTTTATTTATGAAATTTTTCCCACGGTAATTTAAGATTTGAGTATTTTATTTTTTAAGGGCATTTTAGTAAAAGTAGTTCCCGGCCGGGTTAGGGTGTTACAAGTCGTCTCATTCTTAACCCCGTATTATCTAATGTAATTTTATTTAAATTATTTGATATTTTTTTATATAATATTTCAGCTATATTAAAGTTGAAAATAGGTAAAAACCTCAATTTTGTAAATAATATAACTACAATTATACTGTCATAGTTTGCTTCTCGATTGTTTACTGAAGAAAATAATTATTGTTTCTTGTGTTTTGCATTCAAAGTACATATTATTTATATAGACCTGCCCCGACCCGTGGTCATGCAAAATATCCAATTTATCATGAGACGAATATGAATATCGAGATATCCGCTCTAACATGTCTCATTGTAATTCCTATATATAACAAACTAACAAAACCTTAAACTGAATCTAATTACATATTTACAGTTATGACGTAAAAGATTCCCCTATTTTATTTATTTTCTTCTTGATAGTGTTATAAACAAAACTGGATATTATATATATAAGGAGTTGGTCGTGAACAAGTCACAAAATCTCACTTCTGAGAGGAGAGAGTCTTGAAGGTGATTGTTGTAAAGACCGGTCAACGAAATCAGGCGCATGCGAATCGTTCCACCAACAATGGCGATGAAGGGTCGTCGATCGGTTCCAGAAGCTACAGATATGGCCATCGATCGACAATTTCGAAGCTATAGATCCAAGCTCATGCCCTTCCATCCACACATTTCTGAGACGACAATTCTCAATGCATGCAACATGTTTTTAATGGGAGTTGCTAAAGGTCGCCCTTAAAATTGCTAAAGGTCGCCCTAAAAAGAATCAAAGTTACACTTTTACCCCCTTAGCTTCTTTACCTTCCCTTTATCAAACAAACACCACTTGGACTAAAAAAACACTATCTAAGAAGAGAAAAATCCATCATCGTCATTTTGAAGCCGATATCGTCGGAGTAGCGACTCCGACAAGGTAAATACATTAACTGAAAAACGAAAAAAAAAGGGAACCGCAAATCACCTGCGGTTGTACCATGGCTGGACCGCAAATGACCTGCGGTTGGACCATGGCTGGACCGCAAATCACCTGCGGTTCAGCCATGGTCCAACCGCAGGTCAATTGCGGTCCACCCATGGTACAACCGCAGGTGATTTGCGGTCCGGCCATGGTCCAACCGCAGGTCACTTGCGGCGATTGGCGGGCGGCGGCGACTGTGGAGCGCGAGATGCAGAGGGTCGGCGACGGGACGAGGCGGGCGGCGGGACAAGCGGCGATTGGCGGGCGGCGGCGGGACGAGCGGCGGCGGCAACTTGGCGGGCCGGCGGCGGGATGCTGAGGGTCTCCGGCGGCGGGTTGCAGAGGGTCTCCGGCGACGGGATGCGGAGGGTCTCCGGCGGCGAGTTGATTTTGCAGAGGGAGAGGGTGGAAGGGTGAAAGGGCTGTTTGGTTGGCCTATTTTTTAAATTTTCATTAAGGGTATATAGGTAAATTGAATTGTAAGTTAGGGCGAACTTTAGCAATTCTTAGGGCGACATTTAGCGATTCAGTTTTTTTTCTTCTCCTTTTCCAAGTAATGACAAGGGGAAAAGAACGTAGTTTAGAACATCTATTCAAAACTCACTCAAAGCAATACCTAGTGAAGCTACTATACAAAAGATCGAAGGGCGTAAATTCTAAAGAGGACAGCAATAGAGCATTTTACGTGTCACTCCATAGACAGTCTAGTTGGCAGTCCGTGGAACCGACCTAAAAACTATACAATGAGAATTAGAGATTGGAGATTCAACAAAAGATATGTCTCTTATTAACCCTTGTGACCATGTTATTGTTATGTTACGTTTAATATATATTTGTGTCGACAATAATGATAATTTACCTCACCACTATTAAAGTCTGTATATTTAATTGGTTAGGTTTTGTCACCAAAGGATATCACCACCAATCTATTAGTTTTACTACAATCACAAATATTATCGATATGTTGCAAAAAAAGTTGGTAAAAAAGGGCTTCGATTGTAAATGGCACCATATAACCGAACTTATAATAATGTAACTGATTAATAAAATTCTGTCACCAATACTTTCATAGCTCTAAGAATAGCTTTGTCACAAAAATATAATTTGTAATAAAACTATTGTAGTAGAGGTGACTCATTTATCACAAATTAAACCGAGTAACATTTGAAATACATTTGGGAATGATACAAAAGAGTCACAAGTGATACTATTTGTTACAATGCGAAAGTCGTCATGACTGAGTATATGTGACTATTAAACTTGTCATGATTAAAGCATGTACTTGTTGGTTATACTCGTCAAAAAGCATTGCATAATTTTTGGAGGTGTTGCTTATAAAATGATGTTGCATATAAGCACTTTTCCCTCCTTACAAAAAGTTTAAATAAATGTTATATATTATTTTTAGGTAACACCAGTTTTAGGTGACACTACTAAAATTATTACATATCGTATATACAACACTATCAACACTTCTTACAACATATTTCACGTGTTGGTAAAAGTCAATTTTCTCGTAATGCTATATGAGAAATTGGAAAGCACAATAGCTTAACATTGTACAACTTGCTGATATGCCCATATAACTAATATTCTCCATTGTTGTTTGTAAAATAGCAATAATACGAAGAAGACAAGACGATTTAACGTGGTATCCTCGATCAATAGCTTGACCGAGACTAATCCACGGGAGAGTGAAAACACTCTCCAGCTGCAACTTTTATTCCTCTTTCTCAAGTGTTGGCCGAAGCCTTGGAGTTACAAAAGCATATATACCCTGTTCTACAATATGTCACTAGGGTTTCCTTTAGGTCATCACACGTAGTGAGGACGTCGGACGGGCCACATGCATGAGATGCATGGGCTGGACGTGACGCATCAGTGGGCCGAGAGACATGGGCTGCAACACTGCCCAATACTCCCCCGCAAGCTGGAGCGTGGAGGTTACGCACGTTCAGCTTGGATAACAAGAAGCGGAAGCGATCAGCGCCCAGGCCTTTAGTGAAAATGTCTGCCAACTGAAGGTGAGAGCTAACCTTAAGAGGATGAACATCGCCAAACTGAACACGCTCTCGAATAAAGTAGCAATCCATTTCCACGTGCTTGGTGCGCTCATGGAAAACCGGGTTAGCTGCAATGTGAAGAGCAGCCTGATTATCACAAAAAAGAGGAGTAGGGCGGCGCAGAGGAACCTCCAACTCTGTAAGCAGCCAACGAAGCCAGATAATCTCACTGACTGTGCTAGCCATAGCACGATACTCTGCCTCAGCCGAAGAACGAGCAACCACCCTTTGCTTCTTAGTACGCCAAGAGATGGGAGCTCCACCCAGACTAATGAAGTAACCGGTAGTCGAACGACGCGTACTCTGGCAACCACCCCAGTCAGCATCGCAATAGGCGGTGAGAGCCAGATCATTGTTCGCCGGAAAGAAGAGACCCTGACCCGGTGTGGACTTCAGGTACCGAAGAATGCGAGTAGCAGCATCCATGTGCTCCTGTCGAGGAGCAGAAACAAACTGGCTGAGAACATTAACCCCGTAGGTGAGATCAGGGCGAGTGACCGTCAGGTAAAGCAAACGACCAACTAAGCGTCGGTAGGAGGCAGCATCGGCCATAGTATCACCATCAACAGTGGGCCGAGTCAAACGATGGTTCTGTTCCACCGGGAAGGCACTAGGGCGTGCTGCTGTAACACCTGCATCAGCAAGAATGTCTAAAGCGTATTTTCGTTGGCAAAGAGCCACACCATCCGCCGTGCGAGCAAACTCCATACCAAGAAAATACCTCAACTCGCCGAGATCCTTAATACCAAACTGATCATCAAGAAACTTTTTGACCTTGGCCGCAAAGACAAGACCATTACCAGTGAGTAAAACGTCATCAACATAGATCAAAGCCACAACAAAACTGCTCCCCCGGTGATAGATAAACAAAGAGTGGTCGGCGGGGGAAGCTCGAAAACCAAGAGTGCCAAGAGCAGCAGTGAACTTGTGATACCAGTTTCGAGAAGCCTGTCGAAGACCGTAGAGAGACTTATGCAAACGGCAAACACGGGTGTCACCAGGTTGAGCAAAACCTTGGGGAATTTTCATGTAAACCTCCTCCTCAAGATCACCGTGGAGGAATGCATTGTTAACGTCAAGTTGATGAAGAAACCACCCCCGACTGACGGCTACAGCGAGAAGACAGCGGATGGTGACAAGTTTAGCTACCGGGGCAAAGGTATCATGGAAGTCAATACCTTCAATCTGAGTGTAGCCCTTGGCAACAAGGCGAGCCTTAAAACGCTTGATAGTTCCATCGGGAAGGAACTTGATTTTATAGATCCACTTCGGGGAGATGGCACGCTTGCCAGGAGGTAACTCGACCAAACTCCAAGTGCCATTCAATTCAAGAGCACGAATCTCTTTAATCATGGCTGCCCGCCACCGCGGGTCTTGCATAGCCTGCTGAAAAGAGCGGGGCTCCATTTGAGAGGAGACAGCTGCCAAAAAACAAGTGTAAGTGGAGTTCGACCCATCATAAGCAACAAAAGCGGAGATGGGGTACTTAGCTGCGGAGGCAGTGCTCGAGGGAGGATGTCCAGGTATGGCTGGAGTCTCATAGATGTCCAAGTGGCGAGGAACCACGCGAACACGATCGCTGCGGCGGAGTGGGGCAGGGGCGACCGTCGGTTGAGGAGAGGGCGACGTGGGCGCTGTGGGCGAGCTGGCCAGAGCCTCCTCAGCGGGAGGAGAAGTCAGTGGACGAGGGGAAGAGCGCGACGCCGTGGGAGACGGCTGCTCATCGGATGCAGCAGGTGGATCAACGCGAGGAGGAGAAAGGATGGGCAAGTCATCGTCCTCGTCGCGGGCGTCAAAAACAGACCGTGGTATCCATGGCAAATCACGTCCATGGGGTTCCTGAAAAGGGAAAACAGTCTCGTGAAAGACAACGTCACGAGTGGAGAACAAGCGCCGAGAGCTGAGCTCGTAAACCCGGTAAGCTTTCTGGGTGGCTGCATAACCAAGGAACACACAAGCTCGTCCCCGCTCGGCGAATTTATCCAAACCAGCATGAGTATCTTTAGAATAAACCAAACACCCAAAGACTCGCAAATGAGAATAAGACGGAGGCTTCCCAAAAATTGTCTCGAACGGTGTCTGACCAGTAGCAGTAGTCGGAAGACGGTTGATTAAATATGCCGCAGTGAGAATGCACTCACCCCAAAAACGAATCGGAAGACCAGCCTGAAATCGGAGAGCACGTGCAGTGTCAAGAAGGTGGCGATGCTTACGCTCTACCACGCCGTTCTGTTGCGGTGTGTCGGTGCATGAAGTTTGGAGAACAATACCTTCTTTAAGGAAGTAATCCTGCAGTACAAGGGTGTTAAATTCGGGACCATTATCCCCTTGAACCCGACGCACAACGCGCCCAAATTGGGTGCGAGCCTGCTCAATAAACAACATCAGATATCGTCCCACCTCGGATTTATAACGAAGTAGATAAACCCATGTACCACGACTGAAGTCATCGACGATGGTAAGAAAATAGTAAGCACCGCTAAGAGAAGGGGTCTTATAACCACCCCAAATGTCGACATGTATTAAATCGAAACATCCTTTGGCCCGAATACCACTAGAAGGAAATGGAGTTCGAGTCTGTTTTGCTCTTAAACAAGAGTGACAAGGGTCCTTATTATCAACGAAAGAAATTCCCAGAAAAGAACTAAGTTGCTGAAGCTTGGCACTTGATGGGTGACCAAGCCG
The DNA here is from genome assembly GCA_946122785.1 of Linum tenue. Lineage (NCBI taxonomy): Eukaryota > Viridiplantae > Streptophyta > Magnoliopsida > Malpighiales > Linaceae > Linum > Linum tenue. Next base: position 3,983,192 of record CAMGYJ010000002.1, on the reverse strand, counting down.
ATCATGCCAAATGGTCTCCGAAGTCGTCGTCCCTTCGCGCACCGCACAAGCTCGAACATTCTTGGTGCCGAAAAGACGTAGATAGTAGAGACCGTCTCGAAGTTCACCTTTCCCAATCAAGATCTTGGAGAGCAAGTCCTGGATCACGCAGAAACCATCAAGAAAAATTAATGCTGCGTGATTTTCGCGAACAAAACGACTAACCGATAGCAAATTGCATCGGAATTCCGGGACATGTAAGACCCGAGGAAGAACCAGCCCAGTGGGAAAAACAACACTGCCAATATGTCGAACCGGAACACTGGTCCCATGGGGAATGCGAACTGGTGAACCATGCTCGACCACCTCTTTGGTTGATAATAAATGCTCATCCATCGTAATGTGCTCATTGCAGCCTGAATCCAACAACCATTCAGTGTCAAAAGAAAAAATACCTGCCGAGTTGGCGATGGGACCCTCTGATGTCTTGGGCGAGTAGCCAAAATACTGCTGGAGTTGCTCGAGTTGTTGAACAGAGAAACCCGCAACCGGACTCTTCGATTTCTCCTGATCAACCTGAGCTGCCTTGGGAGGGCGATCACGCCAGGAACCATCTCGATCACGGGGAGGACGATCATCACGATCGCGGGAGGAGCGATCATCCCGAGCGGGCTTGTCACCCGACCCCCGAGGTCGGCGTTGCTGGGAGTCACGATCAGGGCGATTATCACCCCGATCACGAGGCGGATAGCCAATTAACTCGAAACATCTCTCTCGCAGGTGACCAGATTTGTTGCAATAGGTGCAGTGGTAGCGCTCGCGCTCCCCCGCACTTCGTTGCCCTTTGTCATCGCTGCGAGCAGCAAACACAGCCGCTTCACTAGTCGGTTTGCGGCCTTGGGTAATAATACGTTGTTGTTCTTCATTCATGGCAATTTGAAACACCTCGGAAATCGAAGGTATAGGACGCATTGCTAAGACCTGCGTTCGCACGGCTGAAAAAGCGTCATCGAGCCCCATAAGGAAATCAAACAAACGCGAACTATCACGCTGTTCACGAACACGGGTCGAGACGTGGCATGTGCACAGACCACACACGCAGCTTGGAATGGGGTCAATGGCACTCGATTCCTCCCAGTAAGACTTGAGTTTGGTGTAAAAAGCAGAAACAGAATGCTTCTCCTGTTGTAGAAGAGTAATCAGCCGGCGCAGTTCATAGGCCCGAGAAGCATTACCTTGGCCAAATCGGCTTTGAAGATCAATCCAGATTTCGCGAGAGGATTCAGCGAAGCGCACGCTACTTCGAATTTCTTTATCCATCGCGGTCTTGAGCCAACCCTTCACCATCGCGTCACAGCGGATCCAAGCATCGCGTTCAGGACCCGCCGCTGGCTTAGCAAGGGTTCCAGCGACAAAACCGAACTTGTTTTTCGCCAATAGAGCATCCTTCATGTCCAAAACCCATTCCCCATAGTTGGAAGAGGTTAAAAGATCTCCGACCAGCAGCTGCCCCGTATGGTCCGATAACGGCAGCTGAAAAACCAAAGGAAGAACATCACCCGCGCCGCTACCAGAAGGAGCGTTGCCCGACCCAGTAGGCGACGTATTACGAACAGTAGATTCGTCGTCGCTAGCCATAGTAGAGCGACAATAACAGGGATCCTATTGCTCTGATACCATGTAAAATAGCAATAATACGAAGAAGACAAGACGATTTAACGTGGTATCCTCGATCAATAGCTTGACCGAGACTAATCCACGGGAGAGTGAAAACACTCTCCAGCTGCAACTTTTATTCCTCTTTCTCAAGTGTTGGCCGAAGCCTTGGAGTTACAAAAGCATATATACCCTGTTCTACAATATGTCACTAGGGTTTCCTTTAGGTCATCACACGTAGTGAGGACGTCGGACGGGCCACATGCATGAGATGCATGGGCTGGACGTGACGCATCAGTGGGCCGAGAGACATGGGCTGCAACACTGCCCAATAGTTTGCCATATATATATATATATATATATATATATATATAAACAACAATCTATGTCAAGAATCTTTCTAAAGTATCCAATCTTACATTCTACTCCAACCCTTCTCAAAGTTTGAACGAAAAGAATATACGTACACGTTACTCTCGAACTACCTGGGCTCCATTACAGTCATCGAGACTTGATTAACAGAGCAAGAATCGTTGATATTCTTCGAGGACGAAGAGTCGGCCGCCTCCGGTGGATTCCTTCTGAGGTAGAACCCAGGCAGCTTGGGCTGCGGCAGAGGATTCTCGCTGCCCAACATCAGAACCGCCGCCGACATGTTGGGCCTGTCTTCGGGCCTCTGTTGCACGCACAGCAACGCCACGTGGATGCATCTCAACACTTCCGATTGGTTGCAACTCTCGTTCAAAGAATCGTCTAACAGCCCTAGCGCCGCCCCTTCGTTCCACAACGTCCATGCCTGAACATGCAAAACATGCACACGAATTAATACCACCAATAAGTTGATTGTGATGATCATGTTCTAATCAGAGATTACGAGGACATTTATTAGTTATAGCTATGCAAGTGAAAGGACTCACGTGGCCGACAAGATTGAGGTCGTGGTCAACGTGATAGTATCCTCGGTTCCTCCTGCCGCTCACTATCTCAAGAACCAGCACTCCGAAACTGAACACGTCGGATTTGACCGAGAAGAGACCATCCACCGCATACTCCGGAGACATATAGCCGCTGAAGAAAAAAAGAAATACGATTTATAGGAGCTCAAACCCATATATGTGAAATTGAAGTGGTTTAGATGCAATGTATGATACTTACAACGTGCCCACGACTTTATTTGTTTCGCCCTCCGTCTGATCTCCTCCAAATGTCCTTGCCAGGCCAAAGTCGGAAATTTTAGGTCGCAACTCTTTGTCAAGCAATATGTTGCTGGCTTTCAGATCTCGATGGATGATTCTTAACCTGGAGTCCTGGTGAAGGTAAAGCAGGCCTCGAGCAATCCCGTCGATGATCACCGTTCTTTTCTGCCAGTTCAGTAGTTTTCTCTGAGTCTCATCTGATCATCAGAAGTACAAAATTGTTAGCAACAGTCTATATTACTAAAAATTAATATACAACCAGTGAAATTTTGGAAAAATGGTTGGGCTTCTCACTGAAAATGAAGAAGTCGAGGCTTTTGTTGGGCATGTATTCGTAGATCAACATCTTCTCGTCGTCGTTAATGCAACAGCCCAACAACCGGACAAGGTTCCGGTGCTGGAGTTTGGCGAACAAAATGACCTCATTCTTGAACTCGTTGAGCCCTTGTCCCGAGCTCTTTGAGAGCCTCTTCACCGCTATTTCTTGCCCTTCCGGAAGTTTTCCCTGGAGAACATGGATGTCATGTCAAAATCCAAAAAGTGTGAAAATATCAAGAATAGTTCTATCTTAACGAATATATATTTACCATGTATACGGGCCCAAATCCTCCTTCTCCAAGCTTATTCCCAATGGCAAAGTCATTTGTGGCCTCCACTATTGTGCTCAAATCAAATGTCGGTAGATCCAACTCTTCATTACGCTCCTTCTGGGATTTTATCCTTGGCAATGGAGTATTTATTGTTTTGAGTGTTTCTACACAAATAGGAATGAGTCAAAGTAACAGAAATCAGGTAGGATATTCTTAAAAAAAAAAAATTCAGTTTGGACGAATTGAAATAAATTAGAAATGGAATAGCCCCATTTTGATGAGAGAAAATTCGTTCACCTTTTTGCTTGAGTTTCCTTTTTCTAGCATAGAGCAGAATCCCTAAAATCACTAGCAAAGCCATTGATGACGAAATCACTGAGGCGATCACGATTATCGTTTTCCTTCGTCTATTGGACCTCCCCTGCTCCGGAACCACCTCTGAAACAAAATTTGCAAAAAAAAAATTAATTAATTTAGGTTATGAATATTTGAGAGAGAGCATATTTGCATGCAATCAAGTGAATACATCCTAGTTCACATTTTACACTTGTTTTTCACTGAGTTTGAAAAAACACATGCAATTTTCAATCTATCGAATCAAACAAGAGAGAGAAACGAAAAAGCAATCACGAGCAAAATTATACATTTAGTTTTTTTTCTTTTTACCTGTTATTTCTGATCCGGCCATCCTGACGTACAAATCCTGTCCACCGTTCGCGAGTTCTCGAATGTCAATCAAATCATCGAACCACATCAAGCACCCGCTCTCCCCATTACTTATGTCCAGGCTGGAATACCCCGTGCAAGAACAGTTCCCCAAGCACAACCTCCTGCACTCCGCCAGCCCAATCGTCCGATTCCATCGCGTCACGGCGGTATTCGGCAGCTTGACCCTCGAATGCATGATGAATCCGTCGCTCGAATTACAAGCCAGCGGAGTCCTCCTGACGCACCCTTCCTCCCAGTCCGACCGGCCCCAATCGTCCGGATTCCTCGGGCTGAACCCGGTGAGACACTGACATGCGGGAGCCTGGAACGTGAAACAGTTCGCGTAGGTCCCGCACAGCCCGTAGTTCTCGCACCGGTCCCCCTGGCCCGTGGCTATCACTATCCACACCCCCGTCCGGCTGCTCCACGTCAGCAGCTGGAGCAGACCGCCGGGAGTTATCTCATACTTCGACACGACCGTGTTGTTGGGCACCCCGAACCTGAAAAAGACCTCCCGTCCCTCCTCGTACCGATACTCGAACGAGAAAGTCGGGCTGGGGTTCAGGGCCGGAACCCCAGTGAAACGGAGGCCGTTCCACGATCCAGCTCGAAACTGGATCGCGGTCCCCCTCCGTACCAACAGCTGAGGGTAACCCTCCGTCTCGATGAGGACGTTGAACTCGCCCTCCGCGGGGTCCTCCCCGCTCCTCCACGACCTCATCTTCCGGTTAAGACCGGACGTCAGGTTCCTCCCGAGCTTCATCCCCGGGAGCAAAGTGTTGGTGAGGTAATCGAAGCTCTGCCACAGGAAGTTATCTGGGTTCTCGTCGGCGGCGTCTCTAACAACCAAATTGCCGGATTCCAGGAGCTGGGCGACGACGGGGTTGTTGCCCGTCAGCCGTCTGGTTACATTAGAGGACCAGACGGCGAGGTTGTTGTTCCGACCGCCGTCGGAGAGGACGAGGATTCCTTCCCTTGTGAGGTTGAGGAATCCTCTGGTGTCGGAGATCGGAGATCCTCTGTTGGCGACCCAAACGATCGTTTGAGTCGGTACTCTGGCGCCGTACCAAATCCCCAAATACCGGCTGCTGGAATTTTCCGGCCGGAAGAAGCCCAGCCGGAAGCTGCCGGCGGATGAGACTAGGGACTGGCCGTCGGTTAGTGATTGGCCGATCGTGAGAGTGTCCTGTTGTTGTGCTCTAATGGAAAATGTTAATAAAATCAAGCAGAAGAGGGACAAGAAGGGATGCAATCCGAATCTTGTTGTCATGGGTGGAAGTGGAAGCATTTTTTTCTATAAAATAAGATTTTGGGCTTCTCTTTTATTCTAATCAAAAGAATTGATTCAGGGCGTCGTGTTACGGCGGGAAGTTCTGTGGAAGTGGGAATTGCCGCGTTAAAGAATGTTATGAGACAGAGGGAAGGAAGACTTACGGCATCTATTGTTGACCAAAATGTGGAGAGGAAGTTGGGCTTACTGGAGGGCCCGGGCCGGGCCCAAAGGTCGTCAGTCAGCGAAGAAACGGACGACTTTTGTGGGCTGGGTGGCCACATTCGTGATTCGCCCGAAGGGAAAGGGCACTACACACTTCGATGACCGCGTGGAATAAGGAGTTGGTGAATGATGTGATCAAATTTTTTTTTTATAGAAATGATGTGATAATTAGGGTTGACTGATATAGGTTCTTTTTGGATAGATTGGTAAATTTTAAGAAGCATGAGAAAATTGTCCTTAATTTTTGGGTTGCTCCGGCTAAATTGAGAGAGGATTGGCAATTTGGGGTATAGTCCGAATGTTAAATGAGGTTTCATCTACGAATAAATTTTACAGCGTTACATTCATTTGAACGTAATATTTATTTCAAATATATATTGAATTACATTTTGATTCACCAAATTATTCTAGGTTTTCTGCTCCTATAAATAGCAGATCCCTAGTAGGGATGGCAATGGGGCGGGTTTGGGGCGGGTTTGCCTAAACCATCCCCATCCCCATCTTCAAATACCCAAACTCATACCCGCCCCATACCCATGCGGGGGAATGTTTTGCAAACCCATCCCCATACCCGTGGGTTTCGGGTACCCATGGGTAATACCCATCCCCGTACATCCAACATTATTATACCTAAAACTTACAAGAAAAGTTTTAATTATAACCATAAACAAACCTATTATATCACGAAGTCAACAAAACACGGTCATTTTCTAAATACGATTCAAAGAATATGATCCTAAAACATCCATTAATACATAATATAGACTATAATATTTTTTAAATTATTATGCTCTAACTCTTGATACATTTACTAAGTAATAATTAACTAACACCATTGTTATCCCTTTCTGGTTTGATTGTAAGACTCTTTTTGGTTCAATGCTATTCACCATTATCAAAAAAAATAATTAACTAACATAATTTTATTGACAAGGGGGAAAGTGAAAGAGTGGAAGGAGAATTGAGGGAAATGAATTAGGTTTTGATTAAGGTGGTTACTCAATTGCATTTCTACTATTTATTTTCTCGAGTTATCATCATCATCATTGATAGATTACAATTTAATCCACGTATTTTTTGATATGTGAAGAAATTTTCTTTGTGGGGCGGGTATGGGTATGGGTATGGGGCGGGGGAGGCTAAAACCATACCCGCCCCATACCCATCAAACCTTTTGCGGGTTTTACCCATACCCGCCCCATACCCGGTCAAAGCGGGGATTCCCCGCGTTGACTGGGTATGGGGCGGTCGGGTACCCGCGGCCATGGGTTTGATTGCCATCCCTAATCCCTAGACCCTCTAAACACACCTTACAGAGAGCAGAAACACGAGAGAGAGTGCGATTCAGAGAGCTCCGGTTTTTCGCACAAAACCGCTGAGCAAATTCAAAAGAGTGGTTGTTTTATCCTGGAGGCGACCGGCTAATAGTCTGTTGTGCGCAATACGAAGCAGTGCCGCGAACGTCTTAAAGAGAGCGACCTAGTCCGCGACTCAGCCAGATCGGTAACCCTAAATTTTCTGTTCGGTTTCTAACCATTTATGTTTCACTAAGCTTCTAAGGGAGTCTTTAAGAAGGTGATTAATTGTTCAATCCGACCGGTGGTGCACGTAAAATGATGAGCAGAAGTTACGGTTGAAAGACTAGTCTGGTCAATGAAATCAGCTGGAGCATAGGAATCCCACCAAGAATGGCGGTGAAGGGTCGTCGTCGATCGGTTCCTGCACCACAATTTCTAATCAAACAATTTGGCCGTACGTCGATCGACACAAAATACTTTTTCAGGGAGAGGAATATAATCATCGTCATCATCCAGTGCCGTCATTTTCAGATAACAAGTTGTATCAAAAACTAATAATCAAAGGGGCCGGCCGGCCGGCCGATATATTCAAACCGTACGCGGAAAGAAAGGAAAAATTGCATGCCGGCAGCTGCATGCATGGTTTCATTTGTGATGGTAAAAGGGGACGCCGTCGATCGATCCACGCTCATGCCCTTTCCATCCGTACATTTCTGAACGACAATTTTCACTGCATGCAACAGGTTGGGTAGAGAGATCATTTGCATCAATGGAATTATATCAAAATTTTATGTGAAATCTTGTTGTGGCGGTTTGTTGTAAGCGGTGTGACCCGAGTTATTATTGTGTAACTACATGAATTTTGAGTATTGTATTGTTGACTTTAATTTTATTATGTTTAGAAGTCACTTTTATATTATGCAATTGATTAATTTTTTTTTATGTTATTGCTAATAAGATTAGGGGTGAAAGCTTGATCCGGAAGATCCATTGACCCGTCCTGTTCCTAAGGTTCGGGACGGGTCAGTTTGTCTACAGGGACAGATTAGGGATGGGTCACGTTTTGACCCTGTGACCCTTAACAACAACAAATATCTCACACCACATTGGATCTTTTTGTAAAGTTTTAAAAGTTTAGATACTAACTTGTAAAAATAAAAAAAGTTGGGTACCAAACGTAATTTTACCATCAAAACTTATGGACTTATTTGTAAAAAAAAATAAATTTTAGGTATTAAATTGTAAGAAAAAATAATTTTGGGTATCAAAATGTAATTTGTAAAAAAAGTAGTTCGTTGATTAGGGTCGACCAATTGACCCGGCACGTCCCAACCCTTGATGGTCAGATTGGGTCAAGAAGGAGACAGGGACGAGACAGTTATACATCTTGACCCTTCGACGAGTCAAACAGGGTAGGGTCAGGGACGGGACGGGACATGCAAATTTTCAGCTCTAAATAAGATATTCCATTTTGCATCCTGATTTGTGGATTCATGGGTATGTTATTACTTGCTCTACTCACTTGTTGCAGAAAACAGAGGGGTTACACACAGACTCCGCACAAGAACACAATAAAATCGCCACCTCATGCTCTTTTATCTCCTTCTGTTTTTCATCATCTTCACCCACTAGCGGGGAATGAACTCCGTCACCGTGATTTCACCTATCGAACGTGATTTATTGTACGAAGAAGAAGAGTCTGTCTCAGGCACTTTTCTCTCGGCAAAGAACCCAGGCGGCTTTGGATCCGGCAGCAAGCCGTCTCCTCCCAGCATCAGCACCACCGTCGACATGTTTGGACGATCTTCAGGTTCCTGTTGAACGCACAACAATCCCACATGAATGTGTCTTTTTATCAGCGCCGCAAGCCCTGAATCAGCCACCACTAGCTGCCTTTGATCTTCTTTCACCAGCTCCAGTGGCTTCTCTTCCATCCACAGCTTCCACACCTGATTAAACAAACAAAACCAACGAAACAATTTCACTTTCCCTTTTTCTCAAAGATGCATTTTGGATCACGATTGTTGATTGAGATGTCGCTTACATGTCCAAGAAGGTTGAGGCCATGATCACTAGTGAAAAATCCCCTGTTTTTCCTCCCACTCAGCACTTCAAGGACCAGAACTCCGAAGCTGAAGATGTCTGATTTCATCGAGAACAGCCCGTCTATTGCGTATTCCGGAGCCATGTATCCACTACAACCACAACAGACTCTTTGTGAATCTTTGGCATAGGACAATCAAGGTAAGTAAACTAGATAAAAACAGAGAAAAAAACAGAGCATCTCGCAAAAGAACAAGAACAAGAAAGAACTTACAATGTTCCGACGACTCGGCTCGTGCAAGCCTCGGTTTGATCCCCTCCAAACATTCTAGCCATCCCGAAATCGGAGATTTTCGGGTTCATATCAATGTCGAGTAGGACATTGCTGGTTTTTAGATCTCGGTGGATTATTCTTAGCCTGGAATCCTGATGCAGATACAGAAGCCCTCTGGAAATCCCTTCGATAATGTCGATTCGTCTCTCCCAATCCAGAAGCTTGCTTCTTGATTCGTCTGTTTTTTTTTTTTCATTGGAAAACCAGGTCAATGCTTGTTCATATTCTCGAATGCAAGTGGGAAACTATGGATCATTAGACGACACAGTTTGCATACCGAAAATGAAGTAATCCAGACTCTTATTCGGCATGTATTCATACACCAACATCCTTTCATCCCCTTCAATACAACAACCTAGTAGCCTTACGAGATTCCGGTGCTGAAGCTTGGAGATCAACACAACCTCGTTCTTGAACTCTTCCAACCCTTGTCCAGAACTCGTCGCCAACCTCTTCACCGCTATCACTTGCCCGTCGAATAATGTTCCCTGCTCATTTAATCCATGGATATTTTCAGAGTCACTTGTCTCAGTTAGCTAGCTAGAGGCTGGTTACATGAAAAGATAAACATGTTTGACCAAGAAAGTCATAAGCAATTCATCAACCAAAAAATATATTTTTTTTTACATACTTTAACTTGCACATTTTTTCATTGAAAATGTGTTATTATGAAATGTACAGAATGTAGCATTAACGAACATGGGTTAAAAATATTTAGATCCTTCTTAACATTATAAAATAGCTTCTCAAAGTCAAATCCACTACTTGAGAATCATTGAAAGGATTTGTTATAACTTATTAAGAAAATGTTTACCTTATAAACAGGTCCAAATCCACCTTCTCCAAGCTTGCAATCATCTGAGAAGTTACTTGTTGCACTCGTAATTGTGATAAAATCGAACATTGGCAGCTCCAAATCATCATTGTTGGAACCCTTTCTGGCTCGATATTTCTTTTTTCCTACAGAAACCCAATGACAAACCCCGATATAAGAAAGAAAACAGTTCCTACTCCAACATCAATTGGTGGAAAGAAATTCAAAAGCTAGCGAAACCCACCTTGATATCTCTGTTTTATTTTCCTAAGACACAGTCTCCATCCCAACATGATTACTGTCACCACCAATGCTACTAAAGATATCAACATTGCAATCTTCATCCCCACAGCCTTCCTCTTTTTCTTCTTGATAGAGGCTAACAACAACACAAATTAGACACAACACAGCCTAATTACTGAGAAGCCAACAGGAAAGAAAAAAAACATTCAATACTAGGCAAAAAAGATTACCTAAATATGAAGCATCCACCCTCACATAGAGATCTTGCCCATTATCCGGATACGCTCTCAAATCAACCAAACCACCGAACCAAAGCAAGCACCCGCTCCCTCCACGGGTGACATCCAGACTCGTGTAAGCCGTGCAAGAACAGTTAGTCAGACATCGTTGCCTACACTCCTTGAGGCTCATATTCCTGTCGAACCACGAACCTGAAGTATCGGGCAACTTCACCTTCTGAAGTCGAACGAACCCTTCCCCTTTTCTGCAATACCCCAGCGGACCCTTCGTGGTGCACCCACCCGACCAGTCTCGAACGTTCCAATCGGTTGTGGAACTCGGTTTGAACCCATCTAGACAATTACAGTAGTTCGTACCATCGATGTCGCACATAGCAGTCGGACCGCACTTTGCGAATATGTCGCACTGGTCGGCCCCCATCAGAAAATAAGTAACCCAACCGCGCCTGTCATCCTTCCAGTTGAACCTCCCCGTCGCTCCAGAGGCAGTGACCGTGTATCTCGACAAGAGCGACTCGTTGATCAGCTCGAACGCGAAGTAAACCTCCCTCTCGTTGAACACGAACCAGTAATCGTAAACCGAGTTGGATTGCTGCTTGGGCGAACCGGTCCACCGGTTCCCGTTCCAGGGCCCTGCCCTGTATATGGTGTTGTTCCCCTGTTTCAGGACCAACTGCGGGTAGCCACGTGGATCGATCCCGAGGCTGAATTCTCCTCTCGCCGGATCGTTGGGAGATTTCCACGACGTCAGCGACCAGTCCATTCCGGTCACCAGATTTCTCCCGAGCTTCATCCCCGGCAAGGTCGTGTCAGTCGGGTAATCGAAGCTCTGCCACAAGTAATCGTCCGAATTCGAATTTCCATCTCTGACCACGAAATTCCCTGAATCCAAGAGCTGGGCAGTGGGATTCTTTGGCGGTTTAGTCGAATTGGCCGACGACCAAACGATCCCGCCGTTGACCCCGTCTCGGAGGAGAAGAACGCCCTGGCTAGTGAAATTGAGGACGCCGGAGCGGTCGAGGAGAGGGGCTTCTCTGTTTGCTACCCAGACGACGGTACCGGTGGCGTATTTTTTGTACCAGATCCCCAAATAGCGGTTGGTTGAAGTTCCGGGGCTGAAGAATCCGAGCTCGAACGACCGGCCGGTCGAGTTGATGGTTTCTCCGTCTTTGATGGACTGACCTGGGACAATGGTGTCGAGAATTGATGCAGTTGAGACGATGGAAAAACAGAGCATTAGTGACGACGCCAATAGTACTGTTAGTTCCATTTTAGTTCGGATTGATTGGGATTTGGGAGAAGCGGAAGTGGGTAAGAAGGATTATAGTGAGTGAGAGATCTATGCTGTGAGACAAAGCTGTGCGAGAAACGAGGAAGGGGTCGAGTGTCTAGAACCAGAATCCTCGGACTAGATTTTCGTGGGACTTTGGGCCTGCTGAGGTGGCAGTGAGCCAGTGACAGCTGTCATTGTCTGGTTTGATTTGACTTTATTTTGGTGCATTTAAGTTGGAATCAAGTCTCTTGCAGGTGCCTGAGTGAGCTGACAACTATGAATTGGCATGGTCATGACTCATGATCCAGATTGCTGCCCCATTCTTTAAGTTCTTAGGTTTCTGTGATCATTGCCAGGTTTCTGGAGCTTTGGTCAACTAAAGATTGACTTAGCTCACCGTTCAAGTGCTTCTTGGTTTAACCACAGGAATTTTTGGAAGAGTTATTTTCCCATTTTTGTTGTTGTGGTTGTAGGAGATGCAATGCACATTACACTGATTTCCAGAAGAGTTCCTTTACAATTGGAACTTGGAAGTCTAAACTAGAGTGAGATTCTCGAACTTCTTTCACCGCCCATGAGTAAATTTTGTTAAATGTGATGAAGTAGACGTTAATAAAGGTAAAATATATAATCTATCTCTCAACAATTTGAGTCATCAGATCAATTGGTTCGTGACATGATATAAGATATTTCGTAATTAAGTGGTCTTTTCTTCGAATTCCGGTAATCCCTACTCTGTTAATCACATGGTATTCGGACCGTGCAAACTTCAATATCATATTAATTGGTTTTCGTTACAGCAGAGTTTTAGTAAATGATATACGATTCATAATTGAATCTCTCTAACTCATAACTCTATAGTGCACTCTCTCTCTCTCTTCTCTAGCGTGGGATGTAATCCGTCACGGTGATTTCACCGATGGAACGCGATTTATAGTATGAATAGGAAGAGGAGGAGTCAGTCTCCGGCACTTTTCTCTCGGCAAAGAACCCCGGCGGCTTTGGCTCCGGCAACTTGCTGTCTCCTCCCAACATCAGCACCACCGTCGACATGTTGGGACGATCGTCAGGTTCCTGTTGCACGCACAACAAACCCACATGAATGTGCCTCTTAATCAGCGCCACAAGCCTTGAATCAGACACCACCAGCTGCCTTTGATCTTCTTTCACTAGTTCCAGTGGCTTCTCTTCCATCCACAGCTTCCATACCTGGAAAAAAAAAACCAACAAATCATTCTCAATTTTCCCTTTCAAAGATTGTGTTATGACAACTGTAAAATTGAACTCTATACTTTACATGTCCAAGAAGGTTGAGGCCATGATCACTCGTGAAAAATCCCCTGTTTTTCCTCCCACTCAACACTTCTAGGACCAGAACTCCGAAGCTGAAAATGTCCGATTTCATCGAAAACAGCCCGTCTATGGCGTATTCTGGAGCCATGTATCCACTAAAACCACAACAGACACTCTGAGATGGCATATAATGGCGGGTAAAAAAAACATAGTATCTAAAAAAAATACTTACAATGTTCCCACAACTCGATTTGTACTAGCCTCGGTTTGGTCCCCTCCAAACATTCTAGCCATTCCAAAGTCAGAGATTTTTGGATTCAGATCAATGTCGAGCAAAACATTACTGGCCTTTAGATCTCTGTGAATTATCCTTAGCCTCGAATCCTGATGCAAGTACAGAAGCCCTCTTGCGATTCCGTCGATTATGCTGATTCTTCTTTGCCAATCCAAGACTTTGCTTCTTGATTCCTCTGTTTTTTTGTTATGCAAAGTGAATTAAAAAGTTCTTTGTTCATTCCCCAAACTAGAAGAAGGGAAACTAGTGATGACCAGAGAGGACAGAGAGCTGCATACCGAAAATGAAGTAATCCAAACTCTTGTTGGGCATGTATTCGTATACCAACATCCTTTCAGCACCTTCAATGCAACATCCAAGTAATCGTACGAGATTTCGGTGCTGGAGCTTGGAGATCAGCACAACCTCGTTCTTGAACTCTTCCAGCCCTTGTCCGGAACTCGTGGACAGCCGCTTCACCGCTATCACTTGTCCGTCACATAATGTTCCCTGCTCATTTTTTACCAAATTTTCTTTGCTCATATATGCTTTTTTTTTGCACGAATAAATCGGTAATACTCAATCGATAAATATTTAAAGTGCGACTTTATAAAATGTACATAATTATACCGAATTCTTAATTTACGCTTTTGATGAAAATTTGTTAAGAGAGATATTTACCCTATAAACAGGCCCGAATCCACCTTCTCCGAGCTTATTATCGTCCGAAAAGCCACCGGTGGCATTCATGATCATGGTAAAATCAAATATTGGCAACTCCAAATCGTCATTGTTGTAGTTCTTTGCTCTCTTTTTCCCTACAGAAATGGTTGGAGAAAAATTGAGTAAATTTTTTTTATCTCCCACCACAGAAATGGCTTGCAACAAATCCAAAAGCAAACCCACCTTGATATCTCTGTTTCATTTTCCTAACACACAGTCTCCATCCCAACACGATTACTGCCACCACCACTGCTATTGAACATATCAACATCGCAATCCTCATCCCTCCAGCCTTCCTTTTCTTCTTCTTCATGAACCCTAACAACAAGAACAAGACACAAAACTACCCAATTACTCAGAGCCAACATGAAAAGAGCATTCAACATTAGGCAAAATGAAAAAAAAAGTTCACCTAAATAGGAAGCAGCCACCTTCACATAGAGATCCTGCCCAATATCAGGAAACGACCTCAAATCAACCAACCCACCGAACCAGAGCAAGCACCCACTCCCTCCCCGCGTAATATCCAGACTCGTGTAAGCCGTGCAAGAACAGTTCTTCAAACACTTCTGCTTACAATCCTTGAGGCTCATACTCCGGTCGAACCACGACCCGGATGTATCGGGCAGCTTCACCCTCTGAACCCGAACGAACCCTTCCCCTTTCTTGCAGTACCCCAACGGAGCCGTCGTGATGCACCCACCGGACCAGTCCCGGGTGCTCCAATCCCCGGGCGAACCGGGTTTGAACCCATCCAAACAGTTACAGTAATTCGTCCCGTCCATGTCGCAGCTAGCACTCGGACCGCACTTGGCGAATATGTCGCACTGGTCCGCCCCCATGAGGTAGTAGACCACCCACCCGTGCTTGTCGTCCTTCCAGTTGAACCGCCCCGTCGCACCGGTCGAGTTCACCACCATCCTCGACAGCAGCGAGTCGTTGAGCAGGTCGAACGAGAAGGCGACCTCCCTGTCGTCGAACACGAACCGGTAATCGTAAACCGGGTTCGGCTGCTGCCTGGGCGAACCGGTCCACCGGACCCCGTTCCATGACCCTCCCCTGTATATTGTCGTGTTCCCCTGTTTCAGGACCAATTGCGGGTAGCCACGTGGATCGATCCCGAGGCTGAACTCTCCTCTCGCCGGATTGTTTGGAGATTTCCACGACGTGATCGTCCAGTCCCTTCCGGTCACCAGATTTCTCCCGAGTTTCATCCCCGGCAGGGTCGTATCCGTCGGGTAATCGAAGCTCTGCCACAAGTAATCACCATCATTGGAAATTTTCGAATTTCCATCTCTGACCACGAAATTTCCTGAATCCAAGAGCTGGGCGGTTGGATTCCTTGGTGGTTTAGTCAAATTGGCCGACGACCAAACGACGTCGCTTTTGCCGCCGTCGTCGCGGAGAAGGAGGAGAACCCCCTGGCGAGTGAAATTGAGGACTCCGGAGCGGTCGAGGATTGGGGTTTCTCTGTTTGCGACCCAGACAACGGTGCCGGCGGCGTATTTTTTGTACCAGATGCCCAAATAACGGGTGCTTGAAGTTCCCGGGCTGAAGAATCCGAGCTCGAAACTCCGGCCGGTGGAGATGATGGTCTCTCCGTCTCTGATGGACTGGCCTGGCGCAATGGTGTCGAGAAGTGACGTGGTTGAGACGACGGAAAAACAGAGCATTAGCGACGACGTCAAAACTACTGTTAGTGAATCCATTGACGCTAGCTGCCAAAAAGGAGTGTGGAAACAGAGAGAGAGATAGAGCTTCGATTGAATGGTAGAAGAGTGAGAAGGATATGGGTGAGAGATCGATCGACATAGCTGCGCAAGAAACGAGGAAGGTGTACTGGCAATGACACGTGTCGTTACATGGTTTGAGTTTTTCCCGCTTCGCCATTTTTTTATGGGTTGCATTTGTTTATTGCGTCGCAGGTACCTGGCTGGACTGACAACTAGGAAGTGAGGGTGCAAGTGATGATGATCCAGATTTCTGCGCATCTTCAGTTTCCTGGATTTCATTTATCATTCTTGCGAGATTTGTGGAGCTTTGGTCAACTACAATCACCTCGTTCGATGTTCAAGTATGTCGGGGGTTATTTTTTTGAGTTGTAATTAGCTTATTATCACTTTTTTTTGGTTGGTGCAAAGAGATGCAATGTACATTAAACTTATTTTATTTCCAAAAGTTCTTTCACGTTGGAACTTGGAAGTGTAAATTCTGGGTGTGATTCTCGAAGTTATTTCGTCGGAACTTTTTTGTATAAAAAGGTAGAGATTTTACTCTTAAGACTAGTCGTACAATTTTGGAGGCTCCTTCCCATTAAAAAAAAATGGAGGCTCCCGAATAAATTCATGATATTATTATTTTCGCTCAATGTTCGTGACTCTGAAATTTGATGGTTTCAACTTACTTACATTAAGTTAAGTAAAATTTTGACTTGATGTACGAGGCAAGGTGATCAATTTCATAAACTTACATGTGTGTTTGTTGATAAATAATTTATTTTTGTGTTCAAATTGCATAGAATCAGCTCATAATAGCCGTGAAACGACCCTAGTTTATAATTACCAAGTAGTCTTTAGAAATTTAACGCAAAATGGAGCTAAATTATAAGCAAAATGTTAAGTGTCGTTGCAGTCTTGCTTGCAAAATGTTAGAATGTACAGAGGCAAATTGCGCGTATGCGCGTAGAGGCTAAAACTCAACAAGAGCTTCTTCCAACAGTGGTTACGCCAAAAGGGCAAAAACTATATGGAGATGAAAAACTTTCATCCCGAAGAGGATGGAGAGAGTATGAATTCGGAAATTGGAAATGATGATAGAGATGAAAATGGAGATGGATTTAGAACAACAACTCGCCCCACTGTACATCAACCATGAAATCAAGCCCAAGCTTGATCAAACATATTAAGTGGAAATTAACATCTGATTATCATCGTCATCGTTATCGTTATGTGTTTCCCATTGCTTGGGAACAGCTATCCTAGGAATATGTTCTTGGGCTAAGAGCTGTCCTAGGGATTTTTCTACATCAAACATTGGCCTTAGCATTAAGAGCAATATCCTCAAGATTTTGTTCACACAGGAACGATCCAGTTAAGGATTCTTGTACAGCTGTTCTTCTCCCTTCTAGCTAGGAGCGGTGGGTGCAGTGCAACAACTACGTAGGTTAAACGGTTAATGGGGCTAAAATGATCACGAGGCTATCTTTGATCTTGTTTTCGTTTCATTAGACAAGTCGGTGATTCAGGGGATGAGATAGCATGCCTACCCATAAAAGGGTTGGAAAAATGACACCCCCTATTAATTATAGGTTTTTAAGGTAATTAATTTGTGTTGCATTTAATAATCTGTATGAATTAAAAACACATATTAATTATTTTCCTTTTTTCAATGCACTGGTAGTTGTGTACAGGTGCAATGGTAGATGTATCAGTGCAATGGTAGTTCCAAAAAAGGAACGTAATTAATACGAGTTCAGTATACAGGTGCAATGGTAGTTGTATCAGTACAATGGTAGTTAAAAAAAGGAATGTAATTAAGATGAGTTTTTAATTTCCAAATATTATTAAATGCAACACGAATTTAATACAAAAAATAACTATAATTAATAGGGGTGTCATTTTTCCAACCCCTTAGAAGGGTTAGCATGCTAACCGATCCCGGTGATTCAGTATAAACCTAATTGCACCTCCCAACTAAGCCTAAAACGTACCATTCCCCTCAAGATCCCAAAAGGAACCGAGTTATATATATATTTCTAAGTTTCTTATGAATGCTTTGCACAAGTTCTAAATTCTTTATTTAGCTTTATCGCCAGGAACCCGCCAATCGTAATAGCTTGAGTTGTTGAACTAGGTTAAGTATAGTTGTTACGGCATTCTTTTACAGTCACAAACTAAAAAAAAAAAAATTGATTTGTTGTAACGTAACGGGAAATCGAGGATGTAAAAAAGTAAAGAACACACAAACTTACATGGTTCACTAATACGATGAGTGTTATGTTAGCTAGTTCTGGTTTTACTCTATTTGAGGAGGTTACCATTTACTGAGCGGTTGAGAAGGTATATTATTTGAAAACCTTGTCCAGGCGGCCAAAGCACTAGTCCGATATGGAAATGTAAAGGTTAATGAAGCTTCCCAAAACATAAAATCATGTGTGTATAAGCTCGTCAGCTATGGACTCCGTTATGCCCCCAATTCCCTAAACTAAGCGCTTTGCATGGTCTTGCGACTTTCAGTTTACAACAGATAATCAGACTTAAAATTATAATGGTGAAGATCAAAATATGGGAATGGACACGGAAACAGTATGTACATTAAATAATTTTGCAAACAACATAAAAAAAATTATGTGGCCAAAACTGTGTAACCAACTTTGTGTTTTAGCTTATTGTTCTTGTTGAAATCCTCGTTAGCTAATCATCTTCTCCATTCAACAACAACGCCCCAAAATTTCACGAGACATGGTTGTGGAGCAAGAGAAAGAAAGCCTTTGGTCAAATTAACCACAATTTCAGCATAAAACATCCTATTATTAACTTTTTCAATAGAACTTAATGTGATACAGTTTTACAATCTTTCGAATACCCAATCTGTGCTGTGTGACATTGGAGCAGTTGTACTTTTAACTTTACAATCTTTAGTACTACTAGCTATAACTCACCATGCTAATATTTGGTTTAAGTTTATTTAATGATTCAAATATTGGTAATTATTGACACTTGAAATAATGTATATAAAATCCAAAATTATAATTAAGGCAAGTCGTTAATATTAATTCCAAATTATTTTCGTTGTGTTCTTCGCAGGTAGCAGTTGGCCTTGGCCGTCTCTGATACCTACCTTAATTGAACTTTTTACTTAAAACAAAACGAATCATTAATGGAGCTTAAAACTTGATTCCATGGTTGCTCCAGGACAAAGCCAGCCTCCATAAATCGACCGCCGGTCCCGATTAATTGATGAATTAACATTTCCCCCTAATGAAGCTAATCACCGAACTCACCATCCCAGCTTCCTGCTTCCTCACTTTCCTCATCCTCGCCTCCACCGCCACGTGGCGGCTACTCCGGCGAAGGAACGACGCCGGCGTAGCCAATCCGAACCTGCCGCCAGGCCCGTGGAAGATTCCGATCATCGGCAACATGCACCAGCTCCTCCACACGCTCCCCCACCGCCGCCTCCGCGACCTCGCCGCCGTTCACGGCCCCCTGATGCACCTCCAGCTCGGCGAGGTCCAAACCCTCGTCGTCTCGTCCGCCGGCGCCGCCAGGCACGTGGTCAAAACCCACGACGTCAACTTCGCCAACCGCCCTTTCCTCCTCGCCGCCAAAATCGTGGGGTACGGCTTCACCGACGTCGTCTTCTCCCCCTACGGTGAGTACTGGCGGCAGCTCAGGCGGATCTGCACCCTGGAGCTCCTCAGCTCGAAGCGGGTCGGGTCGTACCGGCCCATCAGGGAGGAGGAGAGCGCGGAGATGGTCCGGTCCATAACCTCCACGGCCCATGGGCCCAGCCCAGTTGTCAATCTCAGCCGCATGATCAGTTCCCTGACCAATGCCGTCACCGCGAGGGCCGCGTTCGGGGAGAAATTACAGAGGGATGAAATGGAAGAGTTCTTGAAAGTGGTTAAGGAAAATGTGGAGGCTGCGGGAGGGTTCAGCCTGCCGGATCTGTTCCCGTCGGCTAAGTGGGTCCACGCGTTCAGTGGGTTGGAGTCTAAGCTGCTCAAAATTCGAGGGAAACTCGATAGAGTAATCGATAAGATTTTAGTCGACCACCGAGCTCGGAGGAGCAGAAGGAGTAGTGCTGATCAAGGAGATGATGATGTTGATCTTCAACAACAAGATCTTGTGGATGTTCTGTTGACGGCTCAGGAAGAAGGGCAGGTTCAATTCCCATATGCTGATGAGAGTCTCAAGGCCGTGATTATGGTATTTAATATGCTCTCTCAAGTCTTATTAAAAATCATTAAAAAAAATTCAAATTTAAATTAATTTTCTAATTTATATTATTTATCATTATCAAATTAACCAAAAAATAAAATTATAAAATTATACTTTTTATTTTTTGGTTAATTTGAAAATTATAAAAAAATTAAATTTTACTTTTTGGTTAATTTGAAAATGATAAATAATAGAAATTAGGAAAATAATTTTTATTTTGTAATGATTTTTAGGCTTTCTCAAGTCTCAACTACTTATTGTTTTAGACATAGTAGATAATATATTTTTAGAATTTCCTCAACAAATTGAATTATTAACATCATCTTGCAAAACTTTGAAAAAATATAAAATCATTTATATATGTAATTAGAATGTTTTAGTTTGAAACAAACGTTCATGTGAATTCATGGAATGTGTCTCGGGACCCCACATGGAATGTGTCTCAGTGACAACCATTAAGAAGATTGTCACCGTAACGTATTTCGTGTGATACTTTTTATAATGATTGGGTATTTGGGAGGGGTTGTCGAGCATAAATCCGCTTCTTTTTAGGCTAAAAATATTATCTTTTATTACCGTAATTTGTAGGTACACCAGCATTTAAAATAAGATGTGTCATCCACAAAGTGTCTTTTGTTTTTTGTGGAGATAAATATGATAAACTTATGTATAACATTCAATATTATTTTATTTTTAGGATATCTTCGCAGCTGGAACTGATACTTCCTCTGGAGTTGTAGAATGGGTGATGTCGGAATTGCTGAGGGATCCAAGAGTTTTGAGCAAAGCACAAACTGAAGTAAGACAGATTTTTGAAAAAATAGGCTTCGTTAAAGAAGAAGGTCTAGGCGAACTGAAATACTTGAAATTGGTCATAAAAGAAGCCATGAGATTGCACCCACCTATCCCGATGTTGGTTCCAAGACAAAACTCGGAATATTGCAAGATCGATGGTTACGATATCCCGCGCAATACCAAGGTCATCATCAATGCCTGGGCTATTGGAAGAGATCCCAAATATTGGACCGACCCCGATCTGTTCATTCCCGAGAGATTCTTGAATTCCGCGGTGGACTATCACGGTACCAGCCTTGAGTTCATCCCGTTTGGTGCGGGAAGAAGGATGTGTCCCGGTATAGCATTCGGGATAGCCAATGTGGAACTCCCCCTGGCTAGTTTGCTATACCACTTTGACTGGAGGTCGCACGATGGGAAGCCATTGGAAAGCTTGGATATGTCTGAACGTTTTGGTGCAACGGTGAAGAGGAAATACGATCTCTGCTTAATTCCTATTCCTTACCCATCTGGCATCGACGAATAGGGAAACCTTAATGGAAATCTTTTGATCATTTGTCGTTGAAGATTTTGCCTTTTCCCTACCTTCTGTTCATGTCTCGTCCCATTAGTAATGTCTGCATACTAACAGTGAAGGCTGATACTGTGATACCTGCTGATGCTCGAGAAATATAACTGTGGTGATCAACTACTGTTTCAAGCACCGCCATTACTCAATCTAAGAGGTGAAAGGACGATTACAGAATTCTCTTCTTCTTTTTTTTCCACTAGCGGGGATATAACTCTGTAGTTGTCATCTGATTTCGAGAACACGAGTCCCCATTACTGGATGAAGTTTGACAACGATAGTAACCATCAGAGTCTTCAAAAGGGTTCCTTTCCATGTAGAACCCGGGCTGCTTGGGCCGCGGCAGCACTGCGTTCTCATCGCTCCCCAGCATCATGACCACAGAGCCCATGTTCGGTCTGTCCTCCGGCAACTTCTGCACACACAGCAGGCCAATATGGATGCACCTAACGACTTTGCCTGGAACACTGCCTGAAACTTCTGCCCCTAAGATCTTTTCATCGGTTAGCTCTGCAGCTTTTTCTTCCATCCACAGCCTCCATGCCTGGAGAAATAAAGGATGGTATATCAGATTATAAGCCTATGAGGTGAAGCAACCAAAAGAAAGTTGGAACATATGTGTGCTTACATGTCCAAGAAGGTTGAGGCCGTGATCCGGGTGGCAAAACCCTCTGTTTCTCTTCCCGCTAATGATTTCCAGGACCAGAACTCCGAAGCTGAATACATCAGATTTTACAGAGAAAAGTCCGTCGACTGCATATTCTGGAGACATATATCCGCTGCATTAACATTTAACAGATAAGAAACAACCATAGAGACCCTTTTAATCAAGTTTTAAAATGTGTACTGATTGATCCACAAAAGATTGCAGATCATTCAAAACTTACTAAGTCCCCACAACCCTCTTCGTGTTTGCCACACTTTGATCCCTTCCGAAAGTTTTAGCCAGGCCGAAATCCGAGATCTTGGGGTTCATATCAGTATCGAGCAGAACATTGCTGGCTTTTAGATCTCTATGAATGATTCTCAATCTAGAATCCTGGTGAAGGTACAAAAGCCCACGGGCAATTCCAATTATAATCTGGAAGCGCATACTCCAATCTAGCAGTTTGCCTCTCTCTTCATCTATGAAATTACCATTGTTAGTGGAATTCACTCCTTCCATGGAGTAGAAGAAAGAGAAACTCTTTCAGGAAGAAACTGACGTACCAAATATGAAGGAGTCTAAGCTCTTGTTAGCCATGTATTCATAGATTAACAGTTTCTCGTCGCCCTTGATACAACATCCCAGAAGCTTCACCAGATTTCTATGCTGAAGCTTTGCGATCAAGATCACTTCATTCTTGAACTCCTTGTCCCCTTGCCCGGAAGATTTTGACAGCCTTTTCACTGCTATTTGACACCCATCTGCCAGCGTACCCTATACAGAAACAGAAATATTACGTTCATTTGTTAGCTATCTCAAGCTTGTCACATAGAAAAATGCATTACGCATTATAATATCACAAAACCCCTTCAGATTCATTACCTTGTATACAGCTCCAAACCCACCTTCTCCTAGTTTGTTATCAGACAAAAAATTGCCAGTTGCATTCTTTATGACAACCAAATCGAATGCAGGTAACTCCATTTCTTCATCATCACCATCATCTAGACACTCATTTGCTTTCCGTTGTGCCCTCCTCCTCCTCGCGCACAGGACGAATCCCAAAATAAGCAATGCTATCGCCACAACAGTGCAGCTGACAATGATTCCAACCTTCGCCTTATCGTTTGGCCGTCTGCTCGCCGCAACACTCTCTGAGAGATCATAATTAAGTATCAAGTTTTGTAACAATGTCACATCACAAGGACAAGGATTAAACAAAAAGGAAGCAATGAAATCTCACCTAAATCTGCTGCTGCCATCCGAATGTACAAATCCTGCCCACCTTCAGTGAACTCCCTGATATCCATCAGCTCACTAAACCAAAGCAAGCAGCCACTCCCACCTCCTTCCACATCCGAATTCGCATAGGCAGTGCAAGTGCAATTTTTAGCGCACAACTGCCCACATTGCCTCAACCCAATAGCCTTGTCAACCCATGAAGTCGTGGTGTCCGGCAACTTCATTCCCTTAACCTGCAAGAACCCATCAGTGTAATTGCAAGCCAGGGGCGATTTCCTCACACACCCATCAGAGAAATCAAGCAAGCTCCAATCTTTGAATGATTTCGGCACGAATCCAGGCAAACAAGCACACAAAGGAGGAGCGTTAATGTTACATCTGCTGTACGCACCGCAGAACCCATAAGTATCACACTGATCAATTGGGGTTGCATAAAAGAGCCTCCAGCTCTGCGTTTGCTCAATCCAGGTGAACCGCTGAAGGATTCCAGAAGGCTGAATCACTAGCCTTGATACCACCGAGCTGTTACGGAGCTCGTACCTGTAAGAAACTTCCTTGGGACTTATCACAAACAGGTAGTAGCATACCGGGTTCTGCTTCAACGCTGGCGTCCCTGTCCAACTCAGCCCATTCCAAGGCCCGCCTCTGTAAAGTAACGACTCTTCCTTCTTGAGTACGAGCTGCGGATATCCACGGGGATCCATCCAGACCACGTAATCGCCCGGAGATGGGTCGTCGGTGCTTTTCCATGACCGGATGAACCAATCCCGCCCGGCGGCCAAATTTCTCCCCAATTTCATGTCCGGAAGTAAAGTGTCGGCTGGGTAATCGAAGCTCTGCCAGATGTAGTTTGCAGGATTCCGGTCGTCTCCGTTTCTAACCACAAGATTCCCCGAGTCTAGCAGCTGGGCTACTGGACCATCGATCCGGGCATCGGCGGAGGAATTGGTTGACCAAACCGAATCTCCGGTACCGTTGAGCAGAACGAGAATTCCTTGACTGGTGACCTTCAGAACTCCGGAGCGATCGGAAATTGGAGCTTCTCTGTTGGCTACCCATACGACGGTCCGCGCAGAGGCCGGAATGTTCTTCTTGTACCACATTCCCAGGTAACGAGCTGCTGAGCTTCCGGGGCTGAAGAATCCCAGCTCAAAGCTCTCCCCCGAAGAAACAATCGTCTCCCCATCTGCAATAGACTTGACAGGGGATATGGTGTCAAGGGAAGAAACAGGGGAGGCCGCAATTCCCCAAGTAATGGCAGCGCAGAGAAGTAAAAGCGACCACTTTTCATAGGTTCCCGTGTCCTGCATTCTGTTAGCAGTGCTTTCTCCATTCGGAAGGGATGATTCGTTCCCTTTACTTTATTGCAGGCTGATTCTGTGGTGGTCATCCATCGATAGTAGGGGTTTCTGTTACCACAGAGTCAGCGTTCACACTTTGAAGTGTATCTCAGTCAGTCGCTCAAAAAATTCAAAGTCTGAGACTTTGCCCTGCGCTGGACGGTAGAGCATTTGGTTTGTTGCCAAGATGATTGCTTTCAATCAAAATCGTGGCTGCCCTGTAAATTCTTTCAGCTGAAACTCCATGGCTTAGAGAGGCGGTCCCCATCAGAAGAAGGAACCAAGGGCCTTCGTCGACGCCTAACAGGTGTTCGATGAAATTACTGACTGAAGAGTCAATACGTTATGTAGATGGGATGGAAATTTGACGAACGGAATGGTGTAATAATCACCGTGATTAATTGGGAAAGGCAAGTACCAACCGCATCCTTCCTGGGATGTCGACTGAATGAAAGGTTGAGTGAAGTCTTAGACCATCCACATCAATGAAATACAATTTCTATTTCATATGTGGTCCCTATCGCCACATCAACAATTTTTCTCATTTCACTTTATATCAATTCCATTCTCTCCACATCAATGACATACACTTTCTATTTCATATGGTGGGCCCAATTGATGATTTTAATACAACTCTATATTTTATCTAAAAATAAAAAAAAAATAACAAATAAAGAGATGAGGCTAAACCATAGAAAGGGACCCACATCTACCCCACTTGCTATTCCATTCAGACTTCCATTAAGTGGAAACTGTCACTTTATGAAATAACCTCTACAACCATGAAATAATAAATGGAAGTGTCATGTCATCAATGGAATGGCTGCAAGACAGCCGATGCAGCTGCTCTTAGGGAGCAGCTCTGGGAATGCCAACTGAAACCGCACACGCTGCAGCCTGGAGGTAGAGGTGGCAATTGGATCGGATTCGTGGATCCATGGATCAAATGGATTGGTGGATTCATGGATTGGATCCAATGGATTGGTGGATTGATCCATGAATCCAAATAACATCCAAGGCTTGGACCAAAATGTAAATTTTGAAAAGTTTAGGTACTAAAATGTCATAATGAAAAATTTTAGGTACCAAAATGTAATTTTCCAATGATATTTTCGTATAAAAATATAAATTTTAGGTACCAAAATGTAAAATATAAAAAATATAGGTACCAAATCGTAATTTGCCATTTGGATCCATGGATTGATCCATGAATCCACCAATCCAATTGGATTTGGATCAAATGGATTGGATTTAAATGGATTGGATTAGGTGGATAATTTGGTGGATGGATTGGATTAGATTCATGGATTTGGATCCTAGTTGCCACCTCTCTTTTTTTTGTCATAGATAGTTTGTAATAGATAGAGTGTTACAATGCAGTGGAAATATAAAGGCGGTAGTCAACCAACTGGGTTGCTACTGATGCAAGGGCCGTTTGTGCCACGCGATGGGCATCCCTGTTAGTATGCCTAGCAACATAAATAAACCAAAAAACGCAAAGTCTTCTTTCAGCAAACTCCTTCAAGCACCAATTCGTCGAGTTCCAATAGCCTAGTAGTAGATTTGATGTGCAAGGTACCTGCAAAATAACATGCAGACACCCTAACGGGACAAACAAAATTAAAATACAACCGGACCTCCACCGAAAATGCTTCACAAGCTATACAAACTATGCCTTCTGCAACACAAAAACAAAGATGGCAAAGCCAACTAGCTAATAGAAGAAATATACTCCATGTTCGACGACAACCAAATCCTCACTATCATTAAAAGACATCGAATTACAAAACAATTGCAACTCCCATAAAAAACCAAACACAATCGTAAACATAATAATAATTAAATATGAATTTAAGAAATAATTAATAGACTTATCTGAATGCAGGATAGGATCCGTGTTTGGAATTGTGACTGCCTATCCATTAGAGTTTTAACAGCCATGAAATTATAACCGTCCGAAGGCCGGAGCGTTTTGAACAAGAATGAAGTCACGGGAGAGGTAACTGCATAAAAATGTAACTGCAACCCACTAGTCTGACTGATCATCGGCAATACTCGTCACCCGCTGGAAAGACTCATCGAAGATCCCAGCCCGCAACTCCTGCAAAAAATAGGCAAAACTCACCGGAAGGGGGGTCAGAGATGGGGAAACGCCACGAGCGGCTATGCACAAGGGCGTTGGGCAGCAAATTGCTGGAGCGCACAGTTGCGGAGAAAGGTGAAAATCAAAATCCGTCCAACTCGAACTCGTTGGCTGTACAAAACGGGAATGGTTTCCTAGTCAGGGAGCAAGGATCTGGAAGCCGTAGTTGATTTGAAACTGAAGCTCCTTCTTATGGACGGCGCGTGCGTAAGGCGCCACCGCGGCGGCCTGGGCTCGCCCCTTCCGTTTCTGAAGGAACCTCTGCAACGATCTCTTCATCGACAACCCCACCGCCGGAGGAGTTTCCGGTGGAGCCGCCCGCCGCTGCGACTGCTCGTCCCCGGGGCTCGTCACCGATTTGTCGTCCGCCGTTGATGCCATCTCTTGACTACTGCTACTGGCCAGCATCATTATAATGGCTCTGGCCTGCATCTCCGTCACGTCGTTGTAGACGCGGTACCTTCCGTTGTAGAAAATCGTGAGCGGCGGTTCCTGCTTCCGCCGGCTGTGGTCGTCGCGGGAGGTCCTTTCGAGTTCCCTCTTTTCATCCTAGTTGCCACCTCTACCTGGAGGTAATAAGCGTGATGTCTTGTCGTTGTGGACAACAATCTAGACTTCAGATACCTCAGGAGTCTCAGGACTCAGGTATGTGAAAATGGGCTTTGGCGAAAGAAAACTATGTGCATATGGGCTCATAATTTAGTAGCCCAAACAAACGTATAAAGCCCTAACCAAGGAAAGAAGCATGCAGTCCCAGAAGATAGGCCAGAGCCAGAGATATGAGCCCATACTTTTCCTTTTAATGAATCGGTTAGACGGTTATCGGATTGACCATGAATCTTTGGTTAATGTTCTACTGATACTCTGATAGTCGATAAGGATGTGATGGGTTGGCTTACAGTAGACAAAAATGGTTAATAGTTAATCGTTACCGATATGATCATTATGGTTTATTATGATAACAACGCTCCATTACTATTAAATTCATTCTGATTTTGTATCCAATTTTAAAGCAAACAAAAAAAATGTTGAACCAGTAAATTTTTTTTGCTAACAATGCTAAAAAGAGCCTTCTAGAAAAGAAAAGGACAAAAAATGTATATGTCCGGTTAGTAAACTACTCGATCACCCAATCTCACTAACTCGTTCATCCATTTTGACAGTTAGATCGTAAACTGTTAACTGATCTAACCACAAGCAGTGAACAACTAAGGTAACCGATTAACCTAACCCTCATTTAGTGTTTAACCACCCAAACTTGATAAGTTGGTTAAAAATAATTTTATTATTATTATTATTACTGATCATATAGGTAACTAACAAATCATCCCTTCGCATGCAGCTTCCTAGTAGATGGCATCTTTCACGTTCTACATCAAACAGGAAAGAAACCCACTCTCGAAGCCAGCTAACCGTTTCACTCATCATATGTAGCAAACTTTTGAAAGTACGGTTTTGGAGCCTTGCCGGGATTCAAATCGACACCAACTCTTTCACCCTTACATGTCACCAATCGAGATGTAGCTAGGTTAATTAGTGTCATCCTTTAAACCAAAGCAAACATCCCTCTGCCCCTTTTCCCCTGCCTCTTACTTATAGCTGCAGAGCCCATTCCCCTGTTTCCCGTTCATCGCATCTCCAACTGCCCTTTTCAACGCAGTAATATATGGATCTGATGATGGACTGCGAGTTCGAAGACCACCTGCCGTCGATGATGAAGCGGCTGGGCGCGGAAGGGTTCATGGAGGAGCTGTGCAAAGGGTTCCGCCTGCTGATGGAGGACGAGCAAGGTGTCATCACCTGCGACAGCTTGAAGCGGAACAGCGTCCTGCTGCTGGGCCTGGACCAGGAGATGGGGGACGACGAGATCGTCTCCATGATGGTGGAGGGAGATCTGGACGGCGATGGCGCCATCAATCAGATGGAGTTTTGCATCCTCATGTTCCGCCTTAGCCCTGCGCTCGTCGACGGGTCAAAGCAGGTGCTCTGTTCGAATCGCGGCGGCCACTGCTGCTCTGCTTCTCCTGCTAATTACTACACCTGATCCGTATTTATGTTGTAAAATAATTCAGTGGGTAGATTGAAGTATCTCATGAAATGTTGTTTCTTGTATATGGTGTTTTGGGAGAGATCAGTGGTCAATTTGTTGTGGGCACTAGGGCTTTGGTGACTGAGGCTGATTTAGTAGGGTGTGGTTGTGACTGCCAATAATTCTGGATATCTAACCTATGTTGTCTGGTTTTGTTGCATCTTTGTTGTAAAATTAAGCCCAATTGAATGTCTATCATGTGTTTCTATTGAGATAGAACCATCTCTCTTCATCATCATGTTAGTGTTTCGGTCGAGATTAGTCGACAAAATCGATAACAATGATATTAGGGTTCTAGTTTAGATTCCTTTCATTTGACCCCTTCGAACGTGGAAGTAAATTGTGAGACGGGGTCTCATTATCTTATATGTAAAAGATAGCTACGCTTTATTGCCACAAACCACCAACTACTGTTTCAATATTTGTCGTCTACTGCAAAAAGCCCTTTGGGTCTCTCTACCATCTCCCCACAATGGTCTGCTTCCTTCGCCGTTTGCCCACAGCCGCGATCTCGCCTTCGACAATCGGACTCAATAACGGCCGTCTAGCTACAGCCTGGCCCCGGTGGAATCAGACTCAACTCATTCCGTACGCGGAACCCATACTACCTTGCCGTAAAGTCCGCAAATGCAGCTCTCCCTGCTGTCCTTTCTTTCGTCGGCGCCGAACTCACCTCATCTCTCCACCAGAGAACCATGCTTTTATGGTAAGCACGCTACCCCGTTTTCCCTCTACACGCTACCCCTGCCAATTGTGAGTCTGTGCCTTTGCCCCTCTCGATTGCTGGTGGTACGACCTAAGATTTGCACCCTCCGAATTCTCTCTAAATCTACTCTCGCCTTCCTCTTTCTCCACTTCCGCCAACTTTCTCCCACAAATCTCGGTCTTCTCCCACAGTCGCTTTGCATCGTCCCCACTTCTCGCGAGAACTGTTCTCACCGGTCGATTCCTCCACACCGCAACCTCCGGGCCTACCGCTATGAAGCACGTCGTCCTTTCAAAACTCACATGGAACGACAAAGCTCCGACCTTGAAATTGCGCCTTCTCCATACATGGAAGGCTGGGAATCCGGCCCGTCCCGACGGGTTCTTCGAATTCTCGACATTGTGGACCGATGAACTGGTGAGTCTTCCATCCTACCTAACCTCTCGCCGGTGGTTATACTGTTTAGTTCCAATTATGATTTCCAGTTCCCTTCCTAGGGTGTCCTGGTCCAAGGGATTTCGCTGAAGCAACTGGCCAGCCATTTGCAAGAGATTTTACACGTTGGAAAGGTCTACTTCGTAGGACAGTTTGCTCAACGTGAATCCAGGAGGCGCTGGGCACCTTGCTCCAATGACCGCCTCCTGTACTTTAATTCCAATACTTCCTTCACAACCTCGCCTGAAGATGATCCCACCTTCTGTCGTGATAGCTTTGAGTTCCGCAGCTTCGAGGACCTCGAAGACATCGCTTCCAGGCATGTCTGTTTAGTTGGTTCGTCTCCCATCCTTAGTTTTATGTTTACATTGATTTTTGTAGAGCCTGCTGACCATAGCGACCCTTCTTAGATGTTGTCGGCCATCTGGTATCGGTGACACCCATCACCTATTTCCAGAAACAGGAACGTTCCATCAAACGCCAAACGGTTGTCATTGAAGATGAACGGTGGGTTCTGTCTCGACTTCTTTACCTCTTCTGAATTGTTTTTAGTAAATGATGCTTCTTTATTACTTCCAGCAAGGCATCCCTGTCAATCACGCTTAGGTCTGAATTTGCCGAAAAGCTGAACGTGGCTCACCTCATGGAGCTGGATGGGGCCGCACCAGTGATTACTGCATTCACCAGTCTTAGCCTTTCCATTTGGCGTGGTAAGTTTCCAATGTTCTTCATTTGTTTGCTCTTAACAGAACCCCAATAGTTCAACTTCCAATAATTAGCACAAACTGCCTGGGAATAGAAGAAAGTGGCAATAGCTGGTTCGTTGTGTGTGTTTTGGCGGTTTTTAGCCCTCCTGCCAACAGTAACTTAGGCCCTCAGTTGACCTGAACTGTGCATTTTAGTGGACTCCAATATAATGTTGTGTACAGGAACTTTAAACCTCAAATCATGACCACCGTCTGTCTTTGCTTCAGACCTTCTCATCCTCTATCGGAGTATAGAGACCTCCATGAACCTGTTTCGAAGTTAATAGTTCAGGGAGTTATTCATACTTCCATTAACCTTTCTGTATCCTGTAACTCTGCGCTTGCCTGTGTCTGTCCGTTCACCAGGCTCCACGATTATATACTCTCCAGTGACTATGAAACTCAGTTAGTCGTTCTGTAAATTCATTACAGTTCACATAGTTGTTTCTTTGATTTCATATCCCGACTATACGTGCATTCTTCGATAAGGCCGTTCCAAACTTCCTCACTTTCGCTTGCCTTAGTTTATGGTTCCTTCCTGCAATCTGTATTACCTGCTAACTTTTACTACTGCGGCTTTCTCTACAGGTAATGTTGGAGCGTCCAATACTACCGCAACTCACATTGTCATGTCGCCCGCAGTCCCACAGTGTGCGGCCCTCACGGTCCATTACATATTCCAACATGCATATTTGTATTCGTTCTCGGTTACTTGCTTGCATTGCAAGCGCGACTAACCTTTTCCCCAATGCAGTTTTGGCGATGCGGTTCCCACTATTGGAATCTTGCCAGCTGAATGCGACACCCCTAAAAAGGCGGTGACCGTATACCGCGAGTCCTTTAGGACGATAACCGAGCTTCAGGCTGTTCGTTCCACTGCTACACTGGTTTGTTTTTCCTACGCAGATCGCCTTGGGATGCTCATCATGAGTTATCACTCGCAGATGTCGTTGGTCGTTTGTTGAGTGTTTCTAAAGAGGAAACATGCCCTTATAGGATGCCGACTATCTCTGCAGTACTAGAGGATTGTGGGTGGGTTCTTATTTTCACTTCTAACTATCTTTGTCATTTCTTGAGTTAATAGCAAAATTGACATAATAGAAACAAGGACTTTCATTGTTTGTTAATATTGAATTTATGTTGGCTACTTTACTACTGCATCATTACGATGGTTTAGTTTCTCTAACCAGTGGGTAGATAATAGATTAGAAAATGACTCTATTGTGATTGATCCTATCCTGTAGCGGGAACACCATACTGGTCAAGTATGCATCGCTGGATCATGCTTTGTCGCAGGCCTCCATTATTGTAGCAGAGAGGAGTGGACCAATCCTTCTAGCTTTCACAAGTATGATGGTTGTTCTCTCAGAAGGTAACCTATTCCGAATACAGTATTGTCACACTTTGTCATGTGCAGCTGAACCATAAAAAGTGAACTGCCCTCTGCTGTCAAACAGATTCAGACGATTTTTACTTGGTAAACACAGTTGGAACACGAATCATCCATGGGTGTTACTCTCATCGATTCAGCCGCCTTAGAGAAATGTGAGTGAACATATGCTTCCCACAATTAATGTTCTCTACCGTTAGACAAAAGAGACATCGAGCGCTAACTACCTACATGCAATTGAAGGTTTCCCTGTGCACTCACATGTACAATTATGTATGTAGGTTCTCACATGAACACCGCCCTGTAGCCATTGGTCACTCACCCGCACATCGCCCTAAGTATGTCCAGTACAGCCTGCTACACACAACTCTGTTTAATCTGACGACTGCCAGAAAACCACTCTACTCGGCACACAGCTTACGAGAAAATGCTATGTAATTGGATTTGAATATATGCAATTTAATTATAGCTTCTAACACTTTCTTGACACTTAATTTAACAGCCTACTGTTGGGGGCCTCATCACCATAAAACGAATCCATAACCATACAGGCATCGTTCACTATCATCCTGACACCACTCACTATCCTAGGTATGTCCACTTTATCAAGAGCTAATCATAAAAACACTGCAACATTTAAGACTGAAGCCACCTTCTTAACAGGTTTCGAATGAAAGTGGAATGCAAGGACATCTCCACCTCCTGCGTTCTCCTATTCGACAATGATGCTGCTTCGTCACTGTTGCAAAAAGCTGCTAGAGAATATGCAGCACTTGATGAAACCGCAACAAATGCATGGTTGCAATCTGTCGTGGGAAAGGTCTTCACTGCTAAAATTGGAACTACTGTGCGCACATATATGTCGGGGTCAGCTTTTGAGGTCATCACCCTCTGGGACCCACTCGCCTTCGCCATTGCATCCAGCTGCTACTGCGATTCAAACTTCTGATGTCCTAATGGTGCTGCCCTGTAGAAGTTGCATTTCATTTCTTGCTGCATTTGAACCACTCTTATATGCTTATCTGATTGGTACATGTAAGGGCCTCAATCGTGTTTTGGAAGCATCCAATGGTGTCGCAGGTTGGAAACTTATTTCACCTGCATATTATGTTTGGTTTGTGTATCAGTACTCTTGAAGTATCTAAATTATCATGCTCATGTAATATGAATGTTGTGAACTGTCTTTTTTCAGAGACCATGCAAAATGCTATTAAGTTTCTAAGGTGTTGCTATATTGTGCTTATGTAGTGTGAATGCCATGACAACTTTATGTCTTTCCTCATACAGGGAAAATTATTCGTGAACTGTCTTTTTTCAGAGACGATGCAAAATGCTATTAAGTTTCTAAGGTGTTGCTATATTGTGGTTATGTAGTGTGAATGTCATGCATGACACCTTAAGTCCCCGCGGCGTAGCAGCGGGCATTTTTTCTAGTTTAATCTCTAACAATCAAGTCAATATATACCATATAAGAACTAATGTATGTAAATTTTAGGAAGAGGACCATGTGTATGAAAAGAATGTAGGTAGAGAGGATAGTTCTCTTCACTTGGAAGTTCAAAACTCATTGTATAGAGCGACGACTTAAACCCTGTGATTTGCGTTTCGCGCTAGGCTTGAGTATTTGGTGAGACACTTTACAATGGGCCTTGCCCCTTGGCTTGGCACCTTATATTGGATTTGAGACATAGATAAAAGCACTTTGCTATGGATTTAGATCCATAGATGAAGTGGACATTTGTTATGGACTCACACACCTGTCATTTTTCCTTGGTTATTACTTATTATTAACATCCCAACACTTTAGGTATCTAAACCGAATATTTGAAAAATTGTTCGAATCATTCAATCAGTGATGGCAATTTCAACCCGGCTCGTGAGTATTATCCGACCAGACCCGCGATGGGGCGGGTATTACCCGACCCGCAGTAGCGTGGGGCGGGGCATGGGTATCTACTTCCGCCCCGCCCTGCCCCGCCCCGTTCTAGACTCATTTTATCTCAATTTCTTACAATATCTATACATACTCTCCTATTTAGACTTTTCTTCAACTAGTTAGAGTTGATCTTTCAACTTGTTAGGCTCAATTATCCATTCTATTATCAATATTTTTCATTCTTAAAGTGTTTTTTCCTACGTTTTATTGTAAAATGTAAAATTTACTTGTATTTTTTTTTAACATGTAAGAGTGGGTCGCCCCGCCCCGACCCGTAATAGCGTGGGACGGGCATAGGAATTGAGGTACCCGCCCGCCCCATTGCCATCACTACATTCAATCAATAAGTGTAGAAATGTTCACACCTAATGAAAAGTATAGTAATGTTGCAAAATGATCCATTACTTAGTGAACCGATATTGTTAAACAGCAAAGGACCACGCACATAGCCAAAGATCACTACCCCATATCATCAGGCCTTCTCTCCATCCGCCACCTCGGATATCATCACGTGATTTGCAGCCACGTCAGCAGTCACTTCTGGATTTGGATCCTATAGCCACGTCATTCGCTCCACATAGTTTAGATTATCGTCGGACAACGCGAGCGGGACCACCGCCCATGCTCCGTTCCTAATCATCTCAATCCCCCACTCTGCACCACCACCACCAGCTCCTCCACCCCCGCCTAAATTGCCCATACTATACATTACTCTGTTCTGTATCTCAAACAGCGCGTGCATTCCACAATTGGCCTCATTATATACCGCCAGCTTTCCGCCATGGATTTGATTCTCCAAATAGTATAACAGAGCCCAATATTAAGAAAAGCAAAGCGCGCGAGATGAAAGAGTGCGAGCTGTGTCAAGCTGGCGGCGGAGCCAGGATCTTCTGCGAGTCGGACCAGGCGAGCTTGTGCTGGGATTGCGACGAGAAGGTCCACGGCGCCAATTTCCTCGTGGCCAAGCATTCCCGCATCCTCCTCTGCCACGTCTGTCACTTCCCCACTCCCTGGACGGCCTCCGGTCCCAAGCTCGGCCACACCGTTTCATTCTGCGATTCTTGCTTCTCCCTTCACGGCGGTGACTACCAGACGACCGAGAGGAGCGGCGGCGACGGCGGAGAAGGAGCGGAGTTCGACGTCGAGGAAGATGGGGAGACGACGACAACGACGGCGGAGGAGGATGAGGGCTTTTCCGATGATGATGAGTACGGTACGGAGGAGGAAGATGGGGATCTGAATCAGGTTGTGCCGTGGTCGGGGGAGAGCTCTTCCGGCGCCGAAGATGAAAGCAGACCGGCGGCGGCCCATTAGTTTCTCCAAGTTTTGGGCCCATGTAAAAGCCCAACCCATCTTCTTTTCCCCCAAGGCACAAAGCTAGGGCAGGTTCTACTTTGCAGTTCTCTTCTACACATTAGAAAACCAACCTATAAATGCATATTTGAATACAAGAACTGAAGAACGGTTGTTTACTATATTTTAGATGGTAAAGTTCAAGCAAGCAGAAAAAAAAGGATCAGTTAATGAGCTTAAATGGAAAAGGTAGAATTCTGATAAATGGCAACCGAAAGCAATCCAGTTTTCAGACTTTGTTTATAGTCCAACCTACCACAACAAAACGTAAAAGAGTCTTCAGAAACACACAACCATTCATCTGCCACACAAACATCTCACTTAAGAGTGGCAAAACCCTTTTCCACGCACTTTCTTACAAGAGAGTAGAGGAAAGGAGACAAAACTCAAGCATTCTTCTACTACCATCTACTATTTAGCTCATTCTCCAGCATTTTAGCACTTGGAGCATCTATTGAACTCTCCGTCGGGGCACCCCAAACAGCTTCAATAGCTCGGCAGTCCAGCTCTATGCCTCTGCCAATCAAAGAACCGTTGTTAATAGGAAAGTACACAGAATAGCACGATTGATGGACGATAACATAATAACATAAATACAAAATCGATTAAGAGACTCTTCTCTCTGATTGATGGTAGATTGGTAGTCATCCAACAATGAGCTTTCTACATGCACACACATGATGAAGTGTGACCCATGTGACCAAGCTAGAACCTTTCAGCCATGTCTATATGTTACTCAGACCCATTTGATGCAGAACTCATAATTGGACAAAAAACCCACAACAACAAGCCTATGTGTATTGAAACGAACTTTATAGAGAATGGTTACTGCAAAGTATGCATTTGAAACCTTGAAACATTGCTAACTCAGATTCACAAAAGATATCACTAACTACACAGAGTACACAACCACATTCAATGGAAAGGCATTGAAGATGCTTTCTTAATCAAGAGCTCATCTTAAGCATTCAAAAAAGGGAAGTCAGCCAATACTTTCCAGCATCGAAAATCAACTTAAAAGGAAGTGAACCCCCTGCTTACCAATACGATTAGAAAACCACTTCATTTGTTTGTAGCAGTCAAAGGTCTATCTATCTTTGTTTGCAACTAACAAGGAATCATCCTCACTTTACTAATAATAGCTCAAAGTGAAAAAAGAAGAAGTGACAAAATCTTCCAGAAGATTAACTTCCCAGTACAAGAACTATTCTTATCACTAAGAGACTGGGCTAGTGACAATGGATGGTTGATAATAAGCCAACCCACCCGATGCCCGAAGCTTCAGGCCAACATCTAGAATGAATTAGGGAACTGAAAGCGGAAACATAAACACACCCCAGGCTTTCCCCCTATGTCTCTCAAACACTTTGCAACATTGTTCCTCATGTATTTGGAATAACTAGAAGCTCTGAAGTCCTATAAAGACATATCAAATGCGACCTAATGATCATGATGCCGCATTCAAAATACATACTGCAACCAGTGCTTCTCAAAGAATGTGGGATTATAATTTGCAACTTGGATGAAAACCAAACTCGCAAAATCGTGTCCCACGTTGTTTGCAGTTACAATAACTAGAGACATAGTACACTGATACCAGCCAGCAATGACTCCAATCACTAGACTAAGTTCAGGATAACTTATACAAGTTCGCCATTGGTGCACACACCATCATCAAAATCCTAGAGAAACCCATCTCTATTTCGAACTATATAACTAGAGATAGAAACAAAATCAAAAGGAAACAAAAGTAGCTAAGCAATCAGCTGGACTCACAGTTGCCAGATTACTTATCTTTATTATCAACACCACCAATCTTCAATTCAAATACTGAACCAAAAGCAAAGACAAACCTTTGCGATGTGGCACTTCCTCTTCGTCCTCGTGCATATGCACATTGACGACGGGCTCGACACCAGCATCACCATCAGCTTCATCCTTGTCCTCAGGGTACCTGACCACCACAACGGGGCAAACGCAGTGATGCACACAGTAATCGCTAACACTGCCAAGCCTGCCATCCCTGCCTCGCTTGGCAGCTCCGAACCCTCTGCTGCCCATGATCACACAACTCAGTCCCAACCTCTCCACCTCCAAGCACAGCCGCTCCTTCATGTCATGGTCCTTCACTATGTGGATCTTGAAGGGGATTTGGGCGTCTTTCAGGGGCTTCGAGAGATCAGAAGCCTTGGCAGCAGTGAAGACATCGTAGTCTTCCTCGCCCTGGCGCGGCTGCAGCGGCTGTCCCCGCGAGGAGCTATCGGAATCGCTGCCGTGATCGCTGGGCGGGGGCGGCGGCGGGGGATTGGTGCTGTCGGCGTTCAGGTCGCCGCCGCCGGGGCGGAAAGGGTGGATCAGGGTGTGGGTGGGAGTGGACAAGGGGAGTGGGCCCCAATCAGCGCCGAAGAGGACGGAGGTGGGGCTGACGTGGAGGAGAATAACGGCATCGCCGGGGCGGAGGTAGTGGTCGACGGCCCACTTGACGGCGTACGCGCTCTCGTCGGAGAGGTCGACAGCGACGCCGATCTTGCGGCGGGCGCCGGCGGTGGGAGTGGGAGCGACGGAGTGGTGGTGGTGATGGTGGTGGTGGGGGTGGCGAGGGGAGGAAGGGTGGTGGATCTTGATGGTGGGGAGCTGCGGGTTGTCGGGATCCAGAGGGCTCTGCGGCGCTGGTGGCTGCTGCTGAGGATTCATGGCGATTGGGGATGTTTGTTTCTCGGGAAAGAAGGAAGGTGGGGTGGAAAACGCAAATGGGGGGACGAATTGGTAGTGGGGGAATGAGAGGAAACGCGGAGGAAAGGAGGAGGAGTTTCTAGAGGATGGTGACTGTTCGGGGGAAAGAGAGGACCTGCTTAATTAGCTGGGCTTTCTGGCGGGGGGTTGTTAATGATGGGCTTGGGCAATGGATAAGGCCCGAAAGGAAACAACAAAAGTCAGTAAAAACTTGGAGGCCGACCGTGCTCTGGGAAACGAGCACTTTGGGCCAGAAATAAGTTGGGCCCTTAAGAAAGCTAGAAATTATGTAAACAAAATATCAAATAATTTTTTTTTTAACATAGACATCCATAAAGATAGTAGTCAAGACAGTCATACAAGTACAAAAGTAAACCATTGTCGAACTACCTATGAGAGGGCTGTTAATGCCACGAAAAAGCAGCCATATAAGCAGCTAAACCTGCAAAATGGACAAACACATAGACTACAAAAGAGCCGAAATTTCACAAACAAAAATAACCATGATCTCGAGCAGTCATCTTCTCCATCTCAAGATAGTAGTCTCCAAAGATTCAGGCCACCGGTTGACAGATTACAGAGATTGTCACATGTCCCCTTTCGTCTTGGCTACGAACAGACCAAGAAGTTTCGTGCAAAATGAACAAAATAATAGCCCAACAAGACAAGGCCAAAGAGCCAGGGAAGGCCAAGCAAGCCCAAGAGTCAAAAGCAGCAGGGGCTAGAGAAACTCATTAGTGCTTTTTGCACCCACCACCTCATTAAAATTAAAACCAAGTGGAGGCATCATCTGAGTCTGCTATTCATGCTAAAAACCATGGTCGTGTCACCACCGAGTTGAAGTGCAAGCTACCCTGCAAAACAACGAACACAAAAACAGACCAAGCCCAATAGCCCATGAAAGTGGCCCAGGTGCCACGAGTGACGCATCAGTATCTGCCAATAATTTATTTTTGTTTATTAGCTTTATTTTTCTTTTGCCAGTTGTTTATGAACTTAATTTATAGGGCAATGTCTATTTTTTACCCAAACCTTTTTCGGATTCTTTTATTTTAACCAAACCTATTGAATTCTTAAAAATTATCCAAACGTTAACTCTCCGTCAACTTTTCTGTTAGTAATGCTGACTAAGTATGACCATAATGAGTTGACTTCCTACGTGGCGATCAGAATACCATCATCTATTATTTTTAATAAAAAGATTATCAAAAAACAAAATAAAATCTCACTCCTCACGTGGACGAAATAAGTAATGGTAACAGAATGAATGCCCAGACTTTGATAAATTATAATACGTTTGGATAATAAATAGAATTTTTATAGGTTTGGTTAAAATAAAAGAATCTGAAAAAGGTTTGGGTAAAAAATAGACATTGCCCTAATTTATATTTCAGTATGTTATTTTCTCAAAGAAAAATTGTGTCATTCTTTCGGTGTTTCGGAAATCGTATCATAATGGCAGTCTGATTCACGGTTTCAACAAAAAAAATACCATGACACTTAACTTTTTCGATACAATGTCCGGTACGATTTTACGACCACATGCAACACCGCGCGCCGTGTTGTTGCCCACTCAACCTATAGCTCCCATCCGTCTATATATCCTGCACACATGGAGGAGTATGATTGGATGTGGATCACCTTTGGTTTGGTTGGGTTGGTCATGCGATATATACATTGATATAGAAGAGAAAAATCCAACCTATGCAAATTAAGAGGGGGGCGAGGAGAGGGCTGTGGTGGTATTTCAAACGTTGAAGAAAGGCATGAAGTAGGTAGCTTAGCTTAGCTAGGTGGGAGTAATAGATTGCAAGTTTTAGGAAGCAAAGGGGACAGAGGAAGATGCAGGCTTTTTCTGGTAAAAACTCCCGTATACATGAAGCAAGTCGAAAAGGCATCATTTCTCTATTTGCCACCCCTCCCCTCTCACATATAAGACCTAGAGGAGAATAGCCAGAACAGGTATAGGGAGGAGATTCGATGGCATTGGCACCATCATCATCACCACCAAATCTCACTCTTTCTTTGGCTCTCACATAGACATTGCTCCTAGCTCCTTTCTGTTATTCGCAGTAGGCCAGCTGCATGCTGCTGTTGCTGTGAACTTGAGCTTGATCATCATGATCACCTTTTTTTTCTCTTCTGTTACCACCCACCCATACTACCAACCAACACAGATTTTAGCTGAGGCAACCAATCTAATATACTAATAATACCAATGCCACAACCGGGGCCAACAAATCAAAACCGCAGCAGCAGCAGCAGTGAAACGAGACACAAAAAAACAACAAACAATGAAGAAGATGAGACACATGGCCCATCGGCTGGGGATCATCATCAGATCACGATCCTCCTCGTCCGACCATCTCCTCTGCCCTTTGTAATGTTTGCCCCTCTCTTTCTTCCCCCATCTATCACATCTCAACACCTGCAACTGTAGCTGGGCCCCACCCACACCTATTTCGTCCTTTTCCAGCTTTTCTCTCTTTTTCCCTTTAGAAATAGAGAGAGAGAGAGAGAGTTAAGTTCCAGGCAGCTAGCTACCAAGGCAATAGAAAATCCCACTCCACTCCACTCTACTACAAGAAACAGACTGCAGAGAGAAATAAGAAAGAGAGAAAGAAACCCACTACTGCAGCAGCAGAAAACAACAAGAAGTTGAAGAACAAACTAACCTTTTCCCCCCTCATCCTCTCTCTGGGTTCTTTTTTTTTTCCTGCCTATATATCCATTTCCTTCTGCCTGTATATCTTTTTCACTACCCATAAATCTCCCTCCATCGCCAGCTACCAACCCCAAAATCCCAGAAAACAAGCACTTCCAGTCTTCCACTCCCTCCAAACCTCCGTCGGTGCCATGTATCAGCTGCCACATCATGATCACTACTCCTCCCACCACCACCACCACCAACAACAACAACAGCAGCAATCCTCCGCCGCCCTTCATCCATTTCCGCCCTTCTACCTCTTCCCCGACGCCTCCTCCGCCGCCACGACGGAGGAACAACCGGCTGGATATGGATCAGAAACGACTCGTAACCTCCCTCGCCACAAGGCTACCCACCGCGACCCAGCACCAGCAGCAGCGAAACCCGCCGCCGGCGGCGGCGGAGGACGTAGCAGGAAGAGCGCCAGCAAGAAGGCGGCTGCAGCTGGTGGCCCTCACGGCCGGAAGAAGACGACGGAGCCGCTGAGAGGGATGGGGGTGGAGCAGCTGGAGGAGCATTTGAGGTTGCAGGAAGCCGCCGCCGCCGCCGCTTCCAACCAGAAGAAGCTCCTTCTCCCCAAGTTTAAGCCCGCCAAAAAGCCTGTTTCCCGGCCTGCAGTGCTCCAACAGGATCCGGCCACTCATCCCGATGAGCACTACGGCGTCCCCGTGGCGGCGGCGGCGGTTATCAGCGCCGAGAGGCAGCGGCAGCTCCAGCTGCTCTATCAAGCGTGGGTCAGGAGGGTGACCGGTGCTGTTGGCGGTGGTGGTCAGACGAGTCCCTACTCCGGCATCGGCGGAGCTGGCCGGAGTAGTACTGCTACGGCGGGAGGGGGATCTGAGCTCTCTTCAATCCCAAAGATCGCCGCTTTCAACCACAACAACAACAACCCATATGATGATTTACCCACCTGCGACGGCCCCTGCTGCCTTGAGGTTAGGTTAATTTTTTTTATTTTTTTATTTTGTCCCTCTTCTGTTTTGTTTCCCGGGAAAACAGAAATTAATTCTTCCCCGTCATGTATTTTGGTTTGCTGCACATTATTTTTGATGCGGAGGCCGACTTTTTCTTTGCAGAAGAAGAGCTTTAGTACTACAGCGACGGCGGCAATGGCGCGGAAGAACAGTGGAATAGTGATTAAGGAGGAAAGGTTTCAAGAGACAGCTAGTGATGAAGCGCCATTAATCAATTCCTCCTCGTCCTCAAACTATCATCGGTTGCCCGCGGGATTGATGATGAATTCTGTCCAATTCACTCGCCGGGACGTGGAGGCAATTCCTACTACCACTACTGGTTTCTGTAGTAGATCTGCAAGATCAGAGGCGCCCTTTTATCCCTACCGTGAATCTTACTATCTTAATCAGCTGGTATGATGATTCCCACAATTTGGAATTTTTATTTTATTTTATCTGTGATTTGAAATTTTAGATCTTTGTTAATTAAAAAAAATATGGGTCTCTCTGGTGTTCATAATTGCAGGCAACACTGGAGATGATGGAAGCATATGATGATGCTCAAAGAAAGGGGAACTCCTCATCAGCCTGTGGTATGGAGTACTATGAGTTCTTCCCAAGCGACAAAACCACCAGTGGAGAAATTATCATGGAAGGCGGCAATTTTACCAAGCAGGAATGTAGTGAGGAAGAGGGAGTGGAAGTGGAGGACTATCTGATGCTGGAACCTTCAGGTTCAGTGGGATATTATGGTGGTGGTGGTGGTGGAGAAGCTTCTTGTCTCACCACTTCTGATCACCATCATCATGAGAAGTATTACAGTTCCAGTTCTGCCTACACCTACACACTAGCATCAAACCCTACCACCACCACTACTACTACTACTACCAGCAACTCTATTTCCAGTTCACTGGACCTATCCCTCAAGCTCTCATTCTAGAGATCCCCAAACAAACAAGACAGATCTCTACTTCTCCTTTTTGGTGGGTCTGTGGCTCAATGACTGTTACTTTACTGCATGCCCTGCAAACTTAATTACCCACCCTCAACCCTAGAACCCATCTTCTGCATTTGTCTCTTTGCACACTCTTGGGGTTTCCCTTTTCATGTTAAACTGATCTGCCTGTCAATTTATGCCAGCATTTTGCTCCAGTGTTTTGGGATACTATACACCATTCCTCTAGCTCTC
The DNA here is from genome assembly GCA_946122785.1 of Linum tenue. Taxonomy (NCBI): domain Eukaryota; kingdom Viridiplantae; phylum Streptophyta; class Magnoliopsida; order Malpighiales; family Linaceae; genus Linum; species Linum tenue. The sequence goes on along the minus strand of CAMGYJ010000002.1, from coordinate 3,940,121 downwards.
TCTGTCTGTTATAGTTGTGTCATGATGAGTCAGTTTGTGGACGGTTTCAAGAGGACCTTGCCTTAGGCCCAGCTTTTAATTTATGTGGTGGGGAGGATCTGATCTGATCTCTCTTACAATACTGGCTTGTGGGTCTGGCTGGGAGCTCATCACTTAAAGCTTTCATTAATTGATTTTGTCGTATGATGATCCAAGTACTTTAGATATGGTATCCAGTTAATAAATTGTGCAATCTGTGCCATGTTTGTTGAAGAACAAGAAGCTGCCAAAAACTGATTTAATACTCCCCCCCAACTACTGCTCTTCCTCCCAAATCTATCACAGATATTAAGACACAAGCATTGATCATCGACATACATTTGTACCTACTTTGCTTAATCCAGCAATGCTGAGCAAATCACTTCTTCATACATGACAAATTAATTACATACAACAGGCTATCTTGGGTCAGATGTGAAGAGAGAGAGAGAGAGAGGGACCATAAAAGATAGAGAGAGAGAGGTAATGGCATGCAAGAGGCAGCAGCCTGCAATGCTTATTTCCCGATTCTGATATGCTTACATATGATTGAAGTGCTGAAACACAAGTAGCAGCATCTCTCCCCTACTGTTTATGGGAGTCAAGCAACTTTATTTTTTAAGGCCTGCTTCAAAAAGTGTGCTCAAAAGCTGGATTAAAAAGCAACCCTATCCCTCACTCAGCAAAGAGAGTGAGAGAGAGAGAGAGAGAGCAACTAGCTAGCTAGGGTCAAGCTCACAGCTCTCTGTCTGTCTGTCCTCTCTTCTGTCTCTCTGTAAGGGTCTGGTGCTATATAGCCACTGAGCAGAAAACAGGCCAAATGGGCCACCAGCAGCAAAGCCCATCCCGATGCCTGAATTCTGCAGCTGCAAAAATTGCAAGAAAACCACCCTGGCCTGCTGCCTACAAGATCTGAAAGCAGCAGCTAGTAATTAAGCTAAAGCGCTGTACCAGCCAACAATAAAATACTTGCATGGAAGGGGAAAGAGGAAAGGACTCAGTGGCAGCATCAGTGTTCTCCAGTGAGAGGAAAGCTGCTGTTTTTTGCTTGCTTTAAAAAAGGGCCCCTCTCTTTTTCTATTGGCTGCTGGTAAGCGATCTACCCGCTTTGCCTCGCCACTAAAATTGCAAACCAGCCCAAACCAGCCTTCTCCCCGCCTCTCCCGTCCAGGCTCTTGTTCTCTTATTTATGGCAACCTGTTTTGTCCCGTTGCTACCACGTCCCTTTTATTGTCATTTTTCACCACTTTGTTTTTTTTTTTTATATTGGTCGTCGTGATGGTGTTTTGGTGGAACGGAACTGATTTTAGAAATTGGGTTCTGCTGCCTAATTTAGCTAGGACTAATAACCATACCAAAAGTCTACGAATATTAGGCAAATGGTTGGATTATTACTTGAATTTGAATGATTCAACAACTTTTAGGTACGAGAGAGCGAGCGTAACCAAGATCTATAAGTTAATCGTTGATGATTTTCAGATAAATTTTAATAAAATTGAACGAGAATCTTTTTGTGATATTGGGGAGTGTGCTATTTTCGACAAAAGATAAAGAGATTGATACATATGATCTTCGTCACAAGATTGAGTTAACATCGTTCTTAATTTCTTTGTCAATTTATAGCTATAGTATGTTATTAGATGTAGCTTATTGTTTATGAATTTTTAAGTACGTAGTTGCCAACTCAATTAACCTATGACCTGCACTATGTAAAAATGCACGAACAATATTTATTGGAAAATGAAATCCTAATTCGATTAGTTGTATGTATGCAGATAGGAAACCAAAACCTATACAAATTTCAACCGTTAATTAATAAATTCTACTTTGCACGTCACAAATCTAATGTTTGCCCTGGAATGACACAATACAAGTTACAACGACACAAATCTAATTCTTGTACTCCTCCGGCTCGATCTTCCTGTAATACGCACCGATCCTCGACAGGCTGCCGGCGGTGCCCGGAATGCAACGCGGCACGAAAAACAGCCACGTGGACGTGAAGATAATGGCACATATCTTCCCCCAGAGCACCAACACCACAAGGCTCACCAGAACCAAACACAGCCCCACGTTGGAGCTGTACCGCCCTTTCCCCGCCGCCGTCGTCGGACTACTAATCTTCCCGTCATTCTGAATGATCTCCCCGGGCGCCGCCGCATCCTGCGGCAGGTTGCTGCCGACGGAGGAACTCGAGTTGTTGCTGCCGGCGACGGTGGTTGATGACATGCTGCCGACGGCGGCCAATGGTGCGGTCGACGAATTGAGTTCTACGGCGCCGTTTTTGTTTGGGATTGGTGGTTCTCGTTCGCTGCCTGGTTTTGTGGGGTCCACGGTTCCAGCTGTCGTCGCGTAGACGTTGCCACCTCCTTTCTGTGCGTTCTTTCTCTTTCGAATTTTCTTGGCCTGCATGACAAAAGTAATTTAACTTTTACTAAACTATTCATAATTTTATGTAAAAAAAAAAAATCGTAAATTTAATTTGCTTGTGTAAAAAAAAAATAATGGTAGATAATTAGAAAGAGTTATAGGTATAATATATTATTTTATTAAACATGTTTTACAATTTTAGAAAAATTATCAAACATGACATTCTATTACAATTTACATAAAAAATAATCAATCGTGGTCGAACTTTCGTTGGGTATAAAAATATCTAAAATACTTCTAAAAATTTCTCTCTCATTGTATCAAGGTTATATTTTCTAAATCAAAGTTCAACCATTGTTGATGGTGTTTGGATGAAAATTTGATCAGAAAGCCATCTTAGAAAAAATTTCTAAATTAAAATGATATGTTTGATATGAAAATGATAAAGTCAGATGTTTGATATAAATGTATAAATGAATAAAAAATTGCCGGTTCAATATTTTCAAGGTTAGGTTTTCTAGATTACGGTACGACCATGATTGATGGTTTTATATAATGAAATTTGAATAGAAAGCCATCTTCAAAATGTTTTCTAAAATACAGTAATATGTTTGATATAAAAATAACAAAGTGACATATTTGATAATAGAGGGCAGATTATAGATATAATCTTTTTATTGAAGTGTTGACCGCTTCAATATTTCTCAATTTGCAATTGGAAACGGTAATTAATCAAATCAAGTTAACAATTCGTGGTTTCTTAGATTAAAAGAAAAAAAAGGAAGATTCAAAGTTAATTACCAGAGAGGTCTCGAAGAGAATGGCTTTCAAGACGCGAGGGAACCGTTTCAATCCTTTCTTGGGCTTCCCTCCTCCTCCTCCTCTACTGCCGTCCGGCGACGGCATCGTCGTACTCGTCGCCGTCGTGGTGGCGGTGGCAAACGCCGTCGTGGTCGTCGAGGAAGGCGCATAAGACGACGACGACGACAACGACCCATCTCTCCGATCATCTTCTCCCATCGCCGAAGCTTTCACCGAACACGAACGATCCCCTCCTCCTCCTCCGACGCCGCCGTTGACCAATTCCACCGAATAATAATCTATTAGAGATTGCTGTCTACCACATGACAGGAACCATATGTGTTTATGGTTCTTGTCACGTCCTTTGCCGCCCTTTCTTTTCCACCCTAATTCCTCCCCCTTGTTCTTCTTCTTCTTCCTGATGGCGGTCGACTTCTTATTAATCTCGCCGTCGTCGTTGTGATGGCCGCCGTAATAGTAGTTTTGGAGGATCGTCTCCGACAGAGAATGCATTTAGAGCGCGGGGATTATATGGGCGAAAGGAACCACGCGGAGTGCCGGAGGCGGGGAATGCGGACGTACGGTGGGAGGTTAATTGCAGAGGGCCGAAGATTTAGGGAGGGAGACGCTAATTTAGTGGGGTAGAAATCGTGGAGAGAATTTTTGTGTTATTTATTGGAAGAGAAGAAGAGTGGCGTTGGTTCGGTTTTCGGTTGGCTTTTTCATTAATTCTATTCTGAGTGAAATACTATTTTTTATTTATTGAAATTACGTGCGTAATATTCTAAATGGTCAGTATTCTAATCAGTTTGACGAATATGACTCAAACTTTATGATGATAATGGATGTAATATAAAGTTGAGAGCTAGAGATGGCAAATATATCCGTAATCGTGGATATCCGTTCGAATCCGATCTAATCGGGTAGGGTAAAACTCGAACTCGAAGGACTTTTTGTGGGTATGGGTAAAACTCGAACCGGAATATTACGGGTAATTGGTGGGCATGGTTTTGGCACTATCCAACCCGAACCCGCCCGATTATACACATGCACATGTATTTTATCTAGAAAATCATTATTTTTCTCTAACATATTTTTTATTTAGCATATAAATATAACATTTTTATGCAATTGTGTTATTTTAATTAATTTTCTACATTCTAGTGAATAATTGTCGTGTTTTTCCTCTTATATAATGTGAGAATACGTGTGAATGTTAATATATTTGTTGGAGTTATAAAGAGATTGTTTTATCCATGGATATATGTGGATATCCAAAAAACCCGAACAGGTTTGGGCATGATTTTAATTTTTTACCCATTTCTATAGTGGGTATGGGTAAAACCCGAACTACTTTAGGTAGGGTAACGGATATGCACTATCCACGCCCAGCCCGACCCGTTGCCATCCCTATTGACCGCTAAGTTCAAGTAACTCATTTAAAACGTTCGTGTATGAACAAATTAATTTTCGCTACATATCGCCACCATCGTAACATTAGACAACAATGTTTTCCGTTATCATTTTGTGGTTTTTGAAAGCTTCAACCATATATATTCAAAATTATCAAAGGTTTGGGATATTTTGCGGTATTAATTTCAATATTTGGGTATATTATGTGTTCTCTTGCATGTTTATACGGCATCAATTGCTTCGGTTGTTGTTTTGCCAAAATCCGTGCTTTGTAAAAAGTTGTCCACCGGCACTCGGCAGAGCCGCTACCTTGTATATTGGCCGTCAGCGTCCCATGTTTTGGAGCTTCTCGTATCCGGTTCAGTTGTGTTGATGTTGAATCTATCTATCTATCTATCTATAAAATATCTTAAAAGCCTTTAAGATTATACCCCCTTCCACGTAAGCCTCGCAGAAAAATAAGCCCATCCACGTCATCACCCAAATAAGAACTTTCCCCATATTTCCCTCCCTCTACGAAAACCTCTCTTTCTTTTATCCACTTCCTCCTTCCGCCTGCTCATCTCCTTCACCCCTTCCACCATAGCTTCTGTTCCGTTATCTCAAAATAAACCCAGAAATCCCATATTTATCAACCGCCCAAACAAAAATTGCTGTCATAGAACAGGCTTGGAGAGCATAACTTATTCTTTACACAAGATTTCATCAACTCTGCCTCTCAAAGTCGCCGACGAACCGGTCGTCGGTGGTTAGTTCCCTCTTCGTTTGCAGCCCGCCGCCGATTAGTACGCGACGGCGCCCATTCGGTCCCCAGCAAATTTCCGTCCAAACGTTTACTTCCAGACTGACAGGTAGATTCTTCCCGCTGTACGCTGCTTCCACCAACCAAAAGATCAGTCCCCCGATTCCAACTACTCGAAACATATCTCCCCCACACTGAAACAGAAATCCTCTTAATTCGCACTGCAAACCACCGGTCGACTACTTTGCTCATAGTGCTATGTTTTCATGCTATTGTGTTCACTGTGGCAGTTTATTTATGTTACATCAATTTAGAGTAAATGCTCTGCATATCTGCTCATGTATTATCAGTTTGTTGTTAGATTCACATTCTCCCACAAATCAATGTTATGCCCTTTTGTTTATTTCTGACACACCAATGTCGTACACCATTGTGCAGGTAAGGTGAATTACTCTGACGATTCAATTCCGGCTTAAACTCAAACATTTTCTACCCCGCCATCTACCAACCTATCTAAACCCTCATAGACACCAGGTACACCCAATTACATCATGCATCCCATACAGATACTTCACTATGACTACAATTGTTCAATATCATGGTAGCTTCATCCTATGAATTGTATGCCATGCCTTACCACCCCATCCTAAATAGGCTGTTTATAAAGGGCTAGGTTGCTGTGAATGCCACCTGCTTGGTAATTGGACTGAAATGTAATTGAAGCCCTGCACATGTGCATTGTAAACCAGTTGTTTAAGAAGGGTACAATGAGTGGGGAATTAAGTTTCTTGGAACTAAAGGCGGTTGCGTTGTTCCTTTCATGTTGCTTAACTTGGCTGGTGGTCCAATTACTTATGCCGGCTGCAAGGTTGAGTTCATTAATATTTGCCCTCTGTGAACTCCTTTTGAGGCATACTGCTTTAATAATGTTCAATTCAATTGCATACTGCTTAATTCATTGACACTTAACATGTTGCTTCATGCCTTTTACAAAGTTGCTATGATCTTGGCATCAATAAACATGATCAAGGTCATCATGCAATGTTTACTTACCATCCTCGGCTTCTAAAAATGATCTCAAATCTTTAATATAGTTGCCCTGCTGTTGTATCCCAAATTGTTGTTTTCACCTACATCCCGAATTGCTCCTCTACATGATATATATAGAGCATGTATATTGTAGATATTTGCTCGCTATCAATATTATTTTTGTTTACCTTTTAAACAGCCATGAATACAGTTTCCCTTTTAGTTCATCGTTATTGTTTTTGTTTTCTTTTGAGGCTTTCTTTGAAGTTTCTAGCTCTGATATGAGCATAAAAACCTCTTATAACCAAGTTCTGCTTCAAATTTTGCCACATAGCAGTTGCGAGTGCAGAGTTATAAAAACCACGTAGTTGTATTCCATTAACGGGCCACCGTTGCCGCACATTATTGGTTCTTATCTGTTGGTGGTGACGGTTTGAACACTTTTTCCTACTGTCCTCGAAATGGACAATAAAGGTAAGCACGTGAGGGTGTTTCACCAGCCTCCCCACAAAAGAACACGAACATCTGCAGCTGCAACCCCTGCTCAAGGTACACCTAAATTTCACTTGAATTCTCATTATTGTTCTTCATTTTTCCCCTCCTTCCATTCTTATCTTCTCACTTCAGTTCCTAGAGGTTCAGAATAGTTTACCATTTCACATTTCTATTAATCCCCATACCAGGTAAACTGGCAGCTTCAACATCAACCCCACCAACCATGCTTTCTGCTGTCACACAAGCCACTCCACATAGACCTCCCACAGTCCTTGGATCATCTTATGTATCAGGTCAGCCGTCCCCAAAATGATGCAATTACCTCTACATGTTACATATTTCATACAACTCATAAAATGTAAATGGAATTAGATCCTACATGCCATGATAAGATTCCTTCAACGCTGAAAGCTTCTCTGTCAAGGATTGTAAGAGAAAAGCGACGGCTGTATTTACTATTTAAACGGAACCCACACCTTCGACTGTTCTTCATGTCAAGTATGTTGAATTCCACCTTTTGTTAATTTTATGGGTTATTTATTGCTTCTGTAATTAGTCCATATTTCTTTACTTTTTGCTGTTTTCAGGTTATCAACAAACCTTAACCAAGCTCACTGCAAAATCCAATCGGTTACACCGGAGAATCAAACTTCTGAATGGCCGCAAGAAAATAATAGGTTTGGCTTGCTCTTATTGTACAAATGTTTTTCTATGCCAGAAACATTTGACTCCCACTTTTTCTTTTTTTTTTTGTTTGTTACCATATCAGGTTGCCAAACTATTGAACCATTCACATTAGGCCATCCAGATTGTGTATGCCAATTTTGTGGGGCTATTATGTGGAGGCAAGAAAGTACTTTTGCTACTAGGAATCACAAGACGCCCAAGTTCACTCTATGTTGTATGGAAGGGAAGGTCAAGCTGCCACCGATCAAACAACCTCCGCCCTTCCTTAAATGGCTTCTTGAATCGGACCACAATTTGGCTAAACACTTCCGGGAGTTTATTCGTGCATACAATGCAGTGTTTTCATTTACTTCAATGGGAGGAAAGGTTGATCATTCAGTTAATCATGGACGTGGACCATATGTATTCTGTGTTGGTGGCCAAATTTATCATCATATCGGCTCTTTGCTTCCACCTCAACATTCTGTTCCCAAATTCGCCCAGTTATATATTCACCATACTACTGAAGAAATCAACAACCGAAAACGAGCTTTCAATGCCTCACAGAGCTCCAATCCTTTGCAAGATGATCTCATTCGACAGTTGATGGAAATGCTTGATCAGCATAATCAATTGGTCCAAGTTTTCAGATATGCAAGAGACATTGTGGCGGGCCAAGATGTGCACCAAATGGAGATAAGGTTACTTTCCGCTCGCAGTAGAGATGGGCGTGAATATGATTTGCCAGCTTGCAGAGATGAATTAGCAGCATTGGTTGTTAACGGCACAGGCATTGAAACATACGATCAAGACATTGTTGTACAACTCCAATCAACGCAGCTTACTAGAATCAGCATGCGTCATCCCAGCTTAATGGCCTTACAGTATCCATTGTTATTTCCGTATGGTGAAGATGGTTGGCGCCCAGACATCTCAACCACTAGAGGTTTTCTAACTCAAAGGCAATTCTATGCCTACCGCTTACAAACTCGACTAGACGAAGCGCCTACATTATTTCTTTCGGGCAAGTTATTCCAGCAATATGTAGTCAATGCTTACACATTGATTGAAGCCGAAAGATTAGACTGGATTCGGCAAAATCAACGAAAGCTTCGTTATAACATCTTATCAGGTGTTCTTGATGCCTTTCTGAATGGAGATACTGATGTCAACTTGACAGGTAAACATGTCATTTTATCGTCATCGCATACAGGTAGCCCGCGTTATATGTTTGAGAATAGGGATGGCAAAAATATCCGTAACCGTGGATATCCGCCCGAATCCGGCCTAATCGGGTACGGTAAAACCCGAACCCGAAGGACATTTAGTGGGTACGGGTAAAACCCGAATCCGAATATGGCGGGTAATGGGTGGCCATGGGTTTCTCACTATCCAACCCGAACCCGCCCGATTATACAAATGCATATGTATTTTGTCTAGAAATAATCATTATTTTTCTCTAAAATATTTTATATTTAGCATATAAATATAATATTTTCATGAAATTGTGTTGTTTTAATTAATTTTGTTCATTCTAGTGAACTATTGTCGTACTTTCCTCTTAAGTAATGTGAGAATACGTGTGAATGATAACATATTTGTTGGAGTTATGAAGAGAAATTATTACCCATGGATAACCGTGGGTACCCGAAACCCGAACGGGTATGGGCATGGTTTTAATTTTCTACACGTTTCACATGTGGGTATGGGTATGGGTAAAATCCGAACTACTTTGGGTAGGGTAACGGATATGCACTATCCGTCCCCGACCCGACCCATTGCCATCCCTATTTGAGAACTACCAAGATGCTATGGCTATATGTCGTTGGTTTGGCTATCCTGATTTGTTCCTGACTTTTACTTGCAATGCGGGCTGGCCTGAGATCCAATATATGATTGATCTCCTTAAAGTTGACGGTTTGAAAGATCCAAATCGGGCGGATATTGTTGCAAGAATTTTCCGTATGAAATTGAATGAATTGCTTCATGAAATTAAAACCAAACACATTTTCGGCCGCACATGTGCAGGTAATCACTTTATTATTAAGTTGCTTAATATTTTAAGGACTATTACATCATTACTTGACTATGCCTCATAAAGTTGAATTTCTTTCATATTGTCTTATTATTAAATAAAGGCCTCCAGTCATATTTACTAGCATTTTTTCGCCATGCACCCACCCTTAAGTGCTTGAATCTTTCCATGTATGTTGTCTACTTCAAGTTCATAAAATTCTATAATATTAGGCCACACTTCACATAGATCGACCAATCATAAATCGCTTTAGAAACACTTTTAGCTCTTTATTATTTTATCATACTTCTTACGGTATACAATACAGGCTATTCTAACATTTCAAACCCATTTCTTGCAGAGATTTACACAATAGAATTTCAAAAGCGTGGCCTCCCTCATGCACATTTATTGATTTTTTTGGTACCTGAGCACAAGTTCATCGGACCAGATCGAATTGACTCAATTATTTCAGCTGAAATCCCTGACAAAAATGAAGACCCAGACTGTTTCCGTGCTGTTGAAAAATTTATGATTCATGGGCCATGTGGTGCTTCACAACCTTCTGCTGTTTGCACATCAGGAGGGAAATGTAGATGCCATTTTCCTAAAAAATTTCAGTCTGAAACATCAATTGATGAAGATGGCTACCCAATTTATCGTCGACGCCAAGATGGGCGGACCATTGTTAAACATGGCATTCCCCTAGATAATCGTTATGTTGTCCCATACAATCGCTACCTGTTACTAAGATTTCAAGCACATATAAATGTGGAGTGGTGCAACAAGTCCAGGTACCTATACTAACTAAAGCTTTAGTTAAATATAATATGTATTGTTATTACTAAACTGTATCCTGAGTCTTATAGCTAGGCTGAATTTAATACAGGTTTACAGAAATTAAGAATGTGCCTTTGCTCCTTATGATTTTTGCAAACGAATCAACAAAAGTTAATTGATTCATCCTTTGTTTATTCATGTTTAACATCTCTGCTCACTCCAAAATTATTTCCTTTGCTGCGTGTCTGAATTTGACTACCCAATTCTTTTTTTGACCACACGTTATTGCTTTTCAAAATCAGCAGCGGCAACATATTCTAGATCATTTACTAAGATTTTCCAAAACCTGATTTGAAACACAAATAATGCATTTTACAGGTCAATTAAATACTTATTCAAGTACATCACCAAAAGTCCAGATCGCACAATGGCTACATTAGTTCAACCTAGAGGTGATTCACATGCCGAGTTAGCAGATGCACCAAGAACTGATCGATGCATTGATGAAATTAAAGCTTTCATGGATTGTCGATATATTTCGGCACCAGAAGCAAGTTGGAGAATTTTTAAGTTTGATATTCATCATCATCGGCCATCTGTTTTACGCATGTCTTACCATTTACCAGGCGAGAACCCTGTAGTATATGAAGAAAATCAGCCAATAGAGAAGGTAAAGGAAAAGGGTGAAATGGACACAATGCTTATCGCATGGATGAAGACAAACATTACAGACCCTAATGCTCGAGAACACACATATGTGAATTTTCCAAATCACTATGTCTGGGATTCCGATACAAGAGAATGGAGAAAAAGGAAGTCTAAGCTTACTATTGGAAGATTGTACTCAGCACAGCCCTCTGCGGAAGATAAGTTCTACCTACGTATGTTGTTGCATGTAGTTAAAGGTTGTCAAAGCTTCGAAGACATAAGAACTTACAATGGTATCATTTATGACTCATTTCAGCAAGCTTGCTATGCTAGAGGATTGTTAGAAAATGACAATGAGTGGAATGACTGCTTACAAGAAGCCTCTACTTGGGCAACAGGCCATCAATTACGAAGACTTTTTGTCACTCTACTAACATGTTGCCAAGTCTCAGATCCTAAATCTATGTGGGAGAAGAACAGTGAACTACTTTGTGATGGAGTTCTTTACAAACGAAGACATGAACTTCAAATGCCTGATTTGGTTATGACTACAAGCCAGCTACAAAGGTGTGCTTTGATAGAAATTGAACAAATGCTACGCAAGATTGGTAAAACACTTGCTGATTTCCATGGGCTTCCAGTTGAAAATGTTGACTCATTATGCACCTCCATCAATCGATTAATTGGGGAAGAACTAAGTTACAACACCAATGACTTAGCTACACAAGTGGAGCAAAGCTTGCCATTATTGAATGTCGAACAAAGAAGGGCTTATGAAGCAATAATGGAATCAATTGATGGAGATTTGGGAAAAACTTTCTTCGTCGATGGATATGGCGGTACAGGTAAAACATTCCTATGGAAGGTGATAATAGCTCGACTAAGGGCTAATGGAAAAATTGTCCTACCAGTAGCATCATCAGGAATTGCATCTCTGTTGTTATATGGAGCTAGAACAGCACACTCTCGATTCCATATTCCCTTGGTCCTTTCTTCGACTGCAACATGCAACATATCTCATGGAGATGAACTCGCAGAACTGATTCAGCAAGCAGATGCAATTATCTGGGACGAAGCTCCATTAGCTCATAAGCATTGCATGGAAGCACTGGATAAAACTCTTCGTGACATTCTTCGCCAAAGATTTCCTCAGAGCAAAGAGAAGCCCTTTGGCGGTCTAACTGTTGTCTTCGGTGGTGACTTCCGGCAAGTACTACCAGTTATTCCCAAGGGAACGAGAACTGAAACAGTATCAGCTTCACTAAAAAAGTCATACTTATGGGATTCTATCATTGTTCTCAAATTGACACAAAACATGCGATTGCACCAGCCAAATTGCACTCAAGCAGAAGCTGCAGCTATATTGGATTTCTCATCTTGGGTTTTATCAATTGGAAATGGCCAACAGTGTTCTATTATGGGAGATGCAGATATTACTATTCCCGAAGACATAATAGTACAACGACATTCCTCAGTGGTTGAAGATATAGTTGCATCAACATATCCAAATTTGCAGGAAAGTTACAGTAATGTTGAGTATTTACAAGGAAGAGCCATATTAGCACCACATCATGAGATGGTAGGGCAAATAAATGATTACATGCTCAACCAAATTCCCGGTGAAGAATCAACTTATTACAGCTCAGATTCAATTGCCAATGCAGATGGAACGGGAAGTATATCACATCCTGAGTACCCAATTGAATTTCTAAACACTTTGCAGCCCGGAGGCCTTCCCAACTATGAATTGAAACTTAAAGTTGGAGTTCCAGTGCTATTGTTAAGAAATATCGATCAAACAGCTGGATTATGCAATGGGACCAGATTAATCATCAAACGATTGGGCCGGTGGAGCATTGAAGCTGAAATACTAACAGGAACACATATAGGTGATCATGTCTTCTTGCCGAGAATAGTTTTAACAGCTGAGGTACCACATCTGAACATCACTCTAAGGAGGCGGCAATACCCTATAGCATTATGTTTCGCGATGACAATAAACAAGAGTCAAGGGCAATCATTGAAGCATGTTGGACTTTGCTTGCGACACCAAGTATTTTGTCATGGTCAGCTTTATGTCGCAGTTTCCAGAGTAACCACTAGAACAGGCCTTAAAATTCTAAGCTGTGATGAAGAAGGCCAAGAGCTGAAGACAATGAAGAACATAGTGTTCAAAGAGGTGCTAAATGAAGCATGTATATCAGGTTAAACTCTCTGCCGTGGGGTTCAATTAATATGCTTTACATAATGCTAATATTTTCCATCTTCATTTACCGCAGCTCATAATTTGTGTTAACAGGCTAAACAACTACACTTCCGTACTCCACCATGCCATCCCCACCACAACAGAGGATTCACAGAGCAACTTGCTGTCCCTTCTCCAACATTCACAGCAACTAAATACGAAGGGAACCAAATGAATGGAGCTGCTCCGTTGCTATAAGAGAGGAAAAGGACACCAAATGGAAGTAGTTTATTCTAATTGTGTGGCTCTGACTTCACGTTGATCTAATTATTTTACAAGACTTAAACATGTCTAATTTCAGGGTTTGGATAGACAGTTTGGAAACCAATTGTAGGTGAAAATCCTCTACTTTAGAACTATGTTAATTGATCTTGCGAGAATTATGTTAAGATGCAGCTTAATTTCATGCTATTTCTCTACAACCATACCTAAAGTCTTACTTGAAAGGGAACAAAAACTTAACATTGATTTTGATCAAAACTTTTTAAATACATCTAACAAACAATCGCCAGAATTATTTATTTCATTTACTTTGTTGTCTATAAATTTCCATATATTTTCGTATAATACAGATTGGTTATTTCATTAACTTTATTGTCCTAAAAACATATATAAGTATATATACACCCTTAAAGTCCATTGAAATTACTTAATAAAATAAAAGGTCCATCGTAATTATGGTAGAATCCATCACACAACACAACTACACAAGTCACGTATATGAGGCCTTCTTCCAACTTGGCCCAAAAATATATATCTAAAAAAAAGCCTTCCTGACCCATAATCTACGACTTTCATCAAAATCCCCATTCACTTATCGCCAACAATTTTTCCAAGTAAAATTAAAAAACGAACCACCCATTCGTCCCTGCAAATTCCTACCGACAAACCCTCTGAAAATATGGTTTCCTTCTCTAGCCGCCCACCCCGAGAAGTCACGAAACATTCACATTGATCAAATTCAAATCCCTTAAACCAACACTTCGTCTCGCCAATTTCAAACTTCCAACAACTGCAAACCTCTTAGCCGCCATTTGACCAACGATGAAGCTCTATTTAAACAACAACTACGATCCCCGGAAGGCCAGTGCATGCCGTATTCAACCTTACCACCACCATAATATACAACAGGCTTTCCTTCAAGCACATCGCCGACGTGTTGCTTCCACATCACGAAACCCACCCTATTCCAATCGACTAAGCAGTCGATTGTTGAGTACCATTCAACGACTCAAAATTCTTTCCTCCTGTGAACACGATGGAGAATACTCTGTTTGACAACCTTCAAGAAGGCCGATTTCAGGGGACGATTCGTGCAAGACTGTCTAGAATGTGGGAAGCAATCAATATCAAAACCAAAGTTCTGATGCGTCTGGATATCATCTTAATTGATGAAAAGGTACCAATCCCAATATTTCCATTTGATGTGAATTAAGAACATATTGAATCCACATTTAGATTATATGATGACCAAACCACAGTTTACGAATAAATAATTTTACTGCTCAATTTTTCCAGGGAAATGACATCTTGGCGCAAGTGCCAAAGCCATTGATCGCCACAATTCAACCAGGCCTTCAAGAGCAAAACATTTATCTGATCAATGATTTCACAGTTAAAAAATCCCATGCATATTACCAACCGACTGACAACCCATTAACAATCGTCTTCACCAACCACACGATGGCACACCCGGCAATAGGGAATGACGACATGCCTCGCTACAAATTCCGCTTCCTTAGAGCTCCAGATCTTCCCAGGAAATGCAATGATACTACAATACTAAGTGGTAGTTCAATTTTGTCTTCATTATGTACAAGTACGCAGTCAACTTTACCTTACTTGATGTGCAATGATTTAATTGCAGACGCCTTTGGACGCCTTTTGGAATACTCTACAACAGCAACCCACTCCAATGGCACAACCAGAACAGTCAGGAAGGAGTTGCAAATTGCCATACCGGAGTAAGAAAAATACCCTACCTTCTTCTATAAGTAACCATTATATCATAATTTCATTATATTCCACAAAGGTAAACGCCATATTACACTAGCAGTGGTGATAAGGTCCGAGTCACGTTATGGGGAGACACTATTGAGCAGTTCAACCGCATCTTCAACGCCAATGAAAATGAGCCAATCCTCTTGATCATTACTTCCGTCATTGTCAAAGAATATAATGGTAAGCATTGAACCACTATCCCGTCATTTAAATAATATTGCACAAAATTACGATGCAGATTTAACCATATAAACCATACCTTTTGTCATGTAGGTCTCAAATTTATATCTTCCACCACAGCAACAAGGATATACGGCAATTTAAATATTCCAGAGATCCTACCAGAAAACAACCAAGAGCCTGCAATGGAAGTCGCTGTCAACCCTCCAAACCAGTATAATATTAATGACCAAGAAGACCCTCCTCAACTAACTATAGCCGAACTTGAAGAAAAGAAGACAGATATAGAGAACGAGGTACACTGAACTGAAATTTGTAGCAACTCTTTATTCTTTCATAAATACAGACTTTCTAAATTCAAAGTTAATTACATCAGGGGAATTATTACGAGTTGATAGCCAAAGTTGACGACGTGTTGGACGATTGGTGCTACTACAGTTGTTCCAACTGTCCCAAGAAAATACCACCTGCAACACTTGAGTTCTGGTGTCAACACTGCAACCAAAGCACAATTCAAGGAGTTCCAAGGTTAATACTACCCCACAATTCATTCCATACAACTCATTCACATTATTATTAAACTAACATACATTAACATCAAATAACCAGGTTCAGAATTGTGTTGTCAATCAAAGACGAATCCGGATCAGCATACATTGTCATTCTAGATCATGCAGGTAGAAAGGTTTTCAACACCACGGCAGATCAACTTCTCCATGCCAACAATGGTGATATGCTGCAACCACCGGAACATGTATCACTACTCAGAGGAAAAATCAAAAAATTCAAGATCAGGCTGAACCGATACAACATCGAACAATCCTCAAGCACGTACACCGTCACGAAAATAATGGAAATTGATCCCCAAATCCTCCCCACCTATGAGGAAACCCACAACAAGGTACTCCTATTCATTCTCTTCTCCGTATAGTTACATGTAACCTTCACTACAATGCCACAATCTGTTGCTATCAACATTCCATGCATAAATTTACATACATGCTAACCTGGAACCAAATTTCACAGCATCACCATGAAGGGCACCCATCTACTGACATAGCAAGTAGCAGCACCAGCCAAACTCATCAACAAATTACTGCTGCTGCCACTTCAGCAACCATGATGATAGAAGAAGAAGATCAACAATTCCAACTGGAGAATGCGTCCCAAAAAGGAAAATCAGTGGCTGAACCATCCAAACTCAAGTCTGCAGAGCTCAAATACTACAAGAAGCGCAAGGCCTCTTTAATAATCTCAGATTCGGAATAGTAATAACAGTCAGCACTCATCACCATTAGTCATGCACTACATCGATCAAGCCCACCCTCATTATGTTCTACTACTATGTTTAGTATGTAAATAGTTCTATTAAGCATTATGTAACTAGCAAACAAGCCTTCCGTGTTATGTATATAAATAAGATTGGAAGGTTACGTACTAGAACAAAATATTAGTATTATGTATTAAATGATATTGAGTGTTATATCAGTCCAAGTGTATTAAGTCTTATTAAGTATTCATGTAATACAAATCAACATCATCCACAAATACAGCAAAAAGCAATCGAATGTATTGTTTTACTAGGCCTCCAAAAACACACCAAATCCTAGCTTCTGTTATAAACCTTCGCTCTGATAACCCACCAAGACCATCTCACCACACACTTAACTACACATACACAACACATCATGCATCCGGCCAACGGCCGGGCACGATGCTAGTCTCAACCAATAGCAAAAGTGCAAGTGCAACGTCGAGAATCAAACTAAACCAATTAAACCACTTGAATATTCTTACGGTTTAGTTGATTAATTAATTAATTAATCGGCCACACTTAGACGTAAATTGGTTGGACGTTACGAAAAGTATAAGAAGCGGGAACCTAAATTACGGATCTTAAGCGAGTCTTATAATAATGTGGATGTGGTGGGATGCTCGGGAAAAACTCTTTTTACGCGTTTGATAATAAAAAAGCCATATCGAAATTCCAAAACAGTAAAGTACCATGGGTTAATTGCTTGTCGCGATTTTCACAAGTGCATGTATTGTTCAAAACTATACTTTCCCTTAGCTTAGGGGTCCCAACATTATTTTAGAGGAGTTGGGAAACATTCACGATCTGATCGAACTCGTATGCCAGAAGGATTACGTGGATGGAGTTAAATTTGAAAGCTCTATATTATTTTTGAAGATATAGATAATGAATTTATAAAATAAACGGATTTCCAAATTACAAATGGATTAAAGTTTAAAATCAAACAAGAGGTTGGTCTAAGGGTAATACAACTAATTTAGAACTCGAAGGTCTTAAGTCCGAATTTTTTAATCATATATCACTCTTATAAATAAAAACCTATTTCCGGTCCTTTCAAAAATAAAAAATTGTTAGTATTAAAAAAAATATGTTCCAGCGAATTGCAGAAAGCCCCTTCCTGATAGACTGATTTGGCACTACTCGTAATCCGGTTTATACACTGTCAAGTCCGACTATCATCTCCTTTCTTATGAGCGAGATGATATGTTTGCTAGCCTCCCCCCTCAACTTAATTCCAAGTTCTGGAAGTGCCTTTGGAGCTTGCGTCTCCCTCCGAAATTGAAATTCTTCCTGTGGAGAGTTGTTCGTGGTTTCCTCTCTCTTTGTACAATACTCCAAGATAAGTCCATGTGCTCCTCGCGCACCTGTCATGTATGTTCAGCAGCTGATGAGACCATTACTCACTGTTTTCTTGACTGCAGGATTGCAGGGGAGGTGTGGATGCTTGCTAGCAAGAGCAATTTGTGACATGAATTGAGCCTCATTCCTACTGAATTCTTGTGGCCTCGTCTCTTCTTCTCTATGCAATTATCCAGGGATCAAATTGCAGAGACGGTGTTCATTGCCTGGCGGCTATTGAAGGGGCGATGTTGGTCAATCTATGACCATATTCAATACCTCCCTCCAGCTCTTTTTCGTCAATTCCAGTCCCAAGTGGCGGAATGGCAGTTGGCCACCAACTCACCCCAATAGCAACATCCAACCCATCGTCGTTCTGCTGTCACCATCTCACCTCCTTCAAGTCCATTAGGTGGCTTGCTGATGCGGTTCGATGGAGCTACCAGGAAAAATGAATGTGGCAGCACTGATTTTGTGGGTATCTCATCGGGAGATTCATTAGTCTATGCTTATGGTAAAAAGTATCCAGGTTTGGATGAACCCTTCCTCCTTGAATTATTAGCTCTTAGAGATGCTATGAATTGGTGTTTAAGTCATGGTTTTAATGTCGTTTGCTTTTGTGGAGATTCACAATTGGTTATCCGCCAAGTTTCATCAGGTTCATCTCAGCATGGCAGGGGGGGGATTCTAGAAGAGATTCTCTTGCTGAAGTCTGCTTTCTCCTTTGTTTAATTTGTTTTTGCTCCTCGTACTACTAACAGGGCTGCCCATTGCGTGGCAAAATCGTCCCTTGCATCGACAGATCAGCACTTGGTTGACTGCCGCTTTTTACTTTCAAACCTATTGTAATTAGCTATCGATTTAATATTTATCTATGGGGAAAAAAAATTTGCAGAAAGCCCACCTTTGGCAAAACAAAAAAAAAATTTGCACAAAGCCCACAACTCTGGTTTGGACCATTAGAAAACCGACTGGGTACTGGATCGACTGGCCCATGTAGAATGAGATGCGCAAACTATCCAGTCCGACCCGATCTGGTAGCAGTCAGGGTTCGCCGATTGAAAATGGCAGTCTACTCATATAAAGCTTGAGGATTGACGAAGAGAAGACTGAAGCACTCTGTATCAAGAAGTGGGAGAAGTGAAAAGGAAGGAAGGAACATAAACAAAAGCAACAAATAACGGGAAAGAAGCAAGCGGAAACCCACTGCAGGGCCCGGGCAATTTAGAGACGAAAGCGGAAGCCATTAAACCTTGGATTCAAGCAAAATTCCTTTCTTCCTGCTATACGGGTTTTGCTCCGGAAAGTTTGCCCTTCGACACACGCCACAGCGATGGAGACGGCCAACGCTCAGGAGCTGCTCCGATCGAACCTCTCTAGGGTGCGCATACCGGAGCCGACGAACCGCGTCTACAAATCAGAGTGCTGCGTCTCCTTTGATAATCCGGTCAGTCTTTTTCCCGTTTCTTGTCGTTCCTCTACTCCTCCTTCATTGTTCTTGTTTGGTTCTCTCTCGAGCCGGGAAGAATTTAGGTTGAGTGGTTTGCGATCGAGGCGTGGCTTGTAGAGAAATAAGTGTTTGCTTGGTACGGGGAAAACTCAGCTCACTCCATTTGCATTGTGCTTTGAGTGGTGTCACTGTTGCCACAGCTGTACTTCCAATGGGCTCCTCCATTTCCTCTGCTTCCGTCGCTTTTGATATCTGAGTAGTTTCTAGGAACACGGAGTAGAATTCCTGACGCTCAGAACATTTTGCATGGCTTCTTCGAGCTATCTTTTCTTCCTTGGGCGAGAGTGCTGCTGGCGTACATCAATTAGTGAAATCGGAGGGGGGAATATTTGGGTCTCATTCTGCTTAGTCACATGGTTTAATGGTCGAGCATGAAGGATATTCGTTGTCTCAATTACTCCGATTTGTGTAAGTTACTGAATTTTGTCTGTGATTCTGTTCTTATGCTCTAGAGGTCAGAAGGGGGGCTGTACATTGACATGAACACGTTTCTTGCTTTCGGGAAAGATTGTGCGGGTTGGAACTATGAGAAGACGGGGAACCCTGTTTATTTGCACATAAAGCAGACGAGGAAGTTGATTCCCGAAGACAGGCCTTCAAAGAAGCCAACCCTTTTGGCTATAGGTAGCAAATATGAGCATCATTTTTCCTACTTCTATGATGCTTCTGTCTCTGAGTTCATATTTGTCTTGTGTGGCTAGGGGTTAGTTGTTTGGCCGATGCTTACGAATTCTACTTGTATATAGGTATTGAAGGTGGTTTTGACAACAATGAAGCTGAATATGAAGTAACTTACAGCATAGTAGTACTTCCTGGACATGTGACATTTCCATTCCCTTCTGTGGAGTTACCAGAGAAGGTGGTATTTTTTGCTATGGTTCAGGGCTTTTGCCAAATGTGAATTAGAGTCATAGTTCGAAGATCTAATATGGTACTCTTCGCTTGCACTTCTGCAGGTGAGACTTGCCGCTGATGCCATTTTAAGGGCCGAAGGTGCAGAGCGAAAAGAGCAACTTGCTGCTTGGACCGCAGATACAAAGAAAGTTAGTGCGCATGCAATGGATTTGAAACAGATTAACAATGGTGTTGTTATTCCTCCGTCTGGTTGGAAATGTGTCAAATGTGAGAAAAGGGATAATCTCTGGCTGAATCTTACTGATGGATTCATCCTTTGTGGCCGGAGGAATTGGGATGGAACTGGTGGTAACAACCATGCAATTGATCACTACAAGGAGACAGGCCATCCTCTTGCTGTCAAACTGGGGACAATAACTTCAGACTTGGAAGCAGCAGGTAATGGCTACTTGTGTTTTGAAAAACGCAGTATTTATCTTATATTGAACTCCTTACTTTGTCGCTGATTCTGGTTTTTGGCATCCTCAAAAATTTATTCTCTTTTCACTCTTGCTTTTTCCTTCTCTGTTTTTTTTTGGGTGAATCGTGCCCAATAGGAACTCATCTAATAATGACCTTGTTACTAAGCTATGATTGCGAGGAGATTAAGAAATGGATGAATGCGGAGGTGGTTAAGAATATATGATATGGTTGGATAGACGGAAGAACAGCAGACTGTAATTTCAGTTTTGAGGTCAGGCAGTGGAAGTGAAAAGAAGTTTGATGTTGAGTCGGCTCTGGCCTTCTGTATAACCTAATTTCATGACTGCTTGCATCTTGGATGACGTACAGTTAAGCTGATTATACCAGTTAAGACTTCTTTGTGGTCTTCTGTTTTATCTATAAAATTTAAAATGTATTTTTCTGAGATCAAAAGTTTGTCCATGGGATGCAGCTGCCGAAAGCAGTAACTTTTTAAGTTGATTAGGATGATCCTAGCAATGATCATCAGTAGTCATCATAGAAGATAACCTTGTATCATAATTGCAATGAGTTTTCATATTTGAAGGCAAGCACTTGGATTCATCAAGACAGCCGGGACTGATTTGAATGGCTAGCACTGCTTGCATTAGATATTCAATATTTGTTTTGACATTGATTGTTCTTTAAACTAATGCTGGCTAACGAATTGTGGCAGCTCAGATGTATTCTCTTACCCCGAGGATGACAGTGTTTTGGACCCACTTTTGGCGCAACATTTGTCCTTTTTTGGAATTGATTTTTCATCCTTAAAGAAGGTGAGGAGCTGCTTACTTTTTTAGTAATTAATTCTGTAAATGGCTTTTATTTTTTCAATATTTGAATTCAGAATTTGTTTGACCAGGATAGTATGTGACCAGTAATATCCAGGCCTAGTTGGTCGATATTATATAAAAGTCAAGTCCATACTATTCTTTGGTTATCACACTGCTTCTCATGTTGGGCTACGGTCTATGTTTCACGGTCTTCTTTGCAGACAGAAATGACAACTGCTGAAAGGGAACTTGACCAGAATATCAATTTCGATTGGAATCGAATTCAAGAAAGTGGGCAGGATTTAGAACCTATCTTTGGTCCAGGTTATACAGGACTCGTGAATCTTGGTAATAGGTAAGTTTTTATCTGTTAGTTAAGCTGTGTCCTCGGTTAACACAGTTGAAGATGATTTTCATACTAAACTGTTGTTCTGCTGGCAGCTGCTACATGGCAGCAACTATGCAAGTAGTGTTCTCTACACAGTCCTTCAGTTCACGGTTAGTCTTTAGTTGTGAAAATTTGAGAAGCACCCTCTTTATTCCCATCTCTACTGCAGTTTCTCTAATGTTTCTTCCCTATTTGATTGCTACTGTTTTCGTGACTATATTACAGATACTACAAGAATCAAGCTTTGAAACTAGCATTTGAGACTGCTCCTTCTGACCCGACGGTGGACTTGAATATGCAGCTGTAAGCAAACCACGTTTTATCTGAGACATTTCTTTGTCTTGATGATTGTTAGCTATGATGTTGATGAACACATTGTCTGTTGTAACTGGGATCATAATGTGTCCGTTTGTTTGGATAAATGTACAAGGTAGGTTTGACTGTGGTCATAGAAGGTTTATCCCACATAGAAGGTTTAATCCTAGAGGTAGGCTATAACTGGGATTAAACCTTCTGGTGTAACTGGGATCATAATGTGTTCGTTTGTCGATAAACACATTTTCTCTGAACGCTGTTGCCTAAACGTTTCCTTCTCTATATCCATTGTTTATGGAATCTTGTGAAATTTCCCTATGTATTTTCGAAGTAATATGGTTGACGCTGTGTTGAGGTGGCTAATTTATTGATGAAATGCATTGGGGGTGCGTGTGTATGTTAATGCATTTGTCATATTGCAGCACAAAGCTGGGACATGGTTTATTGTCTGGGAAGTATTCTGTTCCTGCACCAGAGGTATGTGAAATTGAAGCTATTTGATATTTAATATATTCCTAGTTTCTCTCTCTGAAATTTACCCTTCTCCTCTTCGTAACTCAGGTAGATGATATCGCAGATTCTGCAACCTCCACTAGTACGGTAAGTTTCCCTTTGCATGGGATTCTTCTAGTGGTTGTGTTATTGTTTTTACCAAGCTGTATTCTTGACTTCATATTATTATCAAGATGCTTGCGTTTGTAGAAATTTTCCTAAATCAACTATGAAACCAATTGCAATATAATTTTGTTCAGTTTTGCTAATGATATATCAAAAGCATGATGTTCTCTCTTTTATTTGTCTCCTTGAGGTCTTATCATAACTTATTCCGTTCTTCCATTGCCAGAGCTGTCGTTTCTCTTCCTTGTTTCACTCTTTTTTGTTGCCATTTCAAAATATTAGAAACAAGAAGGATTACCTCCTCGCATGTTCAAAGCGGTCGTTGCTGCAAGTCATCCTGAGTTTTCTTCAATGAGGCAGCAGGTATGCTTACTGTAGTACGACTCTGTATGAATATGGTTGAGTATCAATTCTTCTGAAACCCCAACAGAATTTGAGACTCAATTTATAACAAATAGCTGCCTATAGTAGGTGGTTGGTCTGGGGTAAGAGTTGGCTTGCGATGTGCTATCTACCTCTCGCCCCGGCTGACTATGTTCTTAAATCATTTTAGGGATGATTAACTAAAGCTGCATCGTTTACTTTGTTCTCATTTGATATTACAAACTTCTTCCCGTTTAGAGAAGTTGATCAATTACTTCGACATACACCTTTGTCCTGTATTTAAGATATTCCTGATCATTGCTATTTTTTATTCTTTTTCTGGTGGAGCATCATTGTTGTCTAGTGAATCAATTATTTTCCTTCAATTTGATGAGCTGATTGGGAAGATGGAAACTCGTATTTGGAACAATGGTCTATATGGGGGATGTTATGTGTGAAGTATTAGTTTCGTGTCCATGAACTTATCTGTCAAGTGCTCACACTGATTATTATTGTAGGATGCATTGGAATTCTTCCTTCATTTTCTTGACCAAGTTGAGCTTGGGAATGTTGCGAAACCTGATGCTGATCCTTCAAGGAGTTTTAAGTTTGGTATTGAAGAGCGTATCCAATGTTCTTCTGGAAAAGTTGCTTATAACCGAAGGCACGATTATATTCTTTCATTGAATATTCCCTTGCATGAAGCTACTAATAAAGGTAATATTCAATTTGTTTCTTCTTTCTCACGGGATTGCTTCTATAAACACTTTGGGTGACGAGTTTAAATTTTTTGAGTTCAGAAGAATTAGAAGCCTTCCACAAAGCTCAAAAAGATTCTGAAGGGAAAGATGTGTAAGTATACATCCTATGCTTATATCGTTTATTCTTGTATAGTTGTCAGGTTTGTACTTAGAATATCTAATTTTTTTAGATCCAGCAACGAAATAGTACGCCCACGAGTACCTTTAGAAGCATGCCTGGCTAACTTTTCAGCTCCGGAGGAGATACAGGATTTTTACAGCACTGCTTTGAGGGCTAAGACCATGGCTATAAAGTAAGCTATGCTCTGGTTCCGGACTCTTTCTGAGACATGTTAATTTTGATGACTTCTTCATGGATTTTTCATCTCAATTATATTTTTATCTCCTGTTCCAGAAAAGCTGGTTTAACTTCATTTCCTGATTACTTGGTGTTGCACATGCGTAAATTTGTTATGGAGGAGGGTTGGGTTCCCAAAAAGCTAGGTATAATTATGTCATTTTATTCCTTAAAAATGCTCACTTTTGGCAGCCATTAAATTACTGGTTCCCTTATCCATATCGCATCAAATTTGTCCACCCAGATGTCTACGTAGATGTACCCGACATTATAGATATAAGTCACATGAGAAGCAAGGGCCTTCAACCTGGGGAGGAGCTTTTGCCTGAAGGTGGTATGCCTCTTCCTGGATCTTTGCTCTGTTTTCTTTTTCTTTTCCTTCTGTGGATGTAGGCTTTAAAAAGTGACATTTTATTGGAATTATACTTAATCCACTCTTATTTCAGTTGGCTATGTTCAGATCACAATTGTTGTTCACCATCTGTTATGAAATGGATATAAGGATAGCACATAATTTAGAAGAGTTCCCTATTACTATACAGCATGGGAACTTGAGATGATCTACTTACTTCTTATACATAACTTCCCATGATGCATAGGCCCTGAGACTGAGGTAGAATCAAATGAAGTTACAGCCAATGATGTTATTGTCGTCCAGCTTATGTCGATGGGTTTTGGCCATATTCCTTGTCAAAAGGCTGCAATAAACACACTAAATGCTGGCGTAGAAGAGGCAATGAATTGGTTGCTTTCTCATATGGATGACCCAGGTATATGTATAATTTGATTGATGGAGCAACACTTTCTTGGCGAAGAGTCATTTTTCCAGTAATGTGACATGAGTTGTGTAACAGATATTGAGGCTCCAATTCCCAAAGGTTCACAAGGAGGACCTGAAGTTGTTGATCAGTCGGCAGTCCAGACCTTGATCTCATTTGGATTTGAAGAAGAAGTGGCTAAGAAGGCACTGAAAGCTTCGGTAATATTTCGATGCTATGACACTATTTTGTGAGGAGTGATTACATTTGACAACTTTTGTTCACAAAATAGAACTGGATCATTAAGTACTTTTTCTTATTTGTAAATTCTCAGGGTGGTGACATTGAGAAAGCTACAGATTGGATATTCAACAATCCTGGTGGCTCTGGCTCATCTGACATGGATACTACTACTTCAAGCAGTACACCTACAACAGATACTACTGCTGGCCTACCTGATGGAGGAGGGAGTTAGTTTCTCAACCTTCTTCCTGTCATTTCTTTCTTCTCTAGCACAATTTATTGCACTGGTGGATTTGATAAAACAATCTTTCTGCAAATACACCTGACATGATAGCACGCAATTGAGACAAATTATATCTAGTCAGAAATACATTTAGCCAAACACTCCCATTTCCCCTGCCTAAAGGAAAATAGTGTTTTAGGATGTCTTTCTTTGCCTCATGTTCTTCTGAGTCTCGACCTTAGTAAATTTGATGCCTCATTACCATTTGGTGATTTTAAGGGGATATTTAACTCAGATTTGTTTCCGTTGTTTGCAGAATACCGACTATTTGGAATAGTTTCACACATCGGAACCTCAACACAATGCGGGCATTATGTTGCTCATGTTCTGAAGGACGGAAGATGGGTGATTTTCAATGACACCAAGGTCGGGGTTTCTGTGAACCCACCAAAGGACATGGGCTACTTGTACTTCTTTGAGAGGATCAACAACTGAAATCTGCCTGCAAGTTTTTCTGACTTTAGGGTCGTTATAATCTTTCAATATCAGATCAGAATAGAGAGGAATGGCTTTTTTAACTTGGTAAATACTGTTGGATAGGCAAATGCGTTAGGGCATCGTGTGGCCGTGAGTTCAAACTCAGCTTTGAAACTGCAAAATTTGCCCTTGTGGCTTGAGCTTTGCTGCTGCTGCTGCACTACGCCACTACCCCTTTTCTCATGGGTTCTTTTTCTCGTCCGTACATTTTACTGGGGAGGATGTAGTTGGCGCCTGGGAACTCTTGTTTGTGCTGGAATTCTTTCGCTGTGATTTGATTTGTCAAATCGAGCTGGTGAGCGATCATTGTCGAGATCTTTGGTGAACTGTGCTGAGATGAGTGTCAATTCTGCATCTCTCACTGTTTGCTGCTAGAGTCATTCCATGTCTGGCGGTCAACTTTCGATCAATACTATAACAGAACACTTTTCCCTTGCTCAATTGCTTACAATTCTCCCGTAGTGGTAGGTTCATGTGACACTGTACAATCTATGGACAATGATGGTGGAAGTTGAGAAGTTGATTGCCTAGGCATCACGGCGGCTGTATTGACCTATGATCTAGAACATGGGAGACTAGCATTGACCTATGATCTAGAACATGGGAGACTAGCGTCTGTTCTCCCAAGACGCCATTCGTAAGGTGAAATCTGACGGATTAGGACCTTGACATAAAGAGTGCTGGAGGGGTTGTGCAATGGATCACTGCTATGTAGTATGTGCTATCTAGTACATGAAATGGAGATCCTAATGAAAACATTGAACGGATTATATAGTGACGGAACAGAAGGTCGATAACATGAAGTGAAGAAACTGCCTGTTCCTCATGTTATTCAGTTCTCTCGTTACTAAGGGTCTGAAAAAATTTACACTGGTTGGTCAGTCCGCAGAATCATACAGAACAAGACCAACCGGGTCGTCTGAAAGGAAGAAATACAGTTGCATGCCATTAGCGTCTTGTATAGACTGATTCATATGTTCAACAAATTATTCTTCCTATGTACGAGGCATTATAGATCGTACATGAAAAGCAAGCTAGCAAAACTGAGTTTTGAGAGCAAACCGGCTGGGGAAAATTTAAGGTGCCATTAGCCCTTCAATTGTATAGGAGAGCGACTCTGCCCAGTCTACTTTGAACAGCAACGTCTGCAGAGTGCGTAAGGTGTTGTAGGTGGAATCGAGCTTCCTTTGCCACCCCTAAAGCCACAACAAGGGAGGGAGAGAGCGAGATAAGAAAGATGAGTAATCGCTATGTGCCTCGTTAGCTAGCACAGTGCAGATATTGGCTCTGAAACAACGGAGTCAATTCAAGAAATAAAATACTCACAATTGCAAACTTATGCAGAAGGTTCAAAGATGAAATTATACCTCAAGTACCAAAGTAGTTACTATCACAGTGCAAACGTGGCCATCAATGTTGACCTTATGACGTCTAACAGACTCGAGCAGCTGCCGCATGCAATCAGCAGGCTGAAATGCTTTGCCATCAAGGGAGGAGTCCCAGAAGCTGAATAATTTGTCAACTTCCTGGTCAACCAATAACAACACTTCTGTGAATACAGGAAGAAGCTCATAGAATATATTTGCAGTCAGAACATACTCAACATAGTACTTTGGTTTGCAGGGATCATAATGAAAATACAATTCGATGGTTTCTGGAATACATGGGGACTCGAACACAATGTTTGCGAACAAACCCAGGCAAGATGGATGATGCATTGTTAAAAATTTCACAATCAAAGGGAACAATCTCAGATTCACATTTGGCAGTACTGCGTGAAATGATATTCAAGCATGCAAACATCAATCAGAAGAGGCACACAACAGGCAGGAATTCAACTTTTAAGTGTGACAAATATGCTCTAGACAATTATGATGATGATCAATTTTTTTACCTCGATAAAAGTGCTGGGATCAGGGCAATGCTGCTTTTTAGATAATCTAAGAGTGCACTCTGCAGCAGTTCGTCCGTCTTGAATGGCAACTGCTTTGAAGAACTCTAGCAAATTAATTCGATCCCTCCTGCAAAGTTCAGCAGTCATTCCCACATCTAGGAAGACAACCTGAGGCTTTGGTCCAAAAAGCGGAGGTGATGATGTCCCAGTATCCATTGGCCGAACAAGAACATTACCAGGATGCATGTCTGCATGGACAAAATTGTCCACCTAACAAAAAAAAAAAAAAAAGAGATGAAAAGCATAATGTTTTTCGATTATTCCAACTCGACCCTAGTTGACAACTACAGCCAAGGGTCTTCGTTTAAATCAGCATGCAAGCAGAATTTTTATTATGTTCAAACTGAACAGGCTAAACAGCAGAAAATGTAATCTTCACACACCAAAATCCCTAAACCAGAAAAGAGATCAGTAACAGCTTTTCTTAGGTTATTTCACCAGAGGGAATACAAGATGAAACAAAAGACAATCACTACCAGGGCTTCCGTGTAAAGATCTTGCATTTAAATCAGTTGACACAAAAAATAAACCATTATACGAGAAGGATACCAGAGCAAAAATTTCATAAAAAGGGTTCCAGGAAAAAGGGGAGATCATAATGTTGTACCAGAAGCATTTTGAGAAGGGCATGCGTCCCGATGTGAGCCAGAGCACTTTTAACTCTTTCATCCCCTTCAAGCCCTTCGACATAACGCACAATACTTTCCCCTCTTTCATATGTTTCCACAAGAACAGCTGGATGAACGAGAGGGTATAAAGGTCTTGGGAATGCGACATCCTTCCAGTTACGAAAGTTATAGTTAAAACGGCTCAAATTTGCAGCTTCTCTTGCAAGATCAACTTGAGACATCATGAAGACAGCAAACTGTTGTACACTTTCATCCAGTCTCAACCATCTCAACGTAGGGATGAAATTGGAAACTTTAGCAACAAAATTTATCAATATGAAGTCTCTTCTTATTGATTGACCAACATATGGGTGTCTAACCTTAACTGCCACCACAACAGGCTCAACCTCCTCACGACCAGGATATTGGTATTTCACAACAGCACGATGAATTTGAGCAACACTTCCAGATGCTATAGGTTCCTCTTCAAACTCTTCAAAAATATCAGAAAGCCTGCGTCCAAATGCCCCTTCAATGGTATTTTTTGTGATTGAGAAACTATGTGCTGGTGCTTTACTGTGAAGTCTTGTGAGTTTAGAACACAGGTCCTTGGGAAAAAGGTCTGGCCTTGTTGCAGCCCATTGGCCCCATTTAATGAATGCTGGACCCGCCTTTTCAAGTGTCAGACAAACAATATCAAGCCAAGCTTTCCTGAACTCGGTTCCAAGGGAATCTGCAAATGGGGCCATAGCCAAACAGGGCAAGAACAACACTCCTAAGTAAAGAGCTCTTATTAACAAGATAATGCCTTCCAAAACACTTAACACCAAAGAAGCCACAAATATATGCCCATGGTAGATGGGCGTGCACAGTGAATTCTCTGACCAAAATGCATCAGCTTCTGCAGTTTGTCGACCCCAAACTAGCTCTCTTATTATGAAGGCAATAATACTCGGAGCAACCAAATTAGATCTCACCAGAGACAGGCTTATGGCACCAGCTGCCTTAGTTAAGGGAGATAAAGCCGACGACGCATTGCTACCACACACTTGAGAGAACCTCTTCCATGCAAACTGGGCATGGTTGGAAATATTCCCTGAAGTGCAAAATGAATAGAAACGTCTACAACCACTATTCTTATCAAAGTTGTGTATTAATCTATGCCTTATCAAATGGGCATCTCCTCCAATTGAATGTTTATGCCGATAGTACAAACTCCACCAGAAGAATGGAACTTCCCCATGGGAATAAGCTCCACCATAACTCAATCCTGTGGAGCTAATACATTTGTTCATCAGTAAAGCCTGTCGAACTTTCCTAAAATTTCCAACAGCAACAGATCTGCAATTACAAATACACAGAAGATTAAAACCAAAACCCCTAAAGCTCAGACCTTGAAGCCACATCAAACACCCAACCGAGAGCTGCTAACGATGTTTTAGTGCAAATTCCAGGTATGAAATATGGACTGGGAAGATGCTCAGTTCCCAAGTTCATGGAAACGGATTGATTTCTACGTTTCCTCTACCCATAATCATGAAGAGTGAATTAAGAATATCGGCAATCAAAACCAAACAAACTGGGAAAACTCCATTACTTGTAGCAAAAGAAGTCTTGTATGTATAATGAATTCAAAGCTCGCACCTTGACATGGCGATTGCGATTTTGGGGACGACGGCGGCCGGCGTGCGATCTCGGGGACACTAAGGAGATACGAGGCAGTATTGAGCATTTCTTACGAGAAAGCTCTACGGGAAATCGGCGATGTACTAATCACACCGTTGTTTTGAGGAACGAAGCCGAACGCAGCTCAGCCCTTGCGGTTGGTGGAGGCGGCGGGTGCGGTGTGGTCCGGTGAGGCATATAGCCGTTGAGGTCGGCTGACGGCGGCGTGCCTCGGACCCTTTGAGTCGCAGGAGGAAAGATACGAAACGATGGATGCAAAAACTCTGCGATAATTATGTGTGAACGGATAATTGGGGATTTATGAAATCCTTCCGAGTTCCGAAACCTCTGGTTTGTGAAACGGAAGATATTAGGGACTGCATTTTGACGCCATGGTTTCTTTTCTAGCAATGACGGCGGCACAAAACAAGGAAATGATTTTTTTTTTTTTTTGTTTTGTTGAAAATTGAAGGAAAACGGAAATGGTGAGAGCTAGCTGATTCCTATATACCCGCGTATTTTCCTGTCCTAATTTGATTCTTTCCCAGGTTACTAGGTTAGAAAGACGGACCAATGTGTACTAAACTTCGTATTAGTATCGTTTGATATAAATGAATTTCACAAATTTCAAAAAATTTATTTTGAAATGAATCATTTTTGTGTTTGGTATTTAAAAGAATTCATTTTAAATTTTGAATTCTATGGAATTGGAACTAGTTATAGCAATTTCGAGGAATTGAGATGAAATTTCCAAATGAGTTCCACAATTATTAACTGATTATAATATAATGATATAGTTATCTCCTTTTATTAACTAAATTACTTATACATATGACATACCAAACCTAGGAATTCATTTGACAATGAATTCTACACGACAATTCATATATTTTCAAAAATTTGAATATAATATACCAAACACAAGATTTTATTTGACAATAAATTCTACATGATAATTCATTTTACAATGAAATGAAATCTTGATTCATTTGGTACTAGGGATGGCAACAAAACCCGAACCCACGGGTACCCACCTGACCCAACCCGGTCAACGCGGCTAAAATCCGTGTTGACGGGTTTTGGGCCGGGTTCGGGTTTAAACCCGCTACACTATTCAACGGGTCGGGTTGGGTTTGGATTTAGGTAAACCCGCCCCATGGGTACCCGACCACACACATATAATTACTTTTCCGGTATATTTAATATTCTAAATAATATATCTTCCTTAAACAATTAATATTCTTTATGTTTGTGGAGACATATATAATTTGTTGTTTCTAATTGTCTAGAATGAAGTTGATATTATGAAGTGGAGAGTGAAGAAACTTAGTTGACGAGTAGTAAGCTTTCAATTAATCTTATTGTTTATAGATGTCTATCTTTAATTTTGAACAATTTGTATTGATCATTTGTGGTTTGCTTGTATGCTCTAGATTGGTGTTTTTTGTATGAATAATTTGTATGAGAAAATTAATGTTAAACTTTTATTTTGAAAGAAACTTGTTATTGTAAATTTTTTTACCACAAAAACCCACAGGTACCCACGAACCCGCGGATACCCAGCGGGTTGTGTTGGGTTTGAGTTTTTCAAACCCAGCGAGTTTTACCCCGGGTTTTTTGGCGGATAAACCCATGAGTTTGGGTTTGACAAAACCCGCCCTAACCCGACCCATTGCCATCCCTATTTGGTACCAAACATGGCTTTAGTTTTGGAGTGGGGCTGCCTGGGAAATATCAGTCACTCTTGGGCTCTTGGCTGAGCCTGGAGATGGTGTTGTAGCCCGGCCCAACAATATTGTTTTAAAATGGCCCGCTCAGTTGTTGTTGATTTGGTGCGCACTGGAATGTGTTTCTTCAGCTGAAAATCCTCTCTGCTTGGCGCCTCTACTGGATTTCTCTTCTCTGTCGCCTCGGAGAAGGAACACAACGAAGGCCTTTCTAGTAAGTCTCTATCCACTGTTCTTCTCTAATGCCTTGCTCCGTGTACAGGATCATGGATTTCGATTTAACTTCACTTTCTGGCTCACTGAACTGCCGCTGCTTGTTTGTGAAATACGGCGCTGCCGCTGCTACTACTTCCTTTGTTTCCTGTGTTTGCTTTGTTTGAGGAGTCGGTCTTCCTTGCCATTACCCTTGAATTCCTCATTGAGATAACCAGTAGAACTTCGCCGAGTTATATTTAGAGCTTTGGAGAAATACAGCCGAAAATTGGAGAATTAGTAGCTTGTCTATAGCAGTAGCCAGTAAATAGAGACAAAAAGTCTTGTACTTGACTGTTGGGTTCAGTGTTTTATTCTGTTGCTTGGAAGGTATTTTGTTTTTGGCTTATGTATTTATACTTCATATGTTGATGTTGGTGCTTTGTGTTTTGATACTTCATATGTATGTATAAGCTATGTTCAAAAGAGAAATGCTAACTTTGATTTGTTTTGCATCTTTCATATTGATAGTGTAGAGTCTGTAGACTCATGCAAGCTGCAGTTTTGGGAGTTTGCACTCTGTGTACAGCCTGTTTGGTTCAATTGTTCCAGTGATTACTTATGAGAATCTAAACCTGTTCAATCTCAGAGTCTAATCTTAACAATTCTGAAACACTGCATCCGTCCTTGCCTCTTCATCCACAGTATATTCCTCATGAAACTTAAGGAAGCATGAACTTCCGTCCCATGGTTTCCAAGTTCGTACATGGCCCTACTTCTCACCTTTCTCTAGCCAGTTTTCCGCCAACAAACCATTTCTGTCATTTCCCCAGGCTTGCTTTCTCCAGATGCAGTCCTGCTCTCTTCTCCAGAACCAATACTGATTCCCTTCCTTATGGACCATCTCTTTTAAAGGGCAATCTCCCACCCTCTTATTGCTCACAAGAGAAGGAACAACATCCTTGCCAGTGTAAGGGTAAGGAGGAAGAAGAAGAGGATGACGACGGTGTGATTGATAAAGAGGGCTTTACTAGGGTGTTCGACATAGCAGCAGTTCGGGTCCCTTCCAAGTACTGTTTTGTTCTTGAGAGTAGAATTCGAGGTCATTTGCTGAATTGGCCTAGAATTCGCAACATTGCTAGAGTTCCAGGTGATGACGTGGAAGAGGAAGTTGTCCATTTGTTAGGAGAGTCTCATAGTTGGAGCGGAGATGAAGAAGCAGGTAAGCTAACTTCTCTGCAAAGGAGAATTCATGGGAAAGCAGAGGTGGATGGCGAGGAATTGAGTCCAGTTCTGTACAGGGAGAGATTGGCCAAGGAATTTAATGCGAAGGGTTTTGTTAAGTTTAGGAACTTGGCAAAGATTTCACGGCCTAAGAAGACGAAGATGAAGCAGAAGGAAGGAGGTAGAGGTGGACAGGGAGAGGGAGAGGGAAGACATGAGAACAATGAGTTTGCAATGTTGGAGGTTGTGGAAGAAGGCATTGGAGATGAGTGGAAGGGCTTGTTAGGGGATGAGTTTAATGGAAGGAAGAGATGGATGGGCTCAACAAGGCTTTTGCTTTTGGATGAGAGATATGCCAACAAGACATTGGAAGGGTTGCCCCAAGCTGTCAAGGTTGCTTTCATTTGAAACTCAGTGAGTTATTGCTTTGATTGTACATTACTGTAATGGCAGTGGAATGCATCTGTCCCAGTTCCTCCATGAGATTTTTGAGGCGTGGCCTCAAAATGATTGATCATCTTCCATCTCTTTTAATGTTTTGCATATGTTGTTCGAGTTTGACAAACTGATTGCTTGGTGCTCAGTGTTCTCTAAATTTCATCTTTGTGATGATGCCAAATTTCACATTCTGTCCACGTACATCTTTCAGGCTGCACTGGAAGAAGCTATGAGCGAGAACTTAGCACATTCATTTGAGCTTGCTAGATGCAAGCTCACTTTGTTCTATGATTACTGGCTTATGAATGAGGTACTTATTCATATTCTTTGAAAGTTTCAATTCCTTCGTTGCTAGACTACTTCATCTGATAAGCATGAGCTTTCTTAGTGGTTGTCCATGGATTAGTTCAGCTTTGTGTAGATATGATATGAGTAACACAAACTACACAAGGTTGATTGACAATATTTAAGCTTCAGAAGAAATGTTAACTGAAGTAAAAACCAACATCAGTGCCTTGAGTTCGAGCTTTACTGCTGCAGAACTTTTTTATGCATGTGTATTCATTAAATGTATCCAATGCCGTGGTTGCCGATTTCTGTAAGTTAGTCTGTTGGTATCTAATGTGTCTCATCAAGCATTGCCTAAATGGCAGCTTGATGCATTGTAACTGGTAGGAGTGACGGACCCTAGGAAGTTCTAACGACCAACTTCTTGCAGATTTTGGAGGCCTTGCTCCCGAAGGATATGATTATTCCATCTGCATTTGAAACAGTCGGCCATATTGCACACCTGAACCTGAAAGACGAACATATACCATATAAGAAGATTATAGCAAAGGTGATTAGCCTTACATGTAATTCCTTATTTAGTATATTGATGTTATTTATGAAATGAGAAAACAATTGCAGATCTTTTCTCACGGTTAACTTGCTGTTCTGCAGGTTATTTGGGATAAGAACAAACCAAAGATACAAACAGTAGTGAATAAGGTTGATGCCATAAATAATGACTACAGAACTATGCAGCTTGAAGTCTTAGCGGGGAATCGCTCTCTTGTCACGACGGTAGTTGATAATGGATTGAGATTCCATGTTGATTTAGCTACAGTGTAAGATTTCTTGCTCTCTTCAGAATTTATGTTCTTCCTAACATAATATTACTTCCCTAATGCTTTTGTGCTTTGAGACACCACATGTTATCTTCAGGTTAATTTTGCTTTCATATACTCCTTTGAGCTTCAATTGTGGTCATGTGTAGTGTGCACTTGATTTGTAAGTTATAACTTGCAGTAGCTTATGTATTCCTGTTTGTGTTGAGGGCTCAAATTCAAATTCTTGTACCTTGCCTGTCATTTTAGTTTGTGGGCATGAGTTTTCAGGAGTTTCCAAACGGGTGGGTCAATTGTATATCTCCATGTATCATTTATTCTTCAGTACTAAAATATTTTCTGATGTTCTCTAGCCATTGAATGCTGTGCACATTGTATTGCACTTTTCTGTAGACATCAGAAACCCCAGTTTCTTTAAGTCTCCACCATGGTTCTCATCTTAATAATCAAGTTAGAAGCAAATCTACTAAGACAGACGACACCCTTTCATTTTCATGCAGGTATTGGAACTCCCGGCTTGCAACCGAAAGACAAAGACTTCTGCAGGGATTTACACACAAAGATGTTCTTTGTACGTCTTAGTCATTATATAAAATCCAAAGCACCTGCACAACATGGTTTCTGTTTCTCAGTGTCAGAGATTCTAGATTAACTATGTCTTCCTTGCCCATGTTCTTGAAGGACAGTTTTATTTGTTTCTTGTACCTTGTTCTTCAATATGTCTATGGTCTCTAATTCAGTTTTACAGATTTCACTTCCATTGTACTGATGAGATTTTCATTCAAACTACATAATTTCTACTGGATAGGTGACGTCTTCTCTGGTGTTGGTCCGATAGCTATATCTGCTGCAAGGATAGTAAGACGGGTTTACGCCAATGACTTGAACCCTTATGCAGTTGATTACTTGGACAGGAATAGTGTTCTCAACAAGCTTGAGAAGAGGATTAAGGTACGGCATAACTGACCCTCATGCATCAATTAAGCTAATAATTTCACCTCTTTCGTAGCTGTTAGAAGACTCTGGCAAGTGCAGCAATTCAAAATGTTGCTTGCTGATTCTGTGTCATCTGTCATGTTTAATTTGGTTTAGGGCATACTTGCAATCTCTTGCTTTGTTTTTGTTTCTGGTTTTAATGAAGAGTGAAGGTCATGCTTTTGGAAATGTCTCCTAGAGCATTGACTGGACGAATGGTGTTTTTGAACAGAGTCTTGTCCTGCGGAAAAAGGTAAAGGAACACCCTTTTCAATTTGGAAGGAGGTCCTCCCCAAATTTATAATGAGCTTTCTAGCAATATGTAGTTCGATCCTGTGAAAGTTCATGAAGTAGTTGAAATTATTATTACTTGTTTCTTAACGGAAGATGAATTTCTCATTCGTCTAGGTTTTCAACATAGATGGGAGAAGGTTCATTGATGCTATGTTCACGAGTGAGAAAGCTCAGTCAATCACCCATGTGGTCATGAACTTGCCTAAAGATGCAGTCGAATATCTAGGTGTGTTAGTACACATTCCCTTCAACCTTGTTACTTGCACTATGATTGTCTTCTTCAATTCATTTATCAAGTACTTCCACCACAGCATTTATCAAGCTGAGCAAACCCAGTAACCATATAACTTTGACTGGCGTTTCAGAATGTTTATGTGGATCCATGTATTCTGGCAGATGCTTTCAGGGGTGTATTCCGTGATAAAAGATTGAAAGAAGATTATACTTTCCCGACAATCCACGTCTATGGATTCTCCAAAGCTAAAGATCCCGAATTCGACTTCCACGAGGTATGTGCATCTATTTCAGCTCTAATGAAAGGGAAACATGAACCTCGTATTAGATGTCTGTTTCATGGCTTATAACTTTGTAATTGTATGGCATTTTATTATGGACACAACAGAGGATAAGAATGGCACTGGGAGAGGTGGGAGTGAATGTCGAGATGCGGAAGGTTCGCCTTGTTGCCCCTGGGAAATGGATGCTGTGTGCTTCCTTCCTTCTCCCTGCTTCTGTAGCATTCGCTGCTACTGATACACAACATTAACAGTATAACAATAAACAATAGATCAGCATTAGGTTTTACTTATTTGTTGCACAAAAATTGGAAACTCTGCTTAGGGACTGAAATGCCAAATGTATGCATGCCATACTGCTTCCGTCCCCATCGATGCTGTCTTCCTTCTAAAATCGTCGCTGTTGTTTTTCGAATCTACGTCTCCTTGCAACAGGGTGTGGTGTCGTGGTTAGTCACCTCGTTCTTTAGCGATTCGACTGCTGATTGTAGCTTATGGGTATCAGGGTATGTAGCAATCTGGGGTTTGGGGGGTTTTTTTCCCCTCTGTTTGCATTTCCACTTGCCCTGCTCAGGCAAATTTCAGCCATCAGTCAGAATCAAATTAATATGAACAAGGATCCAGGGTAACCTAGGATGTCGAATGTAGAATCCAATTGTTTTGTATGGGCAAGTGGTTTTTTGAGTCTATATTTTCCTCGCAGATTCCTCCGTGTGTTCCAAGAAAAGTTGGTATAAAACAGGCAATGAAGAAGCCACATGTTCAGGTTTTGATTATTACTTTCTTCAACAAATGACTGGCTCGAAACCAGGGGAAAGAAAAGATCATTGACCAATGAAAAGCAACGGAAAAGAAAAAATGGCTTGAACCAGAATACGCCAATACCATGGACTGCACCATTTTCCTGCCGGCCGTTGCACGCACAGAGTCAGCCCATTGTTTTTAGCTTTCTCCTCCTTCTCCCACCAATCCCACGGCTTTACCGAAATTCACTCCCCAAGCTACTAAACAAATGGCCGCACTTTCCATGTATATATTACCAAATCCTCTCCCTCACCAGCCACCACCGACCTTTTCACAACTCGATAAATAAACCCAGAAAAAAGCAGACCCTAGTAAAAACACAGAAGATCGAATATGAGTTCAGCAGCGGCGGCGAGCAAAGCCTGGATGGTGGCGGCCAGCATAGGCGCGGTGGAGGCGCTCAAAGACCAAGGGGTGTGCCGGTGGAATCACGCCATGAGATCGATCCACCACCACGCCAACTCCAAACTCAGATCCCTCG
Organism: Linum tenue; assembly: GCA_946122785.1. NCBI lineage: Eukaryota > Viridiplantae > Streptophyta > Magnoliopsida > Malpighiales > Linaceae > Linum > Linum tenue. Next base: position 3,901,898 of record CAMGYJ010000002.1, on the reverse strand, counting down.
TCTCTCACCCGGCTAGAAGAAACCTTTCTTCTTCATCATCCTCTGCTTCGGATGGGGAGATGGCGAGCATCGGTGGAGCTGCGAGGAAAACAGAGGCCTCGTTCGACAGAGTGATGGGGTTGGGCTGTTTTGGCCCCACCACCACCCGGTTCTAGATTATGTCTTTTCTTGCAAATGTGCCAAGATCGAAAGCCCGTATTGATGCCGTTCTGGTAGTAGTAGTAGGAGTAGTTTGATGGAGGAATCTGAGCCCAATGTTTGCTCAAAGTATTGGTCTTTGGTCTCTGTAACTCGCCGGTGCTAATTTCTTTTGCCTTGGCTGTAATGTCACTATTCTTTCATCGCCGGTTCCAGCTCCAATTTATCATTATAATCATGAATCGCCATGTCAAGGGCAGAGGCTGTTTCCTCTTTTCTGTTACTTTTAGCACATCATTAGAGGTCTTGGGGCTGGAATACTACTACTTTGTAGTAATCTCTGTTCTCTTGACTTCGAGTAGTTACTGAACTATTACTTAATTCAGCTCGCTTTTCCCATTTCATAGCTTTTCAGAGCATTCTCTGTTATCATTACATAGTCATTGCACAATCCAACTTCTGAGAATTTGTAAGGATCGAGTTCTTAATTCGTTAAGATGGTTGGACAAACTCATTTCTAGATTTCCCAAATTTTTAATGGTGATGACATTGGGCAGTACAGCAGTCGATTGCTTGAACTAACTCATTGATAGATGCTCCAATTGGAAGAGAATAGGGGTGGCAATAATATTCACTAACATGGTTAACTGATGAACTCGATATGGTTAAATAGGGTGAAACTCGGATTAAATCAATTACTCGATCGTATGGATAAATTTTGAACTTGAATATTATAGGTGATGGGCAGTGGACATACATGATTTTCCTATTATCCAACTTGAACCCCCAATTATATATGGTGTCATTTTTATGTCTTAAATTATTTAGTATTTGTAATACATATATAACATTTCAAAATTTCAATGAGCCCTTACTCTTTTTATTATTACTTTTTTTATTATAACTCTTTTTTATAGGTGATGGGCAGTGGACAGACATAAATTTCCTATTATCCAACTTGAACCCACTAATTATATATGCTGTCATTTTTATCTCTTAAATTATTTAGTATTTGTAATACATATATAACATTTCAAAATTTCAATGAGCCCTTACTCTTTTTATTATTTCCCTTAAGATTGATTTTTTATAATGGATTTCTCTTAAGATTGATGGCTTATAAAATTGTAAGTTTTCACTTGTATAATGCGATATAATTGTATATAGTAGCATAATAGATGAAACAATAAAGAAAAACTATTATGTATTTATGTGTATGAGTATGAATCTTACTTACTACCCCAATGTTGTACGTGTATCGGTGTATGGATATAAATACATTCTGTAATAGTTAGAGCATGGTAACGGATATGCACTATCCTTCCACAAATCGTTGACATCTATGAAAGAGATTAAAGAATGTATGATGCTCGTGCTGAATACATATATCATTTAGCAGTCGTCAGAGAGAATGATGATCTGGCTATCAAACATACCTCTCATCAGTGATGGCTAGGTAAACCCCCTTCCAAATTTTAGATTTCCTTATCTCAGATGTGTGAATTTTGCAAAAGCACATGTTAAATACTCGCTGTCTCTGGTATATGACACAAAAGATGTTCAAGTTTTACATGACAGTGTAAAAACTTGTGAAAATTAGTGTCATTGAATTTCTAGGTTTCTCAAAAACTAGGGCGTATCCTTCTGTCACATGATGGTGTACATTTCACGAGTAATGAAGATGGGATGTGTTATACTATGTAATGAAGAGAGTTGCAAAATTGCATTTGAGGAGGGTTTTCATTTTCATTTCATTTATTGAGATATGACTTGGCACGCAAGAGTTGTAACAACTTTGAGAGTTAATACAAATGATATACACAATTCTTGGAAAATTGGTGTGAACAAGTCACACATTGCATTTACACAGAAGAATGCTATATATGCATTTAGATACACCATATTTTAAAAGAATTCTCAAAGGGACCGATGACTATTTAATATTTATACATGAATTGGCCTAATCTTGATTATGATTGGAAATACGATATACTAGAGACAACCATAAAATAAATATTACAAACAATATGTATAATTATCTACAAAATCCAAAATTTACTCAATGGAAAAACCATGTAGATTGATACCACTCTTATGTTGGGATGATACGTTGGTGGTTAATTCACGATACAACATCGATCCACCCGCAAATAACCAAACCCTAGTGAGTAATAATTGATGTGCATGGATTGTGGATCGATAAGGGATTAGTTAAGGTTAGCTCAATCAAGCGGAAACAAGTCTCTAGCTACGATGAACTTTGCAAAATTTGTTTGGCAACATTTGGGGAAAATAGACTTTGGAAGCCTTTCAAAACTTTCTTTTCCGCCCTTTACCCAAGCTTAGGCACCTAACCTGTAAAAGAGGTTTAGATGAGCTTCTTTTTCTGGAAGAATCGCTTCAGGTGCCAAAGTTGGAGAACCGAAACACTGATGCAGACACCCAATGACATAATACTGAACCAAGCTACTCTAGAGTTCGTTTTCTCACTCACAATCCTCATCTCCGATTCCCTGCATCGCAATGCAAGTAAGGGAGTTCATTAGAAGTTTAATAGCCGCATTGTAATTATGAAAGATCCATAGAAGAGGTGGTGCAAGTTTTGTACCTGCTCTTGAGATAAAGTAAGTTCTCATGGATAGCTTCCACTGCTCCTTCGAGTTTCTTCAACTCAAGTTCAACACCCTGTATTTGGATGATAGCCAAGTGTGAGAATAGGAAAAGGATAGATGTGGAACAAACAACAGGGAATATGGTTTTCAAGTGGATGTATGAACTTTAAACCTAAGTGGTCAACTTCTTCTATGGAATTTAGATATAGAGAAAGTACAATCAGAAAACAAAAGCCTCCCACCTTCATTAGGGGGTTTGCGAGAATCTTAACTTAAAGTCTTATATTGGTTACTCAACAACAGGGTCAACATAGTCCATGTTTGGCAAAGAGCATCTTTACAAGCCTGAAGAAACGTCCTAGCTAAGCACTGAGAAGTAATAAATTCTATTCGGATTAAAAGCCATACTGCAAATGGTTTTAACATTTTACCTCAATTTTCTCCTTTCTGGCAACTGTTTCCCAATCCTTTGCTGCAATTCCTGTTTTCCAGTCAAGGTTAACACTCACATCTGCCTTACTTGGATTATGCGCATCTGCCCAGAAACATGCAAGATAATTGCCAGCCTCCTGAGTCGTAAATGCAAATTGACCATGGGTAGCATTCTCCTTGTGATGGAGGTTGTTCCCATATGGAGATGACACCTAAAGAGGCACACAATCGCACATTGATGTGAGAACAACTCAGTCAAATCAGTTTATTAATTAAAGCAATCAGGAAGCAATTACAACATAGAAAGCTCACTACATCATGTTGTACAATTATTTTACTGCACTACTTGATAAAGAGGGTATCACATGCACAAAATTGCATCCTAAATGCACAAGTATATACATCAACTGACAATCAGATATATTATTAGATCTTTCACAGCTCATATGACCAATTCTCGCCATTTTAGGTTGAGGAAGATAGTTCTTTAGAGAGCGATCAATTCTTTACTAAAGAAGAGTGATTAAAATGACCAGTACAACATATAGTGGTTTCATACATATAAGGAAAGTAACTAGTACTAAGACTATACTCAATTTACTAGTCACAGGTACAAACTTCTAAAAAACTTGTCCACATAGTAGAAAATGATGCAATAGCCTGAAATGGTTGATATAACATATTGGTGCTCAAGTTCTCACTGAACATTCAACACTGCTAATCATATCATCTGTCTGCAATCTATTACATTAACCCAGATGACGTAATCTGCAAACTGCAAATGCAAGAGTGATTGCAACAACACACTGCAAAATCCAAAGAAACCGAGAAAAACCAATAATGGTGACGCCTTCTATGTTTAGATTAACCCTCACATTTGTTAGACACACACACCAGAACTTCATGGTTGCAGCATTAAAAACGAACTATCTTAAATATATTTCCTTTCTTCAGAAAGAGATGGAGTACTCCCTTCAAAAAGGAGTGACCTGAAGTGACCAAATCATGCACCAGTTTACTGAAACAAATCACTTGTAACATGAAGAAACGAGCCAATCATAGAACCGCATATGATGATTGCTCATCCCTTTCAAAACAAGAAAACCCCTAATCCCAAAGTTCTGCATCACTGTCAAATCACTTGCCATTTGTACCCCTGACATGCATTTGATGAACATTGTTGTTCATGCACTGACCAACCTCCATTTCCCTCCTCCAGCAAAAAGATATTCACTTTTTTCGCGCAATTGCAGAAAGTTCTCTAGCCCAGAGCAGGATCGGGTGTAAAGGATATCAACAATCACAATGTGCAGGGAAATAACGGGAAATCCGGTACGGTTCAAACACCGGATCCATGCAGGGAGCAAGACAAATGGAAATCAATCAGGCTTAGGCAAAAAGGGAACCGAGAATCGTGAGACCTTGACGGAGATGGTGGGGGCGCTGGAATGGTCATCGGAAACGACGACGTAGTCGGCGAGAACGACGACGTTGTTGTGGAGTTCCTCGGAGACGCATTTCGTCCCCGACGGCGGGAGATTCAACCATATCGCCTCCGTCACCGGCGCATTGCCCCAAAACGGCGATGTACACAGTAAGATGGCGAAGAAGGGCGGCAATTTCATCGTAATCATCCCCTGCCCGAGCACCTTCGGCTCTATCTACCACACGCTAGCTCTCTCTCTTTCTCCAGAAATTGGTTCTGAAATCCGCAGGATGATTTTCTTTACGGTTGGCGTTGGGATCGCTGTTGTTTCTCGCTTGCGCTCCTCGTGTCCATCTTCTGCTTCAGCTTCGCTCTCTGCAATTTCCCCCCTTTTTGTTCTTTCTTTTCTCGCTCACTATTTTGGCCATTCTCTGCCATTATTTTGGTTCCGGAAACAAGAAGAAAAGCTTTTCTTTTTCGTCTGCGGATTGTTGGGCCCCAATTTTCAGGTCCATGGCCCATGGGCATAACTGTGGATTAGAAGTGATAAGAAATGATTTTCCACATGATTGGGCTTTTTCTTCAGTCTGTTGGACGATTACTCGGAACGGGAAGTTTTTTTTTTTTTTTTTTGTGAGAAGATGGAGCGCTAGAGGGCGTCCCAACTTTTAATTAAAAGACAGAACAATCTGGTGCTGACTAACCACAACCGAGTCATAATACAACCAGTACGAAAGCATAGGGCAAGGAGTAGCGATGTTGTGATAACCCGGCGGTAGGTCGTGGCCCAAGGACGCCAAGTAATCGGCAACAACGTTACCCTCCCTAAAAACATGAAACATCTCCACCTCCCAATCCTGTGCCATATGAACAATCATTTTTACTGTATCGAAATCGCTAGTAATCATCGATCAATCGCCAGTCAGCCATTCGACGGTGAAGTCGTTCCTGGACCTTGTAAAAAGGTGTGACGATTCACAATAAGACGGTCAACAATGTACAATCTGACTAGTACATGATCACTATCAAGAGTTCAACTGGAAGCAATGTATTGACATAGTTCTTGACATAACCACAATGTACAGTCACAGAGAAAGTGTTAATGCTTGGTTAAAGATGAACACACACACAAACACACAATCAGATATACCTGGAATCCTTGGATTGCTTTAGCTTAGCTTTTCAAGAAGCCGGCTGAGATGAGTCGATGCCAGCGATCCGAGAATCCGAACCACCTTAGGCAAGGTAGGATAAGTAAGGGTTCCGAGGATGAAGCAGTTGAAGCTCAGGAGAGCAACAGCATCGTAAGCCGGCTTGTTCCTGATCGTCGAGAAGAACTTCAACACGTTCCTCATCGACATCCCCACGACGGTGTAGAGAGCCACCACCAGCGGCATCACCGTGTCCTTCCCTTCCCACACGATCATCCCAACGGTTAGAGACAGCACCGCGCTTAGCACGCTCTGCGACACCGCCATGTCTCTCTGCTCCATCAACACTACCTCATCACCACCCACCGCGTCCGAATCCCCTGCTTGTTCAGAAATGTCAGCAGCATTCTCATCAGCAATGTGCTTTCTCTCATCCTCCTCCCCTGCATTGCCTCCCAAGGTGGTTCGTAGCTGCTCGCGCTGGATCGTCTTTAACCGATGATTCTCGACCTTCAGAGTATGCAACTGCTAAGAGATGCACACACAAAAAGAAGCTAATTCATCGATCTTGGCCGCGCAAAGTAGTCAAAATCGCGCTTTACTAGGCAAAATCATCATCACAAGTAGCAGTACTGGGTGATCATATTCATACCAAAAAATAATCCAATTAATTACCTCCCTCTCCATCAGTTCAAGCTTGGTTATCAACTTGTCACTTTCATCTTCAGCTTCTGCCAACAACGAATCCAAGTTCTTGCATTCCTTAATCGCAGCCCGGAGGTGATCTTCCAGTACCTTCCTCTCCCAGCTGACATTCTCCAACTCTGCCTGCACAACAGCCAGCTGCTCCTCCAACTGTACAATTAAATCGAATCATCAGAACAGAGTATACAACATTGATTGGAGTTCCGTAGCACATTCAACCAATAAACAGAACGAGAGAAATTAGTCAAATTACTAACCATTCTCTGCCTGCCCAAGGCGGTCAAAACCCGAAAGGGAAGAGAGGCAAGAGCGATGATGCAAATGACGGCGCTCCTGAACAATCGAAGATGCAAGCTGATTGAAGCCGCTATAAGCTCTGCCCATGTGTTGATGACGAGGAACGCGGCTCGGAAGGCGAACACGAACAACGAGAGGCCCATTGAGAAAGGCTTGGTGATCGCCATTGTCATGGTAGTGGAGACCATGCTGGTGAAGAGTGCCGCCACATCCGCCATGACTGTAATTGATTGATTTACTAACTGTTTAGCTGCAGGCAGGGTTAAGCACAGAGTATGGAAAGTAAAGAAAACAGAGGAAACTGGCTTATTTCTGTGGGGAGCTGGAACCCAAGTTTTGGAATTGACTCACCGAGTAAAAGTTCGAGCAGGATTAATTTAATTCCCGGTCAGTTGAGAGAGACGTGGGAAGAAGTAAGGAACGGTGAGGTTGCCGGCGGGTTTCTGGACGGAAAACATCAATTATCTGGTTACCGGTAAAGATATGGATCACGAGTATAGAGAGAGAGAGAGAGAGAGAGAACCGGTGAGTTTGGCGACGTCAGCTAAATCAAGCTGCTGCTGGTTGCTCGTTTTCTTGTGATTCTGCATGGGATGTCAGATGTGGCAGCCATGGAGACTGCCACGAAGAGATGAAGTGTGCCAATTGCCCATACTGCCATGGTTGGATTTATCGAATCCCAGGATTTGTTAAATCAAGACAATGGATTTGTTAAATCAAGATAATCTACAAAGAATATAGATAGCATATATAGCTTGTTTCCACCCCATTCAAATTCTACGGCAACAAGATTGAAAGAAAAAAAAAAAGACATATTAGGAGTTGATCAATGATCATCTTCAACAATGATAAGCATCTTAACTAATCAAATTACATACATTAATTGTATGATTTTAAATTAAAAAAACACACAAGAAGCTAACTGATTTGAGCACCGGGCCACTTCAAAACGATGTTGTTTACAACAATTTGTATACGATACTACGCTGTCATATCATCCTTTTACTTACACACAAAACACTACTACATTGAACATCACAGACCATGTTCGACTATCTCATCGTCGCTTCTTCTTGCTTTAGATTCGAGAGCCTATAGAGACCAAACCATCTCAAAAGCCATCATAATCCCGCAATAGTAAATTTCATTTTTCTCCAACTGCACATTCATAGAGCCAGTCGACCTCATCTCATACATATAAGAAGCAAAAAATTATTAGAGGAACATGCATTTGAGTTGAAACTTTGTGTGACTAATAGAGGCCAAATTCCTCGTTGTAATTATAGTTTAATACTTAATTAAATTCCTATATATCTTATAAATAGATGATAACTTTAAAATCGTGGCTCAAATATCATTGGTTCGAATATTCCATATCGAATTGAAGTATTGAATATGTAGAAGTGATGTATAATTCTTAAATTAGTATTAAGTTTTAGACCTACTATGAAACAATCGTACGCGGACATGTTTGATGTAAAAAATAGTATTATTTTCCACTTTTTAAAAGTTCTATATTCAACCCAATTGATCAATTTTTTATGTATAGTTTGAAACTTTTTCTTAGATTTTTACAATATGATCTCAATCGTTTAGATCCAGCGCATCAATCAACCTCTCGACGACGAGTTTATCCGGTAAAACTGGACTGACTGGGGGGAGGGAATCCTGCACATTCTCAAGGAACAGGAACTGCAGATCAATTGTCAACATAGAGGAAGTAGCTTGGGATGCGTTTCCATGTTCGCATCTTTGTTAATCTCCATGCTAACATATCTACCAATTACCATAATGAATCCAGTAGGAATAACATCATCGTAGGTTGAAAGTGAGGAATCAAGAAGATAAGGAATATTCAAGTGAATCATTCAGTAGTCTGAACTGAATACTAACTTCCTGCGCAGCCTGCAAATTGCTTTCTCTGCGACTGTCTATTCAATTCAAACGAATGGCACAAGCAAAAATGGAATCTCAGTAGCAGGAGGTGGCAGTAGGTTTGCTTTATGTCTCAAAAAACCGAAGCTCCACCATGAACTCTCGCTGCTTGGGCGAATACCACGCAATTGCCTTAGCTGAACCAAGGACTTGTAGCGCATACTCGAGTGCAAATACCGGATCATGTGCCTGTGCATACCAATTCGTCTGCTTGTTCAACCCCACAGTTACCCCAGAGTCAACTCTGAAGCTAAATGGCCCGACAATCTGCAATCAAAATGATCAGTTAACTAGGACGCCAGCACCTTGATGCAGTAATCATCAAAGGATGATGAAACAAGAGGAAACCGTAAGTGCGTTTAAGATTCTGTTACCTGCTGTTGAAGAGAAATAGTTGCACTTGGGCAAATGGCTTCGAGTGCTTTATTAGTAGGTTGTTGAGAGTTGACGAAATCATGTGCTAATTGAGTGGCACCAGAAAGAAATTTGCGGCCAGAAGGAAAATTGAGGCGGACATGGAACCGTGTGAGATCTAGGAACCACTTCTGGAAACTCCCATGCTGGGCCATGAAAGAGACAGATGAAAATAAGTCAGCGTGAGCTGCTGATTTAAGGGCATGAGATCGATAGGAGAATCCTGCTGCAGGGCACTGCGAATCATCCACTTCCGATGCAACCGAGTTGTCTCCATGAGAGGCCGTCATCACAGCACCTGCAAGACTTGAATATTAGGCTGGTTTCTAAACTAATTATGCCTTTTCTTTTTTCACAAAAAAAAAAAAAAAATCAAAGGTGCATGATTTCCAAGTTCACAATTATTGGCCAGCCACTTAACCAAAATCAAAGTGAAGAGAAAGGGTGAAGAACTTGAGCTATACCAATGATACCAGATGCCGAAACATGAGGAGTAGATAGGAAGATGTCAAATGGTTGCACCATCTTCAACTTCTTAGCTTCGCTCCTCCAAATTTCTAAATTTTTCTTGAAGGAGATGGCATGTCTGAGGGTAATACCAGGTAGCAGGGTAGCAGGAATCGTCTTTCCATGGTTTTCGTTGCCACCTTCAAATAGCTTTGGCAATCCAGCAATATGACGCATACAGAAATGGTAACTGGCACCCGAGCTGGAAGGAATGGATGCAAGATCAAGGGCCAGGGACAAAGGTACATCCCAATAGTTTCCAGACTTGTCCAGGAAGAGGGAAGGGGAAGCTGCCTCCAAAGTGAGATTGTGATTGGGGAACTGGCAAAAACCAGAAGAGTTCAAAAAAGCAAACCCAAAGCTTCACCTTGGGAGAAAAGGAAAAAAAAAACAGCCAAGGCCCAAGGATAAAAACAGGTTTAGAGAAATCAGAAATGGTATCTTAGCTAACCTCATGATGGAGAACTGCCTTGCGACGAGGTGGCGTATCATCATTGCCATTTGCATCAGAGCTGAGAACAAGAGTGTCTTGAGGGGTTAGTGAAAGCTCGGAATAGATGCCAAGTGCGTATAAGGATTTGTCACGGAGACATGCACAAATGGCAGGGATGAGGGATGAAGACTGGGAATCAGAAGATTGAAGCAAGGTTCTGCGCTTTCTAAAGGAGGACACAAACTTGTGAAGATTGAATTGGCCTTGCAACATGGAAAACCTGTGAACACAAATAAACAAGACAAAAGATATAGCTCCATTGTAAAATCTGAGGTGATCCATGTTCTATAAAAAGAAATCGATAAATAGCTGGGTAAAGGCGTTAGAGAAGCAAGAGAACTGAGATGATTCGATAAGATAATACCAGTCCTGAGATAAAGGGATAGCTAGACAACGTTGGAGATTAAATGAGTGACTGCTGGAGGCTGGAGAGTAGGAATAGGAAGGCAGGAAAGGAGCAAACATGAACCGCTGGAAGAAATCAGTCTGCTTAGGCCTGGACAGCTTCGTCCCTCGGGAAACCCCAAGAGGGAGAGGATGTCCAGGTACTGCCCTAGTCTCTCCTTCTAGGGTCACTGGAGTTGAGATGTCTAGGTCCCAAAACCCTCCGTCCATCGCCCATCTTAGCTTGTTCATTGTGCCCATTTCCAAACTCCTCTGTCTTGTGCTTCCACTGCTCTGCTGTTCCTTAGTTCTTCATCCACTCTTCCCATCCACAAAGAAATGCTGCTGTTCCTTCGTCTGATCAAAACCAACTTACTCCACCTTTTCATCTACATGACATCAGATCCTTCCTCTTCTGGGTGTTGATAACCTATATGAAGCAATCAAACACTTCTTGAACTAGTCCATTGAAAACAGAAGAACAATCACATTTTCAAATCATTGAACCTAGTTGGAATCTAATCAAACCTCAGTTTCTTGAGCTTCCCCAATACAACCATTAGTGCAAGTTGCTTATGAGACGATCAATTCCCCAAACTGCCTAGACTGGCATCAACTAGTGCTTCCTCGAGGGCAAAGAAAAGCAGACAGTACCACACAAATTATTTCTAATATCCATCAGCAAATCTCCCAACATTTAAACAGAAAAAGAGACAGCAGCATGAAGAAAGGAGCAGCAAACCAAGAGCAAAGATTCGAACTTTTATGGATAAGTAAGCGAAGATTCAGACTTTCAAAGACCTACATAGGTACATATGCAATTGGCATAAGAGAGTAGCAGTGAAGTATATAATAGCAGGAGTGAAGTGCCATAAAATTTTTCTACCAGCAATTGGGATATCGTAAATTCACATCAAGCCGGGAAGGAGAAAGACAGGCCATCAAAAAGTGCGCGAACTGAACAGGGTTTTTACCTAACAGCTGCTGTTCCGCTAGAACAGATTGATGGGAGTGAGCTCTGCGTGCGATTCAGGGTTCTGAAAGGCGAAACGAATGGGCAAAATTGTTGGAGACCGCGGAAGCAATTCAAACTCGCAATGGGCCAGCTGGTGAGAATTTAGCTATGGGGGAATGAAGAAGACAGAATCAAATTGGAAACCGCGAAAGGGAACCTGAAAACTCTGGAGTTGGCGCTGCTTCGTGTCAATGAGACGGGCTCTCCCCGGACTTGTGGGCGGGAAGAAAGAGAGTAAAAATGTGTGTTCTCGGGAGATAGCGTCACCGTCATCGTTATAAGCGACCAGCTACCATAGCGACGGCGGAGAGATTTAAATAACAATTTGATCACTAAATTTGTTGTCTTTTGCATTTTCAATGCGGAATTTGTTCTTTTGAATCATATAATCACCATAGGGCCTAAACTAGTCCTTTTTTTGTTTTTCTTGTTTTTTTGAAAGTGGCCTAAACTAGTCCATGTTATCCATCAGCCTAGGCCAATATTTTGTTTTCGGAATAGTTGGCATAGTCACATGGCTAAATTATCATATCAAATTGATAGGAATCCACGAATTTTAACAACCAAACGGAAACTTTTATTTCGATGTAGCCACCAACTTACTTCATCATTAATTATCACGCAAATGAAAAACCAACCTGATAAAACATCAACAACTTCAAATTGAATCGGTTTCTGGGCTTCTGGCCAACGAGAATACCACGCAAGTTACTAAGACACTATCAATTTAATTAAGTACAAATAGGTTTCGAGGAAATGAAATTAATGATGGGAAGAAGAAATTAGAAGAAAAAAAACTGCATCCTTTACGTAACCCCTCAGTCAAGTTATCTATCTATCTCCATTATTTTCTCTCTGCTGTCCAACCTCTCTGTTATGGGATTATAGGGTGAGATCTGTAGAGGCCGCAAGAAGAAGAATGTTGAGGACCCGACGCGGCGGCGCGTTTCCTCCGCCACCACCATTTCTCGCCACCGGCTGCCTCCTCCTGCTGCTGATACTTGAGGATGCGTCGGCGGCGACGGAGTCGATGATGTTGGACACCGGAGGGCTGAGCAGACAGAGCTTCCCAAAGGGTTTCGTTTTCGGGGCCGCCACGTCGGCGTATCAAGTGGAGGGCATGGCCGACGGAGACGGTCGCGGGCCAAGCATTTGGGATGAATTCATTCACTCCAAACCTTGTATGCGCTGATGGATTAAACATGAGATATGCTTTCTGTTTTTTTTTTTTTTTTATGAATTTGTTTTAATGAATGTTAGGTTCAATAGTTCCACAGGAAGGTACGGTAAATGCGTTATCATATTCGTATTATTATTACGCCAAAAATTTCAATCGTTCCGATAAATTCTTCTCTTTTTTTTGTGTGGTTCTTTCGAGATAGATATATATATATATATACTCATTTTTCAACAAGAATTTGGTGTAGTGGTACAATTAGTGGTCTCTAAAACTGTTGTTGTGCAATGTAGCAAGAGTGTCCGGCAAAGCTAACGCAGACGTTGCAGATGACCAATATCACCACTACAAAGTACGTATTTCTTTATTTTTTTTTTGTCAATTTTATTGATTATATTTTAAATTCGGACTACTCTGTTTGTAATATAAAATTCAACACAGTTTTTTTAATAATTATAATAATAAATACTAATATACACATATATATATAACGATGGTACATAAAAATTAATTATCTGCATGGGTACAGGAAGACGTGGATATCATGGCCAAGTTGAATTTTGATTCCTACAGATTTTCGATCTCATGGTCAAGAATCTTCCCAAGTAACACCACATATACTCGTTCATCTTTTTTAATCTAACATTTCCTTCAATCTTCCTCATCAGCCTCGTGAGTCGCTGGGTAAATCTGCTGACACTGTTAATATATCCACAGATGGAACTGGGAAGGTGAATGAGAAAGGAGTTGCTTACTACAACAGATTGATAGACTACTTGCTTGAAAAAGGTACGTTCGTTTGAGCACGTTCGATTCGCGATATGCAACTGATCAGCTCTGCTACTATGCTCATAAGTTATCGATTGTATCGCGGTATATATATATATATATTATTTCGTAGGTATCACTCCTTTGGTAAACGTATATCACAATGATTATCCCCTAGCACTCGATAAAAGATACAAGGGTCCCTTGGGCCGGCAATTTGTGTAAGTACTCGATCGATCGGTATTTTTGATTGCATATACATTCTTCACTTTTTTTTCTCGTAGTTAATTTGGACTTTTTTTTTTTTAATCTTCTGGCAGGAAGGATTACAGCGAATATGCAGATTTTTGTTTCGCGACATTCGGAGACAGAGTGAAGAACTGGACGACGATCAACGAGCCTAGACCCATCGCCTCCCTAGGGTACGACGTCGGTTCGTTCGCTCCGGGGAGGTGCTCGAAGGCCATCTTCAACTGCTCCGCCGGAGATTCTGCAACCGAACCTTACATTGTTTCACACAACTTGCTCTTGGCTCATGCTGCGGCTGTCCATATCTACCGCACCAAGTATCAAGTCGGTCTCTTTTTTGCTCCTCCATTCATTCCTATACCTAGCTTATTAACTTACTTTATAGTATACAGAGTCATTTTGACGAAACCACGTGTCATTACAGGAGAAACAGAAGGGAAGGATAGGAATTCTCCTCGATTTCCTTTGGTATGAACCACTCACCAGAGGGAAAGCTGACAACTACGCTGCTCAAAGGGCACGAGACTTCCATATTGGATGGTATGTACGTAAAGTAGATGCATACTTACTTCCTGTTTAATATTTGGCAATAAAACAGCTTTTGGAAACAAAATTTGTTTCACCGTTTTCAACTAATTTGTGTTGTGTTGTCAACTCATGTTGGCACCACAATAGATAGAAATAGAACTAATTAAACATGTTTTCATTCTCTGTCTCACATGTAAAAACTGAAAAATGATACTAAACTGAGTCTGAGATTTCTGTTAGCTATGGCGTTATCATGCTTTGCTCATCTTTTCTTTCCAGGTTTCTTCACCCCTTGGTCTATGGGGAGTATCCGAGAACGATGCGAGAAATCGCCGGCGAGAGGCTGCCCAAGTTCACGGCAGAAGAGGCGACGACGGTGAAGGGCTCGTTCGATTTCGTCGGCATCAACCAGTACACAGCTTACTATGTATCGAATGAAACTAAGGAGACGCCCAAGGAAATGACTAGCTACCAGGCCGACTGGAAAGCTAAATTTTCATGTAAGCAAAACCCTACCAAGAGTGTAACTAATTTATGTCCTACATAGCGGAGGAATTTTTCATTGGCATAACATGAAATTGATGCACTAGCTAGCTAGACTCTTCAATTTGTACTAAAATGTGGTTTCATTATTCTGATTTTGCATGCAGTTGCAAAGAATGGAGTCCCAATTGGTCAAACGGTATGGTTCGTTATACTCATCACTTTCTTCTTCTTACAATTGATGAGAAACTATCTAATTGTTCGGACTGAAAATAACAAACTGCAATAATTTTCACGATTGAACTTAAATTTTAGAGAAAGGGACTAATAGATCTCATCCAATCACTTTTTAATGTTTTCTCAATATATAAATACATGCATTATAACATTAGATAAAAACAAGTTGAGGAGTCTATAGTCCGTTACGTACTACACATAGCTCTTCCACGGCTTCTCATGGTGTTATGATGTCATACCACGATCGGTATGAAATCGTATCAAATTGGTAAGATTTCGTATCTATGTGGTAATTAAGACGCGCGTGAGACTATAAAGCGTTAATACAAATCATGACTCTGCCCCTGATATTAGAGATCATCAGTTTATATGAAACCGTCCGTAGCATATCCAAATACACATCTTCTCCATTTTTCCACCAAGAAAAACAAATCTTCGCTTTTGTTATTTTTTTTGCAGATCCCATCGTCCGTTTGGATCATTGACGTGCCATGGGGATTGTACAAATGTTTGATGTACGTGAAAGAGAAGTACGGCAACCCCACCGTCATCTTATCCGAAAACGGTGAGCCCTTTCGACAAGTTAGGGTTTGGAAAACACTACCAAACTATCGACAGTACTAATAATATACAATGCTTTCCACGTACGTACGTACGCCATGCATGCATGCATGCATGCAGGTATGGAGGAGCCTGCGAACGTGACGCTTCCGAAGGCACTGCACGACACGACAAGGATAAGGTACTACAAAGGTTACCTGAGGCAGCTGAAGAAGGCCGTCGACGACGGAGCCAACGTGGTCGGATACTACATTTGGTCGCTGCTCGACAACTTCGAATGGGCGACGGGTTACGACTCGAGGTTCGGGATCGTCTTCGTCGATCGGAGGGATAGTCGGCTCAAGCGGTACCTGAAGATGTCGGCGTATTGGTTCAAGAAACTACTCCAGCGCTAGATATATAGCTAGCTAGGCTCTGTATGTATATCAGCAGACAAAAGAGAAAGCATATTCCTGTACTGACTGTTGAGAGAATTAATAATCAGAACCCTAATCCTCATCAACCTATTGAAGATTTGGAATCTTTTTCTTAAATTTGATTTTATTGTCATCACTTCACTCAAATACACTTTTATTGAATTTTTTTTTTGTTGGATTTGAATTGATCCAATTTGGATCGGACCCAAAACAATGAGTCTATTTGGATTCAGTTAATTGTAAAAAAAAAAAAAATAATATCAATCATTTCATTAACTTTCTTCAACCCAAGTACACCTTTAGTATTGGTGTTTTCCAAAAAATAAGATAAAAGACTACATAAGAATTGGATGTTATTTTTTATATATATACAATCATATAAATCTAATATCCAAATTAAAAATTTGGATATGAATATTATCTAAAATTAAAATTTAAAAAAATTGAATTGACCTATATATAATAAGTTGGGTTTTATTGGTTTTTTTGCCATAGAGAAGCACATTTCATAGAGAAAATGAACAACAGGGAAGGACAGGTTTTCGTGGGCTGCTCAATTCCTTTGGGCCCACTTGTCATGCTTGAACAAACACCATGGGCTAGCTGCTCATTTCATTCGGGCCCATTGGCCTATTAACCCCAAAAATTATTGGGGAATTTTCGGGGATTAATTAACCATTACCCATAACGTTCATTTGAAACGTTTGTCCATGCATGGACCGATCATAAGTTCATAACCGATCATGAAGTTGTAAGTTTCAAAAGCAATACGTTGGATCGAATATAGGCTTAATTAATTAATGGCAGCAGTTTAACGTCATTTTCTTACCGTGCTTGTAGATTATACATGTTAAATAATTTACCGTATGCATCATGGTTTTTGCTCCAGCCTTCTCCTTCCTCTCTATTATTCTGCCCGTTTTGATCTTTGGTTAGTTCTTCCTAGCTAATCGATCTTATACATTTCTTCAAAAAATTAACCCTATTTATGCAAATTTTCTACTGAGACCTTAAAATTTTGACCTACGAACCAGTTGTTGCTAGGTTTTGAGTATGTGGCCGCTCTGTATGATTCATGCACCCTCTATAGGTTGACAAATTAAGCTACAAATCCTGATAAAAAAGAGAGTCACGAAATCAAGACGATGATGAAAAACAATGACTTATCGATACTGAGGACCGCCGCCGGCAGATTCAGCAGACATGAATATAAGATCATGTTTGGAACCGCGACGGCCATGGCTTGCTTCATCTTTGTTGGAATTTTCACCATCTTTAACGCCCATCCGCAAGGTCGGAATTGAACCCATGCATGCCTTGTACAGACGTGATCACTAGCGTAGTACTATAGATTATACGAAATACATCGTCGAATAACGTAATAATTTATCGTAATCCAGTTACGTTTGCTCTCACATTTTAGTCTCATATTGATATTGATTTTTTCCTCTTCTTTTGCAGTGGATCTAAAACCGTCTCCTGTAGTTGCTGACGTGACTAACAAGAGTAAATGTTATGCAATATGCATTCTTATAAAAAAAAAAACTCATTAATTAATTCCAAGTACCTACTAAATCTTACGCTAGATTACATTTTGATCCCCAAAACTTCTGTTTCTTCTCCGGCAGGTTTAGGGCTTGTGCAGAAACGTCAGAACAACACCATAACGCCGATCACATGCAGCAAGGGCGGAAGATCGGAGTTCTGCGACCTAAAAGGAGACATTAGAATCGACCCTTTCTCGCCAATCGTCTACTACCTCGTCCCATCGGAGACCAATCCACTGGTCATGGCGGCCAGCTACCTCCACCCTCTGTCCTCGTTCACCGTCAAGCCGTACGGGAGAAACGACGACACGGTGGCCATGGCATCCGTAAGGCAATGGTCGATCCGATTGGTGCCGGAAAGCAACCCGAGCGTCCCCAATTGCTCTCGAGTTCATGATTCTCCAGGGGTTTTGTTCTCCTTGGGTGGATTCTCACTCAACTTCTTCCACGCCTTCACCGACGTCATCGTCCCGCTTTTCGCCACCGCGAGGCCTTTCAACCGCGACGCCGAGCTGCTCGCGACCGACTACGAACCCTGGGTGGCCTCCGTGCACAAAATCGTAACGCAGGCACTGTCCAGGTACCATTATATGATGTTTCATTTTCTTCATCTGTTCGTTTAACTTGTTAGTGTCATAAACCAAATGATCCTAATAATTCGAAATATTGTGAGATACCTAAGTATAAATTCTAATCATTTTCTTACGTGCTCCCTCTAGATGAAAACCAACCCATGGTGGATTTGAATTTCGCGCAAGCCAACTATACCATGTGCTTTAAAACAACTGTTAACATTGCGGGTCGTGAAGATTCAAACACATTACCACTTAACTAAACCAAATCAATTCCGATACCATATAAAAAATGAAGTTGTCCCATTAACTGGAGTTGTTGGTTTATGACATGATGTCAGAATTGGCATGTCTTTGATGTCACGCGTGTTTAAGTCCTCATCATGACTCCAAATATTAATGGTTCTCTTTACAGCACATGGTATGGTCATCATGTGTAAATTTCAAATCTGCTAGTTGAATTTCATCCGAGAGAGCGCGTGTAAAGAAGCTATTACGTAAATATTATGCATGGACTTTTGCCAACAAACTCGGATTATATTGAGACCAGTTGGTTTGCGAATTATATTACCTTGCCTTACATGTTCCATCACTTTGTGCAGGTACAACGTAGTAAACATCGACGACGAACAAAAAAGCGGGAGAGAAACGCATTGCTTCTCGAGCCTAACCCTAGGGTTAAAAGGCCGTGGCAAAACTGAACTCAGCATCAACTCGTCGGAATCTAATTACACCATGAGAGACTTCCAACAGTTCCTGAAAACCTCCTACAACCTCAAGAAAACAACCGCAATCAAACTCCAACGACCCGCCGCCGCCGCCGCCCGTCAAAAACCACGGCTCCTGATCATTTCCCGGATGCACACCCGAACCTTCACAAACGTCGACCAGATAGCGAAGCTGTGCAGGGACGAGCTCGGGTACGAGGTGACGGTGGCGGAGCCGTACGAGGACACGTCGAGGTACGCGCGGGTGGTGAACTCGTGTGACGTCATGGTGGGGGTCCACGGGGCCGGGCTGACGAACATGGTCTTCCTGCCGGAGAAGGCGGTGGTGATCCAGGTGGTGCCGGTGGGGCTGGACCGCGACTCGGCGGCGCTGTTCGGGGAGCCGGCGGGGGGGTTGGGGGTGAGTTACTTGGAGTACAAGATAGGGAAGGAGGAGAGTAGCTTGTTTGACAAGTATCCGGCGGATGATGACGTTTTTGAGAAGCCGTGGGTGGTTGAGAAGCGAGGGGTGAAGGTGTTTAGGTCGATTTACTTCGATAACCAGAATGTGACGCTTGATTTGAGGAGGTTTCGACCCACGTTGTTGAGAGCTTTGGAGCTTTTGCGTCAATAATGAATTTTTTTTCTTGGGATGAGTTGATCACTTTAGTGGTTCTTTGATTTTAAGTTATTTAGTTATTAAATTCGATATTAGATGTAATCTAGTGCGGTTTATTTCTTTAGTTTTAAGTTAGCTAGTCAACAAACAAAAATTTGATTTAGTGATAATATCATTAGTCTTGAACCTAGCTAGAGGTTCCAGGTTCCTATCCTCTAAGTAGTACACTAATCACAAAAGGGTAAACTTATATCACGTTCACAACCCACTCATGCACTCCAGAACCAAGCATATCTCTATTGATTTGATTACCATTTCGTGCGAGAGAAAGTCATGCTTGGTGATCCAACACCTACCTATTCCAGCATCCCAACGCGTTGATCCAATATTTCTTCACTTAAGAAAGAAGACCAGTAGCCAGCCAACTGCACCCTTACGAAGATAAAAATAAAAAAGCGAGCTAGCTATGGTAATTATAATTGGTTTATTCATTGAGATGATATTAAAGTTTTTAACCGAGAGGTTTCGTGTTTAATTAACTCTTTATAACGATCCTTAATAAAAATTATGATTTAGAACAAGAGATGATGTTTATATTGTAAATGGTTTATTCTTTAATTATTTAAAATGAAACCAGATTATATGATTCTTCGGAATTGATAAGATCACTCTTGTTATGAGATCGAGTCATCGGAAGTATATATTGAGGAATTTTGTGTTTGTGGATTGTTTATTATTTTCTTTCATTAATTCATATTTCATTTTCTTAGGACTTTGGGCTAATTGTTATATTAAGTAAGATTGAGATTTCATTTTTATTCTTGTTTAGGTAATTATAGTTTGAGTAAGAAAGGGAGGGGGTGGCCGACGGTGCAGAGGGGAAGGAGAGGAAGTTTAGGGATTTCCCTAAACTAAAAATATGTAATCTTATATTATGATTAGTGCACAAGAATAGTTAGATTATCCAAATTGCTTTTAATATTTTAATTTCTTCTTCACATTGTCATTTTCTTTGTTCCAGTTCAAAGTTCTTGTTAATTAATTACCTAACAAGTCCCAACAATCTCCCTTGGTGATTTCAACCATATGTGCCTAGTTTTTGTACATTATATCGGTTGTGACTGTACATTGCATGTGGTGCGTGCAGTGGCTATGTAATGATTAATGATGTGGTATATAATGGTTAAAGAATGAGTTTAATAACTAGAGTTGTTGGAAGGTTATTAATTATGGATCATATACTAATTGTTAATTAACATGCATACCTCCTCAAATGAAAGCAAAATTGATAATAGTTTTAAGTTTGTACATTCATCAGAATACTATACCATTGTGTAACAAATGGGATCACAGGATTTGAACATAAGGTCTCCCGATCACAACAGACTCAGATACAATGTAAAAAAAAAAACAGTTGATCCCAATAACTCAATTTCTTAGAAGATATTCAATTATAAATCATATACCACTTATAATTAATAATAACATAATGAAACACTATATATGTATAACCTTAATTAAAACTGCACTTGAATGACAAAACCTGTGGAACTTCATGCATTTATAAAGTAGAGTTCAATAAATCCAATCCAACCGTTGCTGAAAAAGGTAAAATGGTACGGTTCTACTAATTAATCTGGCTAGCTAATTAATTAAGTAATTACACGTTTTAAAATGAACAAAACGCCCAGGTTGGAGATGATTAATCAGTTTGATGTTTACTTAATTACACTGATAAAACAAAAGAGAGAGGGAAGAAAGCTCCTGATATTGGTTGGAATTTTTCTCCAAGAAAAAAGAAGAAGAAGATGGGAGTGTTGGTGGCAGCTGATACCACCTATTTGGTGGTTGTTATTATGGTACTCTTCCTCGTCACTGAGATGGGGATGGCCGGAAAATCGAGTCTCACCGGCCGACCTGATCAGAATGTTAGTCGAGCCCAGTTTCCTCCGGATTTCCTCTTCGGAGCCACCTCCTCGTCTTATCAGGTGATCGTTTTTTCCTTTCGTCTCCTTTTATTTTCTTCTTTTTGGTCGAAACTGTACTGATTTCCATTTCTTGTATAAGAAACAACAGTGGCGGAGCCAGAAAATTGGCCAAGAGGTGTCTTTATCATATCATAAAAAATCACATATACAGTAGAAAAGTCAAGTTTAAATGGAAAAAAAGTCAACAACACAATACTCTAAATTCATACAATTACATTAAAATAGTTTCACCTACATAGGTTACAACGTCACACAAATAAGTTTAGGGGTCGTTTGAAGGTTGAGATTTGAAGTGAGGTATTTAGCAAATACATGTAATGATAAGATTAAGTCGTTTTTTTGGTTCACTTTGAGTTAGAATGCATGCATTACCTTTTTGTTGGGCCCACCTACAATCACTCAAAATGAATGATTATAAGGGCTTGTTTGGAAGTTGTGATTCTTCAAATTGATGTATTGAGACAATTAGTGTATTATCATTTGATGTATTGAATCAATTGATGTATTAGGCAAATATCTTGTTTGGAGGTTTAGATTGTGTTTTTGTTCTAAAGGTAAAAAGGTTAGTTTTGAGTGATTGTGAAGAATCTCAACAAAAAGTAGAGATTGTAAATCCCTCAATATTGAGTGATTGTGGTGGGGCCTCCAAAAAGTAAATGCATGTATTCTAGTTCTATATAAGTAAAAAAACGACTTAATCTCACAAACACATGAATTAGATAAATACACCATTTGAAATCACAACTTTCAAACGACCCGTAAATCTCTACCAAAAGGTGAGATTGTTAATGAGGGATTTTCTACCCTACTTTTTGTTTCATCATTGCCCTTCCAAACAAAGTATTTTCCTAATACATGCATTGAATCAATATATCAAATGATAATACACTAATTGACCTAATACATCAATTTGAAGAATCACAACTTCCAAACGACAAGTCAAGACTTCCATTCATCAAGTATTACAAATTAGAACTCAGAAGTACATTGGAATTGATTTTGTGAAACAAACAAGTGAACTTCAATTGGTACTTCATCACTTTCGGTTTTGTTTAAACAAAAGGCAAGAAATTTCTCTATTGTAGAGCTACAAAAGAAATGAGCGAGTTTAAACAAAAGACAACAATTTATTACTATAAATAAAGACGAAAGTGCATTGCATAACAAAACTTACTCGGTTGAGATGGTAAGAAATTCTTCTTGCAACTGAATGATCGCTGGTTCGAATTTGTATATACCCTTACTCGGAAAATTTTTCTCCAAAGCCAGGGGGTGCAAACACCCATCCTCTCCAAGTGGCTCCGCCACGGACAAACAAGGCTTAAGAAATTGAACTCTTGATCTCATTGACGTACGAACTAGTTCCCTTAGGGTTTCGAATTTGTACATTCAGCTGATAAATGTGTGTATGATCAGTATGAAGGAGGTACATGGGATGATGGTAGGCGTCCTAGCATATGGGATGCTTTCACTCATGCCTATCCAGGTCTGTCTCCCTCCCTCCCTCTCCCATTTCGTCCCGAACGAATTGTTCGAATTCGATTGCGATTTCTGTTATATTTCGAGTGCATACAATACTTCATTTTAAGAGAATTAAGTAAGTGTAATTTTATGATGATATAAAAAGATCTAGAACATATGTGGGGTGCTTATAATACGAGCTTTCAAAATACGTTGTTGAATATGGCAGAGCGTATGCTCGATAGAAGCAGCGGGGATGTGGCTACGGATTCTTACCATTTATATAAGGTAAACACATATATATTCGAGAAACACCAATTATAATTTTGCATCGTATAACAAGGTATCCAGCTCTATCCCACCTCCTAACGCCGTCATTGTTTATGTTTGTATTGTAGGATGATATATCGCTTGTGAAAAAATTAGGGATGAATGCTTACAGATTTTCAGTCTCATGGTCCAGAATACTGCCATGTAAGGCGCTTTCATTTGATTTAATTTATCCTCATTTATGCAAATAATTTTGGGAGTTGTTTTCGTTTGAAATGGTAAGAAATTATGGATATTGTAATTCTTTTTGTTAGATGGGAAGCTAAGTGGAGGTATCAACCAAAAAGGGATCCATTACTACAATAGTGTCATCAATGAGACACTATCACAAGGTTACTCTCAACTTTTCTTTATCAAACTCATTGATTTTGTTATTTAGATGGTGGGTTTTTTTCCCAAAGTATTTAGATGGTGGTTCTTATTCATTATTATCATATAATTAAAATTATATGATACAAAAAATAAGAAAATAGTTGAGTGTAAGTTTAAAAAATCATTTTTGCTATTTTAAACATTTCCACAACCACAACTGTCAATAACTGTGGTACAGCTGAAGCGGGCCGGGCCTAGATAAAGTGATCCAGGCCACTGGGCTGGCTTGGGTTTATTAGTCTATATATGCATTGGGCTGAGCTAGGTTTCCCGCCATCGGCCCACCTCCCTAGATACTGATTTTCGTCCTAAAGCTAATAGCCTACGTGCATGCATGCATGCACGTGTCTAATACTTAATTACGGAGCACAGCGTTGATTTTGCAGGGTTAACACCGTTTATGACTCTCCTCCATTTGGACTATCCTCAAGCACTTCAAGACGAATACGGCGGCGTTTTAAGTCATCGCTTTGTGTAAGCCAAAACCAAACAAACACATCACCAATAATTAATCATCATTCCTTCATCCAAAATCAATTGATTTACTGACAATTGATCTCCTTTTCACTTGATTCCATCACAGGGATGATTTTCTGGACTTTTCGGATTTGTGCTTCAAAGAATTCGGAGACAGAATCAAGCACTGGGTCGCCATAAACGAGCCGCATACTCTGAGCCGAGGGGGATTCGCCGTCGGCGACCTCGCGCCCGGCCGGTGCAGCGGCAATGCAAGGAACTGGACGTGCGATGTCGGAAATTCCGGCACCGAGCCCTACATCGCAGCTCACAACCAGCTTCTCGCCCATGCCGTTGTAGTTCAATTGTACAGGCAAAAATATCAGGTTTCCTTGATTCCTTCCTTCTCCAGTTTCCGACACCTTGCCGAAACCATCATCACTAAGACTTATATTGCAACATTATATAACAGTCACGTAAGATGTACATATATTATGTAATATATTACGTAATGAACATTATATTTTACGTGAAAAGTTCGCATGACTGAAATTTGTAGGCGACTCAAAAGGGCATTATTGGAATCTCATTGAACATAGATTGGGCTGAGCCCTACACGTCCAGCAAGCGAGACCGAAAAGCAGCACAAAGAGCCATTGACTTCGATTTCGGCTGGTAAGAAGAGCTATTTAGTATTTACAAGTACACTTCGAGATTGTTTAACGTATAAAATGACTAGTAAAACCCATGAAAAAACGACGATTCGTGTTTATTTATCTTATATTTGGGTGAAAAAACAGGTTCATGGATCCAATAACGAAAGGCGATTATCCAGAGAGCATGAAGCAGAATCTTGGGAACCGGCTGCCGAGATTTACAAACGAGGAATCTGAACTGTTGAAAGGCTCGTTTGATTTCCTTGGTGTGAACTATTACACCGGCAGATACGCGATGGATCAACCTAACAGTAACGTTGACCCTCGTCAGTCCAGCTATTTGACCGATGCGCATATCAACACTAGTAAGTTGAAAATGCCAACATTCAATATGACATAAGGGCGAAAATATATAAAAAATTGATTGATCGAATTCTATTCTAACGTTATTGTCGACGACTTGGTCTGCAGGTTATCGCAATAGCAAAGGCGAACCACTTGGTCCTGAGGTAAGTTGTAACATTGTAGCTAGTACTAAATTATGAACCCAAAAAAAAAAAAACTGTTAATTAGTTATAAAAAGTAATTAACGTTGTTGCAGACTGCTGCACCTTGGGTTAGAATCTATCCTGCAGGGCTCACCAAGGTTTTGCTCTACATAAAGAACAAGTATGGGAATCCCCTCGTCTACATTACAGAAAATGGTAATTAAATACTTATCCTAAAAAGATTTTACAAAATGGTAATAAATACTTATTTCTAACCTTAGGTTACTCTGAATTATGGCTTCGTCACTGATTACAATGAATGATTTTTTTTTTGCAGGAGTTCCAGATCTGGGAAACTATACGCATTCGCCACTGAAAGCTACACCAAATGATAACATCAGAGTTTCCTTTTATCAAGCACATCTCTCTTCAGTATTAAAGGCTATGAGGTAAATATTATTCATTAGTAAAATCTGTTCTTGTGGTATAATATTTTCGTATGAAAAAAGTATATGTGGAACTCCAAAAATGTGGTGTTTATAAATTGCTTGCAGGAAGGGAGCCAATGTGAAGGGATACATGGTGTGGGCGTTACTGGATAACTTCGAGTGGCTTACAGGCTACACGATCAAATTCGGGTTGTACTACGTCGATGTCAGGAATCCGTCAGTCAGGATTCCTAAACTCTCAGCGCTGTGGTTCAGAAAGTTTCTGGAAGGAAATGATCATCGTCGCTTAAGAATGATAGAAGTCGACGCCAACTAAAAATGGATTGGGGGATAGAATTTTTTTTTTCTTCTGAATTTTATGTGTATCCAAGAGAATGATATGAGATAGCATTCTATTGTCGAATTGCATTTTTATAAGAATGCTAATGGCGAGCTAATGGATGATGATTGATCATATACGTAGAAAATTCAAAGTGAATGGATGGCCATTAAGAGCTTGCTCGAGTTTTTATCTATCTTATCTCAGCTAGCTAGCCTTTTTTCAAGTTTTCTACTGATGTCTTTGCCTGCCAAATACTCCGGTTTCTAAAAGCTCACCCATATTATTATTTCGAATATATAAAGCGCAAGTCAATTTTAATGTTCCTTTAATTAAAAAGTCTGATAATTGAGCTGGCCAAGTATGACCGTTGATCAAATGTTTGAGTCGTTTTCGTTGCAAGGAAACCGAAAGCTAACCATCTAAGAACCCACAACAGGGCTACATACAAATTAAATCCAAAAAGTTGATGAATCTCACAACCAGTGTTACTCTTTCTTTACAGTGCAACAGGAAATTCTAAGAATTTTATCAAATTATTAGTTTGTAGTTAATTGAGTGGATTTTCTGTAATTTCTAAGCAAACTATAAACAAAGAAGCAATACTTCAAGGGGTCGTTTGGATGGGAGATTTTAATATGAGGGTTTTCAAGCTCAAATCTCTAGTTTAAAAACCCCGGTTTTTAATTTGCAGGATTTATGTTAAATTACTCGTTTGTTTGTGGATGAAGGATTTTAATTAAAAACCCACACTCAAGTCAAAGTTCATAATTGCCCTTCTTCTACACCTATTCATCGTTAGCATTCAATTTGCTTTCTCCTTCCATTAGCATTCAGAAGGCTCCATGAAGGATTCATTTGCTTCTTCTTCTACAGCTCTCTCGCCAAAGCTTGCCGCCCTGCCCCGCCACAATCATCACTCCTTCTCCGCCATCGGCGACTCGTTTCAACCCCTACAGGCGCTCAGTCCACCGTATTCCACCCTGGGTTCGCGCCGCCGTCGATGCCTTTCGCGAATAGGGTTTCCATTGGCGTCGCGTCGAGTGCGGTGGTGCGGCAGCAAGATTAAACTTTGGTGGAGACGCGGGTGAACGAGAGCAATTTCGAGAGGATTTATGCTCACAATGGAATTGTCGCTGCTGCCGCGAAGCCATTGGTCGTTGAGAGGATTGATAAGGACGAGAACATCCGAGAAGTAGCCAGTGTTGAGGATGGTTCAGTCGAGGAAGGTTATTTGAATTTGAGGAATCAGGAAGGGGCGCCAGATCATCAGGCGTATGAGGGAAGAGTGCGGCGGGAAGTGGAAGTTGGGAGGCCAGATAAAGAACATCGGCGCGGAGGGATGAGAAAGACGATCGGAGAGATTGGAAGATGATGAGGGTAAAGGGGGGATTTAATAAAATTAAAAGGGTCAGAAATGGAAGAAAAAATATAAGAATGGGAGATTTCGAAATAGCTGACCCCATCAGCTATTTAGAAATCCTACACTTGTGAGTTTTGGAAATCTCTAATACTTAAAATCTCTCATGTTCCCAAACACAGAATTGTATTAAAATCCTGCATAATGAGGGATTGTTTTAAAATCCCTCACAAATCACTCCCTACAATTCTGCATCCAAATGACCCACAAGGAGATTGACCAAATTTGCATAGCTCAACAACATCATCCCGTCGCGACACATAGTGGATCTAGTAATTATTAGAAGAACATATTTTTGTTATTGAATGTTGTGAAAGTTTATTTATTAACACCCAAATTCAGTGAGTTATTTCCCGGGGGAAACGCCATAACTCCCACTCAGCACATTCAAGACAATTCATTATAATTATAATAAAAATAAAGAATTCACTTCTTACTGTTCATTAAAAAAAATTTATGCTGGAGCTGTTATATAGGAAGAGCTCAGAGACTGGTTGATAAATTCCCTCTAAAAAAGTCGAAGAAAAAGGAAAAAAACCCCATTTAGCCGAGACCGCCACCAATATAATTATTTCATCAAGAAGATGTCGGCGGCGCGGTTCATCCTGGTAGTATTGACCGCCGTGACAATGATGCTTGTACGGCAAACATCATGTTACAAATACCACTACCACGCCGCCAAGCTCCGAGATTTTACGGCCAAAGCCGACAAGATACTGGCCGCGCCGCCGCCGCCTCCCGCCGTCCGTCCTCCTCCGAGGGTACGTACAATCTGAAATTTCGGCTGCAAATGATGGATCTGAAGTTTACGCACGTGCTCATTTGATTACAGGTTGGCGGAGTGTTTTACCCGATCGGGTACGGAGCAGATCCCACAGGTCACAACGACAGCGCCGACGCGATACAGAGCGCGTTGAACGACGCGTTCGAGCAACTGAGCGATCCAAGCCAGGAACTGATGCCCGGAATTAAGGACCTGGGCGGCGCCGTCATCGACCTCCAAGGCGGCAAGTACAAGATCGGAAAGCCCATCTCCTTCCCACCTGTCGGCGGCGGCGACATCCTCGTAACTGACCTATATCTATTATCGTTTTTTTTTTTATAGTTAAAAGTATTAAGGTGTGTGTTGTTGTTTTTTTTTTTCCAGATAAAAGAAGGGAGTTTGCGAGCGGCGGAAGGGTTCCCATCGGACCGTTTTCTGGTGGAGTTACTGTTCCCGCAATCGGAGATTCTGATAAACAAAACGGAGAACGTGTCGTTGTTGCAGGGCACCACGATCTTCTACGAGGACATAACGTTCAGAGACCTCTTGTTCGACTCGGGCCACAGCGGAGGCGGCCTGCTGGTGGTGGACACCGCCAGGGTCCGGATCCTCAACTCCTATTTCTTCAACTTCACGACGCAGGGGATTCTGGTGCAGGGCGGCCACGAGACCTTCATCCAGACCTGCTTCGTCGGGCAGCACCCCACCGTGGGGCGCGACAAGAACGAAAGGTAGCGTTCGAGATTTAGTATATAAACATTCGCATGGTTTTAAAAAATCGTGTCTACACACTCGCGGCTAAGTTCGTCCCCTGGCCCCTGCACGCAAATCAAAAGGAAAACGCCTCACTTTAGGCAAAAAGTAGCAAATTAAATTAGGCGCGTCTTGATCATGTTGTGGCATTGGTGGCGCCTAGTCAACATTTGAGTTGCGTCTCAGAATAATGACACAATGTCTGTTCTGTACCTTTTGATATGCTACTGCCTACTAGTGAGGAAGGTCTTGATTTTTTTTTTATAGTTATGCTACGATATAGTTAGAGACCACCATTTTTAGAGTAGCTTCTTCTTTCTTTTGCGCTTCTTCGTTCTCAAACTGCTTTGCTATTTTTGGAGCTTCTTTTTTCCTTGCTCATTTCTTCGTATTATGTTTTATGTTTTACCTAGTGATGTTGTTGGAAAGTTTAGAAATGAGAGATAGATGCAATGATATTGGTAGTTCATAAACTTGGTGATTCTAGAAAAATGAGATATATTGTTGCGTTTACATCTAACGCTTAGTCATCTCGCTACCCATATCAGGCACAAGGCAGAGTCTCAACGCGCGCCTTACAGTTTCTTAACATTCGTAACTGAACATTTTCTTAATAATTTGCGCTATAGTTAATTATTTGAACAAACTGATTGATGTCAATGATACCAGAACTTTGATTAAATGATCATATACGTACATTCTCATCTACACAACTCTCAGTATTAAACGTTGATTAAACGGAGCGCGCGGTTTTACGCGCGACAGGTACTACTCGGGCACGGGGATCGACCTGGCGAGCAACGACAACGTGATCACCGACACGGTGGTCTTCTCGGCGCAGGTCGGGCTCCTGGTGAGGGGCCAGGCCAACGTCATCACGGGGCTCCACACCTACAACAACAACAACAACAACAACAAGTCGTGGCACTCCGCCGCCGCCGCCGGCGTCCTGCTGAAGTCGGACGCGAGCTACAACCGGATCACGGCCTCCTTCTTCGACGGCAACAACAACCAGGTGGTGGTGGAGGACCCTTACTTCGTCTACATCACGGGCAACTTCTTCTTCGGGCACGCCAACGTGGTTCTGAAGCCGGCGAAGAGGGACGGTGGAGCCATCGCGCTTGTCGTCGTCGACAACTACTTCGTCGGGTTCGCCGGGGAGCCGATGGTGGAGCTGCAGGGGGAGTTCACGACGGTCCACGACGTGGTTGTGGACCAGAACCAGGGGAAGTACCTGACCGTACAGTCCACGGCGGCGAAGGTGGCGGTGGCAGGGAGAGGAACGAAGTGGGTTGCTGATTTTAGCAAGAAGTTGGTGTTTCCTAACAAGATCGACCATTTTCAGTACTCGTTCTTGGTGAAGCAGCCGCCGGCGGAAGGGTGGGGCGGGCCTAGGTTTCCTATCCACGCGGCGACGAACGTGTCGGGGAATGTGGTGGTGGTGGAGAGCGAGGGCGTGGTGGACGCGGTCGTTTCGGTGGTGGTGGATCAGTTTAACCCCATTGGAGAAGGGACTTTTGCATTTGACGGTAACGGTGAAGGATATAAGGTTCTGCGTAAGGTCGTGTAGAAATGAAACACGAGGAGGTTGTATAGCTTCTGCGTTCAATCAAGATTGGAGTTAAAAAAATTTCAGTGAGAAAAGAAAACAATGTAATAGTGACAAAGAATTCTTCAGACACTCATTTGTATTTCATTTCGGCAACATTTTTTTTATCAAATGGAAGACATTCTAAGTCTTTTATAGGATGGACATCAAATTCAAGAAGGAAAAAAAAAAGGTTGAAACAAGTACAACAATCACTTTTCTTGTCTCCTAACAACATAAAAAGGGGCATTGACACCTGCATCCTCAAAATTATTAACTGGAAGTTAACATTTGGTTAATTTTTAGTATTTTGATAGGTTTGAATAATATAAAAGAATTTGAAAAAGATTTGGATAATTAATAGACATTACCCAAAAAATTTATAGAAATATTAATTGAATTTAAATTGTTAATGAGAATGGCAATCGATGATAAATCAACGTACGAGATGCAAGAAAGTGGAAATAAATTAGTAACTAACTAGGATTGGCTAGCTAATTGCTTTCGTTTTGGGTCGCTCCTTATAATGAGTTATGAATACACAAAATATAAAATAATATATTAATTTATGTCTTCATAAAAATATTAAAAACAAAACTAGCGTTGGCTAGCCCTTCATTTACGTAATAGTATTTTCATTCTTATAATATTGTAGTAATTAAAATAGTGAACCATTGAATCAATCAAATCAGGATTGTTCATCCTGTTCCACTATTTTGGATGAACAAATAAGTTTTGACCCTAGGACAAAAGGAAGATAGAATGTTATTATTGTCACATTATCTACCGATAATTATTTGCCAAATATTTCGACTATCTATCTGCCCAAAGTTTGGAAGTGGCTGTATTCATTGATTTTTTTTTTTAAAGTGGCTGTTATATATTACTCTCACATTAACACTAAATCAGCCAATCAAAATATCTAATTGATCACAAATTCACAATCATCTATAAAATATATTATGGCAATTCAAAAGCAATCTATTGCCACATAAGCACTTAGAGGATTCACAATTTGCCAAGTTGGACAACTTTTTTACAAACAAAAAAATTAGTTATTAATGTATTTATGGAGCTATCTCTCTCTTCTTTAATATTTTCATTTCTTTTATCCAATTATTCTTTTCCATTTATCCATTTATTCTTTTTTTCTTTAATAATAAGTTACATGTTAATAAAATTAATAAAAAACACATAAATAATATTTTTTTTTTCAAGTAAACAAGATATAAATAAGAAAACAGAGAGTGATATATATCACATTCATTTAAATAAAAAATATCTGATTAAACCTTATGAAGAAAATTTTCTACTCATTTTTACTAAATTGAATGATAAGTTACATTTTGATAAAAAAATTAAACAAACATACACATAAACAATAAATTTTTATCAATTAAACAAAATATATATGAAAAGAGAGAAAATAAAAAATTGACATTCAAGTATTATTTAGCAAAATGTCATAGTATAATCTTGACCGAGTAGTTACAGTTATTTATTTAAAAAGATTTTTTATTCATTCAGATCATGTTCTACCTTAAACGGCTCAACGAAAATGAATCACATGTGCAATAATTTTATAATGTGTTATAATATCACATTAATAATATTTGGTCTATCTCATGTTGATTGAGCAAGCACTATTGAGGTTCTAAGTCGTAAGCTAAGAAATTTTCTTTCAGATAGGAGTTATCGTCGAGAATTATAAATCAAAATTTTCAAAATGACTTAAGTATGATTGTTGGCTAACTTTGACTTCATACCCTAGGATGAGACTACGATAAACATCATGTTTCACCAACTACTAACCTAGGCATTTACAAAATAAAGGTTGAGAATTTTTAGTAAGATAGTCAATTGGGATAAACATATTTAACCAGTAATCAAGTATTTTTATCCAATAATCTCAATTCTCAAAAGTGGTTGCCAGTTCGTCCAAACTCGAGAAACACGAATTGATATATGTTGTATAAGATAATAAGTTAATGCAAATAATCAAATGAAATCTACCAATATTGTTCAAATGATAAGACATTTTAATTGCACTTGAAATATGTGTATTGTAGACACTCTTTATCAATTATTAATATATGTGATAAAATATTTGAAAATTACACATTCAACGACCATGTTAAAACCAAAATCCTCGATAGTGTGTGTGAATGTATTAGATTGAGATTCTAAGTCAACATAACAATGACCACGGGTTGAGGTATAGTCTAAACTTCAAGAATTAACGATTTATACATATTGTATAATATACTAAGTGTAAGCGTCTTCATAAAAAAACTAACATCCAAAATGGAAATGAGTCGAGATTAGAGAATTTAATCATCATGAGGGCTATGGTGCGTGTCAAGTTTCAATATGGATGAATAAATTGATCCAATAATGAAGTATCTTTACTAAGAATTTCTCACTAAAAAGTCCTAATCTTTACAACATTGGTCGAGAGTTCGTCCAAACTCGAGGATCATGAATGTATATTGGATTTCCAAAGGACCTAAAATCTCAATCCCTTTCGAGGACTAAAGACCTATGATCACAATCATAGGTTCCAAAGAGAATGAAAAGAAGCCCAAAAAAGCAAAAAATAACATAACCTCCGATAGGATGAACAAAATAAAACTATATCGAGCTACCCTACCCTTTCATTCTCCATAAAGGGGGCGGCGGGAGAGGATAAGAAATAAATAGCAGGGACTTAGGATTTGCCTCTTTATATATTACATATTGAACGATAGACGATCCCGATGGTTGTCTGACGTTATGGGGGTAAAAGCGGGATCTCTATCCCGGGGGTGGGGGATAGACAAGTAACACTTTAATATGAGTATTAGGCGAGATAAGATAGATCTGACGAAGTATCTGGATAATTTTTAGTCTACTACACACACACACACACACATATATATATATATATATATATATATATATACATATTTTTTTTATAACCGAGGAACCTCATCCCCACGTGCCACTTTGTGACAGTGGGTCCTACTACACCTGGGGGCCACCTGCATTCAATTCGACACCAATGGGGCTTCGCCCCCAACAGCCTTATACCTTTGGGAACACCAACGGACCTCGCTTAGATTCAGGCCTGGGATCTCGCTTATATGGTGAGTTCTATGGTACCCTGGGTAAAATCCAGGGTATTTCATACCTTGAGTATGAAAACACTATCTAGACCTTGAATTGACCGATCTTTCGGACATGATACTATACTCTAGCCCTTAAAGATCAAAATCTAGGTGTTAATTCTCCCAATCTTACTCAAGATACGATAGAAGATAGGTATGACGAAGTATGTGCATAAATTAGAGGTTAGAGAATTAGGGATTAGAGTTCACCTATTAGAGGTTAGGGTATAATATCATGCCCAAAAAAACTATGGTTAATTCGGGATCTAAATAGTAAAACTCAATGGTCGTATGGTAGTGTAAATACAAGAATATAGCGTACTCCTGGCGCACGCTAGCTTGAACTATATGTGTGTGTGTGGTTTAGGTTGTCGTACGTTGAATATTAGTGTTTTGGTTGACAAATTTGACATAAGCTCTAAATGTGGCGTGACAACGATATAATTTATGATTAGAAAACCAAAGCATCACAAGTGACTGTGCTAAATATTGAAAAATTTCAATATAAACATACTACAAACTCTGTTATGAATCGAGAACACAAAATATCTAGAATATACAAAATGATTTTAAAATATAAATAAGTTAATTAATATAAATTATAAAATAAATCTCTCCGGCCAATAGGCCGGGTAAAAAGCTAGTACTTATTATATCAATTTGCTAGCTAGCTAGCCTTGGCATGTGGACGATGAATTCTCTCATTTATTATATCATACAAAATTTTGGGGAGTTCTTTCTCAGGCGAGAAAAAAAAACGTCATAACTCCAAAATTTCGAATGTTACTCGCATTCAATGATAATTCACCTACTTATATTCATAAATAAACCCGAAAAACGCCGGATGTGTTATACAAAAGGAGCTAGTTGCCATGACCGACCGGACAATTGCTCAAACTCCCCCTCTTTAAAGGATTCCAGTAAAGGAAAGAAGAAGCAAAAAAACGCCGGCGACTGAATTAAACAAGCTAAGTAGCCTTTATTTTAGAAAGAATGCCGGCGACGGCGTCGGCCTTGACGCGATTCGTCATCCTAATTGTATTCAGCTCAGTGCCATTAATATTTCTTGCGCCACAGACTTCATGTTACGAATTCGAACGCCGACATTCTGCCAAGCTCCGGCATTTCACGGCCAAGATCGACAAAATCGTCTCCTCATCCAAGCCTTCCACTATCGTCCGCCCTCCACCGCAGGTGACCGATGACGGATCATTTCAGCGAAATTTTAAAGATATAACATTTCTGGTCACTTACCTATAATTACTAAATACTATGCTTACTACGTGTTTATGAACACGTACGTATTTTATGAGTTCAAAATTTTCGTACTATTGACAGACCGTTTCATTTTTTTCTTCTTGTTCATGGCTCTGCTACTATATCCGTATGCCCGTTTAATATCCGTATTCAACGATTACAGGTCGGCGGAGTGTTCTACCCTGTTGGATACGGAGCAGATCCCACCGGCCAAAACGACAGCACCGACGCGATACAGAAGGCGCTAAACGACGCATTCCAACAACGTAGTAGCGATCCAAACCTGAAGGAAGAGCTGATCCCGGGAATCAAGGACCTGGGCGGCGCCGTCGTCGACCTCCAAGGCGGCGCGTACAAGATCAGCAAGCCCATCTCCTTCCCACCTTCCGGCGGCGGCGGCCTCCTCGTCAAAGACGGCAGCCTCAGAGCCTCGAGAGGGTTCCCAGCGGACCGCTTCCTCGTGGAACTACTCTCGCCGAAATCGGAGGTGCTGATCTACAAAACAGATGACGTGGCGGCGTACCAGGGCAAGGGAATCTACTACGAGGACGTGAGATTCAAAGACGTCCTCTTCGACTCCGGGTTCAGCGGCGGCGGAGTCCTGGCGGTGGACACCGCCAGGACTCAGATAACCAACTGCTATTTCTTGAACTTCACGACGCAGGGGGTTTTGGTGCAAGGAGGGCGTGATGCCTTCATCCAGTCCTGCTTCCTCGGCCAACGCCCCACAGTTGGTGGGGGCGTCGGCGAGAAGGACTATTCCGGTACTGCGATCGACCTCGCCGGTAACGACAACGTCGTTACCGACGCGGTGATCTTCTCCTCCGCGATCGGGGTGGTGCTGAGAGGGCAGGCCAACATGTTGAGGGACATCCACACTTACAACAAGGAGCGGATCTTCGGCGGGATCGGGATCCTGGCCAGGGCGTTCGCCGACTACAACCGGATCACCGACTGCTTCGTCGACTACAACTCCATCGTGCTGGAGGACCCTAGGTTAGTTTTAAATTTGGAAGTTTTACGTTCGAATATGTTAAGTAGTACCTCTAACTGTGAGTGGTGATATCTTGAAATTAAACTTTGAACTCTTCCATAGCAACACAACAACCTCACCACTATACTGGATTCTAGAGGTGGACAATTTATAATCCAGTCCATCTACTTAAATGTCCAATTAATCTAATTCATTTGATCCAAATTCAATTGGAATGATGAATTCATTGATTGCACTCATTGATAGCTCACAAATTATATTTTAGTACCTATACTTTTTCTATTTATATTTTGGTACCTAAATTTTTTTAATACAAAAATATCGTTGGAAAATTATATTGTGGTACCTAAAATTTTTATTGTGACATTTTAGTACCCAAACTTTTCATAATTGATATATTAGTCATAGACTTGAATGTCATTTGGATCCATCCACTAATCCGTTTTGCCCATATTTTGATAGATTGCTCTACTACAAGTTGAGTTATTGTTGCGTTTTTTGCTTTTCTCTTCCTCTTCATCTTTTTAGTTTTGTCTCATTTTTATTCGGGGTGCTCCTTTTTTCTTTTGCTTGTTGTTTTGTTCATTGTTTGTGGCTTGGTTATTGGAATCGCTGATGTTCTAATAAAAGTTTCATCATTCATCAAACAAAAATTCATTTGATATATAAATCTACCAATCCAATTCATCAAATCCATGGATGCACTACATTTGTCATCTCTACAATATTCTTGTGTTATGCTGCTTTTGGACTGCACTAAATGATATTTCATCTGGCTACGCAAAATTGTATGCAGGTTCATCCAGATCACCAACAGCTTCTTCCTGGGGTACGCGAACGTGGTGCTGAAGGCGGTGAAGGGGAGGCTCGAGGCTCTCTCCATCACCGACAACTTCTTCCGGGGGATCGACATGGCGCCGGTGGTGGAGCTGCAAGGGGAGTTCACGGAGGTCCGTGACGTGGCGGTGGAGCGCAACCAGGCGTGGAACTCCACGGTCAAGTCGACGTCGGCGAAGACGGTTCTGGCGAGGAAAGGGACCAAATGGGTGGCCGATTTCAGCAAGGCGCTGCTCTTCCCCGACAAGATCGAGTATTTTCAGTACTCGTTCCTGGTGAAGAAGGAGTCCAGCAGGATGCCGATACATGCTGCGACCGCCGTGGCCGGGAACAAGGTGGTGGTGGAGAGCGAGGGCGTGGCGGACGCTGTTGTTTCGGTGGTGGTCGATCAGTGCAATCCCATTTGAGAAGAGCTACTACTCATATATGCTTGTTTCCTTTTTTTGTTCTTTTGAAATGTAGTTTGTAACATTCTGTTTTGGTCCCTCGATCCCACATCAGCGTATTTGTTGGGATTCAAATCCCTTGAAAGTTCCATTTTCTATGGCTCATTATTTAGTCACATGACTATGAATTGGAAATTCTTGTGTGTTTCTTTTCGAATGTCTATCTATTTACTGGTTGGTTAGGTTGGTTCATATGTATTGTGAATGAAGTAAAATCGTGAATCGATTTCGAAATATTGTTTTATTTGTTTTTACGATATGCATGAATTTACTAACCTACAGCAATTTGGTTGGAATTCTTAGAGATGACTACCTAGTACATTGATAAACCGTAAATAGACTAGAATATATACATGATGAGTGGTGCTTAATGGACTTGGTTGGATATGGGTGGTTGGAGAGGGGTTTGGGTACTAACATTTTTTTTTGTTGGCATGGTACTAGTACTAGCTCTAACTAACAGAGACATTTGATTTTGATGACTTTTTCCCAAGGTGTTTGACCATAATTAATGAGAAATTATAAAGAAGGGACACACTAGTCATTTATGAAATATTGGGGAAAGGAAGATGAAATAGATAGGGTGCTAACTTATAGGAAGCTAGCACCATGCTTACTACCATCTAAATCGTTTCAGCCCTACTTCATATATAATGACTACAAATATAGAAAGAGTAGATTAGTAATAAAAGAAGAAAATTTTAAATTAACTTCTATTTTTGCCAATTTTTGGGATTTTAATGGGTGTTTGACTACAAATAATCGAACTTCTCATTCCTTTCATTGATTATTCTGCATTGTACAACTTGCTAGCTGGGTGCTTGCTCCCCTTCTGATTTTTTTGCATGTGAAAGAAGCATAGAGACCCATGGAGGATAAGCAACTAATTAAGGCCTAAAGAAATACGATAAATGAGGAAGTAGAACAAATATAACTTAGTTATATAACTTAGTTGGATGACTTCTTATTAGCCTACAATTCTTTTTTTATAATGAAAAATATAATAACAAAAAAATGATAAACAAATGTTTTACAAAGGGAGGAAAAACGGACCGATGACCTCACAGGTTGGATAAGAACTAATGAGAAATCAAGTTTCAAATTATCATTAGATAAATTTTGCGAGTTTATTTCAATCTTAACAAGTTTTGATTCGAAGACAATTCCTAATAATCTCATGGCCCGCCACAACCTCGTCACTGTTGTCCCGAAGGACATACTCATCCGCATCTTGGCGCTGATAGCTAGCGACTCGACGAGCTACAGCGTGAGGCGTAGAATAAGCTCATGTGGGATGTCCTTCATGGTAGACAAGCTCATGTGGGATTGGTGTGCTGACGTAGAATAGGAGGAGCAGTGAGGTTGCAGTCACTATTAGAATTATCAGATTCTCGCTCACATAGAAATCGAGAGCGAGCGGGTTTATGCTAGTATAATAGAAAAGAAAAGAAAGCCCCTGAAGTTGCCATGAATTAAGAAAATGCCTTTGGTGAAGGCTTTTATATATATACCTAGTAAGAATCTGCCAGAATGAACAGCTAGCAAAAACATCTTCTTGTTTGTTAAGCAAAACCATGGGATCAGTAAGCATTCTCTTACGAGGGCATAGCATTTCCTGCTTGATTCTTATGCTCTTGAGCTTCGCCGTCGATGGCGGTGACGCTTCGCCGATTCAGCGTCACAGATGGTCCTGTGTACATCACTCAATGCCCGATCCAGCCAGGAAGGAAGTTCAATCAAAGAGTGGAATTCAGCACGGAGGAAGGCACTTTGTGGTGGCATGCTCACAGCGAGTGGACACGAGCCACCGTCCATGGAGCTATCGTCGTGTACCCCAAGGAAGGCTCCACTTACCCCTTCCCCAAGCCTCACGCCGAAGTTCCAATCATTTTTGGTAATAATCTATAATTGCTTTTAGAACGTACCCCCATGGTTCTTAATGGTACGTGAATCAAGCTAATAAGAGGAATAACATTTTGTAGGGGAGTGGTGGAAGAGTGGCGTGTTTGAAATCTACGACGAGTTTCTTCGATTTGGGGGTGACCCAAATGTTTCCGATGCCATAACCATCAATGGTCAACCGGGGGATTTGTTTCCTTGCTCAAAACCAGGTATATGTGTTTAATTAGGGCTTGATTTGTATAGTCTCACACTAAAAATGATATTGCAACCCTTTTATGTGTACATTACATAACTCTATACAACTTCATCATCACTAGCTTTAAATTGGTTGTTAGCATGCACGAAAAATTGCCAACATGTGTGAGACCTACGACCTTAATTAGAAAAAATATCAATAAATTTTGTTGTCGTAGATCATTCCTTCACGATTTTGATTAGGGCTGGCATTTCGGTTGCCGGTTAGCGAGTAACCGTCGGTTACAACCGAAAACCGGCCGGTTACAAGCTAATCGAAAACCGACCGGTTACCTTGGCGGTCGGTGGTCGGCTGGGAAAAGGAAGGAGTCGGTTGACCGAGTAACCGACGGTGATTAACAGCGGTTATCCGATTAACCGACCCCAACCGAGACCCACCTAACCTTCCCAAAATCTGTCCATTTATCTCCACCTCCACTCACCTAACCTTCCCCAAAACCCTAGATCTAAAACAAAACTCTCACCCCTTCGTCCACCTCGCCGCCGCCGCACCTCTGTCCACCTCGCCGCCGCCGCACCACTGTCGCCGTCCCTGCACCTCGCCCTCCGCCTGCTTCCCATCGCGGTAACCGCTGCGCCGCGCCATACCTCTGCATCTCCACCCTCTGACCCCGGCGACGACCCCAGCCCCGGCGACGACCCCAGCCCATGCCATCGCGGTCTCCTTCGCCCCCTTCGCGGCCCGGGGAGAAGTGGTCTGGTGGCCACGACCTTAAGTGTAGTCGACGTTGTTGAGAAGAAGGTGTGAGAAGAAGTGGTTTGGCGAAGAGGAAGAAGGTGTGAAAAGAAGTGGTTTGGTGAGAGGAAGAAGGTGAGAGGAGGAGATAAGGTTTGGTGGGTGTGAAATGGTGGAGGAAGGAAGGAGAGAGAGGAGAAGTTGTCTGGTGGTGGAAGGAAGGAGAGAGAGGAGGAGATAAGGTTTGAGTGGTGCAGGATTTTTGGTTTTTTTCATTTTTTCATTTTTTTAGAAATGGTAGTTTCCGGTTGGCTGGCTAACCGAGCCTAAAATCGAAACTGACCGGTTGGTTGACCGGCTAACCGTGACACACCTCACGGTCGGTGGTTGGCAGCTGTAGGGGTGGTTTGGTTTAACCGATAATCGGGTTTTCGGTTTTCGGTTAAACCGAAACCGACCGACTGTCACCCCTAATTTTGATACATTGTTGTTTTTTCTTAGACACATTTAAACTAAACATCGAGCGTGGCAAGACGTACCTTATGCGGTTTGTGAACGCTGTTCTTCAGGACATGCTCTTTTTTGGCATTGCCGACCACCGACTCACTGTGGTTGGGTCGGACGGAAGCTACATAAAGCCGTTCGATTCCGATTATATAACCATCTCCCCCGGCCAAACCCTCGACGTTTTGTAGAAATCTTCCATACCACATCATTCAATTACTTGTCGGAGACAAGTCCATTAACTCACCATCCCTATTTATTTTTCCCCATCTCAATGTTATCTTCTGCAGACACATGCTAGCTTTTATTTCTCTGGTAGCTTTCTTTTCTCACATGCTATTCTTATCTTTTACCAAGCAATATCACGTGTATATATACAAGTAGATAGGTCTCCATGTAACTCGTATCAGTAAGAAGAAATACAAACAGAATAGAGACTATCATTCTGGTCTTTCTCTTTTCAATCCTTTGTGGATTTCTTCATGGTATCAGAGCGGGTTCTCTAGAATCCTCCAAATCTTTTCCCTTCTCATTCCTTTTCTTGAGTGAAATACATAATGAGTGATCTCCAAACCTCAGCTACAAGCAACCAGCAAAGCAGAGAAGAGAGTCCCATTGTGAGCACCATGAAAAAGGAGGCAGCTTCCGCATACAGTCTGCATAATTCAGACAATCCTAGTCAAATGTTCGTAAGTGATCCACTCACCGTCAAAACTACGGAGAGTGGGTCAGCGACATGACCAACTCTCTTACGGCGCTTTTCGCCCGACTTCATATATAATGACTACAAATATAGAAAGAGTAGATTAGTAATAAAAGAAGAAATTTTTAAATTAACTTCTATTTTTGCCAATTTTTGAGATTTTAATGGGTGTTTGACTACAAATAATGGAACTTCTCATTCATTTCATTGATTATTCTGCCTTGTACAACTTGCTAGCTGGGTGCTTGCTCCCCTTCTGATTTTTTTGCATGTGAAAGAAGCATAGAGACCCATGGAAGATAAGCAACTAATTAAGGCCTAAAGAAATACGATAAATGAGAAAGTAGAAAAAATATAACTTATTTATATAACTTAATTGGATGACTTCTTATTAGCCTACAATTCTTTTTTTTATAAGGAGAATATAATAACAAAAAAATGATAAACAAATCTAGATCTACACATACTATAATACACCGAAGTGAAAAACGGGAGGCCCATTTCAAATTTCCTGCAACGAGAGTGAAAGTAGGAAGGACATTTTGGTCTTCACAATTACTTTTTTTTTATTCATTAAAAAGATACATACTGGGATTCGAACCATGACCATTTTAAAGAAAGGCAAGGATCATAACCAATCACACTAAGTACATTTGTTGTATCCTTTTAAATTAAAAATATATAATAGCAGGATGGAAAAAAACTCTTCCCCCATTTCAAATTCCCTGCTCCAGGAGCGTTTGTAGGAAGGGTAGAATAGGGAGTACCAATTTTTTCTCTTTCCTCTGTGGAACGGGCCAACTTACCGTACACATGCGGATTTAAACAGGTCTAGGAGTGT
Organism: Linum tenue; assembly: GCA_946122785.1. Taxonomy (NCBI): domain Eukaryota; kingdom Viridiplantae; phylum Streptophyta; class Magnoliopsida; order Malpighiales; family Linaceae; genus Linum; species Linum tenue. The sequence continues at coordinate 3,859,921 of CAMGYJ010000002.1, read as the reverse complement.
CAATTTTTTTTCTTTATACCATTTTATTTCTCTGTGGTGATAAAATATATATGAAAAGACAAAAATAATACTCTTTTTTATTGTTAAAAATAAAAAATTTAACAATAAACTAATGCATGGTATCTAATGGGCTAACCGCTAACAATAAAATAAAAGAGTTGAATGGGTCTGACCTACATGGGATTTGGCCATCAAGTAAAACAAATGAACATCATTGGTTTCTCATTCTAAAACAAGCTATTTTCTCTGGCATAATATATATTATGCTATTATTTTATATCTTAGTGGCTAAAATATAATGTATTTTTAAGTTATTCAATGGTACAACCTCGACCAACCCAATTATTCCAATTTTTATCATTTCAAATATATATTTTATAATTATTTGACATCATATTGATCAAATTATAGTGTGTTTTATAGGGAATCGTTTGGTATTTGTTAGTAAAAAACTAAACATAAAGATCTATTTGGTTATTTTAAACATTAAAACGATCCTAAACATTTTCATTTCCTTTTGAATTTCTATGGTTTTATTCCCGAATAAGTGATGTGCAAATGGCGAATTGTAGTCGTCTCTTTTCTTTCACTATTTTTTATTTTCAAATAGAAAGTTTAAAAGTAAAGAATAATTAGAATTTGCCATGGGTCGGCCAAACAGGCTGAATTTCAAGTTTTGGCCAGTTTGTTTTATGCATTGCAAATTTATTAGCATGTTGATGGAAATGACTTGGAAAAAAGACATATAAGTTGTACCTTTGCAGAAATGTCCTCAAATGTTTGAATGCTTTGTGAATCAGGTTCCGTGACTTTTGTGATGGTGTATGTGCTTGACGATTGCTCAATGTTGTAACTACTTAATTTGAGAGTAAATCTTTTGATTTTCCCTATGAGTTGTGATACCAGTTCTGGTGGTTGCATCATGTTGTCGTTGTTGGCCTGTAAAAGTTGTTCCGCCGTGATGCTAAATACCTTTCTTTCTTTTTTAACAAATTGTGTAGTAGTGCTATGAAATAGACCACCCATGAACGCTACGCTTATTATGGTATGTTCTTACTTCTGGTGGTGAGAAATTGTGAATTGAGAATCATATTCGCCTACCGCACTGTGTCTGGCTGGTGGCTGCTTACTGTGCTCTCTAGAGTTATGAAACAGACTACCCATGAACGTTACTCTTAAGAGTCCATAACTTTACGAAAAACCAAATTTAGGCAATCAAAGGTGGTGGATGTGTGATGATTTTTTATGGCTTAATTGTTTGTGAATTGGATATCTGATCTTTGTATGATTAAAGGGGATGTTTGCTTAATAGAATGATCCATTTTAATTCATATTTATTTTTAACATGAACTTTAGTAACTCAAAACCTTCGAGACACATATCACCTACTGCATTGTATCATTTTGCCTGGGTGCTTGCTGTGTTGTCAAACTTCTTTGCTGCTGCTGCATTTACACTAACAGGGGAGTTAAGAACCGATGAATGTTTCCGTTTGACACAAACAAGAGAACTTACTTCTAAATCCTGTATTAAAGATGATTGGAGGAAACATCTTTGTTGCAGTTGATATACTGGAGACCATAACAAAAGCAACGTATAACATCAAAACCAACCATCTGAACTATTAACATTGTTGCTTTACTCTTTTTTCGTGGTTGAGTCTCCTTCAAAAAATTTAGTATGATTTTAGAAAATTTTGCTTCGCAGTCCTGTCTTGCCACCAACGCGTTTAGTAGATGGAGATGGCAGAGGCGAAGGCTATTTTTGTGTTGTTGTTGCTGGTTTAGGGATCGGTTTGTGAAGAAGAGGGGAAAGAGAGGGGGAAAGGGAAATGCAGGAGAGGGGGATAACTCTTTTCTCCGACAAAAATGGAGTGAAGAAAGGAATTATGATCAGTAAGGATATGGTTATCTTACATAACGGTCTCTATTCTGTTTGAATTGAGCTTGGGAGGCAGTGATAAGGACGAGCTGCAACCAATTCATAGTGATAAGAGTGCTATGAACTAGGGCTGGCTATTTGGTCAGGACTGTTTGGTTTTACCCGAAACCGGACCGTAAAACCCGGACCGGGACCGTACTGGGACCGGATAGCAAACAATCCAATCTCATATTCGGACTTAGATTTAAGTTAAAAAACCCGGATAAGAGACCCCAACACTCAAATCCCCACAAGCTCAATCTAAAATCAAGATCAAATTGGGACCGGACCGGGTCAAGACCGGTCCGGATCAAGACCGGACTGTGTCCAATCCAATCTTTGGTCCTTATATTTCCGAAAAGACCGGACTGGGACCGGATCAATTTGGTCCAATTTAATCGGACCGGACCGTATAGCCACCCCTACTATGAACTGTGATCATGTCTTATTTCAAGCTAGAAGGTAGTTTCAGTATAAGGATTATTTAATTTGACAAGTTGTTTCGTCCATGATTCTTGGTAGTTTCAGTGACATTCTAGCCATTGTTTAGTCTGTAATTTTTGAGAATTGATGTGCGAGTAATGACTTTCACTTAGCTTCAACTATTATGTGTGTATTTATTGGCATGTGATAGAATTCTCTTTTCCTTTTCTTTGAATTCAGTTTCATACTCTAATTGTATCATTTGTACATAGGCAAATCATGCTCGAGATGACAACTCGCTGATATGGCTGGTGCAAGGAATGAAGCCATCATTAGAATTCAGACCGACAACGGGGAGGGATGCCCAGGACTAATTCAATGATGATTGATGATGGTGTAATAAAAACTGTAGTCTGCATCAGCACCAATTTCTAGGCATAAGTGAAGTTATTCAACCCAGAACTCTGTTTAGCGCTAAAAATTGCCCTCACCCAACCTTGATCCTGTTTGACCCACTTCTGAAGAGTCAAGATATATGATTAATCCTCTCCGTTCGTATTTTCTTATTAACTCTTTCTGACCCTTTAGGTTGGGGCGGGTCGGGAAGAATCGAATTAGTGGGTCGGTCCTAATCAAGTGGAATTCCAATACCTTCACTCTCACTTGCTTTCTCTCCCATTCCACAAGTGGGTAACATGCAGTAATCCGGCCAACGGGCCGGGTAATAAGCTAGTAATAAATAAAAGCCGAATGATGAAAACTGTTGCTCCATTTCAAATTTCCTGCAACGAGAGTGATTATAGGAAGGACATTTTGGTCTTCACAATTGCTTATTTTCTTATTTATTTATTCATAAAAAAGGCATGCACTGGGATTTGAACCTTGCTCTCTTTAAAGGCAAGCAAGGATCATAACCAATCACACTAAGTATATTTGTTGTATCTATTTAAATTCAAACATACACGAACCTAAATTATGAAAATCATATCTAGATAATAAATAAAAGCCGAATGATGAAAACTGTTGCTCCATTTCAAATTTCATGCAACGAGAGTGATTATAGGAAGGACATTTTGGTCTTCACAATTGCTTATTTTCTTATTTATTTATTCATAAAAAAGGCATGCACTGGGATTTGAACCTTGCTCTCTTTAAAGGCAAGCAAGGATCATAACCAATCACACTAAGTATATTTGTTGTATCTATTTAAATTCAAACATACACGAACCTAAATTATGAAAATCATATGACTTTTTTAACGATTAGTTGGCCACTGAATCTCCCGTAAGTACTTATTTGGTGTTTTAATACTTTGATTATTTTAGTTGTAGTTTAATACTTAATTTAAATTTCTATCTATTTTATAAATATACAATAACCCTAAAATTGCAGCCCAAATATCACTGGTTCGAATATTGCATATCGAATTGCAATATTAAACATGTAGAAGCAATATCGACTTCTTAAATTAATATTATTTTTCAGAATTACTATGGAGAAATTATATCTTTGTGCAAACTATATGAGACTGGTTCTTTTAATGTTTTAGTCGGGATAACCGCTACATTTTAAACTTCTTCATAATCTGGCATGATTGGATCCAATGATCATTATACAAGATTGTGTTTAATAGGGTGGCTCATTTCACCACTTTTTGGCGTGTTAATGAAGTTGTAGGACAATGACAGGTCTACATCTACACTCATCACAATCTATACATCATATAAATGTGAAATGTGAAATGAGAAAAGAGGGATTCCATTTCAAATTTGATGCGTACAGAGCAATTTTTTAGGGGTAAATTTAGAAGATGCCAGTGCGGTCGGTCTGTTGAGCACGAAAGTAAAAATATGTTTTCATTTAAACGGGCCCAAACTGTTATTTGGCCCACTAATCGTGCACCCATCGCCAATGCAGTCAAATTCGGGATTTTGATCGTAAAATCGTAGGATTTTAGGATTTTACTTAGGGATTCCGATCTTGATTTTACTATAAAATCGGTAGACCTTAAAATCGTTTAAAATCGGGACTAAAATCGTTAAAATTGTAAAATAGTACCGAAATCGGGATTTTGATCGTAAGAGAACAAAATAGGTGGTTTGAGCCAATTTAAAATAAGTATAACTGTTTCAGCGGAAAGGGCAATGGAATCTTCTCTGATATTTTTCTATTAGAAAAATATTCAAAAATAATAAAAATAACCAAATTAGGGTTCGGTTAATCTCTTTCCCTTCACCCCATTTAACTTATTGGTAAAATACTTGTCCTAATATTGGAAGTATGTAATAACTAACATCATTATTAACTAATTAATTTATTAATGAATATATGTGTACCAAGCCACTAACATTACTTATTTTATTGGAGTTCAATTATTTTTAGTTTTAAATCATACTTAGTAGACGATGTCGAAATATTACTTTGAGTTAAACAACCTAGACATAACATGAAAATAAGAGCCAAACCCATGAACTATATCCCTTCATCATGAATAATTTTGAGTTACACATTAAATAACAATTAAAATAGTGATTTTGGAACATTAATCTTGAGAATTATCTTATGGAAAAAAAATCTTCTGAATTATCATTTTAAATGCTATGTGTCTTTGTGATATTAATAATTTACCTTATTAATATTCTTATATGCTATGTTCTATATGGTACTTAAAATCCTACGATTTTACGATTCGATTATACGATTTTGATTTTACCCCGGTTTTCGATTTTAGGTAAAATCTCGATTTTAACGGCTTTGCCCATCGCAGCCTCTCCAAATCTTCCTATTCTACTCGCCGGGTCATCTCCTCCACTACAAAATATCTCCTCATGTACTCAAAGTTCTCACTGAAACCTAATATCTACAACTTAGGCGCAGAGGGAGCAACCGATGGATTGTAGCGACCCCCACTATTTTGATAGCTAATAAAGAAGAGCGTGTTTGTTTAGTTGTATGGTGATTCACTTAATTAACAATTTTTATTCCGTTGACAGCCTCCTCTCCGCAATTGTATTGTGTTCATGAAGATCTGAAGGCGCAAGTGCAACAGGTCCAGGGGTAAACAATATGTATAAAGCGTTGGCCAAATTGAATTGAGTCATTCTACTTGGAATATGAAGATTTTTGCTTAATTGCTTTGGTTCGTGATGCAACTATGTTATGTTTGAAGGTAGACCAACGCAAACAACAGCACAGCTCCAGGGCTATTCTGCACATTAGGTAGTTGGGGCATTAATTGATAATTATTTGGGATTATTCCTACAAGTACATAATTTGGAACGTGCCTTTATATTGCATTGATTAATAGTTGTTTGAGATTTTTCAAATGAGTGATTTGACATGTTAAACTCTCTTATTTTTGAAAATGGAGTCTTCGAAGTGGAATATGAAGATTTTGGATTAAGCTTGGTTTCGTAACGCCCTTATGGGTGTTTATTCTCTAAAATGCAGCTGTCTTTCAAAGTGCCCGTTGCAAATGGCAAGTCAAGATACAACAATGGTACCGGTACACGTTTATATCATTAGTAGGTAGCAGATTGTGTCCATTCCACTATATCATTTAGCTAAATACTTAGTTGTTCTTTTCAACTAAAAATTATGCTTAAATGTTGTGATTGGCCTCAGAAATGTATGTCTTTGCATTAACTGTTAATGATTGTGAGTTTTGGTTTAATGGTGAAAAGTCCATTTATTTAGAAGTCTAAATTGGGCAAACCTATTGGACAATAGGAATGCCATACATTAGTGTCGTGGGAGGTTTGTTTGATGTCTCAGGGTGTTAGATTTTTAAGAAGGTTGTTTGTTGTGGCAGAGAGTCCCTAAAGCTAGCGAGGTATTCCTATGTGGGCTTTTTCTCGCCTTTTTTCTTATCTCTTTTTCTATTTTTGGTTTTTGTGTGCTACCTTCAGTTGCTACGTCTTCATTTGTGAGCCATCTATATTTTTCTTATTCAGTGCCTAAAAATCATATATACTCGATTGCATAGTAGTTACTAATAGATACATTTATACCAATAGAGAGATTTTAAGTTTTATCAGTTGTTAGTTTTAATATTTACTTACATAGTTGTTTATGTAGTTTTCTTTGTAATATTTCTCATTATACAACTAATTACTATGGCTACGTAGTTGTATAAGTGGGGGTTGGACATGATAGTTCTTAGAAGCATCAATACTTGAAGGTTATTATAATGACCAAATTCTAAAGTTATGGTTTGCCTTCAACTTGCTTGGAGCATTTCAATTATGCATCAATTGTTCTCTCAGTGTAGTTAACTCTCAGACAAATCGAAAATCTTGCTGATATGTGCTTGATTGTAGTTAAATTTAGGGTTCTACTGCATTGTTGCTTTACTCTTTTTTCGTGGTTGAGTCTGCTTCAAAAAATTTAGTTTGATTTTAGAAAATTTTGCTTCTGCAGTCCTGTCTTGCCACCAACGCGTTCAACAGATGGAGACGGGAGAGGCGAAGGCTATTTTTGTGTTGTTGTTGCTGGTTTAGGGATCGGTTTGTGAAGAAGAGGGAGAAGAGAGGGGGAAAGGGAAATGCAGGAGAGGGGGGATAACTCTTTTCTCCGACAAAAAATGGAGTGAAGAAAGGAATTATGATCAGTAAGAATATGGTTATCTTACATAACGGTCTCTATTATGTTTGAATTGAGCTTGAGAGGCAGTGATAAGGACGAGCTGCAACCAATTCATATTGAGAAGAGAGCTATGAACTGTGATCATGTCTTATTTCAAGTTAGAAGGTAGTTTCAGTATAAGGATTATTTAATTTGACAAGTTGTTTCGTCCATGATTCTTGGTAGTTTCAATGCCATTCTAGCCAATGTTTAGTCTGTAATTTTTGAGAATTGATGTGCGAGTAATGACTTTCACTTAGCTTCAACTATTCTGTGTGTATTTATTGGCATGTGATAGAATTCTCTTTTCCTTTTCATTGAATTCATTTTCATACTCTAATTGTATTATTTGTACATAGGCAAATCATGCTCGAGATGGCAACTCGCTGATATGGCTGGTGCAAGGAATGAAGCCATCATTAGAATTCAGACCGACAACGGGGAGGGATGCCCAGGACTAATTCAATGATGATTGATGATGGTATAATAAAAACTGCAGTCTGCATCAGCACCAATTTCTAGGCCTAAGTAAAGGTATTCAACCCAGAACTCTGCTTAGCGCTAAAAATTGCCCTCACCCAACCTTGATCCTGTTTGACCCACTTCTGAAGAGTCAAGATATATGACTAATCCTCCCCGTTCTTATTTTCTAATTGACTCTTTCTGACCCTGTAGGTTGGGGCGGGTCGGGAAGAATTGGATTAGTGGGTCGGTCCTAATCAAGTGGAATCCCAATCCCTTCACTCTCACTTGCTTTCTCTCCCATTCCACAAGTGGGTAACATACAGTAATCCGGCCAACGGGCCGGGTAATAAGCTAGTGTTTTACAAAGGGAGGAAAAACGGACCGATGACCTCACAGGTTGGATAAGAACTAATGAGAAATCAAGTTTCTAATTATCATTAGATAAATTTTGCGAGTTTATTTCAATCTTAAACAAGTTTTGATTCAAAGACAATTCCTAATAGGGACAGGTTAGGGTGATTACTTAGTATTAGTAATCACCGTGGCTACTAAGGATAGAAATAGTATTTTACTTTTATTATAATCATAATTATCATATTAATTACGTGATAATTAGGGAGAGATAATTATGAAAAGTAATTATTACAGCAATTAAACCATCGTAAGGTTCTGTGAGGTTTGGATTGGTAGTGTTAATCACTTTGTATGGCTGGTGATCTGCATTGGTAGTTGTCTTAAATCTGTACAGATTGTATTGGTACAAATTTAATATTGGATTGGTATTGGTATTGTGATTATCATTATTGAAATTGTATTGATTTTGCCTTATTGTGCAACGTATTGTTGTGTCTGATTAGTTTGGTATGAATTTCAGTCATTGCAAACATACTAATGAGCACACAAAAAGTCCAAAGAACACTACCAAAACTGGAACACTACCATTGCAAACACTACCATTGCATAAAACTGGAACACTACCATTGCAAAAATACCAATTAACACTACCATTCCTCTTCACATTGCAAACATACCAATTAACACTACCATTGCAAACACTACCATCAGTCTGTCACGAATTTCCCAGCCTATCTCATTCAACGCCCTCTGTCGAAGCCCTAGCTCCTTCTCTTTCCCCTGAAGCTCCCAGCCATGCTCCCGAATATGGTCTTTCAACAAACCTAGTTCCCGTTCCTTCTTTACAACCTCACCCAAGAACCCTAGAGCAGTTCCCATCTTAACCTCAGCCTCATTTTCTCGCATCTCAATCCTTCTCCTAGCTTTTCTCACTACCAATGCATCAAATCTCGCCAATAGCCGACTCTGAATCCGGAGGAGGTGAAATCAACCTCGCGAGTGCGCCGCCTTCACCATACAGAGAAACAAACAGTCGCCGTCGCGGGAATCGATACAGAGCCGTGGAACCCCTTGCCGATTCACCATCCGAGAAACAAACAGTCGTCGACCCGGAGAGAAGGACAGCGGCGCTGTCGGCTGCACGGGGTCGTCGTTGACTGCACGGAGTCATCATTGTGGGCTGCATACAGTCTCTAGCTACTCTCTAATCTACATTTGGAGCTAATTTCATTTCAGACCATCTTTCGGGTGTATCATTAAAACAAACCGAAATACCAATTGTTGTTTTTTCATCTCAAATCAAAACGACAATAACTTAGGGTCCTTGATCGACATAGTGGAATTAGTTTCAGGATATATATTCGTGATAATTTTCCTTTATACATTTTTACAAAAGGATCTCAGAGGTCTACACACATATAAGACAAATATAGAAAATTTATGTTATATAACATAAATGAAAAGTAACATATATGCCACATATGTTGAGATCTTTTAGACAAAACCCGAAGGAAGTGAAAGAAAATCCATTTATTGTGTGTGCGTCACTGATTATACGGTTGGCCTTCATCTTCTTGATTAGTGTGCGTGCGTCACTGATTATATCGATATAAAGCTTGCTGATCAGGCAATATAATTGTGGTACATACGTACGTTATATGAATGATTTGATGGAGTCCTGTCAATTTGTTAGTAAGAAAATTGTTGCCACTTAGTTTTTAGAGGAGTAATTCAAATATCACTCAAGTTTGTCTATTTATTTCAAAATTTGGACAAAACTGTCTTATTTTAACATTCATGAAAAAAAACCCGTCAAAATTCAGGCCACAATAAGGTATTCTCTATTTTTTATAAATAAATTGAGCCATGGATGAAAGAAATGTTTGACAATCAATACTAATGGTCAACCCTAATTTCATGCCAATTTTGTCTATTTGTTTCGAAATTCAGTAAAAAATTGTTTTATTTAAACATTCAAACAAAAATTGTTTTTTATGTCAAAGTTGAAATCAAAATAAGGTATCATCTCTAACTAAAACTAATAGTCACGGTGACATGAAAATGAATTCCACATGATAAACCCTTGCGTTTTGGGAATTGGACATGGATTAATAGTTGATATGTGCTTTAGAAACTGTTTATGATTTTAATCAATGGATTGGTCCAATAGCTTCGTGACCTTATTTGGATTGATTTTCGGTGGGCTAGCAAGCAAGTGTAGCTCTTTTCTTCTACCTCATTGCAACAACTAGAATTAAGGTTTCGTAGTCAGAACTCAAAACCTAGGCATCTTGTTATGAGAATTGGGTCATCTTAGCAATTGAGTTAATTATTTGGGTCTAATTATCGTTATTGTATTAATTTATTATTATTATTGTTTTTATTAGTAGTTTCTTTGTTTAAATAGGATTTGGTTATTGTTAGTTGTTTCCTTGAAGGAGTAGAAGTCGTGTTCTAGATAGGAGAAGGTAGAGGCTTCTATTCCCATAAATATGTACTATGTATTTCGCTTAATTTCATGAGACGATTTGAACCCAAGTAGCTTGGTAGTTTAGTTCTTCGATCCTCTAATTCTCTTCGTTCTTAGTCTGAGTCTCTTCGATTCGCGTGAGAGTCACATTATCGGGCGCTTCGAGCGGAAGGCAGTTTGATCAACCTTTTTGTCCGTCATGTCTCGTTGCGCAGAAGCAATAGTTCGAGTAAGCGATCTTTCCGACGACATTCTGTATCACGTCCTCTCGTCACTCCGCGACGCAAAACTCGTCGTCCAAACCAGCGTCCTCTCGAAGAGGTGGAGGTACCTGTGGAAAGACGTCGGCATCCTCAATCTCCACGAGCGAGGGCTGCAGAACTTTCCTACGCAACTTTCTTCCCCTTCAATCGAAACACGCAACCGCCGACATGGTTATTAGCTTCACGTTCAACTACACGAGAGCGGAAATCAAACAGACAAACACGGCGTTCCTCTCAACCCGTGGGCGGACCACGAACCGTTCGAGATGGTCATGGGTCCAATCCATTAATGGCATCCTCAACCAAGGACCAATATGTAAAAAGTTTAGGTACTAAAATGTCACAATGAAAAATTTTAGGTACCAAAACGTAATTTTCTAATGATATTTTTCGTATAAAAAAATTAAATTTTAGGTACCAAAATGTAAAAAATAAAAATTATAGGTACTAAACCGTAATTTGCCAATGATTCATGGATCCAATCTATTAATCCACCAATCCAATTGGATTTGGATCAAATGGATTGGATTTAAATGAATTGGATTAGGTGGATATTTTTAATGGATTGATGGATTGGATTGGTGGATTGGATTGAAATTGCCACCTCTACTTCCATTCTTTGCCCCTTATTTCTACCCCCTTCTCACTCCTCGCCCAAAATCTTCCGGCGGAAAGGGTTTGGCGTCTGATTTGTTTCTAGAGACACGAAGAGGCGGGCAAGGGGTTTGCACATTCTCCGTCGATTTGTCGCCAAACAAGATATCCCGTATCCATCGATTTCCCCTATCAGCCTGGTGAGAGGCACCGCGCCTGTTGAGAATCATGGCGGCCTCTTTCCGTACTTGGAGACATCATCTGCTCCGTTTCCTCCCATTCCTGGTTCAGCCGCTTGGAAGCGTCGTCGTCGTCATAGTAGCATTAGAAATCGACCACCATAGAGTTCGTCGTGGGGTGGCGCGTGGGCCTCCGACCGGAACAACCCCCATCTAGTGTGCACCCAAAACACTCATTTTCCCTCTTTTCTATTGATTCGATTGGATTGGCCAGAAGGAGAGTCGGGGGTTAAAGCAGGGAGTCGGTTGAGGAGAAGATGAAGAGGGTGGGACGGAAGAGGCCGCGGAGGCGGCGAAGGGAGATGAAGGAGGTCGAGTCGAGGAGGTGAGACCAGATGCGGTAGACGGCGGAGAGAGCAGGGAGGGAAGTGGAAGAGAAGCGGGAGAGACATTTTGGTCGTCGGGGAGAGAAGAAGAATAGGAGAAAAGGAGGCGGCGGCATATGCTCGGGTGGATGGTGGCGTCGATGCGGCGGAGTAAATTGGGCGGATGTTGTTTTTTATTTATTTATAAGAATTTCTGTTTTTATTTAATTACAATTTTAAAATTTATTTTTTCTTACCAAAATAAAATTAATTTTTTAAATATTAATTTCTTACGTGGCACATATGTGGACACATAAGAGCCACGTCATCAGTGGTCAAACATAGGTTGACTACTGTTAGGTCAATTGTTAATTTTAACAGTCAACTGAAAATCGTGTAACACAAATGACATTTACCCCCAATAGGTTGGAATACTAATGTGATTATTGAAATTTCGTAATATAAATGGCACTTTCGTTAAAGGTTGGTATTTCTAATGGTATTAGCCCTAATGTAAAATGAGTAACTAAGCTAAACCAAAGACACGAACTACTAGCTAGCAATGTGATATCTTAACAATGAACAACCGTATCTGATAGGGATGTGAGATACGAAATCATATTTGTCAGTTATATGACAGACTTGTCTCATCAAACTATGTGATGTTTAAAACGATCAACGCTTTGATGCAACATTGAGTCGGCCATGAAGGTTGTGGAGGTTGAATTAGAGGGTAAGATAATACTCTTTAGCAACATATATAGGATGTTATACATTAAGATTATACACTTGTAAAGTATGAATGGATTATTATTAATAATAAACAAAATTTAAATAATTTTTTAGTGAAGAAAAATATATATGTTGATTTGGTGGGCTAGGGTATTGATATATATTCCGGGAACCAACCCAAGCCTTAATCCTATTGGGCCCTATTGAGCCCACTTTCTTCCCTTGTACTTAAATACTTCTCAAATCCCCGAGCAAGCAAGTATAGCTCTTTTCTTCTACCTTATTGCAAGAACTAGGATTAGGGTTTCATAGTCGGAACTCAGAACTTAGCCAGCAAACCGTCGCCGACAATTTCTCATCGGGACAGTTTGATTCACCTTTTGTGTCCGTTATGCCTCGAAAAACGAGACGTGACGACGACGGCGCAGAAGTAAAAGATGATCGAGTGAGCGATCTTTCCGACGACATTCTGTATCACATCCTCTCGTCGCTCGACGACACAAAACTCGTCGTCCAAGCCAGCGTGCTCTCGAAGAGGTGGAGGGACCTGTGGAAAGACGTCGGCGTCCTCAATCTCAACCAGAACTCCTTCTCCGCGATCCAAGGCGGCATAAATTTCGTACGCAAATTTCTTCACCTCCGGTCACAACACGCAACCATCCACAAGGTCAGCTTCACATCCAAATACACGAGAGTGAATAACCGAGACGATCTAGGCATCTTGCTCGACGAAAACCCGCTCGAGGCTCTCGAGGCTCTCGAGCTGGTCGATTGCTACCGGGTCGATCTCGGCTCGATTTCGGGCTGCAGAATGCTGACCACTCTGGAGCTGCGTGGCTGCGAGTGGATGGTTTCTCGCGGCCACGATCCTTTTGCCAACATCCCTCTTTTGAGATGCTTGAAGCTACTCGATTGCAGTCTCTCGTCGTACTCGGATGGATTCAAAGTGACCGGGCTCCAGTTGCTGAGACTGGAGATTCGTAATTCGAGGGGGTTTTCAGTCAGTCAAGTGTCGGCCCCGAAGCTCGAGTCGTTCTGTTTCACTACTCATGTCAGTCATATTGTAGAACTCCCCGAGTTGAACCTTCCGTCCCTCGATCGCGCTACTGTGCTCATGGTGTCCTATCCATATGCGGGTTTGTATAACGAGTTGGGATGGTGTAGTCGAGTAGCCGTGAAATTTTTGCAGGGTTTGCGTAACGTGAAATCTCTCGACTTATATTTCGAAGATGTGGTACTTTCTCTCTCGTACTCTTTCACCCCTAGAATTGCCGCGCGTAGCAGACAAGTAAAATGTTGGTCGTCGTTGATTAATCGTATGCTTTGATTTGTGTTTCCTTTTGTCAGAATTGCACGAAGAAAGGAGGAGGCTCGTTTACGAGAATCAAGCCAATGATTGAGAATGAAATCTCTCGATTTACGAGGCTGAAGACTTCGAGGATTCGATATTATCCATGCGACTGACCTCTAGCTTAACAAGCACTCAAACTTGCAGGGAGAAAGACATTGCAAGACTTCAAGCATGGTTTGACGATTGGAGGAGAACGATAGAGATGTACTCAACGATACTGTGTTTTTAGCTAAAAGTTTCGTACGCCGCGAAATGACAAGTTAAATAAAGTTATTTCTACGTAGATTAAAAAAAAAATCATGGTGCATGAATTTTTATAGGCTAAATGAATATTACTACTGTACAAAAATCGACACTGTTACTGTACTCCCTATAGAAAAGAAATTATGAATGCACCTTTCTCCTACAAAAGTTGCAAAGAGACTTCCATCTCAGAAATCAAAAGAGATTCGATTCGAGAGCCGGGCTAGAATTCACCATCACCGGCAATTACCTGAACAAAAGATGGAGAGCTACACCACACGCAGCTTTGGATATAAGTTCTCAGGGAGGCTCCGGAAACACTTTCTGCAGGAAACTGAGGAACCGCTGAGCGTATAGCTTTGGCTCAACGACAGAAATCGTTAGGGGGTTGAACTTGAGTGATTTGTAAGCATTCTCGGCTTTCTTCCTAGCGTTGTACTCCTGCAATATGTCGATTACTCCCATGTACAGAACCACGTCATAGACCTCGAAGAGTTCAACCTCCGTGGGACCGCCCTCTTCTTGCAGCAGCTTGTGACTCGCCTGAGCTGGCATGTTCACTCCTAGCTGAACCCGCAACCTGCAAACGAAAAAGACTTCCAGGGTACGTTTAGCAACTAACAGCTTTGCGATAGAAGTGGGTTGTGGGGAAAAGTTTAGCTATCCGAGTTTGGATGGTTGTATTTAGTGATAATGAAGGTACCTTGCAGTCCCGGGCAGTAACAGGTCGACTTCCCGCTCACCAACAGAATAAGCTCTCAGTGTGCTACCTCTGATGTGAGGACCAGGTGCCGTGTTGACAGAACTAGGTTCATGAGTGACCAAGATCAATCCGGTCGGCGGTATCAAGGGCTCCCCTTGAGAGCTCACACCAACTGTACAAAGCAAAACACTTAGCTATAAGTTCATAATTGAAACACAAGACGTCATCCGTACTGAAATGAAAAAGATACAAAATTCATGAGTATCAACCCGTTCGAAACATGTCAGTAGATAGTAGGATCTAAGTTTGAGGACATGCAAGCATACCATCATCTGAAGAAAAACTATCATGATTGGTTGTGGCACCAGGAGGCTCTAAAACGGCCTTCAGCTGCTCTGGTGCTCTGAAATGCAACCCCAAGAGAAGGCTATAATCAATTATGTTCTGAGATTCTAGGAACTTGGAGTCCAGATGAAGTTGTCTGCAAGAGAAAATGAATTCTACTCATAACTGAATGACTAAGGATTCTAATGAATAGCAGGATCAACAGAAAGAATGCTATCTCAAAAGGAGAAGTTTACTTGAAGAGTGACTCTCTCAATAATTTGTCCATGTGAAATTCATAATCTAGATCAAGGTCCTTTAATGTGGTACCCTCTTTGATCTTATCTTTATCTGTGTATCTTCCATGAGATGAGCCCTTCAGATCATAACGACGATGGATTCTCAATTCTGTGCAAAACATATTACCCATGACCACAAACCGTACCTAGAAACAGAAACAAGGAAACAAAAAACCCTCGGTAACTATAGGTAGCAACCACGTGCAGTGCAAAATTCTTTGAAGACTACAGAAAGAAACTTGAGTTACCTTTCGTCCACCTCTTAATGTTATTCGATGAACCCCGAAGAACTTCGTTATGAGAGTATTTTCATGCTTGCCTACATGACAGTAATATTTTGGCAACATCCTGAGAAGGGACTGCAGAGAAGAAAATGGAAATGCTGGTAATTACTAATTTGCAATTTTCTGTGAGCTTTTTCTACAGATATCACACCAAGCAAGAGTTAAGTGCAACAATAAAGCTAATGTCGAGAAAATCATAAAATCAGTAAACCACTATCGAAAGGGAACACTAGTCAGAGATACTGACATATTCATCTAGATCAATCAAGAAAGTTGTTCTTCAGCTAAAATATTCCAAAGTCTAGGCAAGTTAGCTATTTAGGAGGAAATGTGACACATTAAGCAGGGAAGTGACAAGGTGCTTTGACCTGACAAAACATCATAGAGAAGTAATATGTAGAATCAAACCTTGAGCTCGGCCTTCTTTAACGTCTTGATCACAAATCTATCATCATGAGAAAGATAGAAGAGACTGCCACTTTTCCCAGGTGAAGCAAGCTCTGTCAGACCATCATCACCACAAATAGACATCATGTACTCAGCTGCATCTAATTTGAACATCTCTCTTAAATTCCTGAAAGTTGGATCAGACAGAAAAGGGAGAAAGACCTCAACAAATGATGACCATACATCATGCAAGTCCAGCAGAAAACATAACAGACAATCGTGTGCATAAATGGAAAAATGAAAAGAGACTTGGAGAACATATTAAGCATCGACAATAAGAGAAACAGTAGATTACTTATGGAAAAAGGAAAAGGTTAAGCACATGTAAAGGGAAGTCACTCTTATAAATATGGCGTGTAAAATTCTTCAAAAACTGAAAATCATTTAATCTGAGAGGTGAAGGAGGACGAGTAAGAAGGGATTAGTCATGTAAATCCTATGATATGTTGAATCATGGTTCTAAACATATCAGGGAACTGTAGAAAAAGGCTCCATTGACCACTCCCAATACAAGTTAGCAGCAGCAGCTTATGATGCAGCAGACCACTTATATACAGATCACAGAGGTTCCTACCCTCTACTCAAGTGACAATAACCGGAACCTTATGACTATCTCGCAATGATAGCAGCAATCATAATCTTTAAGACCTCGACTCTGATCATTGACAAGAACAACTCTAGCCAGTAGTATATCCATTTCCAAACAAAGATGGAACGAATAGACAATTACCTGAAGACCATGGGACAGTAATCTTTCCAATAGAAATCAACGGAGTAGTGAGGTGGGGTGAACTGGGATCCTTTTTTAGGAAAATACATCCTTATTCTAGCTCGCTCTCCAAAATCAGAAGGACGAACTTCACGCATGGGAACTGGTGTGATCTTTCCCACAGTATACCTGTGAACTTCAGAATTAACTGATCAACAAGCATGTTTGATGTCCCAGAACACATTCAACAACTTTTATGGGTAAACAGTTTTAAGATCAGAAGACACAGAGCAGGTACTGGCACTGCAAAAATTCAAACTCTTGAACATTATAGTTGAGCTCTGCCAAAGAGAGCAAACATTAGACTGACTATAGAACAAAGATATAAAGCAAAGACAACAGCAACAGGTCCACGTAGTAGACTGTAATGAAAGCTGAAGCATTTAGTTTAAAACCCTAGGGCAACGTTGGACCTCTAGGGATGTAAATGCTACAATTAGATGTGCACCAAAAAAGAACATGACAAGGTACAGAAAATACTGCATATCCTGTCACTCATACCATATTCACCCAAAAGAAAAAGACGAGCGGATATGCATTAAACATCTCAAAATGGCTCCAAAAGCCTATTTCAACATAGGCTTTGTACAACTAGATGGGAGAATATCAACAATAACCAAAAGAACCCTATGAATGAAAGGATCTGCTTGAAAACTCAATCTCCCACCAACAGGGCAAAGAGCAAAGCAGACATGAATTGCATAATAAACAATCGAAAGGGGTTCAGCATTGGATAGGTACCTGATACCAAGTTGCAAATTAAGCATTAGATAATAGCTCTGACGGCTCTGGAAAATATTCATCCACGAGTTCGTTTTCGCTTCTTTGGCATGGAATTTGTTTTTATGCTTAGTCTTCCGTGACCGCTCTGCAGTTACAATCCTCTCTTTGATCAAAACGCCTTGCATGTATTCTCGTTCATAAGCTATTCTATCAGTGTCTAGCACCACGCTGTGAGCATCATCTGAGATGTGAGACAGCGCACTTGATAATTCATTATTAAATATCAACTCTCTGGCAGAATGACCACGGCTTGAACTTCTGTCTATTGATGCTGTTCTCTGCATTATCCTTCCTGAACCTCTTAAACTTCCACTACCTGACAATTCCGAGACACTGCGCCTAATGCTTGTTCTTTGAGACTCAACTTCTACTGAATTCAATATTGAAGCATCACGGGACTCAAAGCTACTTGGAACATCATCATAACCAAGCGATCTACACCATCTCTTTAGAGAGGGGTGTTTCGTTCCAGCGGGATAGTATGTCCCTTTCCCATCCTTCAAACCTTTGGTCCATGTTCCAAAGTAGAAACCCCCATCTGAAAACCTATAAACCCCGGACCCATGCCTCAGGCCATTTGACCAAGAGCCATCAAAGATATCACCACTGATCCATTTCATGATTCCTCTACCATTCATGATTCCGCCTTTCCAATTCCCCACATAGACATTGCCATTACTCCAAGAGTACCTACCGTTACCTTCATGTACACCTTCCTTCCAACAACCTTCATAAACATCCAAATTGGAGTACTGTTTCGTACCTAGCCCATGCTGTATATTCATCCTCCAGGAACCTCGATATTCAGACCCATCAGGACGAGTGAAGGTGCCAAAGCCGTGAAGATAACCACCAGAAAATTCACCTTCATATTTGGCTCCTGCGGCCCATGATATATGTCCTTTTCCAGTCATCTTACCCCCTTCCCATTCTCCATCATAGACAGTGCCATCTGACCACAAATATTTGCCTTTTCCATGGGGAAGTTCTCCCTTAAAGTCGCCAATATAGACATCTCCATTGGACAAGACCTTCTTATTAATCCTGGCAGGAAAAGATAACGTTCCTGAATGAAATAGAAAGGAAAAAAAAAGTGTACATACAGCAAGACGTTCTTAAAGTTGAATCAAATGAAATGGAACCTTTGATTTTCTTCTAAGAACAGTTGTCCCAAGCCCACCATTTGCAGCCCCAGTTCTACCTGGAAAATACATTTTTGTCAAGAACCAAAAAAGAATGCTGGAATAACAACATGCCGTAACAACTACACCAAAGTTTCTGCAACAGTGACTTGATTCCTCATGAAGTCATTTCCTCAAAGCCTCATGGATATAAAATTGTCTGCGTTTTCACAAAGCAATAGGGGGTTTGATGCTGGGATATAGAAAGACCCCACTGAGAAACTAAACAAATTGATACTTTCTCCCTCTTGAAAGATATAATCAAATTGATAGAGTAGCTAGTAGCTCGGTTATAAACTTAAGATTCACACAGACAAATGCATAATCAACAAAATGCTTCTATAGTTTTGCTGCCATTAGCCAAGATTTCCCTAGTTATTTCAAATCCCTATTGCATCAGGAGAACTATGGAGGAATTGACTGAATGGAAGCAGAAAATAGAAACACTAATCACAGACAAAAATCAGCCTTTACATCCCCGAGCAAGTTAAGCACCCAATTCAATTCTCTTCCAGCCCTAGTCCCGCCCTCCACAATACAAGTAAAGCATTGAAGGAAACTCACCTTTGAGGCAACCCAGAAGCCAGAGACTCAATCCATCCCAAAAGCAGAGGTTCCCTGAAGAATAGACCCCCCAAAAACCCCAACGGGAACTGCTTTTTCCTTCACTTTCACCGATACCTGGAGAAAAGCTTGTAGCTTGACCTGTTCTCCGCAATTTACAGATCCTCAGGAGCTGCAAATCTGGCAGTTCTTTCTCTCTCCTCTCTGCCCCCCTCTCTCTCTCTCTACCTCTACCAGCAAAACACACGAAAAAATAGGAAATTTAAGGAAGCAATTCTTTCAATTGTGTCACCCTTTTTGCCAGATAGAGCAATAAATTGAAAAGGGTGTGACTTGTGAGCTGCCCATGCACGAAGAATAAGAATTTTGGTGACTTCCCTCCTTAACATGCCAAGTGAAAGCTCACATAGAGAGAAGAGAAAGACACAGCAA
Source organism: Linum tenue (assembly GCA_946122785.1). NCBI lineage: Eukaryota > Viridiplantae > Streptophyta > Magnoliopsida > Malpighiales > Linaceae > Linum > Linum tenue. The sequence goes on along the minus strand of CAMGYJ010000002.1, from coordinate 3,840,153 downwards.
AGCAAGAGAGAGAGAGAGCCAGCGGGGGAGACAGAGGACCCAGGGCTCACGACAGCTCAAAGGATTCGCAACCCACGTGGCTGTTTTCGGTGTGGCTTCTTTCCTTGCTTATCACAGTTGATGCCAACATTGAGCCCGTTTAGTAATTTGATCTCATCGTTAAAATTGTTTATGGATTTTTGTTTCTCTGTTCATATGATATGCTAAAATATGCAGAGTTTCAATTCTTATGGCCCAGAGGTTGCTTCTGTGACCGTTGCTCGCCAGCTCCCACCAATTGAGATGGTCCCACTGAAGTCTGAGCCCGGAGTAATTTATTGATGAGAGATTCGAATCCGAGAGAAATCAAGACTCTGCAATAGTGCAATTGTGTTTCTACACGAACAGATTTATCTTTAGGTGATCAAATTTATTATTCTAGACGGTAATGAAAGAGTCACAGGGAGATGTCAGATTTTACGAAGTATTTTCAAGTCTATTTCATTACTATTTTTTTTCGAAATTATGTATTGATAGTTCGGTTGAATATGAACTATGTGTGTGATTATAATCGATTATGTTATTTGATTCTCTTCATTGTCACCTTTTTTATATATCTTTGGCTAAAATACTCAAGCTTTCTTCTTGGGTTAAGATTTCATCTTTTAGTGATATTCAGATTTGTTCTTCTCTTGGCTCTATTTGTTGGAGAGATCAATGAAATGTCGTGCCTAATCGAACCATGCATAAGAACAGTTTGGAGAAGTAAGAGGAGTAAGCTGTTAAAACATTATGAGCAGAGGACCATAAATAGACATCAACATATTTATGGTATCTAATCGAAAATACTCCACCTCTTTGTTGTGCCTATCTATACTGAACTTCCCGCAAAATCTCCTGCCTCGTAGCTCTCTCTTCCTCCCCCCTGCTTCCTTAGTCATGGAGATTTCAGCTGCATTGTTGGGCGTTGGCCCAGGTCTACAGGCCTTCAACGCCTTCGTCTTTCCATTACATTCCGTCGGCATCCACAGCCGCTTGGATTTGCAGAAGACTTCTCTCCACATCATCGCCGCGGGAACCGCTTCACCCGTCGAAGAATCCGGGCGGCCGCCGCCGCCGTTGAGCATTCGTAAGGTCAAGCTCTCCAATTCTCGGAGGCGCGAGTCGAGTTCCTACTCGGCCAGACAATCCGCCGTCGTTGAGGTTGAAAAATCCGTCGACTTGGAATCTGCTCTCCAAAGGTCAGTTCTATCTGTTCAAAAAGCTCTTGAATTGGAGTAAGTGACGGTGCGGAACAGTTCAATTTCGGGCTACTGAATGGTTTTGAAAGAGTTTCCTTGCTAAATCTCGCAGATTAAGAGGGGTTTTGAAGGTGCAAGACTTGAATGCCATTTTACGGAGTCTGGGAAACCAAAACAGATGGAGAGACCTTTCTCTGGTGCCGGAGCTAAAAAAACCTTGATGAACAAAAGCTTACTGATTATTCCTTTCATTTGTTCCTGTCACTCATTTTAACTTTTGGGGTTTGATGCAGCTGTTCGATTGGATGGAAAAGCAGGGGAAGGTTTCTGTTGCGTCCTATAGCAATTGCATCAAGTTCATGGGAAAAAGTCTTAACCTCACGAAGGCATTGGAAATCTATAGAGGGATACCAGATGAATCAACAAAGAGTAATGTCATCGTGTGCAATTCTGGTCTTAGTTGCCTAGTTAGGAGTGGCAAGTTCGACAGCAGCATCAAGTTGTTCCATGAGATGAAGCACAGTGGTTTAACACCTGATGCCATCACATATACCGCAGTAAGTTCCAAGTGCCGAAACCCAGTGCAACATAAATTACTGGTATTAAGGAAATGATGCAGCCAGAATCTTATTCACTGTAGTAGATTATGAGCCAATATTCTACAAATCCATACCCTAGATTGTGGGCTGGTTCAGTATAACCAATACTGCTTACTTGGCACCTACAGTAGATAATGGGCCAATATTTAGAATCAATACGTTGATTGTGTGCCGGTTCAATATGTCAATACTGCATTCCTGGCACCTGTCTTCTATTTGGAATTCTGTTATTGTATACTCCTACCAACATAAACTGTGTGTTTGTTTGCTGCTATTACTATAAGATTTCTTGGAATGGTAGAGATGTTCATCTATAGACTATACATACTTTGTCTTAGTGCCTCTGATGCATGAAATATTTCTGAACCTTGAACTTTTTGCATTTCCGATATCATCTTGATTGCTTTCTATTTTTCCCTTCTCAGTTACTAGCAGGTTGTATCAAAGTGAAAGATAGCTACGATACAGCATTGGATCTGGTTCAGGAACTGAATTTTAGAGGGTTGAAGATGGACAGTGTAAATGTGTAATGTATGGGACGCTACTGGCTGTCTGTGCTTCAAATAATCGATGTGAAGAAGCAGAAAGCTATTTCAACCAGATGAAAGCTGAGGGTCATTCACCTAATGAGTTTCACTACAGCTATTTAATGAATGCCTACTCTTCAGGCGGAGACTACAAGAAAGCTGAGGGGCTGGTTCAAGATATGTAATCTTCAGGGCTTGAACCAATTTAGGTCGTTCTCCTATTTATCCAACCATTTCAACTAGCTTTCAGAGTGATATTAGCTTTTCTTTGTGCTTCTTTCTGTTAAAAGCACACAATTGGCATGCTTGTGATCAATCATATTTTGTCCTTTGGTGTGCTACAAGATAATATCCCTATAGGTCTCTGCTTCATGGGTTGTAGTGCAAACAGTTGTTCCTGATTATTTTATTGAAATCGTAGGCAGGTAATATTAACAACATTACTAAAGGTGTACATGAGAGGAGGCTTGTTTAAGAAGTCCAGGGAGCTATTGTCTCAATTGGGATCCTTGGGTTATGCAAAAGATGAGGTAAGTTCTATTATGTCAATCTTTCATTTTTCCCAGTCTCCTGGACTATTGTATCTTAAAATAGCTATAGCATAGAGAATCTCTATTAACCCGCGTTACAAGTTTGACTTGAAGTTTTTAATTTTGCAGGGACTATTTGAAACGGCTATATCGCGATATATTGCAGAACCTGAAAAGAAAGACCTACTTATCCACTTACTGAAATGGATGCCCGGACAAGGCTATGCTGTAAACTCGTTCACAAGAAATGTCATTCTTAAGAATTCTCATCTGTTTGGTCGCCATCTTATTGGTGAGATCTTGTCCAAGCAACGGCAGTTGTCAAAATCTGTGAAGTCTTAGCTGATGGATAAGTGAGTTGACACTAAAGGAAAACTGCTATGGTGCGCGATAAACAAAGTTGGTAAGGACTAAGGACTATGATATAGCTTTAACACTTATCATATGGTCTGTACATTTGGTGGCACATTAACTAGGTGAATGTTTGTGTGAATTACAATCACTGTTATCCCTTGAGTTTTATCTATGAGCTATGAAAAATCTGGCATCTGGACAGGATACATATGAATTCTCTCTGACCATGCATTTTTCCTTTCAGGATCAACATTTGCAAGGGATTTCCAAACTGCGCTGTTACACTTGAACCCACTCCCGAAAGAAATCTGCCAAATCCTGTCTCCCTTCTTCACCTTGCCCTTTGCTTCTAGATAAGAAAGTTCATACCAGACCGATGAAGACGAAGTGTTACCAAATCTATAAAGTGTCATCCTTGAAGCTTCTCCATCTTCATTCTCCAGCTTCAGATTCTTTTCCACCCCGTCGATTATGGCCCTTCCCCCAGCATGGATACAGAAATGCTCGAAAGCACGTTTGAATCTCGGCACCACCACAGCTGCTTCCCTCTTTGCTCTCCCTTTCCCACAGAGTTTCTGACAAGTCACTAACCAACCGTACTTGAGCTGTTCTGAGTAAGGCAGCACGAGGGGTCCCAACTCTGATACGTTAATCTTCAAAGCACGAGCTGCCACTTGTAACAGTGACTTGGACAGTGAAACCCCAACAACATCTTCCTCATCCGGTTTCTGAACGACTGAGCGGTAGGACTGTTCATCTGCTCCCATGTGAGTTCGGACGAGATGCTGAAGCTCATAATTTGCTCTCCACTTGTCATGTTTCTTGTTCGACAGCAGAATGGCAGCTCCCCCCATTCTGAATATCGTGTTGGCTACCAGCATGGACTTTGTTCTGCCCCGATATCCGTTTGGGGTTACAGCTTCCATGCTGAGAACCAGAGCAAGTGAATTTTTGTGAACTTTGAAGAGTTCTTCAATCATGCTTATCGAGAGAAGCCCGGCGCTGCAGCCCATTCCGCTCAAGCTGATGCTTTTAACATTGCTTCTGAGTCCAAACCTGTTGATTATCATTGATGTGATGGATGGAGTGGGGCAGAAGATGCTGCAGTTTGATATCAGGATATCGATCCCTTTTGGATTTATCCTGTGCTTCGAGAGAAGATCTTTCACCACCTGGAAGACGACTTGCTCTACTTCTTGTTGAGATGGTTCGAAAGAAGTGTTGGGAGGGAGCTCGTGTACCGAGATTGGCATGCATGCTTCGTCCCCTATCCCTGACCTATGAAGAACCTTTTGCTGAAAATCTCTGTTCTCTCTACTGAAACCTTCTGTTCTCTCTATATGTTCTGTGAAGTTGGGGATAGGTGCCCGCAGGTGATCCGGTGGGCGGTAGCATGTGTAGTCTATGAGGTAGACAGAGGAGGTGCTGTTGCTTCTGAAGGCAAGATATAGAAATCCCAGCAACAAAAGAGCTGCCCCAGCTTCAATGAAGTGGATGAGGATGATGGAAGAAGCTTCTGCTGTTTCTGTGATGGTGGTAACAGGATCAATAAGAGACCAATCGCTGAACAGTAATAACATTATGGTTCCCATTGCTGGAAAATTTTGATGGGTTCTCTGTCAGGTTCTGTTCAAGTTGGATTTCATTTTATAACTGAATTTCTGCCACGGGAAAAATACGATAAGCGTGACTGAAAGGAAGAAGGAAGTTGCAGAATGCAATTGTCTTGGTTTCTGTACATCCCATATTTGCGCATGAGTTTTGAGCTGATTTTCGAGTTCGATGCGTGTACTACTGAACTGGAAATGTGTGGAGTTCACTGCAAGAAGAGAGAGCTGGGAAGCTCAAACCTTGAATTCAGCACATTTTCCATCTTCATTCTCATCTCAAAATGCAGAACAATATGGTTTTAGTTTATTAATAGGTCATTTTTAGATGAATTTTCGAATAGAGCATTTAGGATACAATTACTCGAAACAAGAAAATAAAACGAGATCATTCATCAAAACAAGATCTTTGGGATAATTATTACGTGTCACAGTATTCATAGTTGACATCTAAGAAATAAGACATTCCCTTTACATCATCCAACCACCCATAATAAGTTTCACAAATTGCCAGAACTTGGCCTAGTATTGCTGAAAGAAATCTTACGAGTAAGGTTGCATTGACAGTCATCTCAATGTCATTCCAACTTGTAAGTTGTAACCTAGGTGCACCTTAAACAAAATACACAGGGTGGGAGAGTTTTGCCGACTCCATATTCGCCTATTTCCTGCAACTTATATATTACTCGAAAAAGGGATGGATGACACTTGTAAATTCACATTTCGCTAAAGATGGATGCTACAAATGTTGAATGATTAATAACTCATTAGTAACGAAGAAAAGAAATATGGACATCATACACCCTTTCTGCAGTGTTGCTACTAAGTACTAACCACTGACAATGGTGATAACTCATCTGGTAGATATTAAAGAGTACAAGTACCCTACTACAGCATAAGTAAAAAAACACTTTCTTAGTACCCCAAAACACACTTGCACCACAATTTCTCTGGGTCGTCTAGTACGCTGGCTTGCCGCCATAGCCCTTCAATACATCACCTATAGAGCTCTGATATCGCTCAAACTGTAACCACAGCAAAGGTTGATAAAAACAAGTGAGAAGATGCCTTTAGAATGTATATTTTCAAATAACTATGCAATCTCAGCATATACCATTAAGAATCACAGAGTCCAACAACCCCTTAAGTTGACATGCCACTATGAATATATACTTTTAAAGGTCTCACCTGCTCCACAAGCTCATTACATTTCTGATCCAAGGCCCGAACTTTAGCAGCTCCAGTTTCATATGATAGATTGATCTTTGAATTTATGGCATCCGCCTGAACATGAAGCACTAATCAGAAGTCTTCATTATATGCAGTAATAGTACAACCTTAGTATTAAGATAAGCCTCAGCGAAAGCAGAAAAGCATGCTCCTAACTGACAACACAGTACCTCCCCAAGAACAGCTTCTACTTTCATTTGCCTTTCCTCCAGATCACGTTTCCTTGACTCAACTTCCAGCTTCTTACTGTGTAATTCTTTGTCGGCATCTTCAAATTTCATCTTTCTTTCTTTCTCCAATTGCTTCCTCAACTTAGCAAGCTGTTGTGCTGAAAAAGGATTTGATACACTCTTGGCCTGAACTGTTCAATGCATCATTAACATAGATATGATACAGTAGAGAGAGAAGAGAAATGTACCTTTTCCTCGACGTTCCATCATTTTTGCAGCAAGTGACTTATCCGTCACTCCATCATCACTAAGCTTTGCTTGTAGAGCTTTCAGCTCTTTCTCAATCGATTTCGCGGAGTTCATCTGCTTGGAGCAGAGGGTCAGGGAGTACTTGGACAGTTTAGAAATGAATTAAGGCAAAAAGTTAATCCCACTTCTAGTTCTACATTTGAGCCAAATGTGGCTTGCGTACCTGCTCATGTATAGCCTGCATCTGAGAGTAGTGCTTTGATAATTTCTTGGAAGTCTGAGAGAGATGTCAACAAAGAAAGCCTTGATTAGTTGCTTGTGATTGCCATTACAGGCTTAGCAAAAATTAAGACAGCTCTTTGCCTGGAGAAAAGGGATAAACATATTTAAATCAACATATGAGCTGCACGGGGATGTATCATTTGATGAACCAATGGACTTTTTACCAATAAAATTGCAAATAAATTATGACCTTGAATTCTCCAGGAGGAAAGTACCTTTGAATAGACTTCGAGAACCAAAGTCTTCTCTTGAAATGCTTGCATTGCTAGCCTTTCAGCATTCCTTGTCTCTTCCCGAATGGATCTCTTCTCTTCTATAGCTTTCTTTTGAACAATTAGCGCAAGTCAATAAATGACAAGAGAAACCACTAGACTTTCTGAAATGAGATGCGATCTTCCCATCAAATCCTTCAATTTAATTGGTTTATAAGAATCCCCAGTCAAGCATGGACCAAGCAAACTTTACAACAGGGCAACATCATGACATGTGGGAACTATTTGTTTCAGTTAAGCGTTATGATGCAGCTACATTGGGTCTACATCACCAAGGAATATGCAATTTACTAGTACTATAAGAAGCAGCTAAACTTGGAGAAATGGCATCCACTTGCAGCCTTAAGATTAAAATGAAAATACTTTCTAAAAACGGAGCTTTTTTATCAATTACCATTTCTAAAGAGTGAAACACACAGAACATACCTGCAGCTTATCTGGAGACTGAACAATCATAGAGTGTAAATTTGCATTCTCTTCCCGGCTTTGAATCATATCAAACTCAGACTTTGAAATCTGTTTTGAAGACCAAACTGAAGATGCATTAGTCAAGACCAACAAATCAAAATTAGACCAGCAAGCAACTGAATACACATTTCATACTATCTGCCTGTCTACATGTGCACAGAAATCACCTTTCCACATAGAAAACCCCCGATGCACCAGTTCACATTTTGACAACCATTTGGAAGGGTATAAAATTTTATTAAGGACTGAAACTTATTTCCATAGGTAAATATGCAACATCGCCATATTCAGATGAGTGGAATTCGAGGGAGAGAACAAAAATAAGGAAAGGATACTATGAGGATTAGGCTTTATACAAATGACTAAAACAGAAAGATGGAGATGAAGAAGGTAAGCAATGTGACTGGAAATCATGAAGAAAAATCCACATTGGTCTAGAATATAAGGGGAAAAAACTTCCTGGCAAGAGATCAAAGACAAAAACAATGAGGAATTTAATATCTCTGGAAAACCAGATCTTCCAGTTTCCAAGTATCAGCAACTATTGCATGCAAATAAAGGACATTACAGAAAGCACAGTTGGGTTACTATTTCTGATCATTCTATATCGGAAGGATGTTAAAATATCAGGATTTAGGAAGTTCATTATAGAACCCACCTCCATATCCATCTCTCCAGCCTTTTCCTTCAAGTTACTTAGAGTAGCTCTGAGTGAGTTCTGCTGACTGTTGAGGCTGGCAATGGTCTGGTGCAACTCTTCCAATTTCGCTTCCAGCTCTTGAACAACTGGTGACTCAATTTCTCTTGCAGCGTTGCATTCAGCAATTTCTGCATCCAGCTGAAGTAGCAAAACATTTAGCATTATGTACATCAAACATCAAAAGTTCTTTTGAGGTTACCTTGGATTTCTCAGTCTCCAACTCGTTAAGCCGCTCAACAAGGCATGTAGTGTCCTCTATGATACCTTTGACCATCTCCATCTTGGAGTCCCTGATTTCCATACAAGGAATAAAAAGCACAAATTACTCCCACGAAGCTCTATGTGCAAAGATTGGAACTTTCTGCAACCCATATGACGAAACAAAATATGATTCAGACATGGCTACCAACGTACTTGTGGAGGTAGAAATTAGCAATGGAACCAATGAGAAACTCGGTTCTTTTGTTTTCTGGCTTGACAAGGTCGTAGAGTGTGAATTGAAGCGGGCAACGGATGCGACCCAGAACCTCCCGTGTCATATTATAAACACTCATGAACTGAAACCATTTCTCGTCACGATCAAGACGATCAGGGGGGTACTCGAGCTGCTCGAGGTCGTCGAATTCCACCTGCCCTGGGTCCTCCCTGGCGAAATTCAGCAGTAGAACAGACCAAACAAGAACAAAGGAATCAGAAAACAGTCTATGGCTGAACACAGATTTCGAGCGAGAAGACGGAAATGCACAGTTGAGGGGAAGCTTACGCGTCGGGAACGCCGAGAACGGCCAAGAGATCGGAGTAGAGGCTGTAGACGAAACCGGCAGTAGGTTTTTTGAGATCGCTGTCAGTGGCGGCAATCCCGGCCGTCGTCAGTACATCGAGTATCTCTTCACGGGTTAATTGCGGGCAATCGAAAGATGACATTGTGGCTCCGAAAGTTCGGCTCGGATGGAGGGTTTCGGGATTCTGCAGTAAGTATCGCTAGTTTCTCTGCTATCGTTCAATCTATCTTTACCAATTTTCCCGCCAACAACATTTAGGGGAAGTTTTTGTCAAAAAAAAAAAAAACATTTAGGGGAAGCGAGTCAGCGAGTGGTTCCCGCCGAGTTACTGAGTGATGGCTCAGTAGCACACTTACCCCGCCACCGGCCACCGGCAGAATGGGGAAAAAGAAAAATTGGAAAACAGATGAGCAATCCAATTTCATTTTCGCCTCTGAATCTAGACCCACTTATAATTTGGCCAAACGCGCGAATAACAGAACCCGGGAAACAACACAATCAAGAGAGAGATCAAGAACGTGAATTAGCAAGCAAATGGGGTGGAGAGGGGTACTGGGTTTCGACTACGGAATCGTTCAGGCGCCACTGGGTCCCGACATTTCGGGACCGGAGCTCGTCGCCGCCGTCGCCAACGCCGGGGGACTCGGACTCCTCAGAGCTCCTGACTGGGTAAGTTTTACAAACAACTTGCTCTCAGTTCCACTTTCTTCAGTCGATTAGCTAATTGGACCACCGTTGTTAGATTGACTAATTGATTTAATCCATCCAGGAGGCGCCGGAGTACGTGAGGGAGCTGATTCGGAGGACTCGGCAGCTAACCTCAAAAGGGTTTGGGATAGGTGTAGTACTGCCCTTTCCCCACGAGGAGAATCTGGAAGCGATACTGGAAGAGAAGGTGGCGGTTCTTCAAATTTACTGGGGGGATTGCTCCAGGGAACTCGTGGATCGTGCTCACGCCGCCGGCGTCAAGGTCGTCCCTCAGGTGAATTACTACTTAAAATCATACTATCACAACTGAATATTAGTACTGCACTACTGCTCTCTTGCAATTGATCTGTTTCAACTTTGAACTGCTTGATTATGGAAGGTTGGGACTGTTGAAGGTGCTAGGAAAGCAGTGGAAGCCGGCGTCGATGCGATCATCGTCCAAGGCCGGGAAGCTGGAGGCCATGTCATTGGCCAGGTAACATCAACCTGTACTATCTGGACAGCCGTAAAAATCAACCGTAGATTATTTCTGTTGAAATTGTGCTTGAACGAAGGTTTAACCGTTTTATACTGCTAAAGTCGCTTATCGATTTAGGTTTTGGTAGGGAAATTTTCTTGTCGGATCGTCGGCATGGTTTCATAAGTACTGCAGCACATAGACCATCTAAGCATTTCAATAGATCATATGTCCATCATGTTATTGTATGATATAAGATATGTTATCAAACCATTTCCAACCACTCGAATTATTTGGATTAACTGATTTTTGACGCATCAAGTTGCTTATAGTACACTTGTTGACGAACGCAGGAAGGGCTAATCTCGCTGGTGCCAAGGGTGGTCGATCTTGCGAAGAACAAAGGGATACCAGTAATTGCAGCAGGTGGGATCGTGGATGCTCGTGGCTATGTTGCTGCTCTGGCTCTTGGAGCTCAGGGTATCTGCCTTGGCACCAGGTACATTACACCAACCATATCCATCTCAGACAAGTCTGCAATCTGTTATCTGTCTGATTGTAGTCATATGATGATGATGGATTGTGGGTATAACCAGGTTTGTTGCGACGAAGGAAAGCAATGCGCATCCAACATACAAGAAGAAACTGGTGGAGCTGGATCAAACTGAGTACACAGACGTCTTTGGAAGAGCTCGATGGCCGAACGCGCCTCAACGAGCTCTGGTCACTCCCTTTTTCATAGAACAGAGGAAGTCGCTCCTTCCTCATGTTACTGAACTCGATCAACCCATTATTGGACATACTGTTATTCATGGACAGGTATGGTTTTTTTTTTCCAGGTATTTTTGTCTTCTTAGATTTGGAAGTGCAAATTTCAACTCGTTAACCACTTCGACTATGGTTTTATAGGAAAAAGAGATACGTAGATTTGGAGGAGCGGTGCCAAATGGAACGGCAACGGGTGACATTGAGAGCATGGCGATGTATGCAGGTCAAGGTGTTGGTCTCATCGAAGAAATTCTTACTGCGTCGCAAGTTGTTGAGGGGCTTGTTCATGGAGCTCAGCAACTGATCCTCGAACGATTTTCTGTGTAGCTTTTCTTTTCTGTTTGTTGTAAGAAACAAAACTTGAGGCTCGATTGGGAATTTGTGAAAATAACGAAGTCCCATATAGGAAACAAAAATAGTTGAGGGACTTAAATAATAAACGTACATAGTTGAGGGTGGAATTGTCATATTTTCCTTTTGTCAGTTACTGATGCCCATTGCACAGATAACAGATTCTTGAAACTGAATTGCTATTTATAGCCCTAGTTTTTTCTTATTTATAGCCCTAAGAGAATGTAATTACTATTTTACCCTTCCTTCCTTTTAAAATATTGAACTTGTTACAACTCCAACCAAACACTCCCTTCCCTACCAATTCACCTCGCCAGATTCCTCCTTTAATTATGTAGGTTAATTATATGCTTTAATTATTATGATTTAATGTAGGTTAATTACTCTAATTATCTGTTTAAATTATGTATGTTAATTATCTTCTTTAAATATGTTAATATTTAATATATACGAAAATTATGTCGGTTAATGTTTTCATTTAATTGAAATTAGATAGGAAAGGTAAATTGTAATTGATAAATATAAGAAAGTTTAATAATTTAAATATAGAATTTTATTTCATAGTAAGTATTAATTGTTGTACGAACCTTAAATTGCAATTGACAATTTAAGCAAGAAAATTAAGTTAGAATTCATCGTGAAATACATTACAATTTTGAACATTATATTGTGATGAGAATTTTATTGTAATTGAAATTATATACGAATGTTAAATTATAATAGACAATTTAAGCAAGAAAATTAAGTTAGAATTCATCGTGAAATACATTACAATTTTGAACATTATATTGTGATGGGAATTTTATTGTAATTGAAATTATATACGAATGTTAAATTATAATAGACAAATATACGAACCTTGAACATTTGAATATAAAAATTTAGGACTTTGCTACGGTGACATGCATGTCACGGTGACATGCACTTTTCGGTCGACCTCATATAGGATCAGGTCGACCTAATCAGTTGTTTCAGTGTACAAACAGTTTCATGGTGCCTACTTTGGAGATTCATATCTTACAATTGGCTAGATGGAAATTGGAGATTAAAGGCTTGTTTTGAAGCTGAAGTGTCCCTCTACATATTAAAGTACTTGGGAGCTCAATAGAAAGTCCAGAAGACCATTTTTGAACCTGACCAAAAGGCTATGCCAAAACTGGGAAACTGCCTGAAAATGGCTTAAGTCTGGCAACGTGTTTGTCAAGCCTACTATGGAGCTCAATTTGACAAGCATGGATGCGAGTCAAGTCCAGGGGCCTTTACCACGTTAAATTACGTATTTTTTTATACAAAGGCAAGGCATTGAATGAAAGATTGAATATCTTTAAGGCTTCAAACAAAAGGCTCGAAGTTGCTACGAAGGCTGTTTTTCTGGCAGCTTGCTTGTGCTCGAAGTCTGCCAGAAAAACAGCCTTCGTAGCAACTTCGACCCTTTTGTTTGAAGCCTTAAAGATATCCAATCTTTCATCCAATTCCTTGAATTTGTATAAAAACATACCTAATTTAACGTGGTAGAGGCTCCTAGACTCGACTCGCATTCATGCTTCTCGAATTGAGCTCAAAAATAGGCTTCACAAACACGTTTCCAGACTTAGCCATTTCTAGGCAGTTTCCCAGTTTTGGCATAGCCTTTTGACGAGGTCCAAAAATGGTCTTCTAGACTTCCTATCGAGCTCTCAATCACTTCAATATGTAGAGGGATACTCCAGCTTCAAAACAAGTCATTAGTCTTCAATTTCCATCTAGCCAATTGTATGATATGAATATCCAAATTAGGCACCATGAACTGTTTTTACACTGAAACAACATATTAGGTCGACCAGATCCTATATGAGGTCGACCGAATCCTAAATGAGGTCGGCCGGATCCTATATGAGGTCGACCGAATTCTATGTGAGGTCGACCTAATCCTAACTGAGGTCGACCGGAAAGTGCAAGTCACCGTGACATGCATGTCACCGTAGGCACACCCAAAAATTTATTATATGAGAACTAACAATTATCATACGAACATAAACTAATCCAATACATTTTCAACAAAAAATTAGCACATTTAGCATGATTAACTACCAAATCCTAATATTTCAATATGCAATAAAAAGTTTTTAACAAGTAGACACGTACTCATTAAATTATCAACAACACAACGTTGTTAACAATTATTCAATATTTGAACATTAACTAATCCAATACATTTTCAATAAAAAATTAGCACATTTAACATGATTAACTACCAAATCCTAATATTTCAACATGCAACAAGTAGACACGTACTAATTAAATTATCAACAAGATAGTAAAATCAATAATTCAACATTTTTCAAACAATATGTATCATTGTAAAGCAAATATTTAAGCATATTATCAATTACTAGACTTCATCATAACAATAAATAATTCAACATGATTCCAAAATTAAAAAGTTTAACTCACTAACCGTGTTACTCATTATCTGATGTAGTGATATCCGGAAGTCCGAACTTGACCAACTTCAAGAAATACATACAAAAAAAATAGTTTCAGTAATACTAACATAGTTTCAAAATATAAAAAAATGAAATTCAAGAAATTCATTCTAAAAATAATATTATAGCAAATCCATCCTAAAAAATATGATAATTACAATATCATAAAATAATAAACTACAATAAAATCGCTAAATATTCTTCAAAGTCTAAATTATTGTTAGTAAACATTAACTTAGTTTCAAAATAATAAAAAATGAAGTTAAAGAACTTCATTCTACAAATAATATTATAAAAAATCCTACTAAAAATATGGTAATTACAATATTTATAAAATAATAAATTACAATAATAAAAACACTACATATTCTTAAAATATGGCAATTAAAAGTCTAAATTCAGGAAACATTAACTTAGTTTCGAAATATGAAAAATAAAAATTCAATAACTTCATTTTAAAAATAATATTAGAACAAATTTTTCTAAACAATATGATAATTAAAAAATCTAAAATAATAACCGAAAATCTAAATTAATATATTTTAAAAATCTAATATACTTCACAAATTTAAATTAACAAAAAATTAAAAATAAAATAATTCGCCGGCGACGTCCCGGCAGGACGTTCGTCCGTCGCCGGCGACGTCCCGGCAGGACGTTCGTCCGTCGTTGTCGGGTTATTTGCCGACGTACCTCGTCGGAGAAAGGAGCTGTCGTCGTCGGAGGTGGCGATCGACGGCGGGGGTGGCGGTCGCCGGCGGGAGGTGGCGCGGTCGCCGGCGGGAGGTGGCGGTCGCCGGCGGCGAGTGTTGTTGGATTGTGTTTGGAAAAGTGTTTGAATGTTTTGGTCTTGGAATGTGTGAAGTAAATGTATTTAAATGTTATGGGTATTAGTAGTTAATGTTTATTGAGCTCCGACTTTCCCGGAGCGTTCCCCCAAGCGAAAACCCTAGCGACGACGGACAATGAACGGCGCTGCGCCGGGGGCCAATCCCCCGGCCTCACACCAACCGGACGTTAACTCCGGCCAACGCAGACCCCCCTCAGCTTCATCTTCACCAAACAATAAAAGCGAGCGTGAAACCCAGCAGGCCAAGAAGAGGGCAAAACCCATGAGTACCAACCCACTGTTTATTGCAGACGAGCCAATGGAAGATCAAAATATTCCTGGAGGGAAACCCTCCCAATCTCGCCCTGCGAGTCCAAGTCCGACCTCTCCGGCGGCTTGGGGATCAGGCCCGAGGAAGCTTTTCTCGGAGATCCTCTCGGAAGATTCCTGGTACATTGCGGAATCCGACTCTGAAGACGTGGCGGAGGCAATGAGGGAGGAAGACAAGGACGATGATGTCCCGGAGGATGATGATCCGAGATGCCCTACGATTCCTTTTACGTCAAGGGAGAAGCAGGGTTATAGGCGCAAATGGCGTTCAGCTCTGATTGTTAAAGTCCTGGGGAGGACCTTCCCCTTCCCTGTGATCTCTAAACGTTTACAGGCTCTATGGGCCAAGACAGGTGTGCTTCAAATCTCGAGTATGTCGTATGGCTACTATGTGGTGCGCTTTACCAACCAGATGGATTATGAGCTAGCGGCCATGGGTGGTCCATGGCGGATCGGAGAGCATTACATCACAGTTCGACAATGGAGGAAGGATTTCAACCCCAAATTTGCGGAAGTGGCTTCCACTTTGGTTTGGGCACGTTTTCCCGACCTACCTATCGAGTTTGTTAATCATGAAGCAGTGGAGCGCATTGCTTCTCGTATTGGCCGTCCGGTGAGAGTGGATCGCGCCACTATGACAGGTGATCGGGTGAAGTATGGTCGGGTTTGCGTGGAGGTGGACCTCACGAAACCGTTGTTGTCCCAGTTTAAGATAGAAGGCCGGACTTACTACATCACCTTCGAGGGCTTGCATAATATTTGCACCGAGTGTGGGAAATATGGCCACTCGGTCAAAGCGTGCCCCACGTTACGCACAGAAGTTCCAGCGACCCCCAGCTCATCGACACCTGAACCGGAGGCGATGAAGGGTCCCGAAAAGTTGTACGGGGAGTGGATGATGGTTAAGCCTCGTAACAATAAAACCTCGGTGCACAAGACCAAGGAAGTTCCGGTGAAGGCGAATAAGGTTACTAGCACTGTTCCTGACAATGGTGGGTCACGATTTGCGATCCTGGGTGATGAGTCTCCACAGAAGGAGATGGAGGTGGAAATGGAATTGGTCTCGGAGAGTGGTGCTCAGGGAACCACAGGTCAGCAGAACGACCCAGCTGATGCCTTTCCTGTGCCTACGGGGACGAAGCCAGCAGCAGCTGCCATGCAACAGGAGGCCGGGGAAGGGCACCGGGCAATGAATATTCCCCCGATGGTTGATAAGCAGAGGGCCGAGCTCGTTGATGTTCCAGTCACCTCCTCAGGAACAAGCGTTATTTTTCACGCCGAGCATGTCACGGGCGCGAAAATGAAGCTTGGCTTGGACCCAGGTAAAGGAGGGACGCAAACCAAGAAGAATGGCTCTAGTTCTGCATAGTCCAAAGGCACACAACGTGCAGTGGCTACAGCGAGGATTATTCCTGTCTCTACGTCTTTGCCCAGCTCCAAACCCACCGGGGCGTCTTCCAAGGGAGCAAAAACTCCCGTTCCAGCTCAACTCTAGCGCGGCCTCGGCCGTCTTCAGGGAAGTCTCTCTCCGAGCTACTTTCCTTGTGGAGTTCGTGTTTTTCGTCTCCTTTTCTTTATCATGTTAGACATCTTAGCTTGGAACTGCCAAGGGGCAGGATATGACCGGTTTATTACCCATTTACGTTCCTTTTCTGGTCCTTCCAGGCCGGATATGGTTTTCATTTTCGAGCCTCGTATAAGTGGTGATGTTGCTAGGGCCGTCATTGCGAGAACAGGCTTTGATGGTGTCCTAATGGTCGACGCTGTTGGTTTTGCAGGGGGCATTTGGGTCTTATGGCAGAAAGGTAACCTGGAAGTAACAGAGTTGACTAGTTGGACTCAAATGATTCATATGAAGTGTGCTCGGAGGGGTGCTAGCAGCTCACCAGTGTTGGTCTCGGCAGTGTATGGTAGTCCACAATCCACGCCGCGAACGGATCTTTGGGACGAGCTCAGACGTCTCTCTCGTATTTCATCGTTACCTTGGATCCTTGCAGGGGATTTTAACTCGATTCTTGGGCCAAGGGACAAGATGGGTGGAGCAGCATACGATGAAACGCGCGTCCGACCATTTCGCCGGTGTGTCGATGAATGTCTGCTTTTTGATGTGAACTTCTCTGGGCCACGGTTCACCTGGCGAAGGGGTAATCTTTCTCAACGCCTGGATCGTGCTCTCTGCAATCGCCAATGGCTGGTTAAGTACCCCTCGACGAACACTCGTCATTTGCATCGCATGGGCTCGGATCATCGGCCCATTCTGGTTCGAGCTTCACCTATGGTCAAGACCCGTGTTCCGAGGCCGTACAGATTCTTGGCTGCTTGGTTGACTCACGAGGATTTTCCGCGTGTTCTGCATGAAGCTTGGGAAAAGCATGGCACTTTCCCACTGAAAACGCAACAATTGACTGATGACCTCCACCGATGGAACCGAGAGACTTTTGGGCATATATTGCAACGGAAAAAATCTCTTATATCCCGACTCAGCAGGCTGGAGAAGAATAATGAAGAGGCTGCGACCGGGACTTCACTTGAGGAAGAGCGCCGAACCCGCGAAGAACTAGATTCCACTCTCTGGCATGAGCAGCTGCTTTGGCTGCAAAAATCCCGGCAAAATCATTTGGTAATGGGGGATCGTAATACCAGGTACTTCCATTTATCTACCCTCAAGAGGCGGAAGTTCAACAAAATTTTGGGTCTGAAAGACGCAGCTGGTGTGTGGATTTACGACGAGAAAGAGCTCCAGTTGCTTGCCAGAGAGTTTTACATCGGCCTCTTCACGGCTGAAGTGGGTGCGAGTCCTTCCTTCCCTGCTTCTTTCGAAGGGCTTACGCCTGCTGAGGCTTCCTCAGTCGGTGCACCTATCTTGATGGAAGAGGTTAGGGGAGCTTTGAAAGGTATGGGTGGTATGAAGGCTCCGGGTTCGGATGGCTACCCGCCAGTCTTTTATCAGAAGTGTTGGAGTACGGTGGCTGATTCTTTTTCCCAGTTTGTGTCTGACTGTTTCACTTCCCCAAGCCTGATAAGAAGCATCAATGAGACCCTTCTGGTCCTTATCCCTAAAAAAGAAAGCCCTGAGTGTATTTCCCAATTCAGGCCCATTGGACTATGCAACGTGGTCTATAAGTCCCTGACGAAGTGCCTAGTCAACAGGATCAAGCCATTTATGAGGCGCCTGGTCCACCCAACTCAGTCGAGCTTTGTCCCAGGAAGAAGTATTGCCGGGAACATCATCATCCTGCAGGAAGTGATCCATTCGATGGGTCTGAAGAAAGGGAGCCGTGGTCAGATGGTGGTGAAACTGGACCTGGCAAAAGCCTATGACAGATTGAGCTGGAGCTTCATCCGGGAAACGCTACGGGCGGTGGGTTTTCCCGTTAATCTTGTAGAGGTCATTATGCAATGCATCACCTCTTCAACGATGCAGGTTTTATGGAATGGGAGCTGTACAGAGCCGTTTACCCCTTCTAGGGGTCTTCGACAAGGGTGTCCGCTCTCCCCGTACATCTTTACTCTGTGCATGGAGAGACTCAGCCACAGGATCGATTGTGAGATTTCAGCGGGACGGTGGCGCCCTATTCGTACCAACCCAGGTGGACCTCCTCTCTCCCACCTCTTTTTTGCTGATGATATTGTTCTGTTTGCAGAGGCTACTGTTGAGCAGGGACGGGTTATGATGGATTGTCTAGACAGCTTCTGCATGGCGTCAGGGCAACAAGTCAGCAAGGATAAATCAGTTGTCTTCTTTTCCGGCAATACCACGAGATCGGTGAGCTCCTCCATCACACAGGTACTAGACATTCGGGCAACACAGGATCTTGGGAGGTACCTAGGCGTACCGGTTTTACATGGTAAGGTCACTCGTGATACATACCGCTACATCTTGGATCGTTTGGATAACAAGTTGGTAGGTTGGAGGGCCAAGAGCCTGAGTTTGGCGGGAAGAGTCACTTTGGCTCTGTCGGTGTTGAGCTCTTTACCTATTTATGCGATGCAAACCACGCTCCTACCTCAGTCTATCTGCGACCAGATTGATAGGAAGATACGTGGGTTTATTTGGGGCTCCACGGCTGATACTAAGAAGGTGCATCTGGTTCACTGGGAGGGGTTGTGCAAACCTAAGGAGGACGGAGGTCTGGGACTCCGAAAGGCCCATGAGCTAAACTTGGCTTTCCTGGCTAAGTTGGCTTGGTTGTTTGTTAAGGATTTGGATGAGTTGTGGGTGCGTGTTTTGCAGGCTAAGTATTTCAGGCGGGTGGAGGGAGTGCTCCAGGCTAAATCCTCTACAAGAACCTCAGTCCTATGGCGGGGGATTAGAAAAGCCTGGCCTATCATGGCCAGAGGGATGCAGATGAGTATCAAGGATGGCAGGGACACGAAGTTTTGGACTGACCGGTGGTTAGATAGTGGCGAAATCCTGCTGGACCATGCCATTCTTGTCGACCATCCAATTCACCTGGATCAACCAGTGGCGGAATTTGTTCTCCCTAACGGTGAGTGGAACATCCCCCTGCTCCAGTCTTTTCTACCTCACGAAATGGTTTTGCAGGTCCAGGGTATTCAGCCTCCTGCAGACGATCTTGGCGAGGACGTCGCGACCTGGGGCCCGGAGCAGGATGGGAAATTCCGTGTGAAATCTGCCTATCGCATCGCTGCTGAGTTGGAGGAAGGAACACCGGGGCTCAACTGGAAAGATCTCTGGCGGTGGACAGGTCCGGCTCGGGTTAATCACTTCCTGTGGCTGGCAGCAAAGGAGAGACTTCTCACCAATGCGGAAAGACAGCGTCGCCACCTGGCCCGCGCCGGCGGCTGTACCTACTGCAATCAAGGTCCCGAGACAGTCCTGCATGTGTTGCGGGACTGCACCTTTTCCAGGTTAACTTGGATGCATCTCATTCAGCCTTCTGAATACCAGACTTTCTTCGGTGCTAATCTGCAGGATTGGATTATGAACAACATTCGTCACCAGCAACACGCCTTGCAGTTTGGCATTACCTGCTGGTCTCTTTGGAAGACCAGGAATGATCGAGTCTTCGCTGGCAAGACCATATCAACTGATAGTTCCCTTCAGCGCGTCCTGGCATGGATTAATGTAGTGCAGAATGCCATGGACATGGAGAGGCTTGTTCATCCGCCTCACCGTCCCGCTAGAACGGAGGTGGAGATCTCGTGGCAGCCGCCACCTCCCGAGTGGGTTACTCTCAACACTGACGGCTCCGTTCACACTGATACAAACCACGCTGCTGCGGGTGGTTTGTTACGAGATCACACAGGATGCTGCTTGTCGGCATTTGCTATTAACCTGGGGAGTTGTTCTATCACCCGGGCTGAGTTGAGAGGCGCTGTAGAGGGACTTCAGTTGGCTTGGAGCCTTGGACACCGCCGGGTTCGAGTGGAGTTGGACTCGCAGTGTGCTGTTCAACTGCTCTTGAATACCCGTGATTCAGACCATCATCATGCAGCCATTGTCCACAGGTTCTCTGAGCTCCTCCATAGAGATTGGGAGGTTTCGATCCATCATATTTATCGTGAGGGTAATAAGTGTGCTGACTTTCTTGCTACTCGGGGGCATTCCTTGCCTCTTGGTTTTCATGTTGTTCCTGTTTCTGATCCTACTCTGCGCCATTTGGCGTTGTATGACTATCAGGGGATTTCCGAACCCCGTCTGGTTTTGAATGAAAGCTGAGATGCTATGCATCCATTTATAAAAAAAAAATGTTATGGGTATTATTGTACTTTTTATAATTTAGGGCTACAAATAAAAATAATTTAGGGCTACAAATAGTACGACCCTTCTTGAAATTGCGATTGTTGAAGACCCGCCCTTACCCAAAACCCATCTCAGCTTCAAAAACTCGCGTAGTTTGAATCGGCATCGGCGTGATGGGTGCTGCCATGGCTTCGCGCCTGCTGCCCGCCGGTTACTCTGTCACAGTCTACGGCCGGACTCCGTCAAAGGCTGCGCCTTTACTCTCTTTGGGGGGCCGTCTCGCCGACTCTCCATTCGCCGTTGCTCAATCGAGTAAGTGGCAGGGCCGGCCCATGATATTCGGAGGCCCTGTTCGAAAATTAAAAATGTGGCCCTAAAATTTTTTCTTTGCAAATTTATTAAAGTAAAAATTTATTAAATTTATCATTTTTTTTTTTTTGAAAACCATCATAAGAAATTAGTTTTATCCACCATTAGGAGTTCAATACAATCAACATTTGCATAAGAATTTTCAACAACAATAAGAGCAGTATCCAAAACATCATTAACATCAACAGGAGCAATATTACCATCATAATCGTTTTCTTTCCCAAAAAATTTATGAAGAGCTTCTTTTTTAGATTGAGTAAACAATTCAACCATCTGCTTCTTTTTACGCTTCTTTAACCAGAATAATAATATTGAACAATATAATGTCCAACTTTATATTATAAAATTATATATCAATCACAAAATAGTCATGGTCTCTGAATCTAATTTTGTGCACGTTTTCTTGCACAAAATTATTTGTCGTTTGACATTTACGTGGTGGTAGGTTTTTGTTTTAGTAAAAGAGTAACCTAATGTCATGATGGAGACATGGATACTGAATATCCTAGTGGTGATGTGTAAAATTGTTAAAAAGAATCATTAAATTTGGGCGTTTGCTGTCTTGTGGGTTTTATTAATTAGATTCAGAGACAAAGATAATTAGTTTAATACACAATAGTTATTGTGCATTTTCTACCGTAATATTATGTTTAGAATTTAATGCTTCCCCTTGGACAAGGACTAATCCAATGATTCCACCCTGAAAAAAAAAAAAAAAAGAGTATGAAGAGCCGGCCCAAGCAAAATCACTGCCACAAAAAATAAACACATTTCGAAGCACTAATCCAATTAGCCCATAACCAGCCGTACAGCCCATTTTCATTTCAGCCCGGCCCGACAGTCCATTGCTTCTCTAACTCCATGGCGGGGCCCGGCCCATTAGATTAAGAAGAGTCTCCGTTTCCCATCAGGTTAATTTTTTTAATATACATGTACTGTATATGAGCCGGGCTGAGGCCCCATATATTTTGAGGCCCTGTGCTGTAGATCGGGCCAGCACAGGGCCTGGGCCGGGCCTGGTAAGTGGTATTTACCATGGTGGGACACCCATCAGATGTTCGATCGGTTGTCTTTTGTGAGCCAGGGCATTCTTGCCGGCCTAAATCCTGGCGGCGTCCAGCTTTGGCACGCGAGATTTTCGGTGTGGCTCAGGGTGATGGTCTTGCCTGGTGCTGCTCTGGGTAAGCAGCTCTTTAGGGATGGTGGCCAATGGGAATGGACAGCTTGGAACTCAAGGGCTAATCACTGTGATTGAGAAGCTCAATGGCAAGTAAGAAGAAACCATGTCCCGATTCTCTAAACCTCTTTCCCTGTTGAAGCAAGTTGTTGGGATAGCTTTCATCTGTGTTGTATTTTGGAGTTTTCGTTGCAATTACTTGTTCTCAATGAACAAATCGTCTACTTCTGGGTAGCAACTTTTGATTGTTGGATGAGAGAGTCAAGTAAGTGTTGTATTGTGAACCTAATCTATCTGTGTCTGGGTGGACATCGTTTGTCGTCTCAGCAAATGGACAGTTTAGCTCTTTGAGATGCAAGTAAGGAGGAAACAAACAAAAGACACGGGTGCCATCAACACCGTCGAGAATGAGGATACATCAATACTCATAATTGTGTTCCTATGAATATGTGAATTTTTTTGGAATGTTCCCAGCGCAAAAATACATTTGTGCTCTTGGGAAGCAACGAGGGAAGTAGTTGATAACTAAACTGCCACCTTGTTCCACTCGCTGGTTATGGTGGATCCTATTATATTTCCATCTGTCTGACTTTATGAAGTTGATACCTCAAAACTCATACTCATTCATTACTCTGTTGTCGACCAAACTTGGCCAAGAAGAAATGGCTCCTCAGGGGCAAGGTGCTGCTTCTCGTAAATCTTCAGCACCAAGGGAGAGTGTGATTGTTGTGATGCACAGTAATCAAAGTAAGCACGATGTTGAGGCCATGGATTGGGCTCTCAAGCATGTGGTTCGACGGGGAGATAATGTTATTGTGCTTGGAGTTATAGGTGGGTGTGGAGTGAAGAACATTTGCTTCCCGTTCAACATGGGCATGGGCTTCTCTGCAATTTGTAAGCAAATTTTGGCTTTCTAGACAGCTCTCCACTCTTTTTTCGTTTATTTCTATTGGTTTGCGGTTCAAGGTGGTGCTTTCTTCTGGAGTTCCGTTGATAATTTTCAGGGGAAAGAATAGATTGTTCAACAACAGGACAAGAGCCAAGACCCAAGGAACTTGCAGAAGAAATTGAGAGAAAGAAACAACAATGTCAGAGTAAACTCCAGCCATTCTATCGACGATGCAAGAAGAATGAGGTTCATACTCTTTTTAATTTTCATTCTCATCAGCAACATATCCCAGAATACCCAAATGCCATGTCATATTTTACTGGACACAGGTGCTTTTAACTATGCAGGTAAACTTGGAAGTCAAGCTCACATTTGGCTGTTGCCCTATAAAAATCACAGTAGAACAAGCTCAGAACTCAAATCCTCGTTGGATTATCTTAGATAGGTGAGCCGACCTTCTTCTCCCCCTTGATATATTAGCCATTTGAGCTTATAATCATGTTATATCATCTCAAGCCTCAGGGACTCTAGAAGAGAGTGGATTATGTATTGGGTGCGATTCTTATGGCTAAGAGATAAGTAACTTCAGAAACAGTTTGAATTAAAACTTAAAACGAGCACTTTTTTCAATTTTAACTTTCTAAAACAATTGTTTACAATTCGTATCACAAACAGACAATCACAAATGAATTTAGTTTCCAACTTGCTCCTTGGAAATTGCAAAATAGATTATATTCTTAAGGTCGTACCCTTAATTTTTGTCTCCTAAAGTTCAATAATTTCTTTATTATGAAACAATCCTTCACAATCCCATCAGTTACATTTTCTTACTAATATATTATATTATATCCCAGCAACTTAACATTTACTAAAACCCAATCGACCAAACATACTTTTCTTTTCATTTCTCTTAAAACTTAAAAACAGTAAGCATTATAGCTAAAGCGAACACATGATTTCCTCTCTTGAGATGTTGAGTGATAGTTCTAATGTGTGTGGTGGTCACTGTGCAGCTACTTGAAGAAGTATAAAATGATCATATACAATGAAGTAGGCTGCAATATTGCAGCGATGAAGGGAAATGATCTGGCAACTCTGATTCCATCAAGAAATGGACAAGGTGGAACATCTGGTACTGCTTCTTGTAACAAGCTTAATGTTCCGCATGATGATGACTCATCATCAACAGCATCCAGGCAAGCATCAGCAGGGCAAAGCCCTGCATGGTATCCAGTATCATGGAGAAGTGGATTTCCTCGAGCTTTTTCAGAAGCAGAACTTGAAGCGATAACTCATGGTTTCTCTAAAGAGAACATTGTTCTAGAAGTGCGAGATGGCATTGGAGTATACGAAGGGATGCTCCAGGGATGTCCTGTCCTGGTAAGAGCCTTTGCAGGAAACGATGAACGCTTCTGGCCAACACTGAAGATTCTTTCCAGGATCCACCACAGGAATATATTGAACCTTGTAGGACACTGCTGCACTGCCACCAATTTGTTCTTGCTTTTCGACTACCCTTGCATGGGTAATCTGGAAATCAACCTTCTAGGTAATTTTATGAAGAAGAATAAAAATCTTGGGGTTTTGAAAGAGCTAGCTACTTTTTGAGCTTTTAAAGTAACTTTAAATTTGTAGTTGATGATTTGGCCAAGAACTTGCCCTGGAAAGCGAGGTGGCACATTGCTCTGGACATTGGTGGAAGCCTGCAGTATCTTCATGAAGAATGTGTGACTGATGGAGCCATCGTTCACCTCTCTGTTTCTTCTTCTTATGTTAGCTTATCTTGTGGATCCATTACCATGGTAAGGCTTGCACAATATACATATAGCAACTCATGATTTATCTGTTCATGGGTTTCACTTAGTTGATTAAACTTGTCGCTGCTCTTGTGTGTTATCTGAATGTCATTCAAGCTTGCCTACTTTGCGACCGCTAGAATCCTTAAAGATGAAGGGACGAGTAACGTTGACTCTAGAACACGGTAGGTCTTTTCCATTTTACAGTGGAATGGTTCATTACTTGTTCCAGTGTGAAGAGTTCTCTTTACCCTTACCTTTACCTGTGGGGTTGAAGGAAGAGAAATGAGGAGCATGATGAACTGATAGCTGTGGACATACACGACTATGGAGTGCTCCTGATTGAGCTCATCAGCGGAATGAGTGCCCGGCTGTTCCAGAGGCAAGGCGTGGGACAAAGCCTGATTGACTGGGTGAGAAAGAATGATTGAATGAGTATATTTCTTCGGGAAATCGTACCAAACTGTGGTAGTTCATTTTATGTGTTTGCTGTTGCTGTGTTTGTAGGCACTGCCACTTCTGGAGAAGGGTTCCATAGATGACGTGTTGGATCCCAGAGTGGTGGAGGAGATGAACGATAGCAGGATGATTCAGCAGTTGGTAAATGCAGCTTTGCTTTGCCTGAGGAGTAATCCTTCTGCTTCTGCTGGCCACTGCCTCTCAATGAGCCAGGTGGGAATTTGTTTTTGTTGTCTAAAATGCAGTTCCTAAATGCATTCCTGGTTCCGCCGCTAGAAAAAAACTCATCTGGCTTCCTTGGCATTGCAGGTCTTGGCAGTGGTTAGAGGTGACCACCTTGCAATGACAAAGCGCCGAGAGCTTTTCCCAGATGTAAACAGGAAACTACAATCTTCTTCTGTTCAATGAAATCAAAGTCGACAAATGCAAACACACTGTCGTTTGAAATAATGTTCTCTGTTTTCATCTCATGACCAAGATCGGGTTCATTTTAACCTTCAGAGACGCCAGAAGAGCCCTGCCGGCTGCCCCCTAGCCTGAAAATTGCAGCCTCTGTCAGGAAAGTAGGCGTCGCAGGAGCCACACTGGTTATCAGACAGTAGGAGCTTGTTGGATTCTAATGACATGGTGCATTTTCAGTAGTGAAATAATGATGATGTGTTAGTACTGATATGATGTCTTTCTGCTAGTGGTATTGTACATTTTCAGTAGTGATGTGGTGCCTTACTAGTAGTGATTTCCGGTTATTGAACTGCGCTGCGCTGGTTAGTTAGTAGTGGTATGATGTCCTTTTAGTAGTGATACTGTACATTGTTGTAATGACGTGGTGCCTTATTAGCAGTGTATATTGTGAAACTTCAAACTTGTAATCGATAATGTATATCACTGGTTTTCTACAGAGATAACAGCTACAACCTACAGGAGTCTTAGACTCTAGACACATATCACTAATCCTCTACTAGTATAGAAAAAACTACTAAATCGACCACATATTGCTATTTGGTATGTCATCACTTGTGAGATCGAAAACTAATGTTGGTATTGCAAGACAAAACATTAATCAAGGTAAATACGAGGAATTTATAAGAGGCCATTCATCTTAGTAGTTGGTAACATTCTCGCTTATTTTCTATTGCATGTATAACATCGAAATTATGATGAAATAGGATACAAGTATGTATTGGTACGGCAAGGCAAAACACTAGTTCATTTTTTCAAGAGTACAACACAAGCAATTTTCAAGAAATTATCCATCTTTGTAGCACCACTCTCATTATACACGTTTAATATAAAAAAATTTGATGAAATTTAGTGCATTAGTATTGATAAAAAAATAATAATAAGGAGAAGCATTTAATATTTTTTTTTTATTGTCGTTGGCTCGTCGCTTCAAGAAAGCAGCAGAAACTACTACAACAAATTTCAATTTCGCTTTTATTTATTCCCCTTCGGCCCTTCCTATTTATTCTCAACTGTTCTTAGAACAAGCTCCGCCTTTTGTATAAAACCCCGGAACTTGAAAGCTCTTGCCTTTTGCCGCCGCCGGTTGCAACAATAAAAAACGAAGCCAAGCCAGAGTTCTGACACAAAACTGGATATGGAGGCGGGTCGTAGTAAGGAGAAAATCATGGACGTTAGGTCGGTGGCCGAAGCAGTCGCTTCTGCTGGAGACGACGACCTCGACGCCCCACTTTATGAACTCGAGAGCCTCTGTATGCGTTGCGGCCAAAATGTTCGTTTCTCGTGCTCAAACCCTTTTAGTTTTTCTTGTTCTCCATTGCATCAGTATACTTACTTTTGTTCTTCCTGTTATGTTAATTGACATTCTGGGTTCCTACCATTGATATTGGGAAGCTACGGGGATGAGTGGTAGGTTCACAATTGGAATGAGGAACCAGTTTCTGGAAAAGGGCTAATAAAGAGTTTCACTTAGCTGCCTCTGATGCTTAATACCAATGGTTGTCATAAACAATCTAGAAGTGAGAATTTTTGTAGAGGCATAATCTCCTACTTTAGTTTGGAAGTCCACCAATGTTGATGAACTTACAAATTCCAGGGTAGCATTTGTTGTTCTGAACTTCCAAGCAAGTTTATTTTATTGCTCCCCTTGTTCTTCTTTTGTTTCGGACTTTCAGTCGTTCTGCATGTTCTTCTTGCTATCACGATTAGTCTATCAGGAATGCCATTTTCTCACTTGTAGCGTCTATTTTTCTAACCTTATTTGGCAATGTTGTTTTGGTTGGCAGGGAGTAACAAGGTTATTATTGACTTCAATTCCTCACTTCAGAAAGGTGTTGTCCATACTCGCTCCAATTCTCCTTGTTGTATTCTTCATTCTGATTATTTTTCCACATGCAATGTATTGTAAAAAATTTCCTTTGAGATAGATATATTGATAGTGAAAATCGAGCCCCAGTCATGGTTTAATCTGCAGCGAATGGCAGATTAAGTCATAGGATTCCTTTTGTTTTTGTACTTTCATTTTATTTCCCTGCTGGTAGGTTCCTTTAACACAGAAAGTTCTATATGCCTTACTTAGTTAGCTGTTACTGAGTCCTATGCAAAAGGAAACAGTAGACTCAAGTCAAATGTGCTCTTGCTGCAGATACTGTTATCAGCCTTTGAATGCCCTCATTGTGATGAGAGGTAACCTGATTGTTATGGTTAATATACAAGTAACAAACTATTGGTAAACTCTTTGTAATTCCACCTTCTTCTGCTTTTTGTCAGGAATAATGAAGTCCAGTTTGCGGGTGAAATCCAGCCACGGGGTTGTTGCTACTGTTTGAATGTCACAGCAGGCAATCAGAAGGTAGAACTGTTTTTATAAGAAAGTCCTTTATGCTCATTTCAGTTGTACCATCGGATTATAGTTGCAATGGCTTAAAAGCTCTATTTATTTTGTTACACAGGATTTTCCTTGCCTTTCATCATTTCATCTAACAATAACATCCAAACATAAATAAATTAGTGCGAACATCAGACTGGACATATATTTGTCATCCGTATTTCTCTTCTCAAGCAGTTAAAAAGGCAATTCAAACCTTATACGGACCTAACAAGACCATGTTATATACTTGGAAGAACCAGCTTCTCAAACTTCTTGACTTACAGAGATTAATAACCCTTTACCATTTTTCACTGATAAAGCAGCTCTGTGTACGTCCCTTGCACCCTATGTACGTGATAATCTTTGGCAAGGCTAATTCATGGCGTTTACTTGAGGTCTTATTTTTATTATTCACGATTTGTCTCAACTAGTGATCTTGGAGTGATGTACATTTGGTAATGCAGATCCTCGATCGTCAGGTGGTGAAATCTGAATCTGCAACCATAAAGGTAACCTGATTCTCGATATGATTTTTCCTTGGTTTTGGCAAACAACACCTTAGGTATCTGCTTTTATATGTTGTCAGTAACTAAACATCCCCCCCCCCCCCTCCTCTTTCCTGGTGGGGGATTTTGGACCTATGCGATGGTAGTCATACTCTGTTCTCTGTTGTTCTATATAGGTTTGTCAAATAGTTGTTCAGCAGCTGAAGCGAAAGTCACGTATACAGTGTTTTGCTTAATAGTTTGCATGTAGCATCGTTTAAGATCCCAAATTTGCTTCTTATTTACTAATTGACTTGAATATTGATCTGTTTGCTCATTCTTTTGAGCAGATTCCTGAACTGGACTTTGAGATTCCTCCTGAGGCGCAGCGTGGTAGCCTATCAACGGTATGTTTCATCAGAGAACTAGCCTTTTTTAATAAAAACAATGGTTTCGCTCAGGTTTTTTCTTGTTGATCCATTTTCTTGATTGACACTCATATTTGTTAAAAGCTTCAGGAAAAAACTGGTTAAAAGATAAATCTCAAGATTCAGGAAAAAACTGGTTAAAAGCTTATAAGTTGCACCGAATCCTGATGCTTTACGAGGATATAATGCCGCCTTGATGAAACGACACCTGTTTCTTTCTGAGAGCCAATGTCACCACGACAGAAGGTGCCTTAAATGAGTAGTTTGGTTGGTCTCACAGTATTTTACGTTTCAAAAAACTGTAAATCAACCTGAGGTCAAATAATTCATGAAGGACATGAAACAAAGATTAAACTCATTAAACTGTAGGTTAAATTAACACTTAGTCAGTCCGGCGATAGGTGATGCATTCAAGGAAACAAGATTCACGCTTTTGAACAATTTGTGATTGGATGTTCCTTGTCCGGAATGTAGAAACCTAAACTACATTCACCTCAGAGTGTTGAAAATTTGAAATACATCTTACTGAGAAACCAAGCTCATAATAGGTCTCAATGGTGTACCAGGAATCATTTCAAACAGTTAATGATTTAGAAGCATGTTTGTTGCAGCCACTTGTTGAGTGGGCCATTGTTTTATTATACTTTGATTCATGTTGGTTTAACATTTAAGCATGAGGTGCCAGAAATATTACGTCCTTGGTTTCAATCCTCTGTTCTTATTTTGACGCTTTTATAATTGGCAGTTGGAAGGAATTTTGATGCGTGCTGCTGATGGCTTGCAAGCACTTCAAGACGAACGCAGGGTGCGTCTCCAATTTCCCATTAATCACTTTTGGCTGATGCTTTATCATTATTTTCTCTTTTCTTAAAGTAGTGTTTGCTGTGCTTGTTTAGAAAGTGAATCCTGAAACTGCTGAAGCAATAGATCAATTCTTGTCAAAGTTAAGAGCTTGTGCTAGGGGAGATTCATCGTTCACTATCATCTTGGATGATCCTGCTGGAAACAGCTTTATAGAGAACCCGTAAGGCAATATGTTAACGTTGAAGGAAATTTCTTATTGTCCTCTAATATTGGATAATCTTCTGAGAACATTTTGTGTGACTAGGTGTGCTCCATCACCAGATCCAGCATTGAATATCAAGTTCTACGATCGAACTCCAGAGCAACAAGCATCTTTGGGCTATCTACCTAATCCAACACAGCCTGGAGAACCTGTGGCCACAGCATCTGTTGAGAGAACAGAGAATGATGATGCCAATTCAGGAAAAGTAGAACCTCATGGATCAATTGGAGCAGTAGCTGGTCATCGAGCCATTGCTCAGAGTAATAGTGCGGAAATCTCTGAAGCTTTGTTCCGATACACTTCACCAGAAGAGGTCAGCTACTGACTGGGAACCACGTTCTTAATTTCCTTGTAAGTTGAAGTTTGGTATTGGCTGTTATTCATGCTTCTTTACAGGTGATGACATTCCCGTCAACTTGTGGAGCTTGTGCTGTCAGGAGCGAAACTCGGATGTTTGTCACGAGTATCCTTGATATTTCTTCTGGTTTGGTTTCTGTGCTTATGTGAGCAGTTTAATATTTCAGTATGACCATGGAAACATATGTTAACCTCACATTGGCTTAATCATCAGCTTTTGACTTTCTCGATGAGCATGATTGACCTTGACACTATACAGACATCCCATACTTTCAAGAAGTAATTGTGATGGCATCCACCTGTGATTCCTGTGGTTACCGCAGTTCTGAGGTTCGTGATGATATCTGTATTACCTTTCAGATTGTTTTTTTGGGTGTATATTTGGGAGATATTTGCAATTATAAGCAATTTGTTAAATACATCATCTTTGTTAGACACTTTTGATGTCTGATGTGTTTAATTGCACGTGCAATCTCAAATTCATCAAATTGAAAAATGTACTCCGAAAAAGTGG
Source organism: Linum tenue (assembly GCA_946122785.1). Lineage (NCBI taxonomy): Eukaryota > Viridiplantae > Streptophyta > Magnoliopsida > Malpighiales > Linaceae > Linum > Linum tenue. The sequence continues at coordinate 3,809,178 of CAMGYJ010000002.1, read as the reverse complement.
GTCCATGTGTCTTTTCTCTCTTTTCTGGTTTTTGCACCAATGCACCATACCAAATTTTTTATTTGTAAATGCCTCTAACATAATAGAATTAAGAATGAATACCTTGTAATTGAGGTAGATAACATAAATTCAGAAGTGTGTGAGAACCCATCACAGCCATTGTTAGTTCTCTGTCTCCTAATTGAGGTAGATACATGTCTTCGTTGCAGTTGAAGCCAGGCGGGGCAATTCCAGAAAAGGGAAAGAGAATAACACTCTGTGTGAAGAATGTTAAAGACCTCAGTCGTGATGTCATAAAGGTTTACCCAGAGCTCCTAGATTTCTTTTTCTTATCTGTGAATTGACATGCAGTTTGTTTTACTATTCAGCTGAAAGATCTTCCCAGAGGAAAACATTCATAATTGTTTCCAGTGTCCTGATAAAAGAAGTTGGAGCAGAAATGATTTGAGGAATTAGTCTTGACACACCTGTGTCAGAGTTGTTTTGTGTAATTCATAGATAATCATAAAAGTTAAACGTACAGGAATATTCCTGGTCTGAAAAGTGGCTGGCTGCTGGTTCCAGCCCCAGTATAGCAAATGTGATGGTTAGCTCTGTTTGACTGGCAGGTGGCAGCCCATGGTCTGATGGTCATTGAAAATACTGGTTCTTGTTTAATATTGCTTAACTTAATATGATAAAGCAGTTGACTTGGACTTATCTCAATCTTTTAGATATCACATTGGAGTTCCTCATTGATATGGTGCTTTGGCTCAGCAAAGGATTAATACCTCTTTAACTTTCTCTTGTTTTTGCCAGTCTGATACTGCAGGTGTGACAATCCCCGAGCTTGATTTGGAACTCACTAGTGGAACTTTGGGAGGATTAGTGACAACAGTGGAAGGCTTGGTTACAAAAATCAGTGAAAGTGAGAATTGTGGTTGGATGTGATGTCATAATTGTCTTCTCGCATCAGTTGTTTGTCTGGGCTTTCCATCCCGAGTTTATTACACAGCGCCACAATGATTTTTCAGCAGCCTTTTATATCCAAGATTAGGAGATGATTCAGTCCTATATAACATGGTTGGTTGCCTCTAGCTGTTTTGACATGTGATTTTGTTTCAGGTCTTGAGAGAGTGCATGGATTTACATTCGGTGATAGCTTTGAGGAATCCAGGAAAAACAAGTGGCTAGATTTCAGATCAAGACTAATTAAGGTCTGCTACAGCTCCGAACTGTGCACTGTCGTGGTCTTCCATTTTTTTTTTTTTTTAATTTTCACATTATCGACCTTATTCCTAAGGGTTCATGATGTCCCATTTTACCCAACAATGGTGTTTCATTAGCTCATGTATTGAGACATGACTATCTCAATTAGTCCCGTTGCTCTGGACGCTTACTACTTAGCCAGTAAGTACCAGATTCGATTCCCAGGGTGTCATTGAACGCTTCAGGTGCCTTGCTTCTTTGTGGCACTCATTGAAACATGAAACATGTCTCATGCACCACTATGACATAAATCATGTTTAGAGGAGGAAAATGACTGCTTGCCTTAAGAAGTCAAAGCATGGATGCCTCCAGTATTCATTTTATGCACCTCACGGTTTTCTGCCTTTTTGTGCCATCTTTTCCGTCTCTCATTTTCCCGACTTGCCATTTGTTTGTGTCTCTTGCCAGCTTCTAAACCTTGAAAAGCCTTGGACTTTGATTCTTGATGATGCATTGGCAAATTCTTTCATTGCTCCAGCGACGGACGATATTAAAGAGGACCAACAACTAACATGTAAGTAAATCATCCATCCTGATCTTAATGAGTTCTATTGTTCCTCAAGATGGATCTCTCCATGGGTTAAGCTTGTTGTTTTCATCATTCTTAAATAATATACTGAGCGGAGTTCATACCCTTACGTTGACTTTAGAGTCAGCGGTCATCTGTCATCGTACACCTGCTACAGAAACTGTCCGGCTTGTAGTAACACATGTTGGTTTTATTAATGTGTGTTGCTTGTGGTGCATCCAGTTGAGGAATACGAGAGGTCATTCGAGCAGAACGAAGAGTTGGGACTGAACGATTTGGACACGTCTTCAGCTGATGCAGCATATAATGATAGCACCAGTACTGCTGCCGTTGAGGAGAAGTAAAATTCTTACTCTTTCGTGAAGGTCCCTTGCTTGCCTGCTGTGTAGATTAGCCAAACAGAAGCAGATAGATGTGGCTGGCCAGATTTCCTGTATTCCCCTTGATGGGTGTATACCTGAGAGTGTCGTAGAAAATGACTGTTTGTATCAAAGATCATAGGCTTAAAGACAAAGGAAGTAATTTTGGATCCTTTTTCAGGAGGTTGCCTTTCTATCATTGTTGTTATACATTTATTTGAGCTTAAATATATCCCAAGGTTTTAGTATCAGGGGTTGATCAAAATCCAAAGCTTCCAGTTTGAATGAAGACATCTATCTACTCTGCTCAAGAACTTAATCACTTAGCAGTTTCATTGTTGAAAGTCTTGAAACAATGGTTAGAATGATTCCCCAACTACTGAATTGAAGGAAGCTGTATATACATAGGGATGGCAATTTCGACCTGACCCGTTTTACCCGATCTGTTTGACCTGTTTTGGGGCGGGTCCGACCCGCCCCGTAGGCGGGGCGGGGCGGGCATGGGTAGTCTCATCGACCCGACCTGCCCTGACCCGCCCCATTCTCGACCCGTTCTTGTCTAAATTACATGAAATCTTAGTCAAATTACTTTGAATTTTACTTTTATCGCATCATATTTTAGCTATAATAAAGTTGTAAATTAGTGAAAACCTCAATTTCTCCAATAATTTAACTACAATTGTCATAATATTGTTTATTTTCTTAGTTTTATAATAAAAATAACAATATTTCTAATGTTTTTCAAATAAATTGCATACCCATTGGGTCGACCTGCCCCGACCCGCGACCCGTGATCAATTACCCGACCTGGACCCGCCCTGCCACGGGGCGGGTCTGGGTACCAAGAAACCCGCCCCGGACCTGCCCCATTGCCATTCCTATATATACATGGGCAGCGGCCCAGGCCAGTCTAATACGACACAAGGAGAACAAGTTTCATGTGTGAGTGCCGTGCCAAACCAAAGTTTCTTAATAAACTAGCTTGGACCCGGCCAGTTGGCTGGAATACATTTAAGATTTATAAGATAAGAATAGTTTTATATCTTTTTTTTAATAAATTTTAGATTTTTGTCAAGGATTCACAATGTAATGTAATAATAGTATTCACAAAAATAATGATTTTTTCTAAAAATTTCATCATAATGTATGAGGTTATTCTCAATCTTGATATTCAATAGGTTGTTACATATTCTCTATACTTGATCTACTCATTTAATGTGTGATTAAATTAAGCATAATTTTATGTTGAAATATTATACACATAATCTAGAAACTATACAACTGGATTTTCTTTGATTTCAAATTAGTCATCATTTTATTATGTAAAAATCATAATTTGACAATATTTAAGTCACATGCATAAGCTTTGTTCATTTATGGCAGTAACACACATAAGTTATATATAGTACTATAAACACTAAAAGATCAACAAACTTTAACCTCTATCATTTAACCTTTAAATCTCAGCGAGAGAGCAATGCACCAATCTCTAAATACATAACATCCAAATATTGGTATTCAATAAGTTGTGCTAAGTTCATGGCTTAATTAAAAAACTAAGAAATTCAAAATTATTAAGAAATTAGTTATTAGCTTACAGTAATTTGTGAAGAGTGTAACAGAAAATAAATCACTTAAATACAACTCATATTTGGTAACCAAAATACTTGGGCAATGGGGCGGGGCGGGGCGGGTACCTCAATTCCCATGCCCCGCCCCACGCTATTACGGGTCGGGGCGGGTAAAACCCGCGCGGGTACGGGGCGGGGCGGGTCGACCCACTCTTACATGTTGTTCAAAAAGAATACAAGTAAATTTTACTTTTTACAATAAAACGTAAGAAAAAACACTTTAAGAATGAAAAATATAGATAATAGAATGGATAATTGAGCCTAACAAGTTGAAAGATCGACTCTAACTAGTTAAAGAAAAGTCAAAATAGGAGAAATTTGTATAGATATTGTAAGAAATTGAGATAAAATGAGTCTAGAACGGGGCGGGGCGGGGCAGGACGGGTTAGAAGTAGATACCCATGCCCCGCCCCACGCTACTGCGGGTCGGGTAATACCCGCCCCATCGCGGGTCAGGTCGGGTAATACCCGCGGGGCGGGTTGAAATTGCCATCACTATAGACAGTAGTGGGAGTTGGGGTAGCTTTGGGCTTTAAAGCTGGCCCAACTACATAGTCGTCTTGCGGGCTAGGACAAGAGTTGGATTAACTAACTTAATCAGTATCATTTGGGCGGGAAAACAGGAAATTAAGAGGCTATGATGGACTAAAACGGGAAAAGTTAATCTGCTAACTTGAAAATTCGTTAGCAGATACTAACTGATATCCAAAATACATGAACTAGTATCCAAGTACTAAAGTATCTAGAGATCACATACTAGTATTCAAAGTTTGCTAACTGATATCCACCACGAATCAACTATTATTTCAAATTCACAAACAAATATCTAGACAACACAGAATAGTATCCATACAACACATAATTAGTATCCACATAACACATAAAAGTATCCAAATAACACATAAGAGTATCAATATTGAATACTAGTTGGTTGATTGTGGATATTAGTTGGTATCTGCTATCTAGATACTAGTTTGTGATGTTTTGAATACTAGTCTGTGCTATCTAGATACTCAGCAAACTTGGATACATGTTCATACATTTTGGATATTAGTTAGTATATACTAACAACTTATACAGTTAGCAGAATAACTAGACTGGACTAAAACACCCTTCCGGAAATTAAGGAGAGGCCAAAAAAATTTGAATGCTGAAAATTCTGTAAAACTCCACCATTATATATTCTTTTGACGTCAATTTCCCCGAAAGCTATTCTGTTTCAGCGCTCTCGGTACAGTCGGTTAAGGTCTAATGATAGAATCCGCCGTAGTTCTCTCATTCCCGCCACTTTCAAATGCACCAACGCCTCTGCTCGACAGCCGCCCTTCCGAAATCCAAACCAAACCCTGTCCTTCTTTCTGCGCTGAATCCTTCCCGTTCATTCACTATCGAAGCAGATGTCTCGCCGGAGGATTACGTCGGGAGCAATCCCTCCTCCAAGTCGTCTCCGTATAGAACGCCACTATGGAATCTCTTACACCCACTTCTGAAGCACGAGCCGCCCGACCTTTCATTCTACGCGCCCCTTTTCCAGCATCTGACCGGCCGTAATTTCTTGAGAATCGGGCGGCAAGTTCATTCCCACATGGCGATTCGCGGGTGGGAACCCAATGGCTTCACCGCAGCGAAAATGGTTGCGATGTACGCCAGTTCTGGTGACCTCGACGCTGCTGGAGTTTTGTTCGGTAGGATTCAGAACCCTTCTCTGATTTTGTACAATTCCATGATTCGTGCTTATAGTAAATACGGCTGCCACCAGAAAAGTGTAGAGCTTTATCTTCGGATGCATTCGTCAGGCTTTCAAGGGGATAACTTCACGTTTCCTTTTGTACTGAGGTCTTGTGCTGATTTGTTGAATCTTTTGATTGGCAAATGTGTTCATGGCTTGAGTCTGAGGATTGGGTTGGAGTTAGATACATACGTTGGAACTTCTTTGATCGACATGTATGTGAAATGTGGCGAAATAGGGAATGCACGCAAGCTGTTTGATATAATGGATGTTAGAGATGTATCCTCGTGGAATGCTCTGATTGCTGGATACATGAGAGATGGAGAGATTCGCGTCGCTGAGGATTTGTTTGCGAGGATTCCTTGCAGTAATATCGTTTCTTGGACTGCTATGATATCAGGATACACCCAGAATGGGCTCGTTGAGCAAGCATTAACTCTGTTCGACGAGATGTTGAAGTATGATTCTGATGTGAAGCCCAATTGGGTGACAATAATGAGTGTGCTCCCCGCTTGTGCACACTCTGCTGCTCTTGAACGCGGCAGGAAAATCCATGATTATGCTGCTAGTATCGGTATGGACTCGAACCCATCAGTCTGCACAGCGCTTATTGCAATGTATGCTAAATGTGGGAGCCTTGTTGATGCACGCTGCTGTTTCGATCAACTGCTCCCAACTCATAGAAATTTAGTTGCTTGGAACACTATGGTAACTGCTTATGCATCCCACGGGCGTGGAACGGAAGCTGTGGCCACTTTCGAGGAGATGATTGAAGCAGGGGTTAGACCCGATACAGTCACATTTACTGGCCTGCTGAGCGGATGCAGCCACTCAGGTCTAGTTGAAATGGGTTTGAAGTACTTCAATAATATGAAACCAGTTTTCTCGGTGGAACCAAGAGTTGAGCATTATGGGTGCATTGTTGATCTCTTGGGTCGTGCTGGGAGATTCGTGGAAGCAAAGAAGATGATCGACGAAATGCCTATGGAAGCAGGGGCAAGCATTTGGGGGGCATTGTTGGCTGCTAGTAAGATGCATAAGAATCTAGATACTGCAGATATAGCAGCTAGGAAGCTATTTGTGTTAGAGCCTGAAAATAGTGGCAATTACATCCTGCTGTCGAACATGTACGCAGAAGCTGGCATGTGGGGCGAGGTAGATGATTTGAGAGCTGCTATTCAAGGCCGAGGAATACGAAAGAATCCTGGTTGCAGTTGGATTGAGGTCAATGGCAAAGTTCACCTGTTCCTGGGTGAGGACAGGTCCCATACCGAGTCGAAGGAAATATACTTGTTTCTTGAGGCATTGGCTGAAAGGATGAAGGCAGCCGGGTATGTACCAGATACAACTGTGGTGCTGCATGATGTCAGTGAAGAAGAGAAGGAGCGTAACCTTACAACCCATAGCGAAAAGCTAGCTGTAGCTTTTGGTCTTCTCAACACAAACCCGGGAGTAGTTCTTCGAATAACGAAGAACCTCAGGATATGTGGAGACTGCCACACAGCTTTCAAATTTATATCGAAGATATACGAACGGGTTATGGTAGTAAGAGATTTGAATCGATTCCATCAGTTTGAGAAAGGCACTTGTTCTTGTGGGGATTATTGGTGAAGCTGATTTTTTGGTTTTGAACTCAATCCATATAACTAGTATCGATATGCAGAGCTCGATTAGGGTGCTTAATGGAGAAGTCCACAGGTTTGGGAAGTCCCTGCTCCAAACATCAAATAGACATCAAATAGTCAGCTGGCAATCCTGGTCTCAGTGCATTTCTTTCTACCCCAGGAAATGTATTCGTTTTCTAATTTTTCTGTATTTTCCTAGCATTTTTATTGATTAGTTTCCATATATACCTTCTGTATTTTAGCATGTATAATTTTTCCTACATTTTGGATAATTTTCTGCATTTTCGGTCTTATATTCAGGCCCTTTTTCACATTTCGGACAATATATTGAGGGAAAAAGAATAAAATGCCAAAATATCGCGGTATTTTAGTTATATCATATCTCGACAATATATCTTTCTCGTCAATTTTAAGGTTCACCCAACTGGGCAAACAATTCATTACTGTTCATGTACAACAACTAGCGTATCTTGGTTGATCAGTTTGATGGTCATATGAGCCGGCAATTCACATAGTAGAGGCATACGAAGTTAGGATTCGGTATCACATGGGAGTTTAATGGATTGCAACTCAGTCAAGCTTGTTCCTGAGCTGGTACGCTTGTGTAAGTGCAACTGTAAGTCTCCACCTTTGTGCCGTTCTCCTTGTACTTGGTCCAAGAAATCCGCCACATGCTAAGCAGACTTATTCTGCATTCATAACAAAATCACAAAATGCACAAGATGTGAGAATGATGCTAATCTAGACAGCTGCAGGCCTAGCAGCATGGATCCTGACACCGTATGGAAATGTAGCAAAGCAGCAAGAAATCGAACCTCTCGGTTTCGATAGATCTCTTCGCAAGCATGAGGGTCAAGAAAACAGGAACCATGGCAGCGCACAGGTGCTTAAGGGTGTGCCCACTGACAATTTGATGCGTCCAGCTGTATATGGGTTTGTCTGCAGCTTCTTCTACCTTAGCAAGAAGATAAAAAGCTGCAAGCCAGGGCATAAAAACGGTGACTAGTCTATTACACCAGTTATGATGTTTAGAAGTACAGCAACAGAGAAGCGATCAGTTGAAATAAACACCTGCTGCCCAAAGCCAGTAAGTGGAGTGAGTGTACATTGGAGGGAGCAGAATAGCCATTAGTGGAATAGCAATGCAAGGAACAAACTGAACCAGAGCATACGGGCGAAGATCATCGAAGAAACTGCATGTTAAATATCGAAATCAGAAATACGTTCGAGAGGGATTTTATAGAGGCAGTAGCCTGACCTCTGTACAGGGCACATGCTATTTAAGATTGAGTCATGTGGACAAGGATAACAATTCACAGTGAATTTCAAGCAAGTCCAAGTACTGATAATCAATCTTCACATCTACAATTCATGTCTGTCAGAAAAGATCATTTGAATTTTCACATCTACAATTCATGTCCTTTAAGAAGCAAATCAATACAAGGTCCTTCACGCTCATACTGTAATGGGATTAAGCATGCTGCCAACAGATTTCGTTAAATCTATCTAACTGATAGAAGACATGCCCAGGTGATAATAACTTGGTTTGTAACAGAATAGACTATAGAGTAACAGAGCACCTAAATGTAGGATATATAACATAAACCAGATCTAGCAGATACTTTAGTTCTTGTGATCTATGTAAGGTGGGCATCAAATAAGAGAGGGGGAAAAGTAGCCTATGGTAATAATTGATTCTCAAATGAACACAAGACTAACAAAATGACCCACCTCCAATATGCAATGCTTATAATCCCAACCAAAATTAGAGGTACGAGAGAGAACATTCCCTTCCGTTCATCAACCCTTTCGATGATGAAAATCGCAATAATTGATGTAAACGCAACAGTCATCTGCATTTTTTTCATTCAGAAAAGAGCACAAGTTAGTACTTCTTTATTCATCAATCGACAGCCTATCTAACCACAATTCCATTTCTGAAGAAAATTGTTAAACTCACAGGTAATCGATCCCACACGAGGGTAGCATCATTAGGGTCGAGATGGTAGTACGCTGAGCCTAGAGCCACAGCCCCCACACCAACAAAGAAACATGTCCAGCCACAAAGCTCGCCTTGCAAACTTCACAAATCAGATAAAAGAGAAGGAAAAGGCATACATGAATACTTCAAAACTGGAGCTCCGGCTGTTCCTTTCACAGTCTAATCAAACCTATCAGAAATACTGAGAATCAGTCACACACCTGAGCTTAAAGTAGTTCCCGTGATAGCAAAGAACAAGTCCGATTAGCCCGACAACAAGGAAAGGGAAATTCGACACCACATTGAGCATATTGGGGATTCCTGAACCAAATCAAATTGAAATGAATAATCATGTCATTAACCCCAACACATCACTTGAACCAGATCAAAATCCACAGAAAAAATCTAAACTTTCCAACTCTCAGCCATCAATTCAAATTTCTCATCCAAATCTCACATCTTTTTAACTCCCGAAAGAAGGAAACATTCAGGGTGAACCCACAAACCCTTATTACTACTTCAACTTGATCAAGTATTCAATTTCTGCTGGGAGGCCATGAAGCCCAATCCATTCACTCCACTGGATCAGTTCGGCGGACGCGGAAACTAGCTTCCAGACGTGGGCAAACGGGGAAAACTAGAGAAAAGGAAGAAAAAACGTGAATTTACCGAGGAATCGGCGCTGGTCGGCGAAATCATGGTATTCTTGAGATTGAGGGATGGCGGGAGTAACGATCATGAGCACCACGAAGCAGATGAGGGCTACTGCCCAGGCGTAAATGGTGCGTTTCTGCATCTTTTTCTCGGGATTTGGTTGCAGTTCGTCTCTGCTGCGTTTGTTAGTACTTCCCCAGAGACTTTCGTGCTAACTTTCTGCTGCCTGCTGGAGATTCTTTCTCTTTAAGTTTCCTTCTTTTTTTTCCACGTGTAACAACCCAGCTGGGTGATGACGTGTGAGGATAGTCAAGTATAAATAGCTACTACTATTAGGAGAAGAGCATCTTTGGACAAATTGTGTAAAGTGTAAACAGTTAGTTGCTTCCCTTTCCCCACTTTAGCTGTAGTTCTCTAGAATCCAGAACCCTCTTCTCATTCCATCTCTGTAAATCCTCCATTCCCCATTCTTCATCTCTTTCGCCAGATCAATCCAATAAAGATCCTTACAAGTGGTATCCAGAGCCTGTAATCTGGCAATGGCAACAATTACTTCTCGTATCGTGGCCTTGGAGACGCAGATGGTGGCTGTTCAGTCGCAGATGGATTTTCAGCATCAAGACATCAAAGACGCCATTGCTGCTCTTGCAGCTTCGACAAGGGAGCGCATCGCCGCCCTCACTGCTTCTTTGACGCGAAATCAGGCGACATCGCCGATTCCCTCACCACCGCGTCACCATTATGATCGTCTCTTTGCTCATCAACCCTTCGCCATCAAGCAGCAGATGGACTCACGGACCCGGGATCTGAAGGTCGCCATTGCTGATCTTGCGGTTTCCACGAAGGCCTCCATCGATGCTCTTACTGCTTCGGTGGAGCAACGGCGGGACGAGTCACCGGTTCGTTCTTCTACGCACGTGACTCCCAATCAGTTCGACGATCAACAGTCGTTCTGTTCGCCACCGCGTTGGCCGTCAATGTTGGATCCTCATCTGCGGGTTCCTTCTTCCACCTTCTCCGGGCAGTACGATTCGACCGCAGACCCCCAGGTTCCTTCTCTAACCTTCGATTGGGTTTCGTCCCTGTCTACACCAACACCGAAATCCCTAATTCCTTCTGTCGCTTCTTCTCCGGGAATTCAAGACCAAATTTTTTCTTCTCAAGAACCACCGCCTTTGGCCCCTCCTTCTTTACCACCATCTTTTGCTTCGCTGCCTTCTGATTCTTCTTTACCACCATCTTTTGCTTCGCTGCCTTCTGATTCGTCCGTTGCCAATTCCTCAAATGCGCCTGCAATTTCTTTGCCGTCTTCCCCGCCAACTTTTGCTCTGTTACCTTCTGCTTCATCCGCTGCTGGCCTTCTCCTGGACTGCTTCCAGTTGTTGCTGACTCAGTCTCCTTGCCCAAGTGAGCGGGACAGGTTTGTTTCCCCTGTTGCGCATCACCATCAACAGTTGCAACATCATCACCAGGCTGGGATGCAAGTTCTTTTGCAGTGGACGCTTCAGCTACCAGCGGAAGCTACTTGGGAAGCCTTGCTCTCTTTCAAGGCGCAACATCCTACTTTCCATCTTGCACACAGCTTGAGGACAAGCTGCCTCTGAAGGGGGAGGGTTTGTAACAACCCAGCTGGGTGATGACGTGTGAGGATAGTCAAGTATAAATAGCTACTACTATTAGGAGAAGAGCATCTTTGGACAAATTGTGTAAAGTGTAAACAGTTAGTTGCTTCCCTTTCCCCACTTTAGCTGTAGTTCTCTAGAATCCAGAACCCTCTTCTCATTCCATCTCTGTAAATCCTCCATTCCCCATTCTTCATCTCTTTCGCCAGATCAATCCAATAAAGATCCTTACACCACGCCCAAAAATATTTTACGACCGGGGAGCACTCTCCAACCCAATTCTCGTGGTCCGGACTCCGGACCCAGGAATTTGACTATTCTTCCGTGCAAAGGTTTAATTAATAGATAAGAAAGAAAAATGGTGTTCTTGGACTTCTTACTGAGCCTCAAGTAGTTTAATGTGTAGACGGATACTTCAGTTTCAAAACAAGTCATTGATCTCTAATTTTCATCTAGTCAATTGTAAGATATGAATCTCCAAAGTAGACACCATGAAACTGTTTTTACACTGAAACAACAGATTAGGTCGACCTAATCCTATATGAGGTCGACCGAAAAGTGCATGTCACCGTAGCAAAGTCCAAAAGTTTAATAGATTAGAAAGAATAAATAATCAAAAGTATAAAAGAAAAATTAATGCGAGCTTAGTGATCCAATTTCGCAACCTCCTCTGAAAGGAGTGGGAGGTTAGTCTATCTCATGTTTTTAGAGAAGAGAATTTTTCAGGCGACTGTTTGACTCATATGAGTTTCTCGGTTTCTTCTCTCGCTCACTATGTTTCTAAGCATGACCATGAGATCTGTAAATGGGTATTGTATGACATTTTTGGAACAACGGTAATCCGATGTATTAATGTTATAAGATAGTGGTATGCCGCACCCATTCTCCATAAAAAAATCGGGAAAAAATACTCATTTATTTCTCGCCAACTATCGGATAACAAAAATCAATAAGAAAAGCTTCCCTTATGTGAAAAAAGGGTTCCATACTAATAAATCAACCACAATGACAAGTTTTTGGGACATGTTCAAAATTGTTCCCGTTTGCCGTCATTTTTGCATCTTCCAACTTCCTAGCTTTCATCTCACCGAGGACACTCTGAGCCCACTGCGAAAAATGAGTCTCGTTCACTCCGATCGTGCCGTCCTTGAAAACCGACATGCACCGGCGATCGTCCTCGGGAAACGGACAGTTATTTCCGTCGGGGTCCCGCCACGCGCCGCGGTGGTTCATCCCCGACCAGCTGGCGATCCAGTGGTAAACAAACTGGCCCACGCCGGCGACCTTTAGCCATCCTTTGGGGAAGAACTCCATCACGCTGCTGTTCTTGTCCATTAGGAACATGTTTGTCAATTGAGCTCCATGTGGTGATACTAGAATATCGGTCGAGCTCATCAACTTCACCTGACCAACCAAAAAAAAAAAACAATTGACCTAATTAATTAATACCGCAACTACAATCATATCGAAAACTGAAAAGAAAAATTACAGTATCGATTCACGGCTCATAAGAATTCGTACACGAAGCATATATACTATATAATATGTGTTTTATGGTGTATAAATTGGATGGGTGTCAAATACTCAAAGGTGCCATTCATGTGATTGTTCCTTTGAGTGATTTTGAGTGCTAGCTAGGTGAATCCATGTGACCATCACCTTTCTTCATGGGAACTTTTTTAGTGAAACCTTTTGGTCAAAGCACAAATTTGATATCTTCTTTATCCTCGACTTCAGTCAACCCATTATCTAAGAGCTAACCTAGAGATTAATTAGACAAAGAGTAATAAGCTAACTAATGACTCAATTAATTAAAGGTAGTTACCTGTTCACAAAATGTGAGATTATTGGAGTAAGCCACCTGGATCCTGCACCCATCCACCTTCCCACACTCCTCCCTAAACACCCTAATCACTGCACTCTCATTCCGAAACGACCTCGCCCCGGTCCTCAGGAACAGAGTCATCCCGATCACAGACACCCCCTGATCGTCGGTTGGCCTCCGACCCAGGCTGACGTTGCAGTGAACCCTAGCCTTGCACCTCATCAGGTCGTAGGTCTCGATCCTCCTCTCCCTCGACATCCCACCCTCATTGTGCCTCGTCACCACAACTTTCTCAAAGCAGACCGGTTGGTCCTCACCAACCCCTTCAAAACCCTCCACTCTGGGAGGGCCCCCGCCCCCAAATATGGCCTCGGTCAACGTCTGAAGCCAGAGCCCCATCCCCAACCTGAGCTCCCCCCAGTGGTACAGAACCCACCTGTCCGGAAACGAGGAGTCTCCACACCGGTGGGCTCTGTGCCAGGCAACAAACGGCACGAGGCTCGACAGCCCGTGCCAGATGTTGCCGTAGTCGTAGTGGTTGTATGACACGAAGGTCAGCCCTTTCATCAGGGTGGCGTTGACCGGAAGGGCTTCCTTCCATGCCAGCGCGTAGTAGTTCCACGACCCATCGTGGGTGTCTCTGCCTTTCAGGCAGAGCAGCCGTCCCAGGGAGTTCCCCTTCCCCGGTTCCGCGGCGAAGGGGAACTCCTGGTACTGGACCCCGCCGTCCTCGTCCTGGAAGTCGAACAACGAGCTCATGAACCACGTGTGTCCTTCTAAGGGCACGGGGGAGTAGCGGAGGTCCTTGAGCGGGAGGAACGTGACCGACTGTCGGAGCTTTTCGGTCATGGAGTCCACGATGAGCCGGTGCTCTTCATCGTCAGCTTGTTGTACTTCTTGATCACCGGTGGTGACAGCGGCGGAGGAGGAGGAGGAGTCGGTGCGGATGAGGTCGGAGAACCAAGAGGAGGGAGGAGAGCGGAGGCGGAGGGACTGGATTTCGGAGAGGTAGAAGAAGAGTGCGGTGGCGGAGATGGTGAAGAGGAAGATGGAGAGCTTTGCCATGCGATGCTTAGTAGTACTGTTGCTGTTGTTGCTCTTTGGTTTTGCCGTCGGCGGTCGGGCTGTGTTCAACATTATTGTAGGGATGGAGTGAGTGGAGATGAAACATGGAAAGTCTGGTTTAGATTTTGAGGTAAAGAGTGATGTGCAAACGTTTAATGGTGGCTTGGCATATACTTAAAGAAGAAGAGTATGTTGCCCCTAGAGCAAGGAAAATATTTGTTTAGGTGTACTTTTTTTGAATGGAGTCACGACGCCATGGCCACTTTGCTTCCAATGATCACAAAAGCTGTTAGCCATTTTTTTCCGGGGGATAAAGCAACTTCACTTTACCGGATCATAAAGCTAACTACCTTTACAATCAAACAATCAGTCCTTTCCTTCATGCATCGATATATCTATAGGTGAAAGACATTTTAGAATCACGGATCATATCATCATTGTATTTTGTCTGATACGAATCAAATTGTTGCACACTCTGACTTGTAATTAAGATATGAATATCATTTCATGCTTGGATTCCGGTATTTTCTTTTTTATGAATTTGGATTGCGGTATTTGATTGGAACTTGATGACCAATTATTAATTTAAATTCGGATGATAATCTCATGATTTTGAAATAAAGACGAAAATCCTTAATTTGCCTTTTGAAGAATGGAAAATTCTTAACTTCAACCAATCACATGTCAGTTTTTAATTTGTGATTTAATCATTTTTTTATATTTTAATTCTTGATTTATTTAGCCTAATTAAATATTAAAAAAAAGGAAGATGAATCCACCAATAACAAACTGACACGTTGGATGGTTGGAGCTTCTGCGTCCAACCAAAATTGGAGTAAAGAATCTTTTTTGAGAATTGCTTCCATTTCCAGGGCTACATGAATGAGCTATAATAATTAAGTCATCTGCCTCTTCCGTTCACCTTGTTCATCATCTTGCAAAATAAAAATATGACTCCATAGTAACATATGAATATTAAATCAAATAAATCTAAAAATTTAAAACCCATTTCGAAGAGAAATCTCAAAAAGTAAGTATCGAAATAGTACACAAAGTGCTTGGTATAGTCTTTGTCAAAGGGTTTTCGGCTGCCTCCGCGGCGGCGGCCTTCTCACGGAGCAGCAGCATCTCAGAAGTAGAACCAGCAACGGCGGTGCAAGCACGAGAGCCACCCTCTTCCACAAACTCCAGCAAGAATCGGCTGTTACGATGTACTTACCCACAGCTAAATCGTCGACAAGGTCGCCGCAGTTCTGCGACAGGAAGCAGTAGATCGCCGGCGGAGTGAAAGCTACGAGCGCAGCCAAGATCGGGATTATGCAACACATGATTCTCTTTCTCTCTGTCCCTTCAGAATGAGCAGTACTCCTTGATCATATATTAACACAGAGTGAGGCAAGAATTTCGATCTCAGCTGGCAATTTCATTTATTAAAAAAATGAAGAAGAAGAAAGTCGGTAAATAGAAAGAGAAACAGAGAGGAATTCGATCAACAAACAATCCCCTGTTGTGTGGAGACATGCAAAGATCGCGTACCATCTCCAAAACGCGATTAAGCCATGGTTAATTATTACCCGGTTCCGGTACAAAATCAAGAGTTCACTTACAAAATTTCGTGTCTTACTACTTTTGTTTCGAATCTTATTATCTCTGTTATCTGTATCAGTTCAAGCTATAGTGAAATTGGATATCTACTATCCGTAGATTAGCGAGCACATATTGTGGATAGTGAACCACGTAAATCCGTGTGTGTCTTATTCGTTTATTATTGGTTTCGTTTTCTTGCTTTGTCGCGATCTTCCAATTTCATAATCCGTAGACCAAGAGTCCATGATAAATCCGCCATGACCATAAATAACACTAGCACAGGACTCGGCCCGTTGGCCGAGAGAATTTTGTCAAAAAATATGGTATATAATAATAGATATAATAGATGATTTAAAATATATGAAATGATTGTTTGTACCTTAGTTATGCACATAATATTTTTCAAAGTGATCCAACTATGTATAATGTGTTTAGTCCTCTATGAAAAGAGAAAAAAGTATGGTATAAGCATTACATGTACTTACATAATGAAAAATAAATAAATAAACTAATTGTCATTCGTTGTTTAATTAAATCATATAGTTGAATATTAGAGTTGCTTCTCATAATACATACATAATCAATATTTAGGATGAAAGAAAATATATCTCATAGAGTTTAGTATGTCCTTTAAGTAATTTTCCAATAGAGAGCATTCTTTTTTACCACACAGTTGGTAATAAATCTGAAGTTGGTTGATTAGAAATATATAAAACATGATCTTAAGTTTTCGCTAATAGTTAGTTGAATAATGCATTGTGTACGGACTTCCCAAATTACTCTCATAACACAAACATGTCTAGCAACAATGTAATAATTTTCATTGTAGCAAATATTTTTTTCATGAAGTAATTCAATAAATAAAAAACCTATGAAAATCATATTATATAAAATATATGTTACTCATTAAGTTGACGAATGAGCGAGGATAAGAGTAGCATACACTTATTTTAAAAAGATATAAGTTGCAAAGTGTCATTTGGGATGAATGAGATTGCATATTCTCGTTATCGCTAACTCACTTATGCTTTTTTGCAATAGATTGTTCAAAATGTGCCTTAAACCTTTTATTTCCACCAGTGTAAAAGAATTATTTGAACCAAATTATTGTAAAATTGTATAAAAAAGTAGGTAGTAGAGTATTTTATACCAAAGTCATAATTGAACCGAGGTTCAACCATTTTATATTGCTAAATATCACCTAGCCAATTTAGCCTATGGTGTGAAGTTTTATGGTCGTTTAGACCAAAAAAACTCCCCCGCCCCCAAAACACACACACATTTGCAAAAAGATACTAAATCTCAATTTCTTCTTCACTTTACTTGCTTCTAAAGTTATTGTTGACGTTATTTGTTATTACTGCAGGCTGTAAATTAGACTTTTCAGCTCTGAAGTTAATCGAGAATGAGTTTATAAATGAGCGTTTAGCTGTATAAATTGGAAAAGGTTTGAGTCTCAAAATAAACAATGAATGTATTTTATAAACCTTTTAGAATAGGAGCCGTCACATGTTGATGTAAAAAATTACTCATTAATTGAAATTTTAAATTTTATTTTTATAATATTTTATTTTTATCAAATGACGCATTTCTTCTTAAAACATGAGTTCACCAATATAGACTGTGTGGTGCTCAGACTTGTGCGTGAGCCCTTGAAGTTTAACGTTTAGGAGTTAACCAGGCTAAAAGTTTAGAGAACCATTCACTTGTCGTTTGTACAAAATATTATTGCTTCGTAGTAGTTTTGAAAATTTAAATTAATTTTAAGAATTCTACATGATTTTTGCATATTCAATGCTGCAATTCGATATGCATTATTTCAAGCAATGAAATTTGGGTTGAAATTTTAAGATTATCCAAAATTGTATAGGTTATAAAAAATTATAATTCACGTATTCAACTTTGATTTTCAGAAGATTTAATAGGCTAGCTAACCGTGGTGAAAAGTCATCTGCTTTTCAAATCTTCACTTAGTGTATGTTTACAATTCAAGTAGATAAAATAAATTGGTTTAGTGCAATTGGTTGTGATTATTGTTTTTGTTTGAAAAGACCATGGCTCAAATCTTGATATTGATACTTTTTTGTATGAAGTAGATAAATAATTGTGATGACAAACTTACTCTTCCTACTTTCACTCTCAATTCACGAAATTTCAAATGAAAAATCTTAAAACATTAAATGTATCTTATTAAAAGAGCTTCTTCAACCAAGTAGGAAATGTATTTTACCTGAAATTATTATATCTTATAGAAAGTGATTAATTGTGAAATTGAAACTGAAATAATATTGATTTAAACATTTTTTTTATAGAAACCTGCTACTTGGTTGAAGAAGCTAGTAGGAAATGTACACATAATACATATGGTTCAGTTTAGACAAAATACATATGGTGTAGCCAAAACATGGACCTTTGTGACAAATATAGCAATTATTTGTGACAATCTACACATAATATAAAGATAAATTGGGCGCAATGACGAAAAAGAGCTTCCTAGGATCACTCTCATACCAAGAAATTTGAAATGAGACTCTCATTTTTCATTTTTATAATTATATTATGTGTATATTTGTCACAAAAAAATGAATATACTTGTCACAAGGGTCCATGTATTGGTTACACTTCTGTATTTTGTCTAAACTAAACTACACATACAATTTAATATTAATGTTTGAATGAATGTTACTTGAGTTCCAATTTCAGAAATAATCTCTTTCCATAAAATATAAATAACTTATGATAAAATATAGATATAGAAGCATCATCATCAAACATATTTATAGATTTTAATAAAAAAATAACTATAAGACAATGTAGCGTAGTTGGTTAAAATGTTATATCTTTATTCTTAAAATAAAATATAAATATAGAAGCATCATCACCAAACATATTTCTAGATTTTAATAAAAAAATAACTATAAGACAATGTAGCGTAGTTGGTTAAAATGTTATTTCTTCATTCTTAAGATAAAATATAAATATAGAAGCATCATCACCAAACATATTTCTAGATTTTAATAAAAAAATAACTATAAGACAATGTAGCGTAGTTGGTTACAATGTTATTTCTTCATTGAATTGACCAGAGTTCGAACTCCAATGGTAACATTTTTAATATATAAAAAAGAACTGGGTGCAATGACAAAAATGACCTTCCTAGAATCACTCTCAGGCCACGAAATTTGAAATGGGACAATTTCAACCCATGTTTTGCCATTATATATCTTGTAGATTTATGTACGGAGGTGACCAAAACATGAAAATTCAAAGGTCAAATTGACCTTCTTGCCAAGATTAAGTCCATTACGAGAACTCTTTGAAAAAAGCTCAGAAAAGAAAGTCAAGCAATAATAAAGGATAAAAGTATTTATGTGATCCATTTTTTAATTTATTTTAAGTGACACGTAGGGTATGAGATGGCATAAATAAATAAATTTAATTAATGTCATGTCATCAACTCTAGTTAGAATTACACATAAATTAAAAAGTTCATGTATTGGATTGATCAAAAGTAAGAGTTCATAATTACCGGGGGGAAAAATAAGAGTTCATGTACCGCCATGACCATAAATAACATTCATGTACTGAAGCTGACCAAAGCATAAAAGCTCAAAGGTCAAATTGACCTTCTTGCCAAGATTCAGTCTTATTATATATGGGACTTCATTCTACACTACTTGCCACTCTAGATCAGGCCCGGCCCAGGCCCTGTGCTGGCCCGATCTACAGCACAGGGCCTCAAAATATATGGGGCCTCAGCCCGGCTCATATACAGTACATGTATATTAAAAAAATTAACCTGATGGGAAACGGAGACTCTTCTTAATCTAATGGGCCGGGCCCCGCCATGGAGTTAGAGAAGCAATGGACTGTCGGGCCGGGCTGAAATGAAAATGGGCTGTACGGCTGGTTATGGGCTAATTGGATTAGTGCTTCGAAATGTGTTTATTTTTTGTGGCAGTGATTTTGCTTGGGCCGGCTCTTCATACTCTTTTTTTTTTTTTTTCAGGGTGGAATCATTGGATTAGTCCTTGTCCAAGGGGAAGCATTAAATTCTAAACATAATATTACGGTAGAAAATGCACAATAACTATTGTGTATTAAACTAATTATCTTTGTCTCTGAATCTAATTAATAAAACCCACAAGACAGCAAACGCCCAAATTTAATGATTCTTTTTAACAATTTTACACATCACCACTAGGATATTCAGTATCCATGTCTCCATCATGACATTAGGTTACTCTTTTACTAAAACAAAAACCTACCACCACGTAAATGTCAAACGACAAATAATTTTGTGCAAGAAAACGTGCACAAAATTAGATTCAGAGACCATGACTATTTTGTGATTGATATATAATTTTATAATATAAAGTTGGACATTATATTGTTCAATATTATTATTCTGGTTAAAGAAGCGTAAAAAGAAGCAGATGGTTGAATTGTTTACTCAATCTAAAAAAGAAGCTCTTCATAAATTTTTTGGGAAAGAAAACGATTATGATGGTAATATTGCTCCTGTTGATGTTAATGATGTTTTGGATACTGCTCTTATTGTTGTTGAAAATTCTTATGCAAATGTTGATTGTATTGAACTCCTAATGGTGGATAAAACTAATTTCTTATGATGGTTTTCAAAAAAAAAAAATGATAAATTTAATAAATTTTTACTTTAATAAATTTGCAAAGAAAAAATTTTAGGGCCACATTTTTAATTTTCGAACAGAGCCTCCGAATATCATGGGCCGGCCCTGCTCTAGATTATATGTAATTCTGTCATTAGTAAGTGGGCTAACCTAGAAATAGGAGATTTGTACATCTCAAACTATCCTCTTATAAACTATATCTTGTTGCTTCCAACAAGAATCAAATACATTAATGGGTACGTGTGGAGTAAGGCCATCAAAAGGTTATGGCTTTTGTGAAGCGAAAAATGCTCTCGTTGAGAGTCGAACTCAAGACCTCCCGCTTACTAAACGGGTGCTCTAACCAACTGAGCTACGAGAGCTTGATTGGTAACTCAAATTGTTAGAACTTATTTTTCTGTTATGATAAGATGTTTTGAGAAATAAATTCAACACCTTAATCGTGGAAGCTAGTACATGCATCCTAATGTATGCCTCTGAGCGTCGAAACCAAGTCATGGATGAATCATCCGGGGCATGAATGTGCAATTGGAATATGAACGCATACACATTTAGATTAGAAAGAAATTGCCATTTCAGCTTTCAAACCCCAGATTTCTCACAACATATGTGTGAAACTGAAACTAGAGCTTGTGCAGGCATATACAAGATTCGTGAACATGCAACAACCTGCATTTCACTTCCCATGCATCAGCCCCTTCTAATTTCCATGTTCATTCTGAATAAAACGGGAAGAGATCATACAACAGAGGTGCTTTTCGGGTTGGTGAAACAAACGAAACCCCGTTAGAAGTCGGTCCAGTCAGTCAGTCAGGTCAGGAGGCAGAAGTGAGATATTCCTGTACAGCCACAAGGTCAGGAAACACAGGTGCACCAGCTTTCTTCCATTCCTCAGCATCTGGAATATTGAATCGATCCAGTAGCACTGCATTCATCCCCACCTTCTTTGCAGGCAAGTAGTCCTTTCGCATGCTATCCCCAATGTGCAATGTTTCTTCTGGCCGAATATCTTTCCCAGCTCTTTCCAACGCAATTTCATAGATACGAGGGTCAGGTTTCTCCACCCCAACAATACCCGAGAACACACCAAAGTCCCACTCTGATCCCTGGTGTTCGATAGAACATTGTTACGATAGAGAACTGCAGATACACTACACCCGGTTTATTGTCTCTGGAACAAGTTGTGTGAATGAATTAAAAGTACCTGGTGTAAACCAAGGGCTGGCAGGATCACGTCCTGGTAACGGTATTCAGCATTGCTGACAATGCCAACAAGGACGCCGCTCTCACGTGCCCACCTGAGGAAAGGCTGAGAGTCCGGGAAGATCTTGTAAGGTGCAGATGATCCGAAGGAAGCATATATCCGCCTAAATATCTTCTCAAATGTCTCTTCATCATAATCATATCCAGCCTGAAAATCATCAAACACCAACCCTATTACATAAATGCCTCTTCTCTCAAGTTATGGATATCACTTGTCATCTATGCAGATTGTAGACAATAATGCAAGACACGAGCTAGTTAAAGGACCAGTTTACCGACCCTGGCAAAGGAGTCTCGAACGCATGTCTTCCACCAAACGATATTTGGTACTTTAGCTGCATGCCCAAAACAAGGATAATTCTTGGCCATTTCTGTATATGCAACTTTGAACCCCTGGTGCATACGTTTGTAGTCAGGGCATGGCATTCCAGCAGCTTTAGCTGCCATGCAGTAGTAGTCACCAAGCTCGCCTTTGTAAGCTAATAACGTTCCCGTGACATCCACAGTGATACACCTTAACTTTGACAACAAAGACATTGTCCCTTCTGCTGTTCAGTTTGGCACCTGCAGAGCCGAAAATCTTGATTGGTGTTTCTTAAAAAGTGGCGCATTTATAATCTAAGCAACACTTTCCTTACATCAACTCAAAGAGTTTGGACCAAGATCTTAAACAACCAGTTTGTTTGAAAGCTATCAACATGAAAATGACAGCGATCACCAAAGAGTACAATTTCAGACCAAGCAACCATTGCTATAAATAACCAGTGATTACAGAAACAGAAGGTATTGCAGAGTTATTCTGAAACAAACACTTCAAGCAACACTGAGATGTCAATCCAAAGGCCCCCATTTCACCCCACCAAAACCTTTCTTTTACATAGGATCTAGCATCAAATCAATCAGGAGAACACTATATGACTCACTGATAAATTACAACAATAGCTCCAGTGGTAAAATCAGAGGAACAAAGAGCAAAATGATACAGTTGGGCTCAATCAAGGAAATCCCACGAATCGATATCCTTCACTACCCCTTACCCAGATAGGATGCGAACGAAAAGTTCGAAACTTTCAGAACCAAAGATTCATTTACTAGCAGCCAAAGCACTCCCGCGCAAATGACAACATGAACAAACAAAAGGTAGAACCGGCAATCAAACGGAAGAAAATCAAACTCATGAAAAAGTGTAGACCAAACCCTCTTTTCTATGCAATCAGTGAACAGCGGAAAGGAATCGATTGAACAAGAAGAACATCTCCAAGTGAATAGAGTAAATACCTCAGCAAATCCCAATCCCCAATCGAGCCTCTCTTTCCTTCTCCCACTTGGAAGTCTCGCTCGTTCAATCTCGGCTATTCTGCTGGATGCATTCCATTCCACAGGCTACCTCTCTTATTAAAATCCCTCAGGCCTCAAATACCCAAGTCGGTGAAATCGAGACTGCAGCTGCGAAACCCCTCGGAGCATAAATGGGCAACTAGAGAATGAATGAAAAACGCCGATTCTGTATCTTAAACTTTTCTTGAAGGAAAAGGCGAGTATCGAAGAAGGGAAGCAACGGAGATTTGGTGGTGGGATAGGGCAATGGAGATACGGAAAGTTTTCAGCTTTCGTGTGGGTCTGCTTTATTGGCGAGAACATCTCAAAACTGTGGATTGGTGGTGGCGGCTGCGGAAAATGGAAATGGTTTCTGTGGCTCCGTTGACTGTTGAGACTTGAATGGCTAATTACAAAAATGTTAGCTTGTCTTAAGTCACTAACACTATGTTTGGCAACAATTGCAATGATGCAAATTCGAAAAGGTTGCTAGTTGAGGGTTAAATTTCAGAGGGTGCAAATTAGTTGGAGGTGTAAGTGGAGAAATTGTTGTTTTGTTGAAAAAATAGGAGAGTGCAAATAAAATGAAAAGTGAGTAATTATGTTATTATAAAATAGATTTATCAAATTTATTTTATAATAACATAATTATATGGTCAAACTTAGTCAAACACGTCCAAATCTGTAAGTTTTAACTATTTAGTCAACCAAACCGAGTCAACCAAACTGTTCCTTGCAGGGCCGGCCTATGATATTTGGAGGCCCTGTTCGGAAAAAAAAATTAATGTGGCTCTAAAAATTTTGCTCGCAAATTTTTTAAAAATTATTAAATAATAATAATAATTACACAAGATTTATACCTATCACACTCGTACAAATAGAAGGGAAAACAAATGCAACCAATTAAAAAAGAATTAAAAATGGAATTCACCGTGAGTGGTGCAAAGCTTACGTTGATAAGAGTTTTTCTTATGAATATTGATAAGAGTTTTCTCTAAAAACCCCTGTAGTACATTTTAACAATGTTATAGAAAAAATACATTTGAACATTAGGAATGAAACTTTGGTAAAAATTTAGAAATGAAATTAATAATTTGCCATATCATTATGAAGTTTTCTTTAATTGTTTCGTTATATATTTTGTACGTTGCTTTATTTAGCATGCAAATGATACATGAACTAAAAATTAAAATTGAAAGAACTCCAAATTATAAATTATAAAAAAGAACTACATATTAAAGAAAAAAGTGAACCTCTCTCGCAAATTGTGGGAGTTCGAGAGGTATACGGAGAAGTTTATTTTTTTGGTCGAATTGGAGAAGTTTATCCAAGAAAAAGGGATAATTATTTATTTAATTAAAAACTAAGTGAAGTGATGCATGAGTTATTGTAGTAAACATTTATTTTTTCTAGAGATAAGAGAGAAACAAATGTTGACGTGGATGGGCTAATTGATGAGGGAGGCTAATGTGCCATGGGCCAAAATTTAAAAGGCCATTAATATTTTTTAAGAAGATTGGAAGCAATGGGTCAGGCTTCTGTTAAGTGGCCCGTTAAAGAATAAGACACAATTTGACCATCCAGATCCGGCCCATGAGACTTAGTGAAATATGAGGCCCCAAATAGTTGAGGCTCTGTGCTGTGGGTCAGACCAGCACAGGGTCTGGGTCGGATCTGGTTCCTTGATTCAACCAAATTCTTGATAAACTTGCTCTTGGAGTCAAACGGTCAAAACATATCTACATTAATGATAAATATAAAACAAGAAATTGATAATATTAATTATTTTATAATTATAAAACGATTAAAATTTTATTAGAAAAATATTTTCCCCCTCTCCCCCTTCCCCCACTTCCTTTCTTCCTTCTTTTTCTTGCACCCCAATTCGGGGGTAAGCCGAAACAGTAATTTTGTACCCCTGTTTTACGCCTCCTTGCTGTCACAAATGAACCAAACGGGTGCAAATAAGTTGGAAACTGTGTTTACCCCTTCCATTTGCACCCCTCTCATTTGCACCTCTCCCCGAATAGAGTGTAACAAAACAATTCACGTGTATTTCATTTTTTATGTTATTGTAGCTTATTTTTGTACTAACCAACAAAATGTCATTTATAGTTATTTTTCATTGATTTCTCGCTCGAGTCGCACTCATCAGCATGGCACATTGTTCAAAATGATTGGTGGATTGCTTCAAACAAAGAACTACCGATGTGAGCTTAGACTAAAGTAATACATTTTGTATTGTACCAAATGATTGGTTTTGAAAAATGAAGCAATTGAAAGTGCCACCTCCCTTTCAAGGCGGTTCAAAATTGTCACAGAATGAAACAATTTAAATAACCACATATCAAAATGTTACATTTGTTTTTTCGTCAAAAGAGCAACTCCACGAATGGCTCACGACAATGAAGTCACCCAAAATGTGTTATCCAAACTACTGACAACTTTGATTGAGGCGGGACAAGTTTTGATTCTCAAAATTCTTAATTTTTTGCTAGCAGATCAGTTGATTAAGATGAGAATGAGAGATACCATCTACAAAATACATAAAGACAAAACATGGATTGGATTTGTAGGAATTTGAATTTCTAGCATTTAGAGGATTTCTCGGAGGGGCAATTCTGTAAATGAACGCCAATCAATTGAAACTCTGCGTTTAAACTTCCCTTCCCTTCCGCTAGATCTTAAAGTCAATCCAATGGGCCAAACTTCGAGAGCTAGAGATTGGGCCCAATCTCCCGTTGCTGAAGCAGCAAAGGATCGCTTTAGTTACTCACGTGCACAGCACCACAATTTATCACTATTAATTGAAACGCTGCCGTTTGAAAGCGTCCCTGCAATTGGAGCTTAATGTGGATTGAATGGGCCAACCTTGGAGGGCCGGGGGATTGGGCCGGAGAATGGAGAACAAAATAGCATTTTGCTCGAGGTCGGAGAACAGAGAAAAAAGTGGAGGGAGAGAGATTATATTTATTTTTGTGGTGGGGAAGAATGGAGGATAAGGAATGTGGTGTACAACGAGAGATAAATAGATAGTTAATAGAATATAAAATAAATTAGTGGAGAAAATAAAAGAATGTATATGAAAACTAAAAATTAATAATTCTCTCAAAATAAATTATTAACGAAATTAGCTTGATAAAATATTTGCCCTCTTGCCATTATCACTTTTTCCTATCTAAATTGTATCAATTATTATGTTATGTAATATTTTGTTATTAATTATATTTTAAATAAAATAATGACTCTCCATTATTCACGCTATTAATATCAAATTTTTCTAATATAACTGCTCTCACACTCTCGCTCCCACTCTGCAAATTGGTAACCTAAGTTTTCAAAATAACATGTCATAATTGGATCTAACATATAGTGAAAATTCACACACACTTAGATAACATTCAAATTTTCAACTTATAATTCCAAAGATTTGATTAGACGAAAATGAAATCCGAAAAATAGGCGCATTTTGCAAACGTAAGGAATAAACGACATAGTTTGGCCCCCAACCCAGTCTCTTGCAGCTGTCGACCCGACAAATGTGTGCAGACCATTTTTCTCACCGGGTAAAAATCAAAATGGGTCAACCGACGAGTCGGACCCAGGGATTGCAACCTTGATTATGAGCGTTTTTTTTTTTTTGAAAAATTATTTGCGTGTTACAAAATAAATTATGAAAGATGATTATGTGAGCAACAAAAACTAATTCTAGCGGATGGTAATAGAAAATAATGGTTATTATGGTGATGACTTCCTTCCTTCTTAATGTTGACTCCTTAGTGCTAAACGACATATAGGTAGGACTCTATAGAACAAATTATGTTCAATATCTTTTTTCATGGTTGACAAGGCTAAATGGTGAACCGAAATATGTCATGGACTTGAATCTATGCTACTTCTGGAATGATAACACACAAGTATTGGGTTGCAGCTAGATCTAATCATGTGTTATATACTTATACCAACAACAATGAAATTGTTAAGGGAAGCAACGCTAATGTTCAATTATATGGACTTCTTAAATAATGAAACTCTCTCTTATTTGAAAAATTGTATTTATTATTCATTATCTATTTGTATTTCTTTCCTTCTTATTATATTTTATCATGGTTTTTTTCATGGGCTAATACCACTGGGAAACCCGAACTATTAACTTTGTGTCATTTGTGTCCTAAAGTATTCGATATGACAATTGTGTCCCAACATTTGGTAGTTTTGTGTCATTTACGTCCTGACAATTTCGTTGACCGTTATAGATAACGGTTGACCAAACGGTCAACCATAAAATGTTGACTGTTGGTTACATGGCACATATGTGGCAGCCACATCTGCGCCACGTCAGCTGCCACATTAGATTATTATTTTTAAATTAAAATTAAATAAAAATAAAAGCTAATCCCTTTCTTCCTCATCTCAGCGGGTTAGGTTGCATCGACTTCCAAATCTCGGACCCCTTCCAAATCGTCGCTGCAGATCTAATTTCAACGCCGCCATTTCTTGGTTTCATTGGATTTGGGTTTCCTGGGTTTCATTCGAACCGCAGCGGCGGCGAGGCTTCAACGGGAGCAGCGGTTTCATGTTGCATTGACTTGGAGCAGAAATCCTGCGTCGCCGGGCTACCGAAGAAGCCGTAGTTGCTGCAGAAATCGACTTGGAGCAGAAATCGTCGCGTCGCTGCAGAAATCCCTCCCTCTCGATGGATGATCGAATTCGATCTCTGACAAAATCAATCACAGAACACCAGATTTTTCAGGATAAAAGAAAAACCAAACATATCCAGAAAACCAAACGCGAGAAGTCGTTTGGCAAAATTCATACCTTACTCGGCCGGGCAGAGGGATCTGGTTTTTGCTGGATCTGGGATCGTCGAAGAAGAGAGGGAAAGGAGGAATCAGTTTCTAGGGTTGCTGAGGAAATTCGGAGAACCAGAAATTGAGGGAGGTGGCGAAATGAGAATTGGGGGGTTTCTCGAAGCTTTTTTTATATAATGGAGAAAAGGCCACAGCTTTCGAAAGACGAACTCAACCACCTCCACATAAAAAATGGCGGCCGGGCCGACTAAATAAATGGGGAAGAAGAAGGGAAACGGAAAGTAGGAAGGAAACAGAAACCAAACACGGCGATTAACTGTGGCTTCTTCGGTAGCCCGGCGACGAAGGATGTTCACTTCGAGGTGCTCGACGGCGGCGATTATGGAGCGGATGGAAGGGGATTAATTTTAGGGTTGGGAGGGTGAAGGATTTCAGGATCTGGGTTGGGAATTGGGATTGAAGGGGTGGGTTAATCCAGCTTGGGATTGAAGAAGAGAACGATGAATCGATGAAGAGAACGATTAATTGTGTCCCAAAAAATAATCCACAAATCATATATGTTTTTATTTTTGTAATTTTCTTTTTTTTTATATGAAAAATAATTATAAATTAATATTATAAATTCCACTTCAGATGCCACATCAGCGCTTACTGGATTTTCTGTTAAAAATTAACGGTCAACGCCGGTCAAATCTAACGGAGAAATAGTTTAGGACACAATTGTCATATCGAATACTTTAGGACACAAATGACACAAAGTTAATAGTTCGGGTTTCCTAATGGTATTAACCCTTTTTTCATAGAAGTTTTGGTATACTTTCCCGGCCAAGGGCCGGGTCCGGTGCTAGTGTTTACTAAAAGGAAAAACAATTGCGCTGCTCGTCAGCTGGTGATCCACCCTTGTTTTTGCGTTGCCTGCTTGAGACAGATGTGGGCCGAGGCCCAGCCCAGCAAACTGATGATCCACTTTCACGAACAATATTGAGATTCCTATCAAAAGATCTGGATGCAAAAGGGTTACTTGCCGCCAGGATCATTCAGTCAGAAAGGAACAATTGAATCATTCAAGGTTTGCATTCTTTTACCCCGAGCCCAATCTTGTCGATGCAATGGGAAACTAAAACAGAATGCATGCTTCATGGTTTGAACTTTGAAGAGATGTACGATGTTAGGGACATTGTTAATTTCATCATCTTTCTCTTAACCTACGTTGCAGTCAACTATAAGGTTTGACCGTTAACTAAATGATCTAGAAATTAAAAAATACAATTTATTTGTCCACCCATCATTTCACTTAATTTGGGTATATGATTTACCATATAACTTATTTAATAAAAATTAATTAAATTACAAAAATAAATAATATGATTAATTTACTCTCATATAGTTCTGGGGTTGGCGTACTCGAAGAGATCGGTGGTGGTGTGGCGGGTTACTTAGTTACATGTTATTGATCATGATTCAGGACCACTAATAGATGAGACGATTATGATGGATGAGAGAGGGAGAGGGAGACATAGTTAGAAGAGTGCTTTTGATGGACGAGAGAGAGAGAGGGAGAGGGATACTTAGTTACAACTTATATTTTTTCTGTTGAATATTTAGTTACAATTTACAATCAGGGGTGGAAATCGGTATGGTATTGTTATCCCAATATCAAATATCGAAATCCTGAATACCGAATTACACTCTAAAGTCAATCCCAATCCCAATCCCTAAATAATTTCGGTATTGTAATCACAATCCCTAAATATTTCGGTATCCCAATCGGTACTTCGGTATTCCAATCGATATTATCGAATACAAAATTAATTACCTTTGCAATTAATAATTAAATATATAAATTAGATTTTAATGTTTAATTTAAGGGGAAATCAAAAGACTAAGCAAAGAGTCTTGAATTAGGATATTATTAAGGAGAATAGAGGAGAGGAGACATCTCAAGTTCTTGTCATTGGTAATCGTTAATTTGACGAATTGGAGGTTGAGAGACGACTATTAATAGTGATTGAATGATATATGTATAATTAAATAACACTCTTGGCCATTATAAAAAAAATAACAGTCTTGGTGGTTGATGGTCGTGTAGTAGTGAATGAGAGAGTCTAGTTGAGAGGATAAAATACACACTAGTTTATATTTCGGTATTGATCAGTGTTTCGGTATATACCGATCCCAATCCCGTAATCCCTAATACCGAATAACAATTGAAATTCAATCTCAATCTCAATCCCAATCTCAATCCCAATAAATAATACGTGTATTCGGTAATACCAAATATATACAAATTCGGTACAGTATATCCCAAATACCGATACCAAACTTCCGAACCTACTTACAAGAGTGGTTGTGATGGATGAGAGAGGGAGAGGGATACAGAGTTACATACAACAATATTTTTAGCTAGCACCATGCATAGTGATATGATCCTCAGGTATGTCCTAATTACGACCCAATTAGTCGCCAAAAGATCAATCAATGTTGGAAGGAAGAACGGAAGGATTTGGCTAAGTGTTTGGGTCATCTCATGGTGCCTACTTTACGAGTTCGTTTCTTACATATTGGTGGATGGAATCACGAGAAAATGGAGTATAATTGAGCTTCAAGTGTTCCTTTATACATTTGAATCATGGTACAAGCAATTTCGATTGATTTGGGTTCGTTTTCAGGAGTTCCAAGTTGCTATGGTAAAACTGGAAGTGTGGCTGTTTTTGGCTAAGTCTGGAACAGGTTGGCGATACCATCTTTGGAGGCTTAGTAAATGCAATTGGGGCATCAACCAAGGAAGGGGGGAGTTGGGAATTGTTCTACAAGTTCAGGAGAACAAACGACTGAAGTTGGTTTGGATCGAATCTCCGTGGAAGGCCTCGATCGAGAGCTCCAAAGATGCTATGAAGGCTGGGTTGGGTACGTGTGCAGGAAGGCAGCAGCTTGGGAAGGAAGTAATTGGAGTTTATTACCTTTTTCAGTTTGGATTCTGTTTCCTTGTTATATTAGAGTTAGAATTCGATTTCCTTGTTTGTTTAAGAGTTCAAATTAGGGTGTGTTTGTCTATTTAAAGCTTGAGACTCTCGTGTAAAGAGGCAGTTTTTGATTGAATGAAAATTGTGACCTTTGTCACCAAATACTTGTGTGTTGGTTGCGTCCCAGCAGCGAGTTTGCTTCGTATCGATTGAAACCACATCAATCGTGGCCGAGCTTCGACTTAAACCAATCGAGCCTCTTCCCAAGTGCGAAGTTGCACCTTTGGTCCGTTTTATTTTTCGTTTTAAGTTGTGAAATTCAAGTTTCATTGAAGGAGAATCGAGTTGCTCGTATTGATTCTTAACGAGCACAACTGAGCTCGTATCAAGTGGCATCAGAGCCTTGGTTCAAACTCAGCGGCCAAGACGACAGGAAGCAGTGAAGAAGTCGCGCATTGGACAAGATCAAGGGGCTCTGTTTCCAGCGACCCTGCTGTGCGTCGTCAGAAAGCAGAGGAAAAGGCAGCATTGGAATTCAAAACTCCAAAGCAAGGGGCTCGACAATGGCGGGGCAACAGTTTAACATGGAGGACTTCCTAGCCCAGATTGATGCACGATTCCAGGCTCAACTGGGCCAGTTCAAGCGCGACATCGACCAGCGGTTCGATGCAATAGCACCGCCGGACAATCGAGTGAGGGCAGGGGAAGCTCCCGCCGGCGAAGTTCCCGCTGGACATCCTGTCTTGTTGGAACGAATTGAGGAGATCGAACGGCGTCTGGTAGTTGCAGAACCAGAACGTGAACGCCAACAACGAGGGCGACGTGATCAGTATGAGGCAGAACTTGCCATCCCTCAAGGAATCAAACTGTCCGTTCCAGTTTTTCACGGAACGATGAATGCCGCCACATATCTTGATTGGGAGCGGAAGGTTATTCTTTTTTTTTCAATGCGGACAGTTCAGCGAACAACAAAAGCTGGCAATGATCACATATGAGTTCGCGGATTATGCTGCCCAATGGTGGGAGCAACTTCAGATTCGTCGTCGACGGAATTTGCAACCAGCGGTGGCAACCTGGGATGAACTGCGTGGGTTAATGAGGGAACGATTTGTTCCAGGATACTATCTACGCGAAATTCATGACTCGTTACAGAGTATTCGCCAGGGTTCAAGAGGGGTGGAAGATTATTACAGAGAGCTCGAATTGCTCTTACTGCGAGCAGATGTTCGCGAGGACCGGGAAGCAACCATCGCGCGGTTTTTACATGGGTTGAACCGCGAAATTCGAAACGAGGTCGAGCTAAGACCTTTCATGGACCTAGAAGAAGCCGTTCACCTCGCCTCGAAGGTTGAGAAGCAGCAAAGGGCCTCGACAGGACGGAAGTTTCCACCAGCCACGAAGACAGTGACAGAGCCCAATTCTGACATTAACTCACCTCGACCAAGGACGGATGCAGCAAAATTAGTTCCCAGAGGTGTTAATCCGCCTTCTACAGAGCGATCGGGTTCAATCCAGTGTTTTAAATGTCACGGCAGAGGCCATAAAGCCAACCAATGTCCGAACATTAAGGCCTTGATCTTACGCGACGGCGAATACATCTCCGACGACGAAACTGAACACAAAGACAAGGAACAAAGCTCGTCGGATGAAGATGTAGACGAAGAAATTGAGGCTGATTCTCTACCTTTCTTGTCGGGAATGAATTTGAGGGCCTTAACGATGGATGGTGATACCAGCGACGACCAACGGACTAACCTGTTCCACACAAGGTGCCTCGTCGGAGGCCAATGTCTATCTGTGGTCGTCGACGGGGGCAGTTGTACAAATGTAATCAGTCTCGATGCTGTCCGAAAATTGGGATTGGAGACTATCAAGCACCCCGCACCTTACAGCCTTCATTGGCTCAACGACTATGGCGCTATCAAAGTTACAAGGCAGGCGCGAGTTAATTTTGCGATTGGATCGTACAAAGACGAGCTGGTGTGTGATGTTGCGCCAATGCAGGCAGCACATCTACTGCTTGGAAGACCTTGGCAGTACGATCGCGCTGTCACCCATGACGGTGGCTCCAATTGCTACCGTTTCAAGCACAATGGCAAGCGTCTGTTGCTCAAGCCATTGTCCCCGTCGGAAGTTCGCTCCGATCAGCAACAATTGGCGTCGATGCGAGCTCGCGAAGAAAGGGAAATCGGGACGACACGAAAAAGAACAGGTCTGGTGCGTGGGGGCTTTATGCTGACTGCCTTGAGGAGACCTACCCGCCCTCGACTGATCGCAGCCGGAGTGCCCTGTTCTCCTTCTCCGACGCGGCAGGGGAAGAGAGAGGGTGAATGGGGTGGAGCATTGGGGAGCGTTTCGCATCAATCCGACCACGCCACCATGGTCGTTTCCACCCCAGGAATGTGTAAAATCGATCAGAACAGGCCGAACAGCCCCGAGGAGAAGACGCCCAATTTGACGATTTGGGTTCAAAACGAACAGAACATCGGTCACAGGAAGTCTGAATCGGTTGTGGAGATTGGAGTTGATCCGACGCAATTAAACATCTGGGTTCGATTTCTAGTGTCCCAAGGATGGTGTAGAAGGAAAGAAATCGACTCGAAAGGGGCTGAGCTGATTTTCCCCAATTTCACATTCGGGTCGCCGGATTCTGGAATTTCATCGCCGGATTCAGGAAATTTTGAACTTTCCGACGGCGGGAAAGTTGCAAACGACGAATTGGGGGCATTCCGGGGGATTCCAGTGTCTCGTTTTCTTGGAGGAGGGCCCTGGATGTCTCCTGGTTCCGATCAACACGATCAGCAGCTGCGGGAAGAGATGTCTCGACGAATCGCCGAGGCCATAGAGTCGCCGGAGTTCTGTTTTCCGGCCACGGGACAGTCTTTTTACGATCCTTTTTGGACGTCCTCTGTTGGTGATTTTGGCTGCAGAACAAGACCAGCTTTGAGGGCAAAGCTTTTTAAAGAAGGGGGGCCTGATATGATCCTCAGGTATGTCCTAATTACGACCCAATTAGTCGCCAAAAGATCAATCAATGTTGGAAGGAAGAACGGAAGGATTTGGCTAAGTGTTTGGGTCATCTCATGGTGCCTACTTTACGGGTTCGTTTCTTACATATTGGTGGATGGAATCACGAGAAAATGGAGTATAATTGAGCTTCAAGTGTTCCTTTATACATTTGAATCATGGTCCAAGCAATTTCGATTGATTTGGGTTCGTTTTCAGGAGTTCCAAGTTGCTATGGTAAAACTGGAAGTGTGGCTGTTTTTGGCTAAGTCTGGAACAGGTTGGCGATACCATCTTTGGAGGCTTAGTAAATGCAATTGGGGCATCAACCAAGGAAGGGGGGAGTTGGGAATTGTTCTACAAGTTCAGGAGAACAAACGACTGAAGTTGGTTTGGATCGAATCTCCGTGGAAGGCCTCGATCGAGAGCTCCAAAGATGCTATGAAGGCTGGGTTGGGTACGTGTGCAGGAAGGCAGCAGCTTGGGAAGGAAGTAATTGGAGTTTATTACCTTTTTCAGTTTGGATTCTGTTTCCTTGTTATATTAGAGTTAGAATTCGATTTCCTTGTTTGTTTAAGAGTTCAAATTAGGGTGTGTTTGTCTATTTAAAGCTTGAGACTCTCGTGTAAAGAGGCAGTTTTTGATTGAATGAAAATTGTGACCTTTGTCACCAAATACTTGTGTGTTGGTTGCGTCCCAGCAGCGAGTTTGCTTCGTATCGATTGAAACCACATCAATCGTGGCCGAGCTTCGACTTAAACCAATCGAGCCTCTTCCCAAGTGCGAAGTTGCACCTTTGGTCCGTTTTATTTTTCGTTTTAAGTTGTGAAATTCAAGTTTCATTGAAGGAGAATCGAGTTGCTCGTATTGATTCTTAACGAGCACAACTGAGCTCGTATCACATAGCTCCCTTGAATTTATTTATTTTTCCAAAGGAAGGCTGCGTCATGCTGATGAATATTTAGTTCCAACTTACAAGAGTGCTTATGAATTATGATGGAGAGAGGGAGTAGGACTGGGAAACGGTGCCGTCTGGTCCAGACCAGACCATATATACGGTCTACGGTCTAGATCGAGAGGCTAAAGTATAGACTACAGACCAGACCACAGACTATACAGTCTGGTCCAGACCACGCCTGTGCGGTCTGGTTCGGTCTGGTTTAGATAGACCACACTCAACGAAAAATGAATAATTTGTTTAGTCAACCACACAAAAAATTGAACCAATAACCAAGAAAAATAATTGTTATTTGCCTTACAACATTAATCCTAACATGCATGAATAATTTTGATACTCTAAATCTTAGTACATAACAAAGATACAAAGTAAAAGCATCCCAGCTTGCACCATAATGTCATAAACATTAACATAATGTCATATGGAGAGACTATTATCTCTACTCTGTGGTTAAATGTGGTTGTGAATGAAGGAGGGAAGAGATTCACAAAATTAAGGTTGAGAGTTGCGTGTCGTTGTGGGAGTTTGGAGAGTGGTCGAATGGGCTGTTAACACGTATTGACAAGTCAGTTGAGTCTACGGTTTGGTCCGGTAAACCGCGGTCTAGACCAGACCAGACCAAGAGATCAAATCTTAAAATAATACAGACCATGGACCAGACCAGACCATACTTCACGGTCTACAGTCCGGACCAAACTGTGCGGTACGGTTTGGACCACGGTTTTTCTAACGGTCTGGTCTATTTTCCCAGCCCTAAGAAGGAGAGTGATACTATGTCTATAGTTACACACAACAATATTTTTTGGCCATAAATAATGTATAATAATAATAATCTCCTTTTCATCTCCTTCCTTCCTTTTACACAACATATATACCTTCTGTATACTTCTTCGCTCCGGCTCTTGGTTCCCTCTTGGCCAACATATAATTGTTTTCCTCTTACTAGGAAGGAACCCATCATTAATTATATATCTTCTGTTGGGGGTGTGACTAAGGGACGGAGCGCACAGACTAAGCAGTAGGG
Source organism: Linum tenue (assembly GCA_946122785.1). Classification (NCBI taxonomy): domain Eukaryota; kingdom Viridiplantae; phylum Streptophyta; class Magnoliopsida; order Malpighiales; family Linaceae; genus Linum; species Linum tenue. The sequence goes on along the minus strand of CAMGYJ010000002.1, from coordinate 3,773,332 downwards.
CGCATAATCGGCGATGCCCAACGCTCGATACCCGCTACAGGTATATAAGGGCTTGAAGCCCTCCAAAGAAGTGAACTTCTCCTCTCTCCTCACTTTACACTTTCTACTATCTCTCTACATTTCATCTCTCTATCTACTCTCTCAACTCTCTCCATAAACCGACACTAACTTGACCGTCGGAGCTTAATCCGGGGGGCATCCCCGACTCTTTCACAGGTTCTCTCCCTCCCGACGAGATCAGACGAACGAATCGTGAGTCAACCCCGCGTCCAACAAATATCATTGTTCGATCCGGAGCTAGATGGGTCAAACAATTGGCGCCCACCGTGGGGCCATGATTCGGAACTCGTTTGTTTGGTCTCTGAAAGAGGGAAGAAATCAATTACGGTGGAGAGCCGGCGGCTCTTCCTCCTACTCCTTCGCTATTCCGCCGTGCTGCAGGGTCAATTTCGAAGTCAACATCTGCTTCTTCCGCCGTTCACTTCATGGCGTCGACACCAACGCCACCCAGCCGCCGCACCGTCCATCTAGCTCTCTCTAGCTCTTAGAAGAGGCATTCCACATTGGGCCGCAACAAAAGAAGAGAAGGGAAAAAGCAAAACAACAAAACTAATGGCTCGAGGAAGAGAAGCAGATCCAGCTCCGGCCAGCAGACCACGGTTCACCTCCAAGGGCAAAGCTCGGAAACTCCAGCACAATCCGCCATCACTCGTCCCCGCCATAGCCACCAGTAGCCACCGAGCTGCTCGTCTCCACCGACGCCCAAGCCAACGAGAAGCCGGAGCTCCGACGTCATAAAAAAGAAGAAGAAAAAGTAATCAGAGGAGCAATAGCATCCCCGCCGACGGAGCTCCTTGTTGTTGCCGACCGCCATCCTAAACCCTCGAAGAAAGACCAGATCTGCTTCTCTCCATAAACCAATAAAAAAAAACCCAGAGTCCTAACGCCGGAAATGGTGGCGGAGCTCCGACGAAGATAAATGAACCTGCTGCCGTCAATGTCACCTTCTCTCCCATCCTCCAAAGTCCTTGTCCCTGCAATCAAGGAGGAAACAGTAGACGGGAAGCTTTCTCAGAACCACTTGCTTCCCCTGTAAAAAAAAAAACAAAAAAAAAAAAGGAAAGGCAGAGTTCCCGAGGCAGACAACGGGACTACCGAGGCAAGTTCAGCACAAGTTGGTTCCAGCCTGGAAATAGAGGGTGGATCGCGTAACAAAGGAGGGGGGAGCTTCGTCCCGTCTCTCCTCTCATCGGTGGTGAAGCGATGCTTCTAACCTCCTCTGCGCGGCTTCAAATCGAGGAAAGCTTCAACTAATCGCCACCTGCCGCTACTCCATGGTGTCACGCTCGACCTGCCCCCGCACAAATTCAGGCTCATCCTCATCCAACCCGCGCCACCGCCCTTCAAAGCCATCTCGCGGAAGATTTTCCATCATGAAGTAGCGACGGAAAACCACGCGGCAGCCCCCACAACAGTCCGCTAACACTGCCCGCGCCATTCCCTACTTCAGTGCCTCGCGAATCTCCTCCTTCGAGCGTTTCGTCCGTCCCCGCCGAGCGTTCCTCGTCAAAAAAAAAAAAAAAAAAAAAAAAAAACTTCTCCTTTCCACAGCCGCGCGTACAAGTTGCAACAAGACCAGCCCGCTCAATTGCTTGGGCCATACAAATCCGTCTCCAGCACAGGCCCGAACCATTTGGCATCAACTTTCGTCAGAAGCCCACCCAAGAGCCCCTGGCCAAACCCTAACGCGCGGCCCGATCCGCCTTACCAGGTCACTAGCGCGGCCCGCTTTGCCAAGGACCCGCGGCCCACATCAGCCAGCCCCACTTCGAGGCCCGTCTCCGCTCGCCCACCACTCTCTTGGCCCACACAATTCAACTTGCGGCCCGAATCCCGCTCAACTTCCGCGCGTGAACGAAGCCCGACTCACCAGCCCGGCCCAACACGGGTCTCGCGACTCTCGCCGCGCTTCAAAAAATAATATCGTCGCCAGCAATCATCGAACCGGCGTCATTTCTCCACCAGACGTACGAGTTAACCAGCGGACTAGAGCGCTTTGTTATTACTAAAGCGCAGCGCGCCCTATTTATTCACTCTGACTCGCCTCGACAGCAACGAGCAAAGAGGGCTCTTGGGCAACTCGAGGCCCACCTGACCGCCTGTCCAACTCGCGGACGATCTCCAAGGCCTCCTTGCGCACAACTCCGTCCGCTCCCAAGCTCGCGGAACAAGCCTCGAGCGCATGCCCAACTCGCGCCGGCCCGCATCACCAGCCCGCGACGCGCGCAGGCCCAACTCGCGACACAAGCATCGCAGCGTCTTCCCCCAGCCCGCGACGCGTGCAAGCCCAACTCGCGTCCGGCCCGCATCACCAGCCCGCGACGCGCGCAAGCCCAATTCGCGGCCCAACTCGCGCGTGCATTCAACTGTTCAGCACTCTCCAAAAAATATCATCGCCACGAGGACTCGAACCCGCGCCACTCCTCCGACAGGTAAGCATCCTTACCAGCAGGCCACAAGCACCTTGTGTTTCAACGGTGTGGCGCCTGAATTTTAACATTCGCGCAAAAGGACATGGTTCGAAAGAACAAAAATTAGCAATAGTCCAGCACTATTCGCGCAAAAGGACATGGTTCGAAAGAACAAAAATTAGCAATAGTCCAGCACTATTCGCGCAAAAAGGACATGGTTCGAAAGAACAAAAATTAGCAATAGTCCAGCACTATTCGCGCAAAAGGACATGGTTCGAAAGAACAAAACTTAGCAATAGTCCAGCACTATTCGCGCCCAGTTCGAAAGAAAAAAAAAAAATCAGCAATAGTCCAGCACTATTCGCGCAAAAAACAAAAGGACATGGTTCGAAAGAACAAAACTTAGCAATAGTCCAGCACTATTCGCGCCCAGTTCGAAAGAACAACCTGCAGGCTACCACTCAGGTTCTGTTTCAATGGCGCAGCGCCTGCCTTTCAACTACTCCTGCCGCCACTGCCAATATAAAGCTAAGTACTCTATCCCTCCATCATTATTAAATTTTTAAAATATTTTTACTATCCTAAGCGTTGATGGCGCTAATGGGGGGCAAGACGCAAAAGCTGGCACCGCGTCACTCAAACGCGCCACCAGCTGGGGGGCAACTGGGGTACATAGGCCCCACCCAAAATTACCGACAAAGATTTAAAAAATAAAGTATAAGCTAGCGATGAGTTAAAACTCACCACCAGCTTGGGGGGCAATTGTTGGGGGTGTGACTAAGGGACGGAGCGCACAGACTAAGCAGTAGGGCGCATAATCGGCGATGCCCAACGCTCGATACCCGCTACAGGTATATAAGGGCTTGAAGCCCTCCAAAGAAGTGAACTTCTCCTCTCTCCTCACTTTACACTTTCTACTATCTCTCTACATTTCATCTCTCTATCTACTCTCTCAACTCTCTCCATAAACCGACACTAACTTGACCGTCGGAGCTTAATCCGGGGGGCATCCCCGACTCTTTCACAGGTTCTCTCCCTCCCGACGAGATCAGACGAACGAATCGTGAGTCAACCCCGCGTCCAACAAATATCATTGTTCGATCCGGAGCTAGATGGGTCAAACATCTTCCTATTATATTAATTCCTTCTTCTATCATTCATCACCACCCGCAAAACCCACATATATACTTCCTCTCTAATGTAATGTCTCATTTTCATTCGCCAAATTCTTAGTAATTAGCATGAACTGGAGATTATTGTAATGCACAAATTAATAACTACAATAAAGCACAAAAGGCCTAAAAATTACTAAACAACAACAGTGATGATTATAAATTGTTATGAATAGTACACAACAGCGACGAACTAACCTGATCAAAATTATTTTTGTGAGAACTATGTTCATAAAGAATATCGGTCGAGAATGCAGGCGCGTCGTCGCGGGGTCGGACGGTGGAACTGGGGGTTGGAGAAATCGCAATGGATCGTTTAGGTCGAGCTTTCGAAGAATGAAGAGAAATGTTTGTGTCCGTCTGGATTTTTTTTTTTGTATTAACTTTTTGGACTTAATTTGGACCCAATTTAATTTTGTGGGTGAATCTGCTCATCAAAACCTTATTTAACCCACCATCTATTAGGTTTGGATAATACCCACTATTTCTTAAGCTTACATGCTTTTTAGGGATTAATGTAAGTCGATAATAAAAGACATAAGCTTTACATTACATGATACTAAGGGAGAAGTCTTCCGCCTCGGTCCTTATACATTTAATTATAGACCCAAGTTTATCTAAATAAAAAAGATAAATACAATTTATTAGCCAAAAATTTTAAATTATTAGCCAAAACATTTGACTAATGCATTTAAAAAATTTTGACTAATAAATTGTATTTAAAAAAAAAAGTTTCATTTACCCAAGAAATACTCCTTTTAATTTTCTTCTCCTCCTAGTCCTGTTTCTCCTTCAACGCTGGTGCTGCTGCTTTTCCACCTTCCCCACGGAGCTTGCTTTTCATGGCGGCGGAATGATGTGGCGGGAGAGGGACGGAAACGCCAGAGCGGCCGAGATGATCTCCGGCGCGGGTCGAACCGGACCCGCCCCCTTGAAACGGGTAGACCCGGCTTTGGGTTGGCCGGCCCCTGGTGGAGCTAGGAGAACCACCACCCTGCAACCACCACAACCAAGCTCCCATCGCAATTAATTAATTAATTAATTAAAAGCTGCAGAAAATACAAAAAAGTCCGTCCGTACGGTCAAACCTGGGGGGAGAGGGAGAGCCTTGCGGTTTGGACCGCACCAAACCGCTTATTAAAGTGGTTCGGTTTGACCGCACCGATTAAATTGCGATCTAATATGCGGTGCGGTCCAAATAACATGCGGTGTGGTTTCCACACATTGCAATGCAAAAAAACCCCAGCTTGAAGGGCCTTTGCCCTTGTCTGGTTTGAAGGGCCTTCGTTTACCTGGGCCGGGCCGCTGGGGTATGAAGCCCACAGTTCTGTGTTACGAACCCACGGTTTTTATTTTGGTCTTAATTCCAAAAGTTTATACTTGCTTTTCTAGTGGTGCGAACATGGTAATTAGTATTCTTTCCTCCGTACAAAGGAACTTCAACTTCAACTAGAGAATGCAAAATTGTCTATTGGTGATCAATATGGATTATACCTTTCTTGCATGATCAGCGGTGCAAATTCCATTTTCTATGAAACTTAATTATGTGTTTGGTTCTGTGCAAGCATGAAGTGGGTTGAATTGAAGATGAGCGAGGTTGGAGTACACTAAGCAATCCCAATTACAAAATTATTACTGCTCTCCTGGACCATTTAGGCGATGATTACAGTGCAATCTGATGCATCACGTACGGGATCTTTGACGGCAAGCCACTTTGATCGACTGGTGGTGCGTTTATGGTTCGACAGTTCGGTCACAAATCCGTTTTGAATTGGGTTTATTTCGGTTGCGAACAAATCGAACAGAGATCATGTTCGAATGGAGTTGGCTAGCAAAGAAGAGACATTTAGTTGTCGATTTTGTTTTGGGTTCGGTATCGTTGGACCACTGTATGATAAACCAATAATATATATATTTCTAAAAAAATTTATTTTAAAATATATCAAACTCGATGTCATTTTGAATGATGCAATCAATCTAATTTTTCAATTTAGTTCGGACTTAAAACGAAAAAAAATACATGTTATGATTAGTTATTATTTGGTTGTGGTTAGTAAAATGTTATTTTTTGCTCTGTGTTGTACGTTAAATTTCCGAGTTTGAGCCTTTGGGATTAGTACGTTATGTGTTTTGATTAATCATGTTTATGGGCTTAGATTATTAGGCTTAGATTTAGGTGGGTAGTAGGGCCTTAGTACATGGGCCGGCTTAGCAGTCGAGGTGTTTGTGTATTGTGAAGGCGGCTAGGAGGTAAGTAGGCTTCCTTATTAGGTTTTTCCTTTCTTATATATAAACGGTAAGTTATGCATTAATCCGATCAAGCAATCAATAAACTAAAAGGTTCGTCGACACCAACATTGTTCTCTAACTTGTACAAGCAAAACCTCTAAATTGTGGGTTACGATTCATCAAATAGTTGATGTTTTGTAGAATAAATTTGATGATGTTCGAATTTGTTGCTCATGTTGCAATGTCCCAATAACTCTTATTTGTTTTGACTCTATGTATCTTCTCTTGACAATTTTTGTCGTTCTTCGGTGACCATATATATGTGGACGACAGGATAAGACTAGACCTAAATAAGCGTCGTCTAAATATAGCTAGATTTGGTTAAGCTATAAATCTCAAATGAAAAAATTTATGACCATTTGCATGTTCAATTTGAAACAATACATGCATCATGTACGTCTCAACCCTTTAGGCTCTCCACAAGGCTAAAATGTACTTTCGCTATGATTAAGATATATACCAAATAATAATTACGGGTTTATTAACACCCCTTAATAGCTCTTCATTGGTTCGAAACTCTTGTGTTTAGATTCTGTATAGTCTTGTTCAAATTTCCCCGTTCAACGTCATGGATAACATACACTTATTTCTATGAATACACGGTAAAAAGATATTTTAAAATTAAAGAACACCAGAAAGCTTGTTTTTATAACACAATAACGGGGAAGAAGAAAAAAGAACTGGCTATAACCGGTGGATAGTAGACGGGGAAGAGGAAAAACTGGCTATAGCCGGTGGAGAGTAGACGGCGTGACACCCTCCTCACTATAAATATAATATGTGTGTGTATCCTTCCTACTCTCCATTTCCATTACGCTCTTAACCCCAAAAAAAAAAAAAAAAAAAGACAAAACAAAATATAATATGCTGAATCCGGCGGCCGAAGAATTCCAGCCGGCCGGCCTGCCGCTACTCAACGACACGACAGTGATGATCAAGAATATCCCAAATCGATACAGGTAATCATATGCATGCATATATGATTAATTAGTCCACCAAAAAATTTACGTCTCGGCTAGCTTAATCAGTAATCACCACCTTGTTTTAATGTTTTTGGTCCGTGATTAGCCGGAAGATGCTAATTGAGTATATGGACGGCCATTGTGTCCTCCAAAACCAGAGAGCGGCGGGAAATATTGAAGCCGGAGCTGATGTGCGTTCGTGTTATGATTTCCTCTACCTCCCATTTGATTTTAGGTACGTACGGTAATTTTTCCTTTTGACGCGCTTCTCGTCAATTAATTTATTGGCTTCCAAATTGAAATAAAATTATAAATATACATGAGTAATTTTTTTCACTCGCCAAATTGAATAAAAAAAAAATTTAAAACAGGACAAAGGCAAACAAAGGTTACGCGTTCGTCAACTTCACCACCCCAGCGGCGGCATGGAATTTCTGCCTCGCCGCCGGCAACAGGCCGTGGGCCCACTGCCAATCCCGGAAGCTCGCGGTGATCGTCAGAGCCAAGCTGCAGGGCCTCCGCCAGCTGCTCGATCGTTTCGAGCCCACCGTCTTCCCCTGTGATTCCGGCGACTTCCTGCCGATCCGGTTCGATCCGCCGCGGGACGGCTCCGGCAGAGACGACGTGGCGGCGGGACAGTGCTACTGGACGGTCGGGAGGTGCCGCCGCCGCTTCTGACAAAATCATGATTAGTGGCAGCTGTGAGCCTGTGACTATGGATATATATGTGTGCTTTAATTAATGTGTGCTTTAATTACTGCTTAATTAGCTTTCATTTAGCTAATTAAGCAGTAATTAAGCAGTGACTAATTATGGATATATGTGTGTGTGTTAATGTGTGCTTTAATTACTGCTTAATTAGCTTTCATTTTGCTAACCCTATGTATGGGTGTTCTGGCGGAAACCTACCTTTTGTTTTATATTAATATAGATGCACTTTTTTAAAGTTGACATTTTGTTGTTGGAGAGTGTTGTTTGAGGACCCTTTTTTTCCAATCTTGTGAAAACCGATTTGCGTACGTAGTGCATTGGTGTTTGTTATTGTAGCTCAATTTTAATTTTTTTTTAATGTTAAATCCATTCGCTTTCCATCTCACCGTTTAACACCTAAAAAATTATATGATTGACATGGTTAATTACATGGGGTTTGAATACGATATTGACGAGTTTTGGTTCCGACGTGACTATTGTCCACTTTTGTAATTAACGGGTTAGGTCAGTTGTGGGCTTTGATAAAACTCGGCCTGATGAGTTTCGAGTTGAATAGGATGTGGATTTTGTTTAAACAAAAAAGCTATTGAGAACATAGCAAGATGAAAAAGCTAAAAAAAAGAGGAGGGATTTATAGAACAAGAAAGCAGTTTGTTGGAAAGGAACACAAGCTAGAAAAGTTTTCAAGGAAAAAAGAAGCAAGCAGGAGTTTGTAACAAATCTCCCAAGTCACAATCCTTGCTTTTCGATGTTAACATAAATTTGATCATGTTGAGGCTTAAGGCTTTTGACAAATTGAGGCTTTTGGGCCATTTTTAGCATATATCCACTTGGAGGAAGCTAAGTGGAGCTCCAAGTTAGCATAAGACATATTGCAAATACTACTGTAAAGAGTAGTATGTATTAACCTTAATTAGTTGTGAATGACGTGTTTGTTTTAGACTTGCATATGGAATTGTATTTGACTTGCATATGGAATTGTATTTGTTGTAAGCTTGCAAATATGCAATTGGTAACCACATCAATGCAATTGGTTTTGCAATTGCAAACACCTATACCATGTCATTTTCCAATTGAGAATGCAATGCCAATGTAGATGTTCAACGAATCATTAAATGATTACCCATGTTTTGCGGATAAAAATTATGACGGCCCAAACAACAACGATCCGCTAATTTATTTGACCTCATTAGATGATTTTTTTATTTAATTGCAATTAAAGGGGGAAAATAAATATATAAACGAGAAAAAAATGAAAAATCGTCTTCCTCCCACACTAGTATTCTCTCTGCCTCCCTCTGTCTCCCAGTTCCGACCACCACCGTGAAACCCACAAAAACTCATCGCTAAAACCCTCCACCGCATCTCTAACCTGGGAGTCGGGCCTGTCGATTTGAAATTGGGCCTCCTCGAGATGATGATGATTGCAGGGGAGAGGTACTCCGGCGGGGAAATGGTCATTATTGTCATGCAAGTTTGAAAAAAATGGCTATATCGGTGTATTTTTTAAAATGTGGCTATTATTGTCACAACGCAAATAGTTACAGCTATGGAAATGTATTTTGCCTTTTTTATATCTTTTAGTAGTTACCCTTACTTAGTTTTCTTGTGTGGATCCTATAAGAATAAGTTTATTGGAATAGTCGGTTAGTTGGTCTAATAGGTTTAGTCGTGGTCCAAGCAGAATTGAATCATCCACGGTTTGATAAAGATCAAATTGAAGAAATAACGATTTGATATTGGTACTTGATTTTGGATATAATTTAGGGTTAATATATTTCTATCGCCTGAACTTTGCACATAATAAACATTCTGGCAAATCTTTTCGATCTATAACATCATGGCCCGAACTATACATCAAAGTTAAGATATTGGCCAAACTCGATGTTTGACCGTTATCCTGGACGGTCAAACGCGTTGACTAACGATCAACACCCACGTCATTGCCAAGTCAGCACCTTTCACTTAAATTTTTTTTATATTTTCCACCTATTACCATTTTTCTTTTTCCATTTTTAACAAAAATAAAAAATAAAGGAAAAAGTAATTTTGGGTCCCCCTATATCTCTCATAATTTTTTAAATAATGTTTTTTAAATTCCACCATTTATTTCACTAATTTCAAATTAATCTTCTACAAAATACCCATTTTCGAATTTTCACAAATATAAACAAAACAATAAAATTAAAAAATGTCACCATTTATTTTTCACTAATTTCAAATTAAATTTCAATAATATACCTATTTTCAAATTTTAAAAAGCATCTCAACAAAAAAATCAAAGAAATAAATTTAAAATTTTGTAAAATAAATCAAAACTGAAAATGAAAAAGCATTAATTGAAAATAAAAATATATAATTTCCCATAATTAATTTTCCACATAATATTTATCTTCAAATTTTCCAAAAATATGAACAAAGAATCAAAAAATGAAAAAATATTTTGTAACATTGAAAATTTATAAAATTTCACCATTTATTTTCAGTAATTTCTAATTAATTTTCCACATAATACCAATTTTTTTAAAATATCCATTTTATAGGTGGAAAATATATAATTTTTTTATGTGAAAGGTGCTGCTTGGCAATGACGTGGCGCGTTGACCGTTAGTCAACGCGTTTGACCATCACCGATAATGGTCAAACATCGAGTTTGATAAATTTAGTAACTTTGATGTATAGGTCAAGCCATAATGTTATAAATCGAGAAGAATGACCAAAATGTTTATTATGTGCAAAGTTCTGGCCATACAAATATATTAACCCTATAATTTAGTCTCGTTCTAGAATGATTTGGTCCACCTTTTAACATGATCTACCGAAAAACCAACAATGATTTGTTCGCTGTTGCAGCCGACTTAATATCACCATCATCTTTGTAGTCATCGGTGTCCATCACCAACATCTTCATTCTTGCCTACACTCGCCACCCTCGGGAAAAACAAACAATCCCAAATATGTTGGGATCTAAATCCTGTGTGATTTTTTTTTATTTCACGTTAAGAAACTTGTTTTGTACTTTAATGAACTTGTGGTATGCTTTATCAAACTTCTGATAAGATTTATTGAACTTGTGCAGTGTTTTAAAAAACTTGTGACATGGTTATAAAATTTATGATATGTTTTATCCAATTCCCACAAACATAACAATTCTATTGTCACATTTAATGAACTTGTGGTATGCTTTATCAAACTTCTGATAAGATTCATTGGACTTGTGCGGTGTTTTAAAAAACTTGTGACATGGTTATAAAATTTATGATATGTTTTATCCAATTCCCACAAACATAACATTTCTATTGTCACATGATATGTCTTATGTTATTTGTGGCGTGTTGAGTTTGTTGTAAGCTTTATAACTTCTCACATGTTTTATGAAATTTTTTATATACTTTGTAACTTTTGTCATGTACTATTATAGTATGTTTTTGAACTTTGTGAATTTTTCTTGTTTGTGGTGGCGGTTGTGATTCGTGGTCCCCAATTAACTTACACTAATCAGTTGGGGAGACTTGTGCATGGAATGATTGACATTTGGTTGCTTTGAGAGTTTTTTTTTGTATACACTGAAACCAATTATGTGATGAAAGGATGAGGGAGGGAGGATTATGTCATGAAAGGTAGTCACTTTCCAGGAACTTCAATTAAGGTAATAAATGATAACTTCCATTAGAAATCAATCGGGGTTGGAAAATCCCATGAAGAAGGTTGCAATATTCACATGGTATTTCAGAGAAATGAGGGAAGGTTGCAAGGCGACCTTGCAAACTTTTGTTTGCTTGTAGGATTTTAGAGAAATGAGGGATTTTTATGAGACCCTGGATTTCAAAATTGAAGCATTATGTTGGATTTTTCTATTTTGAATGTATGTTGGATTTTTAAATGATTTGTTTGCTTGTTGAATTTCAAAAATAAATTTTAATATATTGGATTTTAAGGGAGAAATTTGCTTTTCTTTGCTTAATAAAATAATTTTATTTCTTTTAGATAGAATACTTTGATCATCACATGGTATTGTCTACATCTTCTCCCAAAATGAGTTTTGTGCAAATGGTCACAACAACCTTTCCCTCCCTTTAAGTCATTAGTTAGTTAAACAATATTCACATGGTATTGTCTATGTCTTTTTTCAAGATCTTTAATGACGATAATAAATATGGGGAGAGAATTTCTTGGTATAGAGTTTCTTACTTTCTTTATGTGCGAGTGAAGTTGTAAATATCAGATTTAATCAGACATAATTTAACTCGTCGGATAACGCGTGAGTTGCAACCTGATTTGAATTGGAAACGAGTTTTACCTGCTTCTATAATTAACGGGATGTGAATTTTTTGTTAAAAGCTCAATTCGCTCTTCATCCCACCCGCAGCTAAAAAAAACATACACAATGTGTAGACAGTACCAATCGTTTGGGTTTTGAGGATGTCTTTCCGACATAGTTTAACTTATGGTTTAGTGCCCATAACTAGAAAGCTTGGGTTTTGAGTTTTGACTTTGGTGTTTGCGCAAAGTAGAATATGCATGATTCTCCCCCTCCTAGAAAGCTAGCTTATGTGGTTGATAATCGTAGACCATGTGGCTTTGATTTCTTAGGCTCATCAGAGTCTTTTCTTCTTGCCTTTTTAATTAGGTCTGTCGAGCTCACTTCTAGAGGCTTTTTTTTGGTAATGATTGGCCAAAACTGATGGCTTCTAACAACTTCCAAGCTTGACTGAAATTGCCCAAAACGACCTAATTAGCAACAATGAGTTTGATTAGTTGGCCAAAGTTCCATTTTCAGCAACCATTGAACAATATGGTCGATGAAACATGCTTTATGGCAACCATAAAGTTAAGAAGTCGTTGAAACTCTGATCTACACAACTAGAAAATGCAACTATAAACAAGATGGTCTCTACTGTAATAGAAATTTCTGCAACTATATTTTATGGTGGTTTTTACTTTTTACTAGTATAGTTAAGCGACCATTCTCATTGGTGTGAAAATGATTGTACAGTTGCTGCCAACAAAGGAAAATTGTGTGTATTGTTTTTTCATGGAGCGACCATCTCTTAGAAATAGTCGCCAAAATTACTCTTACGACAACCATCTTTCCGATCGGAAACTATACAAATTAGAAATACTAGGTGGAAATGCCGCGCCTTGTCGCGGAACGCCGATGACCTATAGGTATGTATTATGTGGCCAGTTATGGTGTTTTGTTAATATTATCAGTCTAAAATTAATTTATTGTTAGCAGTTTAGTTAGTAATATTGATTTGACAATATAATATTGATTTAGAAGAGATACGATGACCAACATCCAATTTAATTTTTTTTTGAAAATTTTGGCTAGTAAATGATATTTACCTAAACCCAAGTAGACCCATTGATTATGGGTAGGGTATGGATGACATATATATGGGTTTGAAAGTTTGAATTTCTTTTGCTTTTCTCTTGAGTTTTTCTTTTTTACCCGGGCTATAATTTTTGACAAATATACATGGAATGTTTAGCTAGATATCTACACATATCAAACCTCATAGTGGAAAATGAAGAATTTCTAATAATTAATACCATATATATTTATTTTTAATTGGGCTCGACATTGAGTTGAAAAAAAGTTAGTGGTTCATAGTTCAATTATAGTTCTCTAGATTGTTTGTGAGTCGTGTATGGACCCGTTCATACTTGTGGTTAGAATACATAATTGTTCAATAATTTTATATTAAAATTAAATTTGGGATAGCAAAATGTAAAATTTACATTATAGTATATTAATTAGGGTTAGATGAAGAAGACAAAGAAAGAAATAAAGAAAGGATTATTTAATATTTTACGTAATGAGAAAATATAAAATGTTCGAATATTCTCCTATGGTTGAGTGATATTGAGTGATGTGACACATTGTACTGACTAAATTTATACTTTTATGTCATGATGGATTGGATTCATAAATTGATTCAAAAGGATTGATGTATTGGATTCATGGATTCCAGTGAAATCCAAATATAGGACCAATATGTAAATTTAATAAATTATAGGTAAGGAAATCTCAGAAAATTTAGATACCAAAACATAATTGTTCAATGATTTTATATTAAAATTAAATTTGTGGTATCAAAATATAAATTTTAAAAATTGTAGGTACAAAAATCTCATAAAATTTCGTTACCAAAATATAATTGTTCAATGATTTATATTAAAATTAAATTTGAGGTATCAAAATATAAAATTTACATTATAGTAACTAAATTATGATTTAATTAAATTTAGGAAATCAAAATGAAAAATGTTATGCAGTAGTAACCTAACATCATCTTTATATATATTAATTAATTAATGGTTGCTGAAACCAATATTTTTTATTGATTACGACCAAGACACTGATAATGACTGTAACTTGTAAGTGGTGGGAACCTGCTGGCTTAGCAACAAAATGGAATGAAGAGAGACTCTACAAATTGCAAGTGTGTGCATTCCTTGAGGCAGTGCATTTACATTCCAACAGTACATAATTGCCACTCTAGATTACTTATGATTCCATCATTAATAGCACTTGCCACTCCCGAAATAGGAGATTAGTACATCTCAAACCATCTTTCTCTATAAACCATCGTTTTGCTTCCAATAATCAAATACATTACCTAATGGGTATGTTTGGTATGGCTTTTTCTTTCCATTTTAAGGAATGAAAGAGCAATGTTGCTTGGGCTACTATGCTTTCTATCTTTGTAAGCACTGGCACCAACAAACAATAGTTGGTCTATACCTTTATTTTATTTTTGCTTCAATTATGTAAGAAATGAAGAGAGATGAGAGATCAAACTTGGTTAGAGCATCTCTATCAATGTAATTGCAAAAGAAATTTCATTTGTATATTTTATTGTCAACTCAAAATTTTTGCAATCCACATCACATTCATTTCATTCACCTACATCAATGCAATTAACTTGCAATAGCAAATGTAATTAAATATTATGTGTAAATTAGAAAAAACTAAGTAAAAGAGAAAAAAATATAATATAAAATAAAAAAATCTCAATTTTTAGGCTTTTTTGACTTGCATATGGAATTGCATTTGTTGCAAGCTTGCAAATGTGCAATTGGTAGTCACATCAATGCACCGTAGTTGGCCAAGGCGGTGACAATGTTGACCGCGTTTGACTGCAGCGGTTTTGGTGAAACACGAAAAAATTTAGTAAAAAATATATATTATGGGTATTTTTTCTAAGAACATGTGTACTTTGGGGGGAAAATCCCCTCTTCTTGTGAGAACCTTGATCATGAAACATGGTATATTGATGTTAACATGAATTTGATCATATTGAGGAAACCAGAAAATTAAAGAATCCATCTCAACGTACTCAGCGAATCATTTTGATGCAAACTAAACCTAATGACTTTATCTATTTTTAGTTCAGACTCAAATGATATTTTAGTTCAGACTCAATTGGGGTTCAATGATTGTATTGATCTTCATTTTATGGATTGGGGGTTGCTCTATCCATATCGGTTGGGTTCAAACGGATCCAAATTAATCGGCACAATAAGATCGAACTCACAACAAATCATTAAATGATTATCGAGTAATTATCATAAACGGTCATACAACTTATCACTTGGTACAAAATGATAACTAAAGTTTAATTTTATACGTTTCAATAAAAAATATTTATACAAATAACAAAACGCAAATCCGTTAATTCAATCCCGTTAGCACACCACGTAAAAAAAATAAAACCAATTAAACCAACCCCATCTCCACCACCAATTTGGAAACCCCATCGTCTCCTTCTCGATTTGGGTTCTACAGGGATTTGATGTCTTTGTTTTTTTAATCTTTGAGTAGTTACTCTTAGTTTTCTTGGAATTGTCAGGTTAGTTGGTCTAATAGGTTAGTCGTGGTCCAAGACTCCAAGCAAAATTGGATCATCCACGGTTTGATTAAGATCAAATTGAAAAAAAATAACGATTCAATATTGGTACTTGCTTTTGGATATAATTTAGGCTAAATACACTTGTATAGCCAAAACTTTTACGTTTTTTGCCAAATATAGCCACTTTTGGCGAAATACCAGAAATAGCCAGAAATTTGAAAGTTCGATGACAATTATAGCCATTTTCGTTACATAGTTTGACGGCGTCAGTGACACAGTTAATCTAATTAACAGAACAATGATCTGGCTGCCAACTCACCGTATCTTTCCTTCCCACCTCAGCATCCATTGACAGGTGGGATGACACGTCATTTTTAAGGGAAAAAAAAACTAAATCGGGGAATCAGATTGGTATTGTTCCTCTTTCATTTCCCCAATTCATTTAGGGTTTCAGCCATGGAGATGAAGAGCATCCCCGCCGCACTCGTCGACAAAACCAGCTCCACCGATTGAAGCAGCCCGCCGCACTCGTCGACAAACCCAGCTCCGCCGCACTCGCACTCGACGACGTACCCAGCTCCGCCGCCTCCGTTTCTTTTCGCGCAGACCAAGTCTCTCCAAGTTCCGACGAGGCGTAGAATACAGATCGACCGCGGCGGCCGTATTTGTTCCGGGCCAACTTTTGGCAGCTCCCAAAGGGGTACCATCACCGATTACGGGCGATTTTTTGGAATGGCCATTTTGGTTGGATTTTGGAGGCTACGGAGCAAGGATTCGGCCTGAGGCGAACTGGGGCTATCCTCCAGCGACGATGGAGTGAATTAATTTGAGATTTGGGCGAAAATTTTTCCAGGGGCATTTTCGTAATTTTCCGAGCGCTTTTTTCCGAAGGGCATTTTCCTTGGATTTAGAAGGCTACGGATCAAGGATTCGGCGCGAGGGTATCCTCCACCGACGAATAAGTCTATTAAGCACTGATTTGGGCGTATTTGTTCCGGGCCAATTTTTGGCAGTTCCCAAAGGGGTAACATCACCGATTTCGGGCGATTTTTTGGAATGGCCATTTAGGTTGGATTTTGGAGGCTACGGAGCAAGGATTCGGCCTGAGGCGAACTGGGGCTATCCTCCAGCGACGATGGAGTGAATTAATATGAGATTTGGGCGAAAATTTTTCCAGGGGCATTTTCGTAATTTTTCGAGCGCTTTTTTCCGAAGGGCATTTTCCTTGGATTTAGAAGGCTACGGATCAAGGATTCGGCGCGAGGGTATCCTCCACCGACGAATAAGTCTATTAAGCACTGATTTGGGCGTATTTGTTCCGGGCCAATTTTTGGCAGTTCCCAAAGGGGTACCATCACCGATTTCGGGCGATTTTTTGGAATGGCCATTTAGGTTGGATTTTGGAGGCTACCGAGCAAGGATTCGGCCTGAGGCGAACTGGGGCTATCCTCCAGCGACGATGGAGTGAATTAATCTGAGATTTGGGCGAAAATTTTTCCGGGGGCATTTTCGTAATTTTCCGAGCGCTTTTTTCGGAAGGGCATTTTCCTTGGATTTAGAAGGCTACGGATCAAGGATTCGGCGCGAGGGTATCCTCCACCGACGAATAAGTCTATTAAGCACTGATTTGGGCGTATTTGTTCCGGGCCAATTTTT